>OY728152.1:20587500-21837500 GCA_963277665.1 Viscum album | reverse complement strand
AATTGTAGTATTTTTCATTATACATTAAAATATGATTTTTATTAGGAAAATACGAAAAATTCAACCAAAGTGGTTTTTATGTCCCTCTTCTAAAGAAGAAGCTTATTTTTCTAAAAAGATAATATAAATGTGACAAAAACTAGATTTAAAAATCCTTCACAATCAAAAGGTGAGAAAACTACCTTTTAAAAATATTAGAGTGGTTTATGCTTAAAATTGGATTTATTCTCATTTTAAGCCTCTAAAGTTTTTGAGAATAAAGTAAAAACATTTAATGAACATGTGTAAACATAATATAGTTAGTTCTGTTCATTCCTCACAATAAAATGACTATCAGTTAACTACCATTTAAAATAATAATATTAATAATGTATTATTTTTTGAATATCTCAGTCCTGTGTGAAACATAAGATTTTGGAGAAAACCATTGTTAAATGTCATGTATGCTATCAGAAAGTGTCCCTTTTAAATTAGAATTAATATCAAATTCATAAATATTAATATATATGAAAATTTATTATTCTATAATTACCAGGAATGTTACATCCTTCCCCCTTTTGTAAATTGAGCCCTCAAAATTTTATTCACCTATCAAATAAGTAGGGGTATTTCTCCCTCATAGAATTTTCTAATTCCCATGTTTCCTCTTCAATCATATGGGTTTTCCACAAAAACTTCACCTTATAAATCACTATATTCTGCTATGATTTCTCTCTATAGTCAATAATCTGGTCTAATTATTTCTCAAAAGAATTATTATCTTCCTATTAAACTACTTTTGGAGTAAAAAAATGAGATAGATCTGATGAATACTTTCATAACATTGAAACATGAAAAACAATGTGTACCTGGGATAAACTTGGAGGTAAAACCACTTAGAAGGAAACTGATCTAACTTTCTCTAGGATTTCATATCATCCAATAAACATTGGACTTATCTTTCTCTTATTTTCAAAATAAATCATACTTTTCCATAGAGAAACTTGGAGAAAGATATGATCACCTACCTCGAAATAAATATTCTTCCTTCAGTTATCCGCACAACTTTTCTACCTGATATTAGCTATCCACAAGTGATTCTGAATAATCTTAACTTTTTCTTCCATATGCTCTTCCAATTTTGGTCGCATAAACATTCTCTCACCTAAATCATCCTGAAAAGCTGGATTTTGACAATACTTTCCATATAATGCCTCAAATGGTTCCATATGTATACCGGTATGAAAATTTTTATTATAAGAAAACTAAACCAAAGAAAGATTTTGCTCTTAAATTCCCTAGTAATCCGTTGAACAAGAACTTATCATATATCAAATGTACAAATTTTTCATTCTATCATTCCATTTGATTGAGGATGAAAAGTTATACTAAAATTTAATTCAGTACCCAATGACTTCTGAAGTGGTTTCGAAATGTTAGAAGTGAACCTAGAATCATGATCAGATACAATGTGGATAAGAACTCCTTTTAACCTGATTATCTATTTAATATACAAATGATAAAGTTTATCTAGAGATAAATTATCTCTAATAGGGAGAAAATGATCATATTTAGTCAATCAACCAAGAATAACCCAAATCTCATTTTTACCTTAACAAGACTTTGGTAATCCCACTACAAAATCAATAGATATATTTTCTCATTTCCACTCCGGTAGTGGAAATGGCCAAATCATCCCTTTTATAAACTGTTATTCTTCTTTCACCTAGTGAAAAGTCAAACACATGAGTGTAAATTCATCAATATATCTTTTCATTCCATTCCACTAGTAATACTCTCGAAGGTATCTGTACATCTTTGAACTGCTGGAATGAATTGAAAGTGGTGACATATGAGCTTTACATAAGAAATCTTTATTGAATTCTGAATCACAAAGAATACAAAGCCTCTTCTAAATTATCAAAAAAAAATCTTTATCAATGTTAGATTTAGGTAACTTACCCTTCTGAACCAATTATACCATTTTTTTCAACTCCCAATCTTCCTTCTGCACTTTCTTAATTCTTTCTAATAGAGAGAATTTCAATGATACCTGAAACAAAATAGAGTAATTTACTACACCAATAACTTCCATTCCAAATTTTATCAAATCATTAATAAAAGGGTCATGTTCCAAACAAAACATGGTTAATGTAACAATACTTTTCTTACTCAAAGTGTTGACGACATTGTTTGCTTTTCTAGGATGGTAATGAATCGTGTAATCATAATCCTTGATTAATTTGAGCCATATCCTCTGTCTCACGTTCACTTCTTTCTATGTGAATATATTTAAAACTATTGTGCTCAGTATATATTTCACATTTTACTCGATACAGATGATTCCTCAAAGTTTTTAAAGAAAAAACAACAGCATATAATTCCAAATCATATGTAGGGTAATTTAACTCATGAGTTTTCAACTAATGTGAAGCATAATAAATTACATGATCATTCTATATTATGAAAAAACAAATTACTTTCAACAGAGAATCACTGTAGATAACTAATTCAACATTTCTAGAAGGAAATGGCAATTCTGGAGCATTCACAAATCTTCTTTTCAATTATTTAAAATAATCATCACTTTATTTTTTGTAGATGAACTAAAAACCTTTTTGAGTTAACTTAATCAATGTGATAGGTAACCACAAATTTTTTTCAACAAATATTCTGTAATATCCTACTAAACCATGAAAACTATGAATCTCAGATATATTTTTGAGTCTTGGCTATTCATCAACAACTTTTGTTTTTGTGGGATCAATATTTTTGACATCTTTAGAAACAATGTGACCAAGGAATGGAATTTTTTGTAACCAAACACACACTTTTTGAATATACCATTATGTTTATTTTCCGTTAAGGTTTTAAAAACAACCCTTATATGACTTTGATACTCCTCTTTAGTTATAGAATAAACCAAAATTTCATTAATTAACACAACCAAAAACTTATCCAAGAACTCATGGAATATTCTATTCATAAGATCCATGAATACAACTGGTGCACTGGTTATCCCAAAAGGAAAACCTAAAAAATCATAATAGCCATATCTAGTATGAAAAGTGGTATTTGGAATATTGGGTTCCTTCACTTTCAAATGATTGTACACCAAACTCATTTCAATATTTGATAAATATTGTGCTCCATAGAGATGATCAAACAAATAATAAATATTAGGAAAATGATATTTTTTCTTAAAAATTATGTTTTTCAAGGCTCTATAATCAATGAAAAGTCTCATTGAACCATACTTATTTTTAATAAACAATAGAGGAGCACCCCATAGTGATATTCTAGGTCAAATGAAACCTTTATCTAATAACTCATGTAATTGCTTATTTATCTCCAAAATCTCAATTTGAGAGATTTGGTAAGGGGGTTTTGAAATTGGATTAGCATCGGGAACTAGGTCAACAATAAATTAAACTTCTTTTTTAGGTATAATACTAGGAAAATCATCCAAAAAAAAATCAAGTAACTCATTTATGACTAGCACATCATTAATATAAATAGTTCCTTTCTTTTCAACAATATGTGAAAGATAAAATTCATTTCTAACTTTCAATTGTTTCTCAGATTCTTGATTTGTTACTAGAGGTAAGGGTTCATCCTTGTACACAAACTAAAACTATTTTTTAAAAGAAACATCCTTATTTCTAGAGTAAATATTAGCATCGTAAAAAGAAAGCCAATCCATAACCAAAATTATATTAAACTTTATTATAAGAAAAACAACATGATTTTTAGGTAAATTTTTTCCATTTATAAGGATATAAAGATTTTTATAATTTATTTTTTCTCATCATTTCCCCTAGGTGTTTTTTACCGCAAGTTCTGGATTCGTTTCTTGAGGTGGAATTCCCAATTTACTAGAAAATTTTTCAGAAATGAAAGAATGTATAGATCCTGAATCAAAAAACACATTGGCATAATCTAAATAAGAAAAATTTTTACACAATACAACTTTATTTGATGGCCCAACAACTTATGAAGTAGTTGCAATGGATTTCACCATACCTTTATACTTATATTCTAGCTGCTTCCCATCATCTGAGTTTTTCATCGAACACTAATTCCCATAATGAACCATCTCATTGCACTTAATTTTTTTTACTAACTATAAATCAGATTTTTTCTTAACACTACCTTGATCATTTTTAGTGAAATTAAGAACCTTAAGTCCCATGTTACAACATCATAAGCACTTACCATAATTAAAAAGTCATTCCCTAGAGTTATTTTTACCACAATTTTCATAAACTTTAAACTTAATTCTATAACTATATGACTTTTTGAATAATTCTTCATTTTTTCCAGCCACCTCAACCACTAATTCTACTATATTTCAAAGAACACATAATCATCCAGAAAATCCATTTCCACCTTCTTTTCACATAAAAAAAGTTTTTTGTAACTTTTTAAATCATGAGAATCCAATGCCCTTCGATACTTTTCCTTTAATTAAAAGTGAAAATTATTGATTTCACTATCAAGATCCTAGATGACATTTATACAATATCTTTCTAGTCGAGTGATTTTTCTTCATAAGTATCCACCGAGTCATCCTCTTGCCTCAGTTCCGTGAATTGTTTTTCCATCCTAAGTAGAAACTACTTATGAAAATATTTCTCAAGAAACATATTACTCTATAGTTGATCTGGATGATCTCATGCATTGATACCACCACCATTTATACTTTGATTCAACTAATCCATCATTGAAACAAACTATTCAATTTTAATTCCGACTATATCAGGTTCTAGATTTAGAAGGGTGTTCTCCTCTTAATGTTGTCCCAGCATAGCTGCCCCTTTTCTTTTGTGGAAAACCATTTTATAGAAACAAATATTAGATGAAGAAACATGGTAATATTCAAATTCTATATCATTTCATTTTGAAGATAAATTAGAAATCATTTATAGATATTCTATTAACAATATCCTTACCCCTAAAGTTATCTAAACCGACCTCTAATACCAACTATAAGGCCCCAACATTAACCTTTTAAAAATATATTGTTTTAATCAATAATTCAATTTATTTAAAATTGAATATATTTTTATTTTTATTTTTTAAATAATCAGTCCATAAATATTACATATCAACTGAAATATTACAAAGTAGACACTTCTACTCACTGTTTATTCTTTTCCAAAATTGAAATCTCTAACATAAAACATGATTTCATTTTCTTGATGAAAATCTTCATAACATTCATATTAAATTCTTCCATTCTCTTACACATCCTTATACCCTGTGAAAAAAATTTCAAATACTGTGGATGATTACAAAAAATATCAGTAAGGGTATATAAAATAAGGAAAGAAAAAGTCATTCCATGAATACTTATAAATCAATGAAATCATAGTTTTCACCCATAAAACATAATCTCTTTAACATAACTCATAAAATAATAATATTCAAAAAAACACATTGAAATCATAAATCATAAAGGTAAATTTTGGAATCCATATCATTATTACATTTTAGCTTTCACAGCTATATAGGGGGTAACCTTCATGGCTATGTTTGGAATACCCATAAAATTATATTCCCTAAATATATTAGGAGAAAAAATATCATTTAAATCCGTATCATTATCCAATGAAATAAAAATCAATCATGGGCTCACCTGCCCTTGGATTATCATGGAACCACCCATATAAATAAAATATTTGCTAGAACCATAACATAATCATAATACATAAAAGAATCATAAAGGTAAAATAAAATTTCTATATTGCAATCAAAAGAAATAATTTAATGATATTGACATAATAAATACCTTCTCAAAACCATTTTCAATACCAAAATACATGTAAAAAGAATATATCATTTATTATTCTTTGAAAAATATTATGGCTTGTTGAGGAACCCAAATATCAAATAATGGTTACGAAGAAAGAAATGTCGTTGTCGCCACATAAGTTAAAAAACACTCATTTTGTAGTTTTGTAAAATGATTTGTTGAAAATGATTCCTTTATAAGACATTTGAATGAAACTAAAATTCAAATGGGTTATTTATACATCGTATAAAATAATGTGGTGTATATTATTGAAATATGCCTCAATAAAAGAAGATTGAGACAAAGTACATAACCTTTAGTCTGACTTGTCATGTACAATCATTATATTCCTGAATAATAAAATTATGTAAAATTATTCTTTATTGAGAAACTTTTTCAAGATTATTATTCATATTTGATCACTTATTACAATTTTAGAAAACATACATAATTATTTAAGTTCATGTTGAATGTTTTGTTGATATTTGATACTTGAATCAAACATGAATTTGTTATGATGTAAATTTTGCATATGGTCCTAATTCCATCAATAGAATAATATTATTTCTGGATTAATAATAAATTTATACATTAATAATTATTTTTAAATCTAACAATTAATTATAGTTATGAAAACTAAAGAATGTTATAATCATGGAGATGGAAGGCCATGCGTACATATGAGTAATGTTTTCCAATTTTCATTGTTCATAATGTAAATATGGTAATTATAATTTTTCTTCAAAGAATTATAATAATATTATTAACATCATAATAATAATTTAAATATACTTATATAAACCATTCAAGTGATGTGGTGAATGAAAACAATTCACGTCGCTTCGTGGAGGTGATAGTTCACACGTACGCACGAACACCATTATCGTTTTTATATGAATGGAAGGTAAAAACATAATAGAAATATTATTATTTTAAGAAAAAAATATATCATTAATATCATATATAAAAATTAATCCAATCATCATAACCAGTCTTGATAGTTGGTAATGAAAAATGAACTCTATCGGTTCGTGAGGATGTAGTCTGCTGTACACACGAACGAAATATTAATTTTTCATTTGATGAAATTGGAGATGGATTTAGCTGAAGATATTAACATAATAAAATCTTAGAATACTTAGGATCCTATATTTGTTATTTTATCTCATAATAAGAAAATTTAATGGAATTAGAAGAATAAATAACACAGAAACACATAAAAACTATATGTCATCTTCAGTAGATCTCTTTTTAAGAGAACCTCAACACCTCTAACAAGGGTGTTATGCATAAAATAATGCCTCAATAAAGTAGGGAGAGATTATGGGATGTTTTTTGGAAAGATCATGGTAGATATAAATTATTCTTGAAGTGTGAGTATTATAGAAAAGTGGGTACCTTTTATTGGACAGGGGAGGGGCACCCTTGGAAACTCTTAAAATATTAAATTAATATAAATTAAATTTTAATCCAAATGATTCCAAAATTAGAAATATCTAAGATAAGATTAGGATAGTTCGAAATACTCTCATAAAATAATTTTTAGGTATGTATTTATTTTATTTTTAACTTTATCTTTTCGGTTTACTATTAATTTTTTTCTTTTAATTTTAATTGTGGTGACAACATTTTAAATATTAAAAGGATATAAAATTTACTTATATGGATTCAATTTATAATAACGGTAAAACTAATGAACTTTTTAACCTTATAATATTCACCTTTTTATTTGAAAATATTTTTATGATTTTTAAATAATTAAATAGTTTTGTTAAAAAATATTAATTATGTCAATTTTTTTATTATTCATTTCATTGAATTTAAATAAAATTAAAAAAGATAGTTAAATTAGAAAAATAAAACTTTATAGACTTATAAAATGTCATATTAACCTATTAAAAATTATAGGATGATATAAATTATGCCCTATATTATTTATCTTAATACATATAATATGATTTATTTGATCCGTTAATTAATAAATCTATTACTGCATCATCATCGTGTTACAATTAAATTTGATTATTTATTTCCAAATTTATTTAAATAAAATACCATGATGTAGAAAATATTTTTAGATTTATAATGACTATTTATAGTCAAATAGATAACTTATACAGCACCATATTAAAATTGCTTTAGTAAGAAGAGACATGATTATGATAATTTTTACTTTACACCCAAGTGTCTTTAAAAGACCAAACGTTTAGTCCAAGGATTTTCCTGGTAGTCCATAACACATATAATGAGGTTAGGACATGTGTTAGGGTAGTTTTATGTTATTATAATATTATTTTTACCATTAATTACATGATTTACCATTAACTGTGGTAAATAAAATACAAAAGTTACTATTCGCAAAATTATTTTGATTCTATTAGATCATAATTTTCATAATTATTACAACCATATAAGTCCATTTTTGAAATTTTAATTCAAAAAAGTGAATAAATTAATTTATTGTCAATCCCATTGACAAATTGTGGAAACATGTTTTTAAGAAGTAACAATAATCAAAAGATTGACATGCGTTTATATCCAATTTCAATGTAAAATTACTTCCAATGACCAAAATTGTATTAAATGATAAAAAAAAATCTAATTGAACCATAAAAATCGTATAAAGGGATAATTTGATAATATAATTAAATTAGACGAAAAGGTAGTTTTGATTTAAAATGCAGTATTTTTCACTATTCATTAAAAATAAATTTTATTAAAAAATACTAAAAATTCATCCAAAGTGAATTTTGATGTTCATATTCTAAATAAGAAGTTTATTTTGTCAAATAGAACATATTAAGGTGAAAAAAACAAGATTTAAAAATGGCTCTTCGTCAAAAGATAGTAAAACTACATTTTAAAAATATTAGTGTTTTACGCTTAAAATTGGATTTATTATCATTTTAAGCCTACAATATTTATTATAAGAAAGTAAAATCATATAATAAATACATGTAAACATGATATAGTTATTTATTTTTGTTCCTGCAATTAAAAAAACTAGGCAATATCTGTAACATCACAAATAATTATAAAATAAGAAATTTTCACATCTATTAATTTTTAGGAATAAGATATTAATTTAATATTTAAGGGGATGCTTTGTATGATAGAAAACCTGACACACAATAACGAGTTTCTCCAATATCTTACGTTGTACACAAGACTGAGTTATTCCAAAAAATAATACATTATTAATATTATTATTTTAAATCGTAGTTATCACCTAGAGATTGTATTGGAAATAATGAAAAAAACTAACTATATCATGTTTATATTATTTAATCTAAGAAATTATAAAGGATCAAAATTATAATAAATCTAGTTTTATGCTTAAAATACTAAAATATTATTGAAAGGTAGTCTTAGTTCTTTTTGATAGAAAAACCTTTTTAAATCTAGTTTTTGTCACTTTTATATATACAATTTTTCAAAATAAAATTATTATTTAGAATCAAGACATAAAAAATTTACTTGGTTGAATTTTGGTAATTTTGTGATAAAATTCATTTTTAATGAATAGTTAAAAATATTGCATTTTAATTCAAAACTACCTTTTCTTTTAATTTATTTATATAGTTAGGTTATAATTTTAACTAGTTTTAAAGTGTAACTGGACTAGGGTTTTATTATTTAATCCAAATTTGGTTATTGGAATTAATTTCATATTGGCATTTGATAAAAACACATGTCAATGTTTTGGTGGGTTTTACTTTTAATAATTCAGGTTTCTCACTTTGACAACATGGATTAATTTGAAATTAATTACTATAAATTCTATATTATGAATTTTAAAAAATGGATTCCATCTTTTGAACTATAAGATAATTTTTTTAAATAGGTCCCTTTTATTTTTGGGCATTATGAATAATATATTTAGTAATTATTTTTATTTACTACGGTTAGAGGGTAAATCTTGTAAATACGGGAAAATATAATATTATAGTTTTATAAAACTACCCTTTCAGTTGTCCTAATCCGATTGGATGAGATATGGCCAACCAAGAGAACCCATGGGACAAATATTTTTCCTTTGGAAGCATTTGGATACAATGTATGATTAATGAATAAAAGTGATGATTTTTTCATGAATACGATTCTCGAGATGATAAACTTATGAACACATGGACTAATGACATCAAAACCATGTTCATTTTCGACTGAAGTACTGAATATCGAAAAAACATCCGATATGAACTTAAATAATTATTTAATTTTTATAACATGGTAATAAGTGATACAAAAGGAATAATAAACATGAAAAATGTTCTCAATCAAGTAAAAATTAACTTATTCTTATTATTCTAGAATATAATGATTATACGCGATGAGTCAGACTTAAGGTAGAGGACTTTGATTCAATCTCCTTTCATTGAGCAATATTTTGATGTTATACACCATCTTATTTTATATGATTTATTATCAATCCCTTTGACTGTTAATTTTATTCAATGGTTTTCAAAAGGAATATTTTTTATATGTTTCATTTTACAAAATTAAAAAGTATTTTTTTAACATATGTGCTGAAAACAAACATTCTGCAATTATGACCATTATTTGGTATTTGAATTCCTCTAAAAGATATAATGTTTTAAAAGAAAAGTAAATAACATATTCAAATATTTTTTTATTTTGGTTTGGAAATCGGTTTTGATAATGGATTGATTATAGAAATATCTTAAAATAATATCTTATTATTTCAATGTGGAAATGCGATTTGTTCTTTTAGGCATGGTTTATGTGTTGTGATTTTGTTATGGTTCATGGGAATTGCTTATGTATACGGGTGGTTATGTGATAAACCAAGGGTGGGTGAGACCATGATATCTCTCTAGTGAATTAGGTAATGATATAGAGTTAAACAATAAAGCTTCTCCTAATAGATTTAAGGAATATACTTTGATGGGTATTCCAAACGTAACTATGAAGGTTACTCCCTATGTAGTTGTGAAAGATACATTGTAGGTATGATATGGATGCCATAATTTACCTTTATGATTTATGATTCCTATTATTTTTTAGTAATCTTATGATTCCACGAGGAATGTTAAATAGTTTATGTTTTATGGATGAAAAATTATGATTTTGTTGGTTTATAAGTATTCATGGACTAAAATTTTTCTTTTTTTTATTTTGTATCCTTTACTAAGATTTTTATGCTCATCCCATGTTTTTGAAATGTTTTACACATGGTATAAGGATGGGTAAGAGAATGGAAAAAGACAATAATAAATTTTATCAAGAAAATAAATCATGTTTATTTTTTAAAAAAGTTTTATATTGTCGAATAAATGGATACAGTTTTAGTTGTATTCATTGTATAAATTTGACTTTTTATGTAATAGTTATGGAAATGTTATCTAAAACTTTAATCCTAAAAATTTAATCAATGTGAATTCTTGACTTTACTCAAGATTATGAATTTTTTAATTCATGGGTCATTATAGTTGGTATCAATAGGAGGTTTAGATAACTTTAGGGGTTAGGATATTTTTAATAGAGTATACACAAATGATTTTTACATTACGGTCAAATTGGCATGATATATAATTTTATGATTACCTTGTTTCTTCATCTAATATATCTTTGTTTATAATGGGTTTCCATAGATAAAATAGGGCAACTATATTGGGACGACATCAAGAGTAAAACAACATTCCAAATCAGCAACCTGAGATGGTCGGAATCAGAACTGAATAGTTTGTTTTAGTGAGGGAAGAGTTGACTTAGGCAATAAATGTTAGTGATATCTATGCATTAGATCATCCAGATCAAACATAGAGTAACATGTTAGTAGTTAATCATTTCATGAGGCTATATCCTCTATCATTTAGAGGATCATCTCAACCTATGCTAGCTGAAGGGTGGATGAAAGAACTGTAAAAGATTTTTGATGTCATGGGGTGTTTAGATAATCAAAAGGCCAGTCTTGCTATTTACCATTTTGAATGTGAAGACGATCAGTGGTAATATATGGTTAAGAATATCAGGGACAATGAGGAGATTGATTAACTTGATTGGGATGAATTCAAAGTCCCGTTTCTTGAGAAATATTTTTCAAAGATAGTTCAACTTATGATAGAAAACAATTCTTGTAATTGATGTAGTAGGATAACTTAGTGGCTGCTTATGAAGTTAAATTAACTCAACTGGAAAGGTATGCTCCAATTTTCATCTGATATCTTGATAGTAAAATCATTTTTTTACTAAGGATTAATGTTAAAGTATCGAAGGTAATTTGTAACACCCCAGGATTTAATGAAAATATTTTTTTTTAATTTTATTGATGTCTTGTGTTGTACGCTACACCAAAAGGAGCTTGCACTACACGCATCCCTGACTTGGCTTGCATTACACGCAATCGTGACCTTCCACGATAGCGTGTGTTATACGTAATACTGAGTTTCACTAAACAACGATATGTTATATAAACTAGCCGTTATGAATAGTAATACCCACTTTTTAAATTTTTTATAAATTTTAACTTTTGAAATGGACATTATTTTTGGATTCAGAATATCTAAATTAGCCTACTGTGAATTTTTGGTATTTTTTTGAAAACTTTCAATTTTTGATGAATAGTGAAAACACTGGGTTACTATTTAAAATCCGACTATTTATTTAAATAATTATTTATTTTATTTAAATTTATTGTAAGTAAAAATTGATAAATAATACCTATATAAGTTCAATGTAATTTATTAGAGTCATTTTATAATAATTTTAGATATATAAAAATTTTATTGAACTTTTCACCGTCTTTTACCCACCTCCTAGGAGACTTTGGAAATTGACATAAAACTTAATTTTACCGCTTTTGTGAGTGGAATTTCGAAAATTCGAGAGACACAATTAATATCAAGGACTAAAATGTGGTTCAATGAGATGAAAAGAATTTTTGATGAATAGTAACTTTTTTACTTTTATTTACCACGGTTAAAAGCAAATAGGGTAATTAAGGGTAAAAATGATATTATTATTACCCTAACACAAGTCCCAATTCAATTGGATAAGTGTAATTAGACCAAAAACAACCTTAGGAATAAAATATTACCATTTAGGTCCACTTGGATTAGATTATGACATTTAATATTATTTTATATAAAGAATAGTTAAAATAGTTAAAATCAATGTTTAATAACTAAAACATTTTTAATATAGGGTTATACATAAGATAAATTCGACTATAAATATTAATTAGAAATATAAAAATATTTCCTACATAATGGTATTTTATTTTTAATTTTTGGATATTGAATAATTTAATTTATTTATGACAAAATGATGATGCAGTAATTATCTTATTAATGAAATATTGACATAATTGATGTTATAAATACCCAAATAAATGTAATTTGAGACTTTTTATGAATTAAAATAATTTTATAGGTTAATATGACATGTTAGTATTTGTTTAATTAAATTTTTTCGAACTAATCATTCTGTTATGATTTTCAAAAAAATCAATTACCAAATAGTGTCAAAATTGACATAAAATAGTTTTTTAAAACAAATATTATATTATTAATTGTTATTTTATTGCTAAAAATCTAAGATTCGGCCAAATGACTTATATAAGGTTATATATATTAATAATAAACAACTTGGGGTTCTATTGTCTTATTATAGTATGTCTATTAACCTCATAGTGTAAGAAAACAAGAAGACACTGTAAAAGTAAAATTATTTAACTTAAAGTTAAATCTAACTGATAAGGTTAAAATAGAAACCTAAACTTGTCTAAATTCTATTGGATGAGATTATTTCGACCAATACCCACCTTAGCTTCTAAATAAATCAATTTGGAGCTATTAAAAACCGAATATTACTTTATCATAGAATAATATATTTAGTTTTTCCTAAGGTTCCCCTATCCTTTGTTATAAAAGGGCATCTCCTCCCTCTCTTCCTCACACCACTTTGAGCCTTCAATCTCGGCCAACACCTAACAATTTCTCCTCTCCACTTACCTAGAAACACCCTATAGGTTATGGTCTTCTTCAATGACCATCTTTAGTTCCCATAGAGGAGGTTAAGAAGAGGCGCTTCAAAGAAAAGGTAATGTCCGTTACCGATTCATTAAACTTTATTTCTTCTTCTACTTCTTCTTATTTAGTTGTTTCATTATGATTTAATAACATCAGTATAACTCATATAATGATATGTTATTATAATTATGAAACAACCCTATTTCACCATCTATCCATCCTACGGAAAACAAAATCACCGCGTGTGCGTACGTACAGAATACCGTCTCCATGCCGTGGTGTAATCTATTTTCCACAACCACCTTACATGGATGGGTATAATGGTGTAAATAAATAACTATATATGGTTATTGTAAAATAATATTGACTCTGTAATATTATACATACACTTCAATACAATTTCACGATCATGGGAATGATATCATCGCTCGTGTATACGTACGGACTATCGTCTCCACAAATGCAATGAGATTCATTTTCCTTGATTAACCATTCAAGAATGATTATAAAGTATATATAATGGATAATAATTAAATATATGACATAATTAAGATACTGTATTTATGTATACATATATATATATATATATTTATTTCATCTACTTAATTCCATTCAATTCAATAAGGAAACGAAAACAGCGTTCATGCGTACGTACGACCTACCGTCTCCATGAATGGTGTATTTCATTATATTTATCGATATATAATATATATATATATGTATATTCTGAATATATATTATATATAAATCATATTTTACATTCTGTAATTAAGTAAATCAGGATATATGTAATAATGTCAAGAACAGCAAGTCGAAACACGTACAATAAATGAAACGATTTTACCCAAATCGCTGCATTTGAATCGAATTTACAAAAGAAAGGGTAATATAAAGTCATAAGTAAACTATACATGATATCATAATAATGAATATTATTATGTAATAAGTCAATAACATTATTTAAATCATTATACAGGAGGTTTAGATACATACGAACTATATCGAACATAAGGTAAGGGATAACTTTTCCAATCTCGTTTTATCCGAGATTGTTTATTCGTAAGTATTTAGTGGGGTTATGTTTATCATCCATGTCCATGTTTTATAAAAAAATGTTTTCATAAAATGTTTAGTATTCTTCTATGTATGTTTAAAGTCATTTGACCATTTTATGACTTTTACCACATGGTTTGAAATGAATCTTTCTTTTTTTTACCACATGAGGTACTTTTTGACTTTTCCGGCAAAAGTACGAGAAGAATGTTTTTTAAATTATACGGCATGAACGGATTTTTGGGGTTTTATAACACCTTATTTTCATGAATCATAATCTACAATATTTCATGACTATTTTCATCAAAATCCTTCTCTTTTTAAATTCCATGTCATTTTGTGAAAAGAAAATTGATTTTGAAGAAGAAATGGCATTTTCCTCAAGAATTTCATTTATAGTGTTTTATCAAAACCATTTTCCATCTAATATGACATTATTTCATATGTTTATGTTTCAAATATAATGTATCTATGATTTATGTGGTTTAACTTTTCTTAAGATGATTTGATATCCATTTTTTTATGGATTATGTTATTATGGGATGATGTTTATGAAACCCATTTTTATTCTTTGGGTTATGATGAATGATTTATATTTATATTGTGGAACAAGTACGAATGATTTAATTATGATATGGGTAGTACCTATATCTCCCTCTAATGTATTGGGTAAAGATTTATATCTCCTGAGATAGACATGGATGGAACAGTAAGTTAATACGTTTCAGTGTTACTGGACTAGAATGAGGAGTGAACTCGATTCAGAATGGGACTTTCTCCACTAAGATAGTCTTGGCAGCAATTCCTTGGCTACTATGGAAATCATAACATGTGATTAATAGATACCACAATTACATGTTTTATTACCATGCTAGTTTATCATGACTAATGTTCCTTTATGATCTATGCCTTGTATATTTCCAAGATTTATGTCATTGCTCATGATTTTGATGTTTAGATTTTAGGTTCAAGGTTTTTTTAATTCCAATGTTCATGGATTGATTTATGTTCTCTATGCTTACCCTTACTGAGCATTGGAGCTCACCTTTTATATGTTTTATTTTCCCCAGGATATAAGGAAATTTTTTAGGTATGAAAAAAAGGGGAAGATCTTTATGGGAGATGTTGAAGATCTTTCACAACGATTAGAAGATTTTGTTCCGAGTTTCCAAAGACACTAAACTATTATGGTTCTTGAGTGTTTGTTTTTGTTATGTATTAAGTATTCTGAAAAAGTAATGTAATGTCTATGTATGTCAAGCTTTGGGTCTCTACAGTTGGTATTAGAGGAAAGGTTTAGTTAACCTTTGGAAACTAGGAAGTGAAAACTTTAGTGAAATCCCTAGAAATATTTAAGGTATGTCTAGGGAGGTCCCTATAGTTAAGTATAAGTATAAGTTATAGTCATAGAATTACGTTAACGATCATAGAATTTAACATAATATGTTAGATATTGATGGTACTCCCCCTTTATTATGTTTTTTTCCCTAACATGATTTTTTCTACTCACACTATTCTTTTTGGGTTTTAGACGATGGCTGGAACCCGAAGGAACCGCGTTGATCAATGTAATGGACAATGTAATGATTTTCCTCTTGAACAAACCAATGTTATGGGAGATGGAGTACAAAATCTTATTTCTATAGTTACACAAGCTATGAATAATTATGGATTCCAAATGAGTAGAGAAGGGAATGATATTCTATTGAGTCCTTCATGAGGCAACGTCCACCGTCTTTCAGTGGGTCATCTGATCCACTTTTTACTGAACAATGGATCAGTACCATTGAAAAGATATTTTCCATACTTAGCTGTTCAAAACATGAAAAAGTCATTTTATCTGTTTATCGTTTAGAAGGTGAAGCAGACCAGTGGTGGACTCTAATTAAGAATACAAGGCCCCAAGATGAAATTGAATCTATGGAATGGGACGAATTCAAGAACTTGTTTTTTAGTAAGTACTTCCCTCGTATTCTTCAAACAAAGATGGAAAAGCAGTTTCTTGAGCTTAATCAAAAGGATGCTGAATCTGTTGGTATTTACGAAGCGAATTTTACATGACTTGCAAGGTATGCATCTGGCTTTATTATCCAACCTGAAAGTAAAGTTGATCAATTTTTCAGTGGATTAAAACCAAGTCTTCGAAGGGAATTAACTATAAGAGATTTCAGTAGCTATGAATAAATTGTGAGTTGTTCAGTCAAGGTAGAACTGGATGTTGGTGTAATATAGCCATATCATGGTTTTGAAAAGAAACAAAAGATGGAGTTCAAGGAGAAATCTTAGAACAATGGTGAAAAGAATATGAATGTTTATTTATGTTAAATGTGTGGAAAGAACCATGGTGGAGATTTCCTAAAAGGTACTAGAAAATGATTTAAGTGTGGAAAATTATGTCATTGAGTAGTTGATTGTCGAAGTAATGGGAAAAAGGTTTCTAATGATGTGAATAGAGAAAAGACTATAGAGAACGCTCCACCAACACTTCAATGCTTCAAGTACAAGGAAATGGGGAATTATGCTAATTAATGCCCTAATCCAAGGGTTAATGATGATCAATGTGAGAAACCTCTTAAGGAATAGGATAAAGGGAAGTCACATGCGATCAATATTTGTGATGTTGAGTATAACAATGATGTTGTGTAATTATTAAGTGTTTATGTAATGGGATTTCAAAATAGTATCATGGAATCTCATTTGTAGTATCGTGGAATTTTGAAATATCTGTGTATTGGTCCATTGTGGTTTTCTATAAGAATATGGTACCTCTAACCATGAAAAGTGATTCAAATATTTTGGAAAGTAGATGATATGGACATAATTAAGGGATAAGGAGAAAAAGAAATGTTTGATAGTATTCATGAGCTCATGACTGATATAAGAAAAATGTTATATCATGGTTTGAGTATATAGAATTTTTGGATTTTTTGTATGTGGAAAGAGTTAACTTTTGACAGCATTCATGTTTTCACTAAGGTTCAATGGGTATTAATTTTTCAAGAGAATACATGATTAAGGCCTTAAAATGTTTGTAATGTGACCAACAAGATATATCGTATGATATATGGGGGATAAATGATGGTATTCACATACCAATTATGTGACCTCTCAAGTAATAATTTTCTTTACACTATGAGATTGGACAAAAGTATTTCTAATAAGCTTAAAGGTTGAAATGGATTATGTTGGACATCATATATAATTGTTTAAGGCTAGAATTTTGTTTTTATATTATTTATGTAATGTTATAATAATGTAGTTTTAGAAAAAGGACAACCTGCAGGACAAGCGACAACCCATCGCATCAGAAAAGGCTATGGGAATCGAACCCACAACTGAAGTGTGACATGCCTTTATCGCCTACCACTGGCCAATAAGAAGTCCCTGTGTATTAGAAACTAGTTTTATTATATTAAGCATTATGATATATGAAGTATAAGTCCATTTTAGGAACCATATTTCATTAATCTCACTATAGATGGACTTATGTATTTTTGACTACTTTTTCTAACCTTTTGTTTGAGACAGATGGAATGACACATCATTCTATCACATGATCGGCTAACACTTCAGGAATGATAAATTCAACTTCATTTATTTAAGAGATGAAGTTGAAATTTTCCATGGAACGAGCAACAGTGAGACTGTACCAAAATCACAAAATTATTTCTTCTAATTCCAATTTCTTCAACTTTAGGGAAATGATCTTGAAAACCAAAAATTTTGTCCTAGTGCCCTTATATCCGTTTAATTAGATGGTACCTTAGATCATTACAAATTTATAGCTTTGTGATTTTTGGATTTTTCATAGCCATGTTCGCTACCACTCTCCATTAGAACTTTATGGTTAGATTTCTCTTCCTTATCCATATTTTTACCTATGTGGAAACCTAGAGATTAGTTAATTTGGGTAATCGTTATGTTTCATACATTAGTTTTTAAAGATAATTTTTGGTATTTTTTTATGATGTGGGTTTCTATTAAAGAAACTCACAAGTAGTAAACCATTTATGACCCCGACGAATTACGAGGACAAAATTCATTTTAAGGGAGGTAGAATGTAACACCCTGAGATTTTATGAAAACTATTGTTTTTAATTTTATTCATGTCTTGTGTTTTACACTACACCAAAAGGAGCTTTCACTACATGCATCCTTGACTTGGCTTGAATTACACGTAATCACGACCTTTCACGATAGTGTGTGTTGTACGCAATACCAAGTTTCACTAAACAACGATATGTTATATAAACTAGCTGTTATGAATAGTAATACCCAGTTTTTATAATTTTATAAATTTTATCTTTTGAAATGGACTTCATTTTTGGATTCATAATATTGAAATTATCCTAGGGTGAATTTTTGGTATTTTTTTGTAAACTTTCAATTTTTGATGAATAGTGAAAACACTGGGTTACTATTTGAAAACCGACTTTTTATTTAAATAAATATTTATTTTATTTAAATTTTTTTAGGTAAAAATTGATACATAATAGTTATATAAGTTCAATATAATTCATTGGAGTCATTTAATAATAATTTTAGATATATAAAATTTTTATTGAAGCTTTCACCGTCTTTTACCAACCTCCTAGGAGACTTTGGAAATTCACATAAAACTTAATTTTACTGCGTCTGTGAGTGGAATTTCGAAAATAAAAGAGACAAGGTTAATATCAAGGAGTAAAATTTGGTTCAATGGGATGCAAATATTTTTTTGGTGAATAGTAACTTTTTACTTTTATTTACCACGGTTAAATGTAAATAGGTAAATTAAGGGTAAAAATGATATTATTATTACCCTAACACATGTCCCAATTATATTGGATAAGTTTAATTAGGCCAAAAAAAACCTTAGGAATAAAATATGACCATTTTTCTCTACTTGGATTAGATTATGTCATTTAATATTATTTTATTTAAAGAATAGTTAAAATAGTTAAAATCAAAGTTTAATAACTAAAACATTTTTATTATAGGGTTATACATAAGATAAATTAGACTATAGATATTCATTAGAAATCTAAACATATTTCCTACATAATGGTATTTTATTTATAGTTTTTAGACATTAAATAATTTAATTTATTTCTGACACAATGATGATGCAGTAATTATCTTATTAATGAACTATTGACATAATCGATGTTATAAATACCCAAATAAATGTAATTTGAGACTTTTTATGAATTAAACTAATTTTATAAGTTCATATTACATGTTATTATTTGTTTAATTAAATTTTTTGGAACTAATCATTCTGTTATGATTTTCACAAAAATCAATTACCAAATAGTGTCAAAATTAACATAAAATAGATTTTAAAACAAATATTATATTATTAATTGTTATTTTATTCATAAAAATATAAGGTTCAGCCAAATGACTTGGGTTATATATATTAATAATAAACAACTCGGGGTTCTTTTGGCTTGTTATAGTAAGTTTATTAACCTTATAGTGTAAGAAAACAAGAAGACACTGTAAAAGTTAAATTATTTAACTTAAAGTTAAATCTAAATAATCAGGTTAAAATAGAAACCTAAACATGTATAAATTCTATTGGATGAGTTAATTTCTACCCATCCCCACCTTAGCTTATAAATAAGTCAATTTGGAGCTATTAGAAACTGAATATGATTTTAGAATAGAATAATTTTTTTAGTTTTTCCTAAGGTGCCCCTCTCCTCCCTTATAAAAGGGCACCTCCTCCCTCTCTTCTTCACACCACTTTGAGCCTTAAAGCTCGGCCAAACCCTACCAATATCTCCTCTCCACTTCCCTACAAACATCCTAGAGGTTCTTGTATTCTTCAGAGACCATCTTTAGTGCCCAAAGAGGAGGTTAACAAGAGGCGCTTCAAAGAAGAGGTAATGTCCGTTACCGATTCTTTCAACTTTATTTATTCTTCTACTTCTTCTTCATTAGTTGTTTCATTATGAGGTAATAACATCAGTATAAATAATATACTGATATGTTATTATAATTATGAAATAACCATATTTCACCATCTATCCATCCTATGGAAAACAAAATCACCGCGTATGCGTACGTACGAAATACCGTCTCCACGCCGTGGTGTAATCTATTTTCCACCACCAGCTTAAATGGATGGGTATAATGGTGTAAATAAATAACTATATATGGTTATTGTGAAATGATATTTATTCTGTAATATTATACATACACTTAAATACAATTCCACGATCATGGGAATGATATCATCTCTTGTGCATACGTACGGACTACCGTCTCTACGAACGTGATGAGATTCATTTTCCACAATTAACCTTTCAAGAATGATTATAAAGTATATATAATGAATAATAATGAAATATATGACATAATAAAGCTACTGGATTTATGTATACATACATACATACATATATATTTATATATATGTATTTCATCTACTTAATTCCATTCAATCCAATAAGGAAACGAAAACAGCGTTCATGCATACGTACGGCCTACCGTCTCAATGAAATGTGTATTTAATTCCATTTATTGATCTATCATATATATATATATATGTATATTATGAATATATATTATATATAAATCATGTTATACATTCTGGAATTAATTATATCAGGATATAAGTAATAATATCAAGAACAACAAGTCGAAACACGTAGAATAAATGAAACAATTTTACCCAAATCTCGACTTTTACATTGAATTTACCAAAGAACAGGTAATATAAAGTCATAAGTAAACTATATATGATATCATAACAATGAATATGATTTTTTAATAAGTAAATTACATTATTTAAATCATTATACAGGAGGTTTGAATACATACGGATCATATCAGACATAAGGTAAGGGATAACTTTTCCAATCTCATTTTTATCTGAGATTGTTTATTCGTAAGTATTTACTGGGGTTATGTTTATCATCCATGTCCATGTTTTCTAAATTTTTTTTCACAAAATGTTTAGTATTCTTCCATGTATGTTTAAAGTCATTTTTACCCTTTTATGACTTTTACCACAAGGTTTGAAAGGAATATTTCTTTTTTTATCATACGAGGTACTTTTTGACTTTTCTGGAAAAAGTACGAGTAGAATGTTTTTTTAACTTATACGACATGAACGGATTTTTACGATTTTATAACGCCTTATTTTCATGAATATTAATCTATAATATTTCATCACTATTTTCATCAAAATACTTTTCTTTTAAAATTGCATGGAATTTTGTGAAAAGAAAATTGATTTTGAAGAAGAAAGGATATTTTCATCAATGATTTCATTTATAGTGTTTTATCAACACCATTTTCTATATAATATGAAATTATTTAATATGTGTATGTTTTAATTATAATTTCTTTATGATTTATGTGGTTTCACTTTTCTTATGATGATATGATATCTATTTTTTATGGATTATGTTATGATGGGATGATGTTTATGAAACCCATTTTTATTCTTTGGGTAATGATGAATGACTTATGTTTATGTTGTGGAAAAAGTATGAATGATTTCATTATTAGATGGGTGGGACCTATATCTCCCTCCAGTGCAATGGGTAAAGATTTATATCTCATGAGATATACATGGCTGGAATGGTAAGTTAATCCGGTTCAGTGTGACAGGACTGGAACTTGGAGTGAACGTGATTCAGAATTGGAATTTTTCCACTAAGATGGTCTTAGCAGAAATGCCTTGGATAATATGGAAATCATAACATGTGCTTAATATATGCCACAATTACATGTTTTATTACCATGATATATTATCATGACTAATGTTCCTTTATGACCTATGCTTTGTGTACTTCCAAGATTTATGTCGTTGCTCATGATTTTGATGTTTAGATTTTATGTTCAAGTTTTTTTTTCATTCAAATGTTTATGGATTGATTTATGTTCTCTATGCTTACCCTTACTGAGCATTTGAGTTCACCCTTTATATGTTTTCTTTTCCTCAAGATATAAAGAAAAGTTTTAGGTATGAAAACAAAAGGGGAAGATCTTTATGGGAGATGTTGAAGATCTTTCACAATGATTAGAAGATTTTGTTTCGAGTTTCCAAATACACTAAACTATTACTATCCTTGAGTGTTTTTTTTGTTATGTATTAAGTATTCCGAAAAAGTAATGTAATGTCTATGTACTTCATGCTTTGGGTCTCTACATAATTGGCTTCTCATGATTTTAAAAGTTATGACAAACATGTTCGATGTTCGGAGAAGGTTGAAATACAGTTTTGTAGTGATTAAGTGTTCTTTGAAAAAATAGTAGAATAAGAGGTCATGGTTGAAGGTGAAAGGGAAGAATTATTTGAAGAATTGTGATAGTAAGAAAATTAAGTTTAGAGTTTGTGAAAGTTATGGTAAAAAGAATAATGGGAAATTCTTTTTTAATTATGGTAAGTGCTTTAGATGATGTAAAATGGGACATAAGGCTTTTTATTGCACCAAAAACTATCAGGGTAGTGGTATGACGAAATCTGATTTACAATCAGTAAAATGTTTTATGGGTAATGAGATGTTTCTTTATGAAAACTAGTGTCTGATTTAGAACTAAAATGATGGGAATAATCCAAAATAATAGCAGAAAGGTGTGGTGAAATCCTTTGCAACTACTTGATTAGATTTTGGGCCATTGAATGAAGTGGTATCGAGTATGTTGTTTATTTATTCAGATTATGCCAATTTTTTGTTTGATTCAGGGAATAGACATTATTTTATTTATAATAATTTTATTGGTAAATTATAAATTACACCTTAATAATTTAATCCAGAATGTATGGTAAAAACACTTGGGGGAAATGTTGAGGCAAAAAGAAACTTAAATAATATTCTTATCATTGTCTGTTGAAAGAATCTACTTGAAAACATTGTTTTTATGGCTCAAGTAGAGTTTGATGTCATAATGGGTATGAATTTATATTCTATTTACCATGATAATATTGACTATAGAGCTAAAGTGGATTCTTTTCAGAAAGAGTTTCAGTTTGTGTAAAAGAATAAACCATTTACCATTGATAAAATATCAGGAAGCTAAGAAATTATTGAATGATAATAATGTATGTTATCATGAAAATATTTTTGAAAACAAATGAATTTTTCCTATTAATGATGTGAGATTGGTAAATGATTATCTTGGTTTTTTTAATGATGAGTTCTCTAGTATTATACCTGATTGAGATATTGAATTTACTATTTAATTAGTACTGGATGTTAAGCCAATTACAAAACCCCCTTATCGAATGGCTCAACTTGAACATTTAGAGTTAAACAAGAAATTGTACGAGTTATTTGATAAAGGTTTCATTCAGCCTAGCACATAAATATAGATTGATCCTATCTTGTTTTTAAAAATAAAAGATGGTTCAATGAGACTTTTCATTAATTATAGAGACTTGAATAATATCACTATTAAGAACTAGTATAATTTTCTTCATATCGATGATTTTTTTTGAACAGCTCCATGGAGCTCAATATTTTTCATAGGATAAATTGAGGTTGGGGTACAATTAATTGAAAGTAAAGGAAGAAAACATTCCAAAAACGCATTTCATATGAGAAATGGACATTATAAATTTGTAGTTAAGAAATTTGGGTTAACTAATGTACTTGCAGTATTCATCAATATTATGAATAGATTTTTTGTGAGTTCTTGGATAATTCTATAGTTGCGTTTATTGATTACATTTTTCTATATTATAAATGTATATAGGAGCATTAAAGTCATTTAAGGGTTTTCTTGCAAACCTAAAAAAATGAAATTATATTGGAAATGCAGAATGTGTAATTTTTGGTTACAACAAATTTATTTCCTTGGTCACATTATTTCTTAATATGTAATAACTGTTGATCCTCCAAATACAAAATTTGTTGAGGAATGTCCAAGACCCACAAATATAATCGATATTCATAGTTTTATTGGTTTAGTAGGATATGATCAAAGGTTTGTTGCAAAATTTTCACTGTTATCTATCCCACTAACTAAGTTAACTCAAAAGGTGTTATATTCATATGGATAAAAGAATGTGATGATTGTTTTCTGGAATTGAAAATAATATTGCGGAATGGTCCTGTTTTGGAATTACCTATGAGGAATTGTGAATTTGTTATATGTAATGATGATTCTTGGAAACTATTTGGTTGTTCACTAATGTAGAATAATTAGGTAATTGATCATTCTTCACATAATTTGGATACTATTGATTTAAATTACACTACATATGATTTGGAATTAGTTACTATAGTTGTTTCTTTAAAAATTTGGAGGCATCAGTTTTTTGGAGTAAAATTTGAAATATATAATGATAAAAAAAGTTTGAAGTACATATTCTCTAATAAATAATTGAACATGAGACTGAGATGATGGTTAGAACAAATCAAGGAATATGATTTCATGATTCATTACTATCCTAGAAAATAAAACAAGGTTTATGATGTTGGGAGTTGAAAAATTAATACTGTATTAACTATGCTACTTCTGGAAAGTGATCATTTGCTTATCAGTTTGATGAAATTTTGAATGGATGTTATTGGTTCTGGATATTCCTTTTTTTTCTAATGTCAATGAAATTATCTCTATCAGACAGAATTAAGGAAGCACAGAAAGAATACAATTAGTTGCAGAAGAAAGTATAATTGGTTCAGAAGGGTATGTTCCCTAAATATATCATTGATATAGATTTTTTTTGAGATCTGGGAAGATATTATGTGTGCCTTTTGATTAATAGTTTAAGAAAGAGTTATTATGTGAAGCTCATAGCTCTTTGTTTTCAATTCATACTGGATGTACTAAGATGTACCGAGATATTTAGGAATATTTTTGGTGGGATGGAATGAAATGTATTTTTTCAGACTTTACTGTGAAGTGTTTGACTTGTATGCATGTGAAAGTAGAATGATAGTTTCCAAAAGGGTTGCTTCAGCCTTTTCCAGTACCTGAGGGGAAAATGAAAAATTTATCCATGGATTTCATAGTGGGATTACCAAATATTTCTTGAGGTAACGATATGATTTGGTTTATTATTGATAGATGGATTAAATATTCTCCTTTTATTCCTATTTGAGATATACTATCACTTGATCAAATTTATGACTTGTATATTAAAAATATAGTTAGGTTAGATGGAATTTCTCTCTCTATTGTATCTGATTGTGATCAAATATTAACTTATAACTTTTAGAAAGGCCTTTAGAAGTCATTTGTTATGAAATTAAATTTTTGTACACCTTTTCATTCTCAATCTTATGGGAAGACAGAATAAAAAATTCAGACATTGGAGGATATGATATGTGATTATTCTATGGATTACGAGGGAAGTTAAGATCAACATCTTTCATTGGTTGAGTTTTCTTATAAAAACATATTTCATTCCAGTATATAGATGGAACCATTTGAGGCACTATATGGAATTTTGTGTCGAACACCATATTTTTGGGATGATGTAGGTAAAATGAAGTTTATGGAAATAGAATTGGTAGAAGAGATGGTAGAAAAAGATTAGTTGATTCAGTAACACATGAGGACATCTTAGAGCAAGTAGTAAAGTTTTACAGATAATGAGATTAAGTATATTTATATCATGGTAGGTGATCGCGTCTTTCTCAAAGTTTCACCTTGTAAAAGTGTGATGAATTTTGGTAAGAAGGGAATGTTGAGTGCTCGGTTCATTGGAACATGTGAAAACCTGAATAACGTTGGATCAGTTTCCTATAGAGCAGCTTTACCTATGAATTTATCCCAAGTACACAATGTTTTTCACATTTCAATATTGAGAATGTATTTTTTAGATCGATCTCATATTTTGAGTCCATAAGTAGTTCAGTTGGAAGAGAACCTTTCTTATAAGGAATATCCAATCTAGATTCTTGACCATAGAGATCAGTTGTTGCGGAATAAGGTGACCGATTAGGTTAAGCTTTTGTGAAAAAACCATATGGTTGAATAGGAAACATTGGAATCTAAAAATACTATGATGGATAAATACCCCCTCTTATTTGATAAGTGAATAAAATTGCAAGGACACAATTTCCAAAAGATGGGAAGGATATAACAACCCAGGTAATTATAAAATAAAAATTGTCATATCTATTAATATTTATAACTAATATATTAATTTTATGTTAAAGGGGATTCTTTAAATGATATAGTATACGACACATAACAACTGGTTTATCTGAAATCCTATATTGCACACATGACTGAGTTATATCAAAAAATAATACATTATCAATATTATTATTTTAAATCATAGTTATTCCCTATTCATTTTATTGGAATTAATGAACATAAGTAACTATATTATGTTTTCACATGTTTATTAAATGTTTTTTACTTTCATATAAAAAATTTTATTGGCTTAAAAGGTGAATAAATCCAGTTTTAAGCTTAAAATACTCTAATATTATTAAATGGTAGTTTTAATGCATTTTGATGGAGAACACTATTTAAATCTAGTTTTTTTCAATATTATATGTTTTATTTTTCAAAATAAACTTTTTATTTATAAGCAGGACATCAAAATTTACATTGTTTGAATTTTGTAATTTTTATGATAAAATTCATTTTTAATGAATAATAGAAATTACCGCATTTTAATTCAAAATAGACTTTTAGTATAATTTATTTATATAGTTAGGTTATCCTTTTAATTGGTTTTAAACTATAATTAGACTAAGTTTTTCTATTTTAATATATTTTTGGTAATTTTATGTAATTTCATAATTAACTTTGATATAAACACATGTCAATCATTTGATTATTTTTACTTTTAAAAAAATCATTTTTGTCGTTTTGACAATGGTGATTAATTTTACATTAATTACTACAACTTCTAATTATTGAATTTGAAAAAATTGATTCCATATTTTTAATTTGTATATCCAAAATATTGAAATATTCCCCTTTTATTTTTGGACATCATGAAAAGTAACTCTAGTAATTATTTTAATTCCCCACAATTAAAGGGTAAATAAGGTAAATAAGGGTAAAAATAGTAATATAATTATATAAAAAATACCGCAACACTTGTATTAATCTAATTAGATGAGATATGGCTGACCATGAACACCATAGGGATGGATATTTGGCCTTTTAAATCCTTTTTATTAACAAAATAATTTAAAATAATTTAATATTTTACGAATTTCGAAGGGTGCCCCTCCCCTCTCCTATTAAAGGTACCCCCCTTCTCTAATAATCAGACTTAAAAATCCATTTGGTTAGCCAAGTTATGCCCAAAACACTTCCTATAATCCCTCCCCACATTCATGAGGACTTATTTTAGGCATTACACCCTTCTTAGAGGTGTTATGATGTTCCTCAACGGTGATCAACCAAAGAGGAGGTATCCTTTTTTAAGAGTTTCTATATTATTTCTTCTTCTAATTACATTAAATATTATTCATCCTATATGAAATAACAACTAAAATATACTCAATATATTAAGATGTTATTATGTTAATATCATCCCCTAAATTCATCTCTACTTCCTTCAAGAGGGAAAGGAATTAATCATTCGTGCATACGTGTGAATTATCACCACCATGAATCGATTTAGTTTTTTTCCACTACCGTCTATCAAGATTGGTTATAATAATGGAATTAATATTAATATGTGATATTCCAAAGACATTTATCATTATAAAATAAAAATATTTCAGTTATGTTATTACCTTCCATGCATATAAAAACAACAACATCATTCATGCGTACGTGTGAACTATCACATCCACAAAGAGATATGAATCATTTTTATTAACCACATACCTTGAATGACATATATAAGTATATTTAAAGGTTTTTTATGATCAAATAATATTATGATCACTCTGAATATATAAAATATTTATTACCTTATTTCCATAATGATCTATGAAAAATGAAAACGCTACTCATGCGTACGTACGACCTACCATCTCTAGGAATAAAATGTTGTTCATTTTTCATAATGATAATTAATGTTTTAATTTAAAATTTATGATTAATGTATAAAAGTGATTATTATGTCATGAATACTATTCTGGAGATGATGGACTTATGACCACATGGACAAATGACATCAAAACCATGTTTTTTGACTCAAGTACCGAATATCAACAAAACGTTCTATATGAACTTAAATAATTATGTTTTTTTTATAAAATTGTAAGAAGTAATATAAAAGGAATAATAAAATTTAAAATTTTTATCATGAAATTAGAAATTAAACTATGTTTTTTATTCTAGAATATAACGATCATACATGACGAGTCAGACTCGAGGTAAGGGTCTTCATTTCAATCTCCTTTCATTGAGGCATATTTTTAAGTTATAGACCACCTTGTTTTATATGCTGTATAATCAATCCCTTTGAATTTAAATTTCATTCAATGTTTTTAAAAAGTAATATTGTTTATTCTATGCATTTTACTAAATAAAAAAAAGGGGATTTTAAAGATATGCGGTGACAACAAACTTTCTTCCGCTATGAACGTTATTTTGTATTTGGATTACTCTATAAGATGTAATGTATTTAAAAGAAAAGTAAATACCATATTAATTTTTTGGTATTTTTATTTTGAAAATGGTTTTGATAATGGATTGATTATATCAATATATTAAAATTATATCTTATGATTTGAATTTAGAAATGTTATTTTTATTTATGCATGGTTTATGTGTTATGATTATGTTATGGTTCTTGGGAATTATGTTTGTATATTAGTGGTTCTGTGACAAACTGAGGGTGGTTGAGACTGTGATAGCTCTCCAATTAATTGGGTAATGATACAGAGTTAAACTATAAAGCATCCCCTAATAAATATAGGGAATGTACAATGATGGGTATTCCAAACATAACCATTAAGGTTACTTCCTATGTAGGTGTGAAAAATACAATGTATGTATGATATTAATTCCATAAGTTACCTTTATGATTGATGATTTCTATTAGTTTTTTTAGAAATCTTATAATTTCATGAGGTATGTTAAATAGTTTTTGTTTTATGGGTAAAAATTATGATTTCATGGGGTTATAAGTATTCATGGACTAACATTTTTATTTATTTATTTTATATCCCTCAGTGAGATTATTATACTCATCCCAAGTTTCTAAATGTTTTACATAGGGTATAAGGATGGGTAATGGAAAAGAATGAGACAATAAATTTTTTTATGAAGAATAGAAATCATATATATTTTTTTAAAATGTTTTATATTGTGGAAGAAATGGATACTATTTTAGTTGTATCCACTTTGTATAAATTTGAGTTTTTATGTAATAGTTATGGACTAATTATCTAAAACTCTAAACCTAAAAAGATATTCAATGTGAATTATTGAAATTAATCAAGATTATGAAATTTTTAATGCATGGGTCATTATAGTTGGTATCAATGGGAGGTTTAGATAAATTTAGGGGTTAGGATATTGTTAGAGTATCTATAAATGTTTTTTTTACTTTATGGTCAAATTTACATGATATAACATTTGAATATTACCATGTTGCTTCATCTAAGATATGTTTATTCAGAATGGTTTTCTATGAGAGAAAACCAGGAAGCTATGTTGGGAAGATATCAAGAGGAAAACAACTTTCTAAATCAGCAACCTGAGATAATCGTAATCAGAACTGAATAGTTTGTTGCATTGATGGTGCAGTTGACTCTGGCAATAAATGGTGGTGATATCCATGCATGATATCATCCAGATCAAACATAGAGGAACACGATAGTAGTGGATCATTTCCTGGGGAAATATCCTACATATTTCATAAGATCATCTGAACCTGTTCTAGTTGAAGGGTGGATGAAAGAATAGTAAAATATTTTCTATGTCATTGGGTGTTCAGATAATCAAAAGGTTAGCCTTATTGTTTACTATTTTGAAGGTTAAGACTATCATTGGTGGTATATGGTTAAGAATATCAGGGGTCTTAAGGAGATTTATTCTATTCATTAGGATAAATTCAAAGAAATGTTTCTTGAGAAATATTTACCTAAGGTAGTTGGACTTAGGATGGAAAAACAATTATTATAAATGAGGTGGGAGGATGACTCAGTGTCTACTTATGAAGAAATATTCCCTCGAATGGAAAGGTATGCTCCAAATTTCATCTAATATCTTGATAGTAAAATAAATTGTTTTTACTATGTATTAAATCCAAAGTATTAAAGGGAATTGGATTCTCATGAGTTCACAAGTTACGAAAAACATGTTCAATTTTTAGATAAGTTTGAAAAATATTTTTCTGATGATTAGGAGTTCTTTGAAAAAATAGTAGAATAACAGGTCGAGGTTGAAGGTGAAAGGTAGAAATTTTTTGAAAAACATTGATGGTAAGAAAATTAAGTTTAGATTTTGTGAAAAGTTTGGTAAAAAGAACAATGGGGACTACCTTTTTAATTCTGTTAAGTGCTTTAGATCAGGTAAAATGGGACATAAGGCTTGTAATTGCACAAATTTTTTTGGGAAGTGGTAAGATGAAATCTAATTTACAATCAATAAAATGTTTTAGGTCAATGGGATGGTTCGTTATGAAAATGAGTATCTGATGAAAAACTCAAATGATGGGAAGAATCCAGAATATAAGTAAAAAGGTGTGGTGAAATCCTTTAAAACTACTTCAGGAGATGTTAGGCCATTAAATGAAGTGGTATCAGGTACATTGTTTGTTTATTTAGATTATTACAATGTTTTTTTTGATTCAAGGTCTACACATTCTTCTATTTCTAATATTTTTCTAATAAATTAGAAATTCCACCTCAAGAAGTGAATCCAGAACGTATGGTAAAAACACATGGAGGAAATGTTGAGGCAAAACGAAATTACAAGAATCTTCTAATCATTTTCTATTGAAAGAATCTACTTGAAAGCCTTGTTTTTTGCCACAAGTAGTGTTTTATGTCTTTATGGGTATGAATTTACATTCTATTTACCCTATTTAGATTGACTATAGAGATAAAGAGGATTCTTTTCAGATAGAGTTTTAGATTGTGTAAAATAATGAACTATTACCTTTTCTAAAATATCAGGAAGGTAAGAAACTATAGAATGATAATAATGGATGGTATTATAAACATATTATTTAAAGCACATAAATTTTTAAGATTAATGATGTGCAAGTGGTAAATGATTATCTTGATGTTTTTATGATGAGTTTCCTTGTATTATACCTGATCGGGTTGTTGAATTTACTATTTAATTAGTTCTAAATTCTAATAAAATTTCATAACCCCTTATCAAATTGATCAAATTGAAATTTTAGAGTTAAATAAGCAATTTTAGAAGTTATTTGATAATGGTTTCATTCGAACTAGCACATAACTATGTGGTCATCCTGTCCTATTTGTTAAAATGAAGGATGGTTCAATATGGTTTTTCATTGATTAAAGAGACTTGGATAACATCACTATTAAGAATAAGTATCCTTTTCTCATATCAATGATTTGTTTGATCAGATTCAGGGAGCTCAATGTTTATCAAATGATGAATTGAGGTTGGGGTACCATTAGTTGAAAGTAAAGGAAGTAGAAATTCCAAAGACTACATTTCATATGTGATATGGCCATTATAAATTTGTAGTTATGCTATTTGGGTTAACTAAAACACCTTCTATATTCATGGATATTATGAAAATAATTTTCTGTGAGTTCTTGGATAAGTTTCTGGTTGTGTTTACTGATGACATGTTGGTATATTCTAAATGTAAAAAGGATAGTTAAATTCATTTAAGAATTGTTTTACCAAAATTAAATGAAAATAAATTATATTAGAAATATAGAAAGTGTGAGTTTTGGTTACAAAAAATTTATTTCCTTGGTCACATTGTTTCTAAATATGGAATGATTGTTGATCTTGCTAATACAAAAGCTACTGAATAATGTCCAAGACCCACAAATATAATCGATATTCATAGTTTTCTTGGAATAGAAGGATATTATAAATGTTTTTTTGAAATTTTTTCATAGTTATTAATCCCACTAACTATGATCACTCAAAAAGGTGTTAAGTTCATATGGACAAAAGAATGTGATTATTTATTTCAAGAATTGAAAATAATATTGGCTAACACTTTGGTTTTGGCATTAACTTTGAGGAATTGTGATTTTGTTATCTACAATGATTCTTCTTTAAAAGTCTTTGGTTGCATCCTAATGCATGATAATTATGTAATTTCTTATGCTTCATGTTAGATGAAAGCTCGTAAGTTAAATTACCCTACAACTAATTCAAAATTAGTTACTGTAGTTTTTTTTAATAATTTGGAGGCATTATTTTTATGGAGTAAAATGTGAAATCCCATATTCCATTTTTTGGTATATTGTTATTGAAAATGGTTTTGAGAATGGATTGATTATATCAATATCTTAAAATGATATCTTATTATTGCAATGTGGAAATGTTATTTTTCCCTTTATGCATAGTTTATGTGTTATGATTATGTTATGGTTCTTAGGAATTTATTATTTATGGGTGGTTCCATGATAAATTGAGGGTGGGTGAGCCCTTGATAGCTCTTCAATGTATTAGGTAATGAGATGGAGTTAAAAAATATGGTTTCTATTAAGAGATTTATGGAATATACTGTGATGCGTATTCCAAATGCAACCCTGAAGTTTACTCCCTATGTAGCAGTGAAAGCTACAATGTATGTATGGTATAGATTCTAAAAGTTACCTTTTTGATTTATGATTTCTATGAGTTTTTCAGGAATCTTATGATTTCATGTGGTCTTTTAAGGAGGATATATTTTATGGGTGAAAAATATTATTTTATGGGTTTATATGTTTTTGCGGACTAATTTTTTTCCTTATTTTATATCCCTTAAAAAGATTTTTATGCTCATCCCAATAGTTTTTAAACAATCATTGGGATAGGCTACAATATACTTGCCTATATCAATGATTATGGGAAACCTATGGTGTAGGGGAATGTGGACATCCCCAGTTTCTATTAGTGTCCAACTATGAAATTTTTTATGGAAAATGAATCATATCACTACATGGAGGCAGTAGTCCACACATACACATGAGGGAGACATAGATCTCAAATTTTATTGAGAAGTGGTGAGAAATGATTCTTCAATAATCAAAATAAAATCTCATTATATTTGTTATTTTGGTTTTATCATGTTTTTAGGGATAAAATAAGTTTATTGGAATTATTAGGAGTCATAAAATTAGAAGACCTAGATTAAGATTTATACCTCTTCAATGAGATATGACCGTTGGATTACCTTTTAATTCTTAAAGGATTGGTCTTAAGAGAAGGAAAAAAGTTCTATTATTAATGAAAGGATACTATTAAGGTTTTTGAGTAGGTATTAGACATGAAATAAGTGCTGAGTTGTGTGAATAAGGGATGATAATTATATCCCTTTTGTAAGTGAGGGGAGGGATACACATGGAATTTCTTAAATGATTTCAATGACATAAGGTAACATTCAAGGTATAGTGGGACAAATTATAAAAATATTAAAATATAGTAAAATATAAAGCTTAAATATCTTCAACCAATGATAATTGTGTTGGTTTTATTGGAAATGTTTCCCTAATCTCGTGGTTTAATCCCTAATAAACTTATTTTATCCTTTTCTGCGGTGAAAACATTTTACAATTTTTTTTATTCACTATGAAAAATAATAAATTTGAAAATATTAAATTATATATATAATGATAATTAAAACTATGAAATCCATTATACCATATTAAATTTATATAAGTGGTAGAATTTAATTTTAAATAAGTGTACAAATTGCTTTAAAAACCTCTTTTAGAAAAAATGAATTTTTAAGAGAAAACATAATTTAATTCCTTAAAATACCTTGTAAAAACCAAAAAATGAGTGTAAAAATATATTATTGAATGAATTATATATATTTTTCATTAATATCTTTAATAAATAGATATTAATATAATAAAAACACTTTTAAAGCATAAATTTTTTTAAGAAATATATTTTTAAGCCCAAAACTAAAATTATTATAAAATAAAGTATAATTATGATTTATACGTAATTAATTTTATTATTTAAAATTCATGGTGAATTATTTAAAAATTATACCAAATTTAAAACATAATTGGAATTTTACTTGAAAAGTAAGGAGATTTTTTTTTAAAATTGGTATATTACACTATTCAATGAAAAATAATTCTTTTTCTAAAAATTCTAATTAACAAACCTATGATATTATTGAAATGATGATTTAAAAAATTATATTAATTATTAATTTTTTTAAAAATAATTGACATTAGTTATATTTTCTATACACAAAACCTAATAATAACCACTTTTATAGAAAATAAATTTTTGAAGCATAAAATGACTTTACTGAAAATTGTGTACTTATTTTTTAAAATTTAATCAATAAATGTTTAGTATTTAAAAACTTTAAACATATTTCTCATAATTATTTCATAATTATTCAAACCATCCAATTTAATTACTAGGTTATAAAGGATTATTATATCACATTTCATTTAGACTTGAGGATGCATATAAAGAACAACATCGAATACTTACAGTTTATTTCAAAGGAAATACATAAAAAATCTTGGGGGTGGTATAGGAATGTTGAATATCCTCTACTAAATGAGAAGGACTAAGTGGAATAATCATCATTGTTTTTATAATAATTTAAATATCGTGTAATGAAATTGTATATGGACATTTTTTCTATTATTGAGTTGCAACCTACTATTACAAAACCCTACTTTCAGAGATCTATTAATGGAATCCCTTTAAAATAATATAATTTAGTGAATATTTACATAGATAAAATTACAAATACTACAGATCCTATATAACTAATTTAATTTTTGAAAGTGTGGTATTTATTTTCATCATTATATGTGAGAATGTTTTTCTATAACATTTAAAGATAAAACTATTAATTCTAAAAGTATAGATCTAGAGGATATGGGTTGAGGTGATCAGATTTTATATCTAAAATTTATTAAAGTTCTAAATCTAGATATTAAATTAGTAGATTTTAGTTATAGATAAAGGAATAAATGGGTCTAGATGTTTCATGAGTCCTTATGTTAGAAGATATTAAAAATCAGTAAAGAAAAATACTCTCAATATGATCTATAAGAATAAAAATTTCACATATAAAGGTAATTATGATAGTCATTAAGTGTTATAAATTTGATATAAACTGAATATTCTAATATCTATTATATAGAATTTTTAATGTGAGCTAAAAATATTTAGTTGGAGTGAAACTTGAAGATGTGGTAGCTGAGAGATTAATAAAGTTATAAATAACTTAAAGGTTCAAAAATGATGTCTGGTTATTCTATACTAATATTTCAAAGTAAAAAATATTATAGTGGTTTGAGAATAAACTATGATTAATTCTTAGTTGAATTGGAAAATATAAAATAAATATAAGTGTGATCTTGAGTGTGTCTAGAAGGTGAAGTCTAAATATAAAGAAATGGATGTTGAGAATTCCCACAGAGTATCATACACTCAGGAAACGTTTTAAATTATAATTGAAGGTAGTTTATAATCCCCCAACATTAAACATTACTTAATCTTGATTTTTAATCAAGAATTTACATTCTTTCATATTGAGGATCTTTTCAGGTTTAGAGTTTTATATAATTAGGCCATAACTATTACATAAAAATTCAAATATTACAAAGTATACACTTCTACTCACTATCTATTTTTTTTAAAAATAGAACTCTTTAATATAAAACATGATAAAAATTTCTTGATAAAAATCTTCATAATATTAATCTTTACTTATTCCTTTATCTAACCCATCCTTATACCTAATGAAAAACATTTAAAAAAATTGGGGATGAGCACAAAATGCTCAGTAATAAATAAAGAAAAAGTTATTCCATTAATACTTATAAACCCATGAAATCATACTTTTCACCCATAAAAAATAATCTCTTTAACATACCCCATGAAATCTTAATATTCCTAAAAAAATAATATAACTCATAAATTATAAAGGTAACTTCTGGAATCTAAATCATACTTACATTGTAGCTTTCACAGCTTCATATGGAGTGACCTTAATGGCCGCCATTGGAATAACCATAACAATATATTCAATAAATCTATTAGGATAAACCTTATCATTTAACTATATCTCATAACCCAATTCATTAGAGATCTACCAAGGGATCACCCACCCTTAGTTTATCATGTAATCACCTATATACATAAACAATTCCCAATAACCATAACATAACCATAACACATAAAACCAGTATAATAAAAAAAATAACATTTCCATATTTAAATACCATGATATCATTTCAATATATTGAAAAAATAATTACCTTCTCAAAAAAAATTTAAATAAAAAAATAAATTAAAAGGGAATATGGTATTTATTTTTATTTAAAAATATTACTTATTGTAGAGGAATCCAAATATAGAATAATGGACATGGAGGCAGAAATGTTGTTGATGTCACATACGTTAAAAAAACACATTTCTTTTTTCTATTAGTAAAACAATTCATAGAAAAATATTCATTTAAAATTTCTTTTAGTGAAATAAAAATTCAAAGGTGTTATTTATACACTGTAAAAAATATGGTGGTGTATATTATCGAAATATGCCTCAATGAAAGGAGATTGAGATGAAGTCCCTTACATTGAGTCTGACTCATATTCTACAATCGTTATATTCTTGAATAATATACCTATGTTAATTCATACATGATTTATAGACCTTTTCATTTTTATTACTCATGTTTTATCATTGATTACTGTGTTTTAAAACATAAATAATTATTTAAGTTCATATGAGATGTTTTGTCGATATTCGATACTTGATCCAAAAATGAACACATTATGATGTAAATTGTATATGTGGTAATAAGTACATCATCTATAGAATAATATTAATTACATAATCATCACTTTTATACATTAATCATAAATTTTAAACCAAACCATTAATTATGGTTATGAAAAATAAAGAACGTTAATCATGGAGACAGTAGGTCGTACGTATACAAGAGTAACATTTTTTGTTTTCATTGATCACTATGGAAATAATTTAATTATTATTTTATATTTTTAGAATAATCATAATATTATTGAAACCATAATAATGATTTAAATATACTTATATATATATCATAAAAGTGATGTGGTGAATAAAAATTTATTCATATCGCTTGGTGGAGGTGATAATTAAAATGTACACATGAACAAAATTATCGTTTTTATGTGAATGGAAGGTAAAAAAATAATTGAAATATTATTCTATTATAAGAAATATATTTCATAAATATCATATATAAACATTTATTCCATTATTATAACAAGTCTTGATAGAAGGTAATGAAAAATGAACTATATCGGTTTGCGAGGTGGTAGTCTGTCGTACACATGAACAGAATGTTCATTTCACATTTGATGAAATTGGAGGGGGATTTAGGTGATAATATAAACATAATAACATATCTGTATATTCAAGATATATGAGTTATTTTTTAATCTTATAAGAAGATTTTTTAAAGGTAGTGGAAGAATAAATAAAATAGAAACACATAAAAAATGATACCTATTCTTTGGTTGATCATCTTTGATGAGAACCATAACACCTCTAAGAAGGGTATCATTCCTAAAATAATATCTCAATAAAGTGAGTAGGGATTAAAAAAGATGTTTCGGGTAGATATTAGTTGAACTAAATGATTCTTGAAGTGTGAGTATTAGAGAAGAGTGGGTACCTTTTTATAGGACAAGCGAGGGGAACCCTTGGAAACTCTTAAAATATTAAATTAATATAAATTATTTTTTAATCCAAATGACTCCCACATGAGATATGTCAAATATAATACTATAATAGATTATAATCCTCTCATACAATAATTTTTAGACATGTATTGTTTTTATTTTTAAACCTTATCATTTCCATTTACCCTTAATTATTAACTTTTAATTTTAATTGTGGTAAAAACATTTTAAATATTAAGTGTCTATAAATTCTACTTATATGGGGTAAAATTTCCATAATTGAACCCTTAATGAACTTTTAAAACATATCATAGTAACTTTGTGTTTTTAAAATATTTTCAGAATTTTTAAATAATTTAATAAATTACAATTTTTATAAAATGTCAATATTATCAATTTTTACACTATTCATTTCATTGAATTTAAATAAAATCCAAACAGAGATATAACTTCGAATAAAACCATTTAATAGTCTTATAACATGTCATATTAACCTATAAAATTAATTTAAGGCACTAATTATGTGAAATAATATTTATTTTAATATTTATTACAATATTTTTTTTATTCTTTAAGTAATAAATCTATTATTGCATTATCATTGTGTCATAATTAAATTTAATTATTCTTTTTCTATTTTTTAAATAAATTAGCATGATCTAGGAAATATTTTCATATTAAAAATTACTATTTATATTCTAATATATCACTTATATAAAACCATATTAAAATTGTTTTAGTAATAATAGACATGATTATGATATTTTTTCCTTTACTTTAAATTAAATGTTATTTGAATTTAATTTTAGTATTTTTCATTATACATTAAAATATTATTTTTATTAGGAAAATACCCAAAATTCAACCAAAGTGGGTTTTTATGTCCCTCTTCTAAAGAAGAAGTTTATTTTTCTAAAAAGATAATATAAATGTGACAAAAAATAGATTTAAAAATCCTTCACAATCAAAAGGAGAGAAAACTACCTTTTAAAAATATTAGAGTGGTTTGTGCTTAAAATTGGATTTATTCTCATTTTAAGCCTCTAATTTTTTTGAGAAGAAAGTAAAAACATTTAATGAACATGTGTAAACATAATATAGTTAGTTCTGTTCATTCCTCACAATAAAATGACTATCAGTTAACTACCATTTAAAACAATAATATTAATAATGTATTATTTTTTGCATATCTCAGTCTTGTGTGAAACATAAGATTTTGGAGAAAACCAATGTTGAATGTCATGTATGCTATCATAAAAAGTGTCCCTTTTAAATTAGAATTAATATCAAATTCATAAATATTAATATATATGAAAATTTATTATTCTATAATTACCAGGAATGTTACATCCTTCCCCCTTTTGGAAATTGAGCCCTTAAAATTTTATTCACCTATCAAATAAGTAGGGGTATTTCTCCCTCATAGAATTTTCTAATTCCCATGTTTCCTCTTCAATCATATGGGATTTCCACAAAAACTTTACCTTATAAATCACTATTTTCTTCTATGATTTCTCTCTATAGTCAATAATCTAGACTAATTATTTCTCAAAAGAATTATTCTCTTCCTATTAAACTACTTTTGGAGTAAAAAAATGAGATAGATCTGACGAATAATTTCATAACATTGAAACATGAAAAAGAATGTGTACCTGGGATAAACTTGGAGGTAAAGCCACTTAGAAGGCAACTGATCTAACTTTCTCTAGGATTTCATATCATCCAATAAACATTAGACTTATCTTTCTCTTATTTCCAAAATAAATCATAATTTTCCATAGAGAAACTTGGAGAAAGATATGATCACCTACCTCGAAAGAAATATTCTTCCTTCAGTTATCCGCACAACTTTTCTACCTGATATTGGCTATCCACAAGTGATTCCGAATAATCTTAACTTTTTCTTCCATATGCTCTACCAATTTTGGTCGCATAAACATTCTCTCACCTAAATCATCCTGAAAAGCTGGATTTTGACAATACTTTCCATATAATTCCTCAAATGGTGCCATATGTGTACCGGTATGAAAATTTTTATTATAAGAAAACTAAACCAAAGAAAGATTTTGCTCTTAAATTCCCTAGTAATCCATTGACCAAGCACTTATCATATATAAAATGTCCAAATTTTTAATTCTATCATTCCATTTGATTGAGGATGAAAAGTTATACTAAAATTTAATTCAGTACCCAATGACTTCTGAAGTGGTTTCGAAATGTTAGAAGTGAACCTAGAATCATGATCAGATACAATGGGGATAAGAACTCCATTTAACCTGATTATATATTTAATATACAAATGATAAAGTTGATCTAGAGATAAATTATCTCTAATCGGGAGAAAATCATCATATTTAGTCAATCAACCAAGAATAACCCAAATCTCATTGTTACCTTAACAAGACTTTGGTAATCCCACTACAAAATCAATAGATATATTTTCTCATTTCCACTCCGGTAGTGGAAATGGCCAAATCATCCCTTTTAGAAACTGTTATTCTTCTTTCACCTAGTGAAAAGTCAAACACATGAGTGTAAATTCATCAATATATCTTTTCATTCCATTCCACTAGTAATACTCTCAAAGGTCTCTGTACATCTTTGAACTGCTGGAATGATTTGAAAGTGGAGACATATGAGCTTTACATAAGAACTCTTTATTGAATTTTGAATCACAAAGAATGCAAAGCGTCTTCTAAATTATCAAAAAAAAATCTTTATCAATGTTAGATTCAGGTAACTTACCCTTCTGAACCAATTATACCATTTTCTTCAACTCCCAATCTTCCTTCTCCACTTTCTTAATTCTTTCTAATAGAGAGAATTTCACTGATACCTGAAACAAAATAGAGTAATTTACTACACTAATAACTTCCATTCCAAATTTTATCAAATCATTAATCAAAGGGTAATGTTCCAAACAAAACATGGTTAATGTAACAATACTTTTCTTACTCAAAGTGTTGACGACATTGTTTTCTTTTCTTGGATGGTAATGAATCGTGTAATCATAATCCTTGATTAATTTGAGCCATATCCTCTGTCTCACGTTCACTTCTTTCTATGTGAATATATTTAAAACTATTGTGGTCAGTATATATTTCACATTTTACTCGATACAGATGATGCCTCAAAGTTTTTAAAGAAAAAACAATAGCATATAATTCCAAATCATATGTAGGGTAATTTAACTCATGAGTTTTCTACTAATGTGAAGCATAATAAATTATGTGATTATTATATATTATGAAAAAACAAATTCCTTTCAACAGAGAATCACTGTAGATAACAAATTCAACATTTCTAGAAGGAAATGGCAATTCTGGAGCATTCACAAATCTTCTTTTCAATTATTTAAAATAATCATCACTTTATATTTTGCAGATGAACTAAAAACCTTTTTGAGTTAACTTAATCAATGTGATAGGTAACCACAAATTTTTTTCAACAAATATTCTGTAATAGCCTACTAAACCATGAAAACTATGAATCTAATATATATTTGTGAGTCTTGGCTATTCATCAACAACTTTTGTTTTTGTGGGATCAATATTTTTGACATCTTTAGAAACAATGTGACCAAGGAATGAAATTTTTTATAACCAAACACACACTTTTTGAATATACCATAATGTTTATTTTCTGTTAAGGTTTTAAAAACAACCCTTAAATGACTTTGATACTCCTCTTTAGTTATATAATAAACCAAAATTTCATCAATTAACACTACCAAAAACTTATCCAAGAACTCATGGAATATTCTATTCATAAGATCCATGAATACAAAAGGTGCACTGGTTATCCCAAAAGGAAAACCTAAAAAATCATAATAGCCATATCTAGTATGAAAATTTGTATTTGGATTGTTGGGTTCCTTCACTTTCAAATGATTTTACCCCAAACTCATTTCAATATTTGTTAAATATTGTGCTCCATAGAGATGATCAAACAAATAATAAATACTAGGAAAATGATATTTGTTCTTAAAAATTATGTTTTTCAAGGCTATATAATCAATGAAAAGTCTCATTGAACCATACTTATTTTTAACAAACAATAGAGGAGCACCCCATAGTGATATTCTAGGTTAAATGAAACCTTTATCTAATAACTCATGTAATTTCTTATTTATCTCCAAAATATCAATTTCAGAGATTTGGTAAGGGGGTTTTGAAATTGGATTAGCATCGGGAACTAGGTCAACAGTAAATTAAACTTCTTTTTTAGGTATAATACCAGGAAAATCATCCAAAAAAAATAAAGTAACTCATTTATGACTAGCGCATCATTAATCTAAATAGTTCCTTTCTTTTCAACAATATGTGTAAGATAAAATTCATTTCTATCTTTCAATTGTTTCTCAGATTCTAGATTTTTTACCAGAGGTAAGGGTTCATCCTTGTACACAAACTAAAACTATTTTTGAAAAGAAACATCCTTATCTCTAGAGTAAATATTAGCATCGTAAAAAGAAAGCCAATCCATACCCAAAATTATATTAAACTTTATTAGAAGAAAAACAACATGATTTTTAGGTAAATTGTTTCCATATATAAGGATATAAAGATTTTTATAATTTATTTTTTCTCATCATTTCCCCTAGGTGTTTTTTACCACAAGTTCTGGATTCGTTTCTTGAGGTGGAATTCCCAATTTACTAGAAAATTTTCTAGAAATGAAAGAATGTATAGTTCCTGAATCAAAAAACACATTGGCATAATCTGAATAAGAAAAAATTTTACACAATACAACTTCATTTGATGGCCCAACAACTTATGAATTAGTTTCAAAGGATTTCACCATACCTTTATACTTATATTCTAGCTGCTTCCCATCATCTGAGTTTTTCATCGAACACTAATTCCCATAATGAACCGTCTCATTGCACTTAATTTTTTTTACTAACTATATATCAGATTTTGTCTTAACACTACCTTGATAATTTTTAGTGAAATTAAGAACCTTACGTTCCATGTTACCATATCAGAAGCACTTAACATAATTAAAAAGTCATTCCCTAGAGTTCTTTTTACCACAATTTTCATAAACTTTAAACTTAATTCTATAACTATATGACTTTTTGAATAATTCTTCATTTTTTCCAGCCAACTCAACCACTTATTCTACTATATTTCAAAGAACACATAATCATCCAGAAAATCCATTTCCACCTTCTTTTCACATAAAAAAGTTTTTTGTTACTTTTTAAATCATGAGAATCGAATGCCCTTCGATACTTTTCCTTTAATTAAAAGTGAAAATTATTTATTTCACTATCAAGATCCTAGATGACATTTATACAATATCTTTCTAGTCGAGTGATTTTTCTTCATAAGTATCCACCGAGTCATCCTCTTGCCTCAGTTCTGTGAATTGTTTTTCCATCCTAAGTAGAAACTACTTATGAAAATATTTCTCAAGAAACATACCTTTGAATTCATTCCAATAAAAATTATCAATATCTTAACTATACCCTATATTCTTATCCATTAACCGCCAATGAACAGCTTCAACTTCAAAATGGTTAACATCAAGACTAAACTTTTGATCTTCTGAACATGCCATTACATCAAAAATATCTTCTAGTGCTTTAATCCACCCTTCTGTTCGCACAAGTTTAGATGATCCTATGAATGATGAGGTACATTTCCTCATGAAATTCTCTACTACCAACATATTCCTCTATAGTTGATCTGGACGATCTCATGCATTGATACCACCACCATTTATACTTTGATTCAACTACTCCATAATTGAAACAAACTATTCAATTTTAATTCTGACTATATCAGGTTCCAGATTTAGAAGGGTGTTCTCCTCTTAATGTTGTCCCAGCATAGCTGCCCCATTTCTTTTGTGGAAAACCATTCTATAGAAACAAATCTTAGATGAAGAAACTTGGTAATATTCAAATTCTATATCATTTCAATTTGACGATAAATTAGAAATCATTTATATATATTCTATTAACAATATCCTTACCCCTAAAGTTATCTAAACCGACCTCTAATACCAACTATAAGGCCCCAACCTTAACCTTTTAAAAATATATTGTTTTAATCAATAATTCAATTTATTTAAAATTGAATATCTTTTTATTTTTATTTTTTAAATAATTAGTCCATAAATATTACATATCAACTGAAATATTTCAAAGTAGACACTTCTACTCACTATTTATTCTTTTCCAAAATTGAAATCTCTAACATAAAACATGATTTCATTTTCTTGATGAAAATATTCATAACATTTATATTAAATTCTTCCATTCTCTTACACATCCTTATAACCTGTGAAAAAAATTTCAAATACTGTGGATGATTACAAAAAGATCAGTAAGGGTATATAAAATAAGGAAAGAAAAAGTCATTCCATGAATACTTATAAATCAATGAAATCATAGTTTTCACCCATAAAACATAATCTCTTTAACATAACTCATAAAATAATAATATTCAAAAAAAAACATTGAAATCATAAATCATAAAGGTAAATTTTGGAATCCATATCATTATTACATTTTATCTTTCACAGCTATATAGGGGGTAACCTTCATGGATATGTTTGGAATACCCATAAAAGTATATTCCCTGAATATATTATGAGAAAAATTATCATTTAAATCTGTATCATTATCCAATGCAATAAAAATAAATCATGGGCTCACCTGCCCTTAGATTATCATGGAACCACCCATATAAATAAAATATTTCCTAGAACCATAACATAATCATAATACATAAAAGAATCATAAAGGTAAAATAAAATTTCCATATTGCAATCAAAAGATATAATTTAATGATATTGAAATAATAAATACCTTCTCAAAACCATTTTCAATACCAAAATACATGTAAAAATAATATAGCATTTATTATTCTTTGAAAAACATAATGGCTTGTTGAGGAACCCAAATATCAAATAATGGTTACGAAGAAAGAAATGTCGTTGTCGCCACATAAGTTAAAAAACACTCATTTTGTAGTTTAGTAAAATGATTTGTTGAAAATGATTCCTTTATAAGATATTTGAATGAAATTAAAATTCAAATGGGTTATTTATACATCGTATAAAATAATGTGGTGTATATTATTGAAATATGCCTCAATAAAAGAAGATTGAGACGAAGTACCTAACCTTTAGTCTGACTTGTCATGTACAATCATTATATTCCTGAATAATAAAATTATGTAAATTTATTCTTTCTTGAGAAACTTTTTCAAGTTTATTATTCATATTTGATCACTTATTACAATTTTATAAAACATATATAATTATTTAAGTTCATGTTAAATGTTTTGTTGATATTTGATACTTGAATCAAACATGAATTTGTTATGATATAAATTTTACATATGGTCCTAATTACATCAATAGAATAATATTATTTATGGATTAATAATCAATTTATACATTAATAATTCTTTTTAAATCTAACAATTAATTATAGTTATGAAAACTAAAGAATGTTATAATCATGGAGATGGAAGGCCATGCGTACATATGAGTAATGTTTTCCAATTTTCATTGTTCATAATGTAAATATGGTAATTATAATTTTTCTTCAAAGAATTATAATAATATTATTAACATCATAATAATAATTTAAATATACTTATATAAATCATTCAAGTGATGTGGTGAATAAAAACGATTCACGTCGCTTCGTGGAGGTGATAGTTCACACGTACGCACGAACAACATTATCGTTTTTATATTAATGGAAGGTAAAAACATAATAGAAATATTATTATTTTAAGAAAAAAATATATCATTAATATCATATATAAAAATTAATCCAATCATCATAACCAGTCTTGATAGTTGGAAATGAAAAATGAACTCTATCGGTTCGTGAGGATGTAGTCTGCTGTACACACGAACGAAATATTAATTTTCCATTTGATGAAATTGGAGATGGATTTAGCTGAAGATATTAACATAATAAAATCTTAGAATACTTAGGATGCTATATTTGTTATTTTATCTCATAATAAGAAAATTTAATGGAATTAGAAGAATAAATAATACAGAAACACATAGAAACTCGATGTCATGTTCAGTTGATCTCCTTTTAAGAGGTCCTCAACACCTCTAACAAGGGTGTTATGCCTAAAATAATGCCTCAATAAAGTAGGGAGAGATTATGGGATGTTTTTTTGGAAATATCTTGGTAGATATAAATTATTCTTGAAGTGTGAGTATTATAGAAAAGTGGGTACCTTTTATTGGATAGGGGAGGGGCACCCTTGGAAACTCTTAAAATATTACATTAATATAAATTAAATTTTAATCCAAATGATTCCAAAATTAGAAATATCTAAGATAAGATTAGGATAGTTCGAAATACTCTCATAAATAATTTTTAGGTATTTATTTATTTTATTTTTATCTTTATCTTTTCAGTTTACTATTAATTTTTTTCTTTTAATTTTAATTGTGGTGACAACATTTTAAATATTAAGAGGATATAAAATTTACTTATATGGAGTCAATTTATAATAACGGTAAAATTAATGAACTTTTTAACCTTATAATATTCACCTTTTTATTTGAAAATATTTTTATGATTTTTAAATAATTAAATAGTTTTGTTAAGAAATATTAATTATGTCAATTTTTTGATTATTCATTTCATTGAATTTAAATAAAATTAAAAAAGATAGTTAAATTCGAAAAATAAAACATTATAGACTTATAAAATGTCATATTAACCTATTAAAAATTATAGGATGATATAAATTATGCCCTATAATATTTATCTTAATACTTATAATATGATTTATTTGATCCGTTAATTAATAAATCTATTATTGCATCATCATCGTGTTACAATTAAATTTGATTATTTATTTCCAAATTTATTTAAATAAATTACCATGATGTAGAAAATAATTTTTGATTTATAATGACTATTTATAGTCAAATAGATAACTTATACAGCACCATATTAAAATTTCTTTAGTAAGAAGAGACATGATTATGATAATTTTTACTATACACCCAAGTGTCTTTAAAAGACCAAACGTTAAGTCCAAGGATTTTCTTGGTAGTCCATAACACATATAATGAGGTTAGGACATGTGTTAGGGTAGTTTTATGTTATTATAATATTATTTTTACCATTAATTACAAGATTTACCATTAACTGTGGTAAATAAAATACAAAAGTTACTATTCACAAAAATTATTTTGATCCTATTAGATCATAATTTTCATAATTATTACAACCATATAAGTCCATTTTTGAAATTTTAATTCAAAAAAGTGAATAAATTAATTTATTGTCAATCCCATTGACAAATTTTGGAAACATGTTTTTAAGAAGTAACAATAATCAAAAGATTGACATGCGTTTATATCCAATTTCAATGTAAAATTACTTCCAATGCCCAAAATTGGATTAAATGATAAAACAATAATCTAATTGAACCATAAAAATCGTATAAAGGGATAATTTAATAATATAATTAAATTAGACGAAAAGGTAGTTTGGATTTAAAATGCAGTATTTTTCACTGTTCATTAAAAATAATTTTTATTAAAAAATACTAAAAATTCATCCAAAGTGAATTTTTATGTTCTTATTCTAAATAAGAAGTTTATTTTTTCAAATAGAACATATTATGATGAAAAAACAAGATTTAAAAAGGGATCTTTGTCAAAATATAGTAAAACTACATTTTAAAAATATTAGTGTTTTACGCTTAAAATTGGATTTATTATCATTTTAAGCCTACAATATTTATTACAAGAAAGTAAAATCATTTAATAAATACATGTAAACATAATATAGTTATTTATTTTTGTTCCTGCAATTAAAAAAACTAGGCAATATCTGTAACATCATAAATAATTATAAAATAAGAAATTTTCACATCTATTAATTTTTATGAATAAGATATTAATTTTATATTTAAGGGGATGCTTTGTATGATAGAAAACCTGACACACAATAAAGGGTTTCTCCAATATCTTATGTTGTACACAAGTCTGAGTTATTCCAAAAAATAATACATTATTAATATTATTATTTTAAATCGTAGTTATCACCTAGAGATTGTATTGGAAATAATGAAAAAAACTAACTATATCATGTTTATATTATTTAATCTAAGAAATTATAAAGGCTTAAAATTATAATAAATCTAGTTTTATGCTTAAAATACTAAAATATTATTAAAAGGTAGTCTTAGTGGTTTTTGATAGAAAAACCTTTTTAAATCTAGTTTTTGTCACTTTTATATATACAATTTTTCAAAATAAAATTATTATTTAGAATCAAGACATAAAAAATTTACTTGGTTGAATTTTGGTAATTTTGTGATAAAATTCATTTTTAATGAATAGTTAAAAATATTGCATTTTAATTCAAAAATACCTTTTCTTTTAGTTTATTTATATAGTTAGGTTATAATTTTAACTAGTTTTAAAGTGTAACTGGACTAGGTTTTTATTATTTAATCCAAATTTGGTTGTTGGAATTAATTTTATATTGGCATTTGATAAAAACACATGTCAATGTTTTGGTGGGTTTTACTTTTAATAAATCAGGTTTCTCACTTTGACAACAGGGATTAATTTGAAATTAATTACTATAACTTCTATATTATGAATTTTAAAAAATGGATTCCATCTTTTGAACTATAAGATAATTTTTTTAAATAGGTCTCTTTTATTTTTGGGAATTATGAATAATATATTTAGTAATTATTTTTATTTACTACGGTTAGAGGGTAAATCTTGTAAATATGGGAAAATATAATATTATAGTTTTATAAAACTGCCCTTTCAGTTGTCCTAATCCGATTGGATGAGATATGGCCAACCAAGAGAACCCATGGGACAAATATTTGTCCTTTGGAAGCATTTGGATACAATGTATTATTAATGAATAAAAGTGATGATTTTGTAATTAATACGATTCTCGAGATGACGGACTTATGAACACATGGACTAATGACATCAAAACCATATTCATTTTCGACTGAAGTACTGAATATCGAAAAAACGTCCGATATGAACTTAAATAATTATTTAATTTTTATAACATGGTAATAAGTGATATAAAAGGAATAATAAACATGAAAAATGTTCTCAATCAGGTAAAAATTAACTTATGCTTATTATTCTAGAACATAATGATTATACGCGATGAGTCAGACTCAAGGTAGGGGAATTTGGTTCAATCTCCTTTAATTGAGCAATATTTTGATGTTATACACCATATTATTTTATATGATTTATTATCAATCCCTTTGAATGTTAATTTTATTCAATGGTTTTCAAATGGAATATTTTTTATATGTTTCAGTTTACAAAATTAAAAATGATTTTTTTAACATATGTGGTGACAACGAACATTCTGCTATTGTGACCATTATTTGGTATTTGAATTCCTCTAAAAGATATAATGTTTTAAAAGAAAAGTAAATACCATATTCAAATATTTTTGTATTTTGGTTTGGAAATCGGTTTTGATAATAGATTGATTATAGAAATATCTTAAAATAATATCTTATTATTTCAATGTGGAAATGCGATTTTTTCTTTTAGGCATGGTTTATGTGTTGTGATTTTGTTATGGTTCATGGGCATTGCTTATGTATATGGGTGGTTATGTGATAATCCAAGGGTGGATGAGACCATGATATCTCTCTAGTGAATTAGGTAATGATATAGAGTTAAACAATAAAGCTTCTCCTAATAGATTTAAGGAATATACTTTGATGGGTATTCCAAACGTAACTATGAAGGTTACTCCCTATGTAGCTATGAAAGATACATTGTAGGTATGATATGGATGCCATAATTTACCTTTATGATTTATGATTCATATTATTTTTTAGTAATCTTATGATTCCATGAGTAATGTTAAATAGTTTATGTTTTATGGATGAAAATTATGATTTTGTCGGTTTATAAGTATTCATGGACTAAAATTTTTCTTTTTTTATTTTGTATCCTTTACTGAGATTTTTATGCTCATCCCAAGTTTTTGAAATGTTTTACACATGGTATAAGGATGGGTAAGAGAATGGAAGAAGATAATAATAAATTTTATCAAGAAAATAAATCATGTTTATTTTTAAAAAAAGTTTTATATTGTGGAATAAATGGATACAGTTTTAGTTGTATTCATTGTATAAATTTGACTTTTTATGTAATAGTTATGGAAAATTTATCTAAAACTTTAATCCTAAAAATTTAATCAATGTGAATTCTTGACTTTACTCAAGATTATGAATTTTTTAATTCATGGGTCATTATAGTTGGTATTAATGGGAGGTTTAGATAACTTTAGGGGTTAGGATATTTTTAATAGAGTATACACAAATGATTTTTACTTTACGGTCAAATTGACATGATATATAATTTTATGATTACCTTGTTTCTTCATCTAATATATCTTTTTTTAGAATGGGTTTCCATAGATAAAATAGGGCAGCTATATTGGGACGACATCAAGAGGAAAACAACATTCCAAATCAGCAACTTGAGATGGTCGGAATCAGAACTGAATAGTTTGTTTTAGTGAGGGAAGAGTTGACTTAGGCAATAAATGTTAGTGATATCTATGCATTAGATCATCCATGTAAAACATAGAGTAACATGTTAGTATTGGATCATTTCATGAGGCTACATCCTCTATCATTTAGAGGATCATCTCAACCTAAGCTAGCTGAAGGGTGGATAAAAGAACTGTAAAAGATTTTTGATGTCATGGGGTGTTCAGATAATCAAAAGGCCAGTCTTGCTATTTACCATTTTGAATGTGAAGACGATCAATGGTAATATATGGTTAAGAATATCAGGGAAAATGAGGAGATTGATTAACTTGATTGGGATGAATTCAAAGTCTAGTTTCTTGAGAAATATTTTTCAAAGATTGTTCAACTTATGATAGAAAAAAATTCTTTTAATTGATGTAGTAGGATAACTTAGTGGATGCTTATGAAGTTAAATTAACTCAACTGGAAAGGTATGCTCCAATTTTCATCTGAGATCTTGATAGTAAAATGATTTGTTTTTACTATGGATTAAAGTTAAAGTATCGAAGGTAATTTGTAACACCCCAGGATTTTATGAAAAATATTCTTTTTAATTTTATTGATGTATTGTGTTGTAAGATATACCAAAAGGAGCTTGCACTACACGTATCTTTGAATTGGCTTGCATTACATGCAATCGTGACCTTCCACGATAGCATGTGTTATATGTAATACCGAGTTTCACTAAACAGCGATATGTTATATAAACTATCCGTTATGAATAGTAATACCCACTTTTTAAAATTTTTTAAATTTTAACTTTTGAAATGGACATTATTTTTGGATTCAGAATATCGAAATTAGCCTAGGGTGAATTTTTGGTATTTTTCTGAAAACTTTCAATTTTTGATGAATAGTGAAAACACTGGGTTACTATTTAAAATCCAACTTTTTATTTAAATAATTATTTATTTTATTTAAATTTATTTTAAGTCAAAATTGATAAATAATACCTATATAAGTTCAATGTAATTTATTAGAGTCATTTTATAATAATTTTAGATATATAAAAATTTTATTGAACTTTTCACCGTCTTTTACCCACCTCCTAGGAGACTTTGGAAATTGAAATAAAACGTAATTTTACCGCTTCTGTGAGTGGAATTTCGAAAATCCAAGAGACACAGTTAATATCAAGGACTAAAATATGGTTCAATGAGATGAATTTTTTTTTGATGAATAGTAACTTTTTACTGTTATTTACCACGGTTAAAAGCACATAGGGTAATTAAGGGTAAAAATGATATTATTATTACCCTTACACAAGTCATAATTCAATTGGATAAGTGTAATTCGACCAAAAACAACCTTAGGAATAAAATATTACCATTTAGGTCCACTTGTATTAGATTATGACATTTAATATTATTTTATATAAAGAATAGTTAAAATAGTTAAAATCAAAGTTTAATAACTAAAACATTTTTAATATAGGGTTATACATAAGATAAATTTGACTATAAATATTAATTAGAAATATAAAAAGATTTAATACATAATGGTAATTTATTTATAATTTTTGGATATTGAATAATTTAATTTATTTATGACAAAATGATGATGCAGTAATTATCTTATTAATGAAATATTGACATAATTGTTGTTATAAATACCCAAATAAATGTAATTTGAGACTTTTTATGAATTAAAATAATTTTATATGTTAATATGACATGTTAGTATTTATTTAATTAACTTTTTTCGAACTAATCATTCTGTTATGATTTTCACAAAAATCAATTACCAAATAGTGTCAAAATTGACATAAAATTGTTTTTTAAAACAAATATTATATTATTAATTGTTATTTTATTGCTAAAAATATAATATTCGGCCAAATGACTTAGATAAGGTTATATATTTTAATAATAAACAACTTGGGGTTCTATTGTCTTGTTATAGTATGTTTATTAACCTCATAGTGTAAGAAAACAAGAAGACACTGTAAAAGTAAAATTATTTAACTTAAAGTTAAATCTGAATGATAAGGTTAAAATAGAAACCTAAACTTGTCTAAATTCTATTGGATGAGATTATTTCGACCAATCCCCACCTTATCTTCGAAATAAATAAATTTGGAGCTATTAAAAACCGAATATGACTTTATAATAGAATAATATATTTAGTTTTTCCTAAGGTTCCCCTATCCTTCGTTATAAAAGGGAACCTACTCCCTCTCTTCCTCACACCACTTTGAGCCTTCAATCTCGGCCAACCCCTGACAATTTCTCCTCTCCACTTACCTAGAAACACCCTATAGGTTATGGTATTCTTCAAAGACCATCTTTAGTTCCCATATAGGAGGTTAAGAAGAGGCGCTTCAAAGAAAAGGTAATGTCCGTTACCGATTCTTTAAAATTTATTTCTTCTTCTACTTCTTCTTATTTAGTTGTTTCATTATGAGTTACTAACATCAGTATCACTCATATAATGATATTTTTTTATAAGTATGAAACAACCCTATTTCACCATCTATCCATCCTACGGAAAACAAAATCACTGCGTGTGCGTACGTACGGAATACCGTCTCCATGCCGTGGTGTAATCTATTTTCCACAACCACCTTACATGGATGGGTATAATGGTATAAATAAATAACTATATATGGTTATTGTAAAATAATATTGACTATGTAATATTATACATACACTTCAATACAATTCCACGATCATGGGAATGGTATCATCGCTCGTGTATACGCCCGGACTACCATCTCCACAAATGAAATGAGATTCATTTTCCTTGATTAACCATTCAAGAATGATTATAAAGTATATATAATGGATAATAATTAAATATATGAAATAATTAAGCTACTATATTTATGTATACATATATATATATATGTATTTCATCTACTTAATTCCATTCAATTCAATAAGGAAACGAAAACAACGTTCATGCGTATGTACGACCTACCGTCTCCATGAACGGTGTATTTCATTCTATTTATCGATCTATAATATATATATATATATATGTATACTCTGAATATATATTATAGATAAATCATATTTTACATTCTGTAATTAATTAAATCAGGATATATGTAATAATGTCAAGAACAGCAAGTCGAAACACGTACAATAAATGAAACGATTTTACCCAAATCGCTGCTTTTAAATCGAATTTACAAAAGAAAGGGTAATATAAAGTCATAAGTAAACTATACATGATATCATAACAATGAATATGATTCTGTAATAAGTCAATAATATTATTTAAATCATTATACAGGAGTTTTAGATACATACGAACTATATCGAACATAAGTTAAGGGATAAATTTTCCAATCTCGTTTTTATCCGAGATTGTTTATTCGTAAGTATTTAGTGGGGTTATGTTTATCATCCATGTCCATGTTTTCTAAAAAATGTTTTTATAAAATGTTTAGTATACTTCCATTTATGTTTAAAGTCATTTGACCCTTTTATGACTTTTACCACATGGTTTGAAAGGAATCTTTCTTTTTTTACCACACGAGGTACTTTTTGACTTTTCCGGCAAAAGTACGAGAAGAATGTTTTTTTAACTTATATGGAATGAACGGATTTTTAGGGTTTTATAACTCCTTATTTTCATGAATCATAATCTACAATGTTTCGTGACTATTTTCATCAAAATCCTTCTCTTTTTAAATTCCATGTCATTTTGTGAAAAGAAAATTGATTTTGAAGAAGAAATGATATTTTCCTCAAGAATTTCATTTATAGTGTTTTATCAAAACCATTTTCCATATAAAATGACATTATTTCATATGTTTATGTTTCAAATATAATGTATCTATGATTTATGTGGTTTAACTTTTCTTAAGATGATTTGATATGCATTTTTTTTATGGATTATGTTATTATGGGATGATGTTTATGAAACCCATTTTTTATTCTTTGGGTTATGATGAATGATTTATATTTATGTTGTGGAACAAGTATGAATGATTTAATTATGGGATGGGTGGTACCTATATCTCCCTCTAATGTATTGGGTAAAGATTTATATCTCCTGAGATAGACATGGCTGGAATGGTAAGTGAATATGTTTCAGTGTTACTGGACTAGAATAAGGAGTGAACTCGATTTAGAATGGGACTTTGTCCACTAAGATGGTCTTGGCAGCAATTCCTTGTCTACTGTGGAAATCATAACATGTTCTTAATAGATACCACAATTACATGTTTTATTACCATGCTAGTTTATCATGACTAATGTTCCTTTATGATCTATGCCTTGTATATTTCCAAGATTTATGTCATTGCTCATGATTTTGATGTTTAGATTTTAGGTTCAAGTTTTTTTTCATTCAAATTTTCATGTATTGATTTATGTTCTCTATGATTACCCTTAATGGGCATTTGCGCTCACCTTTTATATGTTTTATTTTCCCCAGGATATATGGAAATATTTTAGGTAAGAAAAAAAGGGGAAGATATTTATGGGAGATGTTGAAGATCTTTCACAATGATTAGAAGATTTTGTTCCGAGTTTCCAAAGACACTAAACTATTACGGTCCTTGAGTGTTTGTTTTTGTTATGTATTAAGTATTCTGAAAAAGTAATGTAATGTCTATGTATGTCAAGCTTTGGGTCTCTACAGTTGGTATCAGAGGAAAGGTTTAGTTAACCTTTGGAAACTAGGAAGTGAAAACTTTAGTGAAATCCCCAGAAATATTTAAGGTATGTCTAGGGAGGTCCCTATGGTTAAGTATAAGTATAAGTTATAGTCCCAGAATTACGTTAACGATCATAGAATTTAACCTAATATGTTAGATATTGATGGTACTCCCCCTTTATTATGTTGTTTTCCCTAGCATGATTTTTTCTACTCACACTATCCTTTTTGGGTTTTAGACGATGGCTGGAACCTGAAGGAATCGCGCTGATCAATGTAATGGACAATGTAATGATTGTCCTCTTGAACAAACCAATGTTATGGGAGATGGAGTGAAAAATATTATTGCTATAGTTACAGAAGCTATGAATCATTATGGACTTCCAAATGAGTAGAGAAGGGAACGATATTCTATTGAGTCCTTCACGAGGCAACGTCCACCGTTTTTGAATGGGTCATCTGATCCACTTTTTACTGAACAATGGATCAATACCATTGAAAAGATATTTTCCATACTTTGCTGTTCAGAACATGAAAAAGTCATTTTTTCTGTTTATAATTTAGAAGGTGAAGCAGACTAGTGGTGGACTCTAATTAAGAATACAAGGCCCCAAGATGAAATTGAATCTATGGAATGGGACGAGTTCAAGAAATTTTTTTAGTAAGTACTTCCCTCGTATTCTTCGAACAAATATGGAAAAGTAGTTTCTTGACCTTAATCAAAAGGATGATGAATCTGTTGGTATTTATGAAGCGAATTTTACATGACTTGCAAGGTATGCATCTGGCTTTATCATTCAACCTGAAAGTAAAGTTGATCAATTTTTCAGTGGATTAAAACCAGGTCTTCGAAGGGAATTAACTATAAGAGATTTCAGTATCTATGAATAAATTGTGAGTTGTTCTATCAAGGTAGAACTGGATGTCGGTGTAATATAGCCATATCATGGTTTTGAAAAGAAACAAAAGATGGAGTTCAAGGAGAAATCTTAGAACAATGGTGAAAATAATATGAATGTTTCTTTATGTTAAAAGTGTGGAAAGAAGCATGGTGGAGATTTCCTAAAAGGCACTAGAAAATGATTTAAGTGTGGAAAATTATGTCATTGAGTAGTTGATTGTCGAAGTAACGAGAAAAAGGTTTCTAATGATGTGAATAGAGAAAAGACTATAGAGAACGCTCCACCAACACTTCAATGCTTCAAGTACAAGGAAATGGGGAATTATGCTAATTAATGCCCTAATCCAAGGGTTAATGATGATCAACGTGAGAAACCTCTTAAGGAAAAGGATAAAGGGAAGTCACATGCGATCACTATTTGTGATGTTGAGTATAACAATGATGTTGTGTAATGATTAAGTGTTTATGTAATGGGATTTCAAAATAGTATCATGGAATCTCATTTATAGTATCTTGGAATTTTGAAATATCTGTGTATTGGTCTATTGTGGTTTTCTATATGAATATGGTACCTATAACCATGAAAAGTGATTCAAATATTTTGGAAAGTAGATGATATGCACATAATTAAGGGATAAGGAGAAAAAAAAAGTTTGATAGTATTCAGGAGCTCATGACTGATATAAGAAAAAAGTTATATCATGGTTTGAGTATATAGAATTTTTGGATTTTTTGTATGTGGAAAGAGTTAACTTTTGACAGCATTCATGTTTTCACTAAGGTTCAATGGGTATTAATTTTTCAAGAGAATACATGATTAAGGCCTTCAAATGTTTGGAATGTGACCAACAAGATATATCGTATGATATATGGGGGATAAATGATGGTATTCACATACCAATTATGTGACCTCTCAAGTAATCATTTTCTTTACACTATGAGATTGGACAAAAGTATTTCTAATAAGCTTAAAGGTTGAAATGGATTATGTTGGACATCATATATAATTGTTTAAGGATATAATTTTGTTTTTATATTATTTATGTAATGTTATAATAATGTAGTTTTAGAAAAAGGAAAACCTTTAGGACATGCGACAACCCATCGCGTCAGAAAAGGATGTGGGAATCGAACCCACAACTGAAGTGCGACATGCCTTTATTACCTACCACTGGCCAACAAGAAGTCCCTGTTTAGTAGAAACTAGTTCTATTATATTAAAAATTAAGATATATGAAGTATAAGTCCATTTTAGGAACCATATTTGATTAATCTCACTATAGATGGACTTATGTATTTTTGACTACTTTTTCTAACCTTTTGTCTGAGACAGATGGAATGACACATCATTCTATCACATGATCAGCTAACACTTCAGGAATGATAAATTCAACTTCATTTATTTAAGATATGTAGTTGAAATTTTCCATGGAACAACCAACGGTGAGACTGTACCAAAATCACAAAATTATTTCTTCTAATTCCAATTTCTTCAACTTTAGGGAAATGATCTTGAAAACCAAAAATTTTGTCCTAGTGCCCTTATATCCGTTGAATCAGATGGTACCTTAGATCATTACAAATTTATAGCTTTATGATTGTTGGATTTTTCATAGCCATGTTCTCTACCACTCTCCATCATAACTTTATGGTTAGATTTCTCTTCCTTATCCATATTTTCACCTATGTGGAAACCTAGGGATTAGTTAATTTGGGTAATCATTATGTTTCATACATTAGTTTTTAAAGATAATTTTTGGTATTTTTTTATGATGTGGGTTTATATTAAAGAAACTAACAAGTAGTAAACCATTTATGACCCCGAAGAATTTCGAGGGCAAAATTCATTTTAAGGGAGGTAGAATGTAACACCCTAAGATTTTATGAAAACTATTATTTTTAATTTTATTCATGTCCTGTGTTGTACACTACACCAAAAGGATATTTCACTACATGCATCCTTAACTTGGCTTGAATTACACGTAATCACAACCTTTCACGATAGTGTGTGTTGTACACAATACCAAGTTTCACTAAACAACGATATGTTATATAAACTAGCTGTTATGAATAGTAATACCCAGTTTTTAAATTTTTTTAAATTTTATCTTTTGAAATGGACTTCATTTTTGGATTCAGAATATTGAAATTATCCTAGGGTGAATTTTTGGTATTTTTTTGTAAACTTTCAATTTTTGATGAATAGTGAAAACACTGGGTTACTATTTAAAAACCGACTTTTTATTTAAATAAATATTTATTTTATTTAAATTTGTTTTAGGTCAAAATTGATACATAATACTTATATAATTTCAATGTAATTCATTGGAGTCATTTAATAATAATTTTAGATATATAAAATTTTTATTGAAGCTTTCACCGTCTTTTACCAACCTCCTAGGAGACTTTGGAAATTCACATAAAACTTAATTTTACTGCTTCTGTGAGTGGAATTTCAAAACTCAAAGAGACAAGGTTAATATCAAGGAGTAAAATTTGGTTCAATGAGATGCAAATATTTTTTTGGTGAATAGTAACTTTTTACTTTTATTTACCACGGTTAAAAGTAAATAGGCAAATTAAGGGTAAAAATGATATTATTATTACCCTAACACATGTCCCAATTCTATTGGATAAGTTTAATTAGACCAAAAACAACCTTAGGAATAAAATATGACCATTTTTCTCTACTAGGATTAGATTATGTCATTTAATATCATTTTATTTAAAGAATAGTTAAAATAGTTAAAATCAAAGTTTAATAACTAAAACATTTTTATTATAGGGTTATACATAAGATAAATTAGACTATAAATATTCATTAGAAATCTAAACAGATTTCCTACATAATGGTATTTTATTTATAATTTTTAGACATTAAATAATTTAATTTATTTCTGACACAATGATGATGCAGTAATTATCTTATTAATGAAATATTGACATAATTGATGTTATAAATACCCAAATAAATGTAATTTGAGACTTTTTATGAATTAAACTAATTTTATAGGTTCATATTACATGTTATTATTTGTTTAATTAAATTTTTTGGAAGTAATCATTCTGTTATGATTTTCACAAAAATCAATTACCAAATAGTGTCAAAATTAACATAAAATAGATTTTAAAACAAATATTATATTATTAATTGTTATTTTATTCATAAAAATCTAAGGTTCAGAAAAATGACTTGGGTTATATATATTAATAATAAATAACTTGGGGTTCTTTTGGCTTGTTATAGTATGCTTATTAACCTTATAGTGTAAGAAAACAAGAAGACACTGTAAAAGTAAAATTATTTAATTTAAAGTTAAATCTAAATGATCAGGTTAAAATAGAAACCTAAACATGTATAAATTCTATTGGATGAGTGGATTTCGACCCATCCCCACCTTAGCTTCTAAATAAGTCAATTTGGAGCTATTAAAAACTGAATATGATTTTAGAATAGAATATTTGTTTTAGTTTTTCCTAAGGTGCCCCTCTCCTCCCTTATAAAAGGGCACCTCCTCCCTCTCTTACTCACACCACTTTGAGCCTTAAAACTAGGTCAAACCCTACAAATATCTCCTCTCAACTTCCCTACAGAAATCCTAGAGGTTCTTGTATTCTTCAAAGAACATCTTTAGTGCCCAAAGAGGAGGTTAAGAAGAGGCACTTCAAAGAAGAGGTAATGTCCGTTACCGATTCTTTCAACTTTATTTATTCTTCTACTTCTTCTTCATTAGTTGTTTCATTATGAGGTAATAACATTAGTATCAATAATATACTGATATTTTATTATAATTATGAAACAACCATATTTCACCATCTATCCATCCTATGGAAAACGAAATCACCGCGCGTGCGTAGGTACGAAATACCGTCTCCACGCCGTGGTGTAATCTATTTTCCACCACCGGCTTACATGGATGGGTATAATGGTGTAAATAAATAACTATATATGGTTATTATAAAATGATATTTATTATGTAATATTATACATACACTTCAATACAATTCCACGATCATGGTAATGATATCATCGCTTGTGCGTCCGTACGGACTACCGTCTCTACGAACGTGATGAGATTAATTTTCCACAATTAACCTTCCAGGAATGATTATAAAGTATATATAATGAATAATAATGAAATATATGACATAATAAAGATACTGGATTTATGTATACATACATACATATATATATATATATATGTATGTATTTCATCTACTTAATTCCATTCAATCCAATAGGGAAACGAAAACAGCGTTCATGCGTACGTACGGCCTACCGTCTCCATGAACGGTGTATTTCATTCCATTTATTGATATATCATATATATATATATATGTATATTCTGAATATATATTATATATAAATCATGTTATACATTCTGGAATTAAGTAAATCAGGATATAAGTAATAATATCAAGAATAACAAGTCGAAACACAAAGAATAAATGAAAAGATTTTACCCGAATCTCTACTTTTACATTGAATTTACCAAAGAACGGGTAATATAAAGTCATAAGTAAACTATATATGATATCATAACAGTGAATATTATTTTTTAATAAGTAAATTACATTATTTAAATCATTATACAGGAGGTTTGAATATATACGGATCATATCGGACATAAGGTAAGGGATAACTTTTCCAATCTCATTTTTATCCGAGATTGTTTATTCGTAAGTATTTACTGGGGTTATGTTTAACATCCATGTCCATGTTTTCTAAAAAATGTTTTCACAAAATGTTTAGTATTCTTCCATGTATGTTTAAAGTCATTTTTACCCTTTTATGACTTTTACCACAAGGTTTGAATGGAATATTTCTTTTTTTATCATACGAGGTACTTTTTGACTTCTCTGGAAAAAGTACGAGTAGAATGTTTTTTTAACTTATACGGCATGAACGGATTTTTACGATTTTATAACGCCTTATTTTCATGAATCTTAATCTATAATATTTCATCACAATTCTCATCAAAATACTTTTATTTTAAAATTTCATGGCATTTTGTGAAAAGAAAATTGATTTTGAAGAAGAAAGGATATTTTCCTCAAGAATTTCATTTATAGTGTTTTATCAACACCATTTTCTGTATAATATGAAATTATTTAATATGTGTATGTTTTATTTATAATTTCTTTATGATTTATGTGGTTTCACTTTTCTTATTATGATATGATATCTATTTTTTTATGGATTATGTTACGATGGGATGATGTTTATGAAACCCAATTTTATTATTTGGGTAATGATGAATGACTTATGTTTATGTTGTGGAAAAATTTCATTATTAGATGGGTGGGACCTATATCTCCCTCCAGTGAAATGGGTAATTATTTATATCTCATGAGATATACATGGCTGGAATGGTAAGTTAATCCGGTTCAGTGTGACAGGACTGGAACTAGGAGTGAACGTGATTCAGAATGGGAATTTGTCCACTAAGATGGTCTTAGAAGAAATGCCTTGGATAATATGGAAATCATAACATGTTCTTAATGTATGCCCCAATTAAATGTTTTATTACCATGATAGATTATCAAGACTAATGTTCCTTTATGACCTATGCCTTTTGTACTTCCAAGATTTATGTCGTTGCTCATGATTTTGATGTTTAGATTTTATGTTCAAGGTTTTTTTTTCATTCAAATGTTTATGGATTGTTTTATGTTCTCTATGCTTACCCTTAATGAGCATTTGAGTTCACCCTTTATATGTTTTCTTTTCCTCAGGATATGAAGAAAATTTTTAGGTAAGAAAACAAAAGGGGTAGATCTTTATGGGAGATGTTGAAGATCTTTCACAATGATTAGAAGATTTTGTTTTGAGTTTCCAAAGACACTAAACTATTACGATCCTTGAGTGTTTGTTTTTGTTATGTATTAAGTATTCCGAAAAAGTAATGTAATGTCTATGTACTTCAAGCTTTGGGTCTCTACATAATTGGCTTCTCATGAGTTTAAAAGTTATGACAAACATGTTCGATGTTTGGAGAAGGTTGAAATACAGTTTTGTAGTGATTAAGTGTTCTTTGAAAAAATAGTAGAATAAGAGGTCATGGTTGAAGGTGAAAGGGAAGAATTATTTGAGGAATTGTGATAGTAATAAAATTAAGTATAGAGTTTGTGAAAGTTATGGTAAAAAGAATAATGGGAAATTCCTTTTTAATTATGGTAAGTGCTTTAGATGATGTAAAATGGGACATAAGGCTTTTAATTGCACCAAAAACTATCAGGGTAGTGGTAAGACGAAATCTGATTTACAATCAGTAAAATGTTTTATGGGTAATGCGATGTTTCTTTATGAAAACTAGTGTCTGATTTAGAACTAAAATGATGGGAATAATCCAAAATAATAGCAGAAAGGTGTGGTGAAATCCTTTGTAACTACTTGAGTAGATTTTGTGACATTGAATGAAGTGGTATCGAGTATGTTGTTTATTTATTCAGATTATGCCAATTTTTTGTTTGATTCAGGGAATAGACATTATTTTATTTACAATACTTTTATTGGTAAATTATAAATTACACCTTAATAATTTAATCCAGAATGTTTGGTAAAAACACTTGGGGGAAATGTTGAGGCAAAAATAAACTTAAATAATATTCTTATCATTGTCTGTTGAAAGAATCTACTTGAAAACATTGTTTTTAGGGCTCAAGTAGAGTTTGATGTCATAATGGGTATGAATTTACATTCTATTTACCCTGATAATATTGACTATAGAGATAAAGTAGATTCTTTTCAGAAAAGAGTTTCAGTTTGTGTAAAAGAATAAACCATTTACCATTGATAAAATATCAGGAAGCTAAGAAATTATTGAATGATAATAATGTATGTTATCATGAAAATATTTTTGACAACAAATGAATTTTTCCTATTAATGATGTGCGATTGGTAAATGATTATCTTGGTTTTTTTAATGATGAGTTCTCTAGTATTATACCTGATTGAGAAATTGAATTTACTATTTAATTAGTACTGGATGCTTAGCCAATTACAAAACCCCCTTATCGAATGGCTCAACTTGAACTTTTAGAGTTAAACAAGAAATTGTCCGAGTTATTTGATAAAGGTTTCATTCATCCTAGCACATCACTATAGATTGATCCTATCTTGTTTTTAAAAATAAAAGATGGTTCAATGAGACTTTTCATTAATTATAGAGACTTGAATAATATCACTATTAAGAACAAGTATAATTTTCTTCATATCGATGATATTTTTGAACATCTCCATGGAGCTAAATATTTTTTCATAGGATAAATTGAGGTCGGGGTATAATTAATTGAATGTAAAGGAAGAAAACATTCCTAAAACACATTTCATATGAGATATGGCCATTATAAATTTGTAGTTAAGCTATTTGGGTTAACTAATGTACATACTGTATTCATCAATCTTATGAATAGATTTTTTGTGAGTTCTTGGATAATTCTATAGTTGCGTTTATTGATTATATGTTTCTATATTATAAATGTATATAGGAGCATTAAAATCATTTAAGGGTTGTCTTTCAAACCTAAAAAATGAAATTATATTGGAAATGCAGAATGTGTGATTTTTGGTTACAACAAATTTATTTCCTTGGTCACATTCTTTCTTAATATGTAATAACTGTTGATCCTAAAAATAAAAAATTTGTTGAGGAATGTCAAAGACCCACAAATATAATCGATATTCATAGTTTTATTGGTTCAGTAGGATATTATCAAAGGTTTGTTGCAAAATTTTCACTGTTATCTATCCCACTAACTAAGTTAACTCAAAAAGGTGTTATATTCATATGGATAAAAGAATGTGATGATTGTTTTCTGGAATTGAAAATAAGATTGGTGAATGGTCCTGTTTTGGAATTACCTATGGGGAATTGTGAATTTGTTATATGTAATGATGATTCTTGGAAACTATTTGGTTGTGCCCTAATGTAGAATAATTAGGTAGTTGATTATTCTTCACATAATTTGAATACTCTTGATTTAAATTACACTGCATGTGATTTGGAATTAGTTATTATAGTTTTTTGCTTTAAAAATTTGGAGGCATAAGTTTTTTGGAGTAAAATTTGAAATATATAATGATAAAAAAAGTTTGAAGTACATATTCTCTAATAAATAATTGAACATGAGACTGAGATGATGGTTATAAAAAATCAAGGAATATGATTTCATGATTCATTACTATCCTAGAAAAGAAAATAAGGTTGATGATGTTGGGAGTTGAAAAATTAATACTGTATTAACTATGATACATCTGGAAAGTGATCATTTGCTTATCGGTTTGATGAAATTTTGAATGGATGTTATTAGTTCTGGATATTCCTTTGTTTTTTTCTAATGTCAGTGAAATCATCTCTATCAGACAGAATTAAGGAAGCACAGAAAGAAGACAATTAGTTGAAGAAGAAAGTAGAATTGGTTCAGAAGGGTATGTTCCCTAAATATATCATTGATATAGATTTTTTTTTGGGATCTGGGAAGATATTATGTGTGCCTTTTGATTAATAGTTGAAGAAAGAGTTGTTATGGGAAGCTCATAGCTCTGTATTTTCAATTCATCCTAGTTGTACTAAGATGTACCGAGATATTTAGGAATATTTTTGGTGGGATGGAATGAAATGTATTTTTTCAGACTTTACTGTGAAGTGTTTGACTTGTATGCCGGTGAAAGTAGAATGATAGTTTCCAAAAGGGTTGCTTCATCCTTTTCTAGTACCTGAGGGGAAAATGAAAAATTTATCCATGGATTTCTTAGTGGGATTACCAAATAATTATTGAGGTAACGAAATGATTTGGTTTATTATTGATAGATGGATTAAATATTCTCCTTTTATTCCTATTTGAGATTTACTATCACTTGATCAAATTTCTAACTTGTATATTAAGTAGATAGTTTGGTTACATGGAATTTCTCTCTCTATTGTATCTGATTGTGATCAAATATTCACTTATAACTTTTAGAAAATCCTTCAGAAGTCATTTGTTATGAAATTAAATTTTTGTACACCATTTCATTCTCAATCTTATGGGAAGACAGAATAAAAAATTCAGACATTGGAGGATATGATATGTGATTATTCTATGGATTAGGAGGGAAGTTAAGATCAACATATTTCATTGGTTGGGTTTTCTTATAAAAACATATTTCATTCCAGTATATAGATGGAACCATTTGAGGCACTATATGGAATGTTGTGTCGAACACCATATTTTTGGGATGAAGTAGGTAAAATGAAGTTTATGGAAATAGAATTGGTAGAAGAGATGGTAGAGAAAGTTTAGTTGATTCAGTAACACATGAGGATAGCTCAGAGCAGGTAGTAAAGTTTTGCAGATAATGAGAGTAAGTATATTTATATCATGGTAGGTGATCGCATCTTTCTCAAAGTTTCACCTTGTAAAAGTGTGATGAATTTTGGTAAGAAGGGAAAGTTGAGTGCTCGGTTCATTGGAACATGTGAAAACCTGAATAATGTTGGATCAGTTTCCTATAGAGTATCTTTCCCTATGAATTTATCCCAAGTACACAATGTTTTTCACATTTCAATATTGAGAATTTATTTTTTAGATCGATCTCTTATTTTGAGTCCATAATTAGTTCAGTTGGAAGAGAACCGTTCTTATAAGGAATATCCAATCTAGATTCTGGACCATAGAGATCAGTTGTTGCGGAATAAGGTGACCGATTAGGTTAAGCTTTTGTGGAAAAACCATATGGTTGAAGAGGAAACATTGGAATCTAAAAATACTATGAGGGATAAATACCCCCTCTTATTTGATAAGTGAATAAAATTGCAAGGACACAATTTCCAAAAGTTGGGAAGGATATAACAACCCAGGTAATTATAAAATAAAAATTGTCATATCTATTAATATTTATAACTAAGATATTAATTTTATGTTAAAGTGGATGCTTTGAATGATAGAGTATACGACACATAACAACTGGTTTATTTGAAATCAAATATTGCACACATGACTGAGTTATATCAAAAAATAATACATTATCAATATTATTATTTTAAATCATAGCTATTCCCTTTTCATTTTATTGGAATTAAGGAACACAAGTAACTATATTATGTTTACACATGTTTATTAAATGTTTTTTACTTTCATATAAAAACTTTTATTGGCTTAAAAGGTGAATAAATCCAGTTTTAATCTTAAAATACTCTAATATTATAAAATGGTAGTTTTAATGCATTTTGATGGAGAACCCTATTTAAATCTAGTTTTTTTTCAATATTATATGTTTTATTTGTCAAAATAAACTTTTTATTTATAAGTAGCACAGAAAAATTTACATTGTTTGAATTTTGGAATTTTTATGATAAAATTCATTTTTAATGAATAATAGAAATTACCGCATTTTAATTCAAAATAGACTTTTAGTATAATTTATTTATATAGTTAGGTTATCCTTTTAATTGGTTTTAAACTATAATATGACTAAGTTTTTCTATTTTAATCTATTTTTGGTAATTTTATGTAATTTCATAATTTACTTTGATATAAACACATGTCAATCATTTGATTATATTTACTTTTAAAAAAATAATTTTTGTCGTTTTGACAATGGGGATTAATTTTACATTAATTACTGCAACTTCTAATTATTGAATTTGAAAAAATTGATTCCATATTTTTAATTTGTATATCCAAAATATTGAAATATTCCCCTTTTATTTTTGGACATCATGAATAGTAACTCAAGTAATTATTTTAATTTCCCACAATTAAAGGGTAAATAAGGTAAATAAGGGTAAAAATAGTAATATAATTATATAAAAAATACAGCAACACTTGTCTTAATCTAATTATATGAGATATGGCTGACCATGAAAACCATAGGGATGGATATTTGGCCTTTTAAATCATTTTTATTAACAAAATAATTTAAAATAATTTAATATTTTACAAATTTCCAAGGGTGCCCCTCCCCTCTCCTATTAAAGGTACCCCCTTCTCTAATAATCAGACTTAAAAATCCATTTGGTTAGCCATGTTATGCCCAAAACACTTCCTTTAATCCCTCCCCACATTCTTGAGGCCTTATTTTAGGCATTACACCCTTCTTAGAGGTGTTATGATGTTCCTCAACGGTGATCAACCAAAGAGGAGGTATCCTTTTTTAAGAGTTTCTATATTATTTCTTCTTCTAACTACATTAAATATTATTCATCCAAGATGAAATAACAACTAAAATATACTCAATATATTAAGATGTTATTATGTTAATATCATCCCATAAATTCATCTCTACTTCCTTCAAATGGGAAAGGAATTAATCATTCGTGCATACATGTGATTTATCACCACCATGAATCGATTTAGTTTTTTTCCACTACCGTATATCAAGATTGGTTATAATAATGGAATTAATATTAATATGTGATATTACAGAGACATTTATCATTATAAAATAAAAATATTTTAGTTATGTTATTACCTTCCATGCATATAAAAACAACAACATCATTCATGCGTACGTGTGAACTATCACATCCACAAAGAGATATGAATCATTTTTATTAACCACATACCTTGAATGACATATATATGTATATTTAAAGGGTTTTTATGATTCAAATAATAATATTATAACTCTGAATATATAAAATATTTATTACCTAATTTCCATAATGATCTAGGAAAAATGAAAACGCTACTCATGCGTACGTACGACCTACCATCTCTAGGAATAAAACATTGTTCATTTTTCATAACGATAATTAATGTTTTAATTTAAAATTTATTATTAATGTATAAAAGTGATTATTATGTCATGAATACTATTATGGATATGATGGACTTATGACCACATGGACAAATGACATCAAAACCATGTTTTTTGACTCAAGTACCGAATATCAACAAAATGTTCGATATGAACTTAAATAATTATGTATTTTTTATAAAATTGTAAGAAGTAATATAAAAGGAATAATAAAATTTAAAATTTTTATCATGAAATTAGAAATTAAACAATGTTTTTTATTCTAGAATATAACGATCATACATGACGAGTCAGACTCGAGGTAAGGGTCTTCATTTCAATCTCCTTTCATTGAGGCATATTTTGAAGTTATACACCACCTTGTTTTATATGCTGTATAATCAATCCCTTTGAATTTAAATTTCATTAAATGTTTTAAAAAAGTAATATTGTTTATTCTATGCATTTTACTAAATGAAAAAGGGGATTTTAAATATATACGGTGACAAAAAACTTTCTTCCGCTATGAACGTTATTTTGTATTTGGATTACTCTATAAGATGTAATGTATTTAAAAGAAAAGTAAATACCATATTAATTTTTTGGTATTTTGATTTTGAAAATGGTTTTGATAATGCATTTATTATATCAATATATTAAAATTATATTTTATGATTTGAATTTAGAAATGTTATTTTTATTTATGCATGGTTTATGTGTTATGATTATGTTATGGTTCTTGGGAATTATGTTTGTATATTAGTGGTTCTGTGACAAACTGAGGGTGGTTGAGACCGTGATAGCTCTCCAATGAATTGGGTAATGATACAGAGTTAAACTATAAAGAATCCCCTAATAAATTTAGGGAATGTACAATGATGGGTATTCCAAACATAACCATGAAGGTTACTTCCTATGTAGGTGTGAAAAATACAATATATGTATGATATTAATTCCATAAGTTACCTTTATGATTGATGATTTCTATTAGTTTTTTTAGAAATCTTATAATTTCATGAGGTATGTTAAATAGTTTTTGTTTTATGGGTAAAAATTATGATTTAATGGGTTTATTAGTATTCATGGACTATCATTTTTCTTTATTTATTTTATATCCCTCACTGAGATTCTTATACTCATCCCAAGTTTCTAAATGTTTTACATAGGGTATAAGGATGGGTAATGGAAACGAATGAGACAATAAATTTTTTTATGAAGAATATAAATCATATATATTTTTTTAAAATGTTTTATATTGTGGAAGAAATGGATACTATTTTAGTTGTATCCACTTTGTATAAATTTGAGTTTTTATGTAATAGTTATGGACTAATTATCTAAAACTCTAAACCTAAAAAGATATTCAATGTGAATTATTGAAATTAATCAAAATTATGAAATTTTTAATGCATGGGTCATTATATTTGGTATCAATGGGAGGTTTAGATAACTTTAGGGGTTAGGATATTGTTAGAGTATCTATAAATGTTTTTTTACTTTATGGTCAAATTTACATGATATAACATTTGAATATTACCATGTTGATTCATCTAAGATATGTTTGTTCAGAATGGTTTTCTATGAGAGAAAACCAGGAAGCTATGCTGGGAAGACATCGAGAGGAAAAAAACTTTCTAAATCAGCAACCTGAGATAATCAAAATCAGAACAGAATAGTTTGTTACATTGATGGTGCAGTTGACTCCGGGAATAAATGGTGGTGATATCCATGCATGATATCTTCCAAATCAAACATAGAGGAACACGATAGTAGTGGATCATTTCCTGGGGAAACATCCTACATATTTCATAAGATCTTCTGAACCTGTGCTAGCTGAAGGGTGGATGAAAGAATAGTAAAATATTTTCTATGTCATTGGGTGTTCAGATAATCAAAAGGTTAGCCTTATTGTTTACTATTTTGAAGGTTAAGACTATCATTGGTGGTATATGGTTAAGAATATCAGGGGTCTTAATTAGATTTATTCTATTTATTTGGATAAATTCAAAGAAATGTTTCTTGAGAAATATTTTCCTAAGGTAGTTGGACTTAGGATGGAAAAACAATTATTGGAAATGAGGTGGGGGGATGACTCAGTGGCTACTTATGGAGAAACATTCCCTCGGCTGGAAAGGTATGCTCCAAATTTCATCTGATATCTTGATAGTAAAATAAATTGTTTTTACTACGTATTAAAGCCAAAGTATTAAAGGGAATTGGATTCTCATGAGTTCACAAGTTACAAAAAACATGTTCAATTTTCAGATAAGTTTGAAAAATATTTTTCTGATGATTAGGAGTTCTTTGAAAAAACAGTAGAATAACAGGTCGAGGTTGAAGGTAAAAGGTAGAAATTCTTTGAAAAACACTAATGGTAAGAAAATTAAGTTTATATTTTGTGAAAATTGTGGTAAAAAGAACAATGGGGACTACCTTTTTAATTCTTTTAAGTGCTTTAGATCAGGTAAAATGGGACATAAGGCTTGTAATTGCACAAAAAATTTCCGGGAAGTGGTAAGATGAAATATAATTTATAATCAATAAAATGTTTTAGGTCAATGGGATGGTTCATTATGAAAATGAGTGTCTGATGAAAAACTAAAATGATGGGAAGAATCCAGAATATAAGTAAAAAGGTGTCGTTAAATCCTTTAAAACTACTTCAGGAGATGTTAGTCCATTAAATGAAGTGGTATCAGGTACATTGTTTGTTTATTTAGATTATTACAATGTTTTTTTTGATTCAAGGTCTACACATTCTTCTATTTCTAATATTTTTCTAATAAATTAGAAATTCTACCTCAAGAAGTGAATCCAGAACATATAGGAAAAACACATGGAGGAAATGTTGAGGCAAAAAGAAATTACAAGAATCTTCTAATCATTTTCTATTGAAAGAATCTACTTGAAAGCCTTGTTTTTTTTCCACAAGTAGTGTTTTATGTCTTTATGGGTATGAATTTACATTCTATTTACCCTATTTAGATTGACTATAGAGATAAAGAGTATTCTTTTCAGATAGAGTTTTAGATTGTGTAAAATAATGAACTATTACCTTTGCTAAAATATCAGGAAGGTAAGAAACTATAGAATGATAATAATGGATGGTATTATAAACATATTATTGAAAGCACATAAATTTTTAAGATTAATGACATGCAAGTGGTAAATGATTATCTTGATGTTTTTATGATGAGTTTCCTTGTATTATACCTGATCGGGTTGTTGAATTTACTATTTGATTAGTTCTAAATTCTAATTAAATTTCATAACCCCTTTTCAAATTGATCAAATTGAACTTTTAGAGTTAAATAAGCAATTTTAGAAGTTATTAGATAATGGTTTCATTCGAACTAGCACATAACTATGTGGTCATCCTGTCCTATTTGTTAAAATGAAGGATGGTTCAATATGGTTTTTCATTGATTAAAGAGATTTGAATAACATCACTATTAAGAACAAGTATCCTTTTCTCATATCAATGATTTGTTTGATCAGATTTAGGGAGATCAATATTTATCAAATGATGAATTGAGGTTGGGGTACCATTAGTTGAAAGTAAAGGAAGTATACATTACGAAGACTACATTTCATATGTGATATGGCCATTATAAATTTGTAGTTATGCTATTTGGGTTAACTAAAACACCTGCTATATTCATGGATCTTATGAAAATAATTTTCTGTGTGTTCTTGGATAAGTTTGTGGTTGTGTTTATTGATGACATGTTGGTATATTCTAAATGAAAAAAGGATAGTTAAATTCATTTAAGAATTGTTTTTCCAAAATTAAAAGAAAATAAATTATATTAGAAATATAGAAAGTGTGAGTTTTGGTTACAACAAATTTATTTCCTTGGTCACATTGTTTCTAAATATGGAATGACTGTTGATCCTGCTAATACAAAAGCTACTGAATAATGTCCAAGACCCACAAATATAATCGATATTCATAGTTTTCTTGGAATTGAAGGATATTATCAATGTTTTTTTGAAATGTTTGCAAAGTTATTAATCCCACTAACTAATATAACTCAAAAAGGTGTTAAGTTCATATGGACAAAAGATTGTGATTATTTATTTCAAGAATTGAAAATAATATTGGCTAACACTTTTGTTTTGGCATTAACTTTGAGGAATTGTGATTTTGTTATCTACAATGATTCCTCTTTGAAAGTATTTGGTTGTATCCTAATACAGGATGATTATGCAATTTCTTATTCTTTATGTTAGATGAAATCTCGCAAGTTAAATTACCCTACAACTAATTCAAAATTAGCTACTGTAGATTTTTATTTAATAATTTGGAGGCATCATTTTTATGGAGTAAAATGTGAAATCCCATATTCCATTTTTTGGTATATTTTTATTGAAAATGGTTTTGAGAATGGATTGATTATATCAATATATTAAAATGATATCTTATTATTGCAATGTGGAAATGTTATTTTTCCCTTTATGCATAGTTTATGTGTTATGATTATGTTATGGTTCTTGGGAATTTATTATTTATGGGTGGTTCCATGATAAATTGAGGGCGGGTGAGCCCTTGATAGATCTTCAATGTATTAGGTAATGAGATGGAGTTAAAAAATATGGTTTCTATTAAGAGATTTATGGAATATACTGTGATACGTATTCCAAATGTAACCCTGAAGTTTACTCCCTATGTATCAGTGAAAGCTACAATGTATGTATGGTATAGATTCCAAAAGTTACCTTTTTGATTTATTATTTCTATGAGTTTTTCAGGAATCATATGATTTCATGTGGTCTTTTAAGGAGGATATATTTTATGGGTGAAAAATATTATTTTATGGGTTTATATGTTTTTGTGGACTAACATTTTTTCCTTATTTTATATCCCTTAATAATATTTTTATGCTCATCCCAATTTTTTAAAATGTTTTCCACATAGTATAAGGATGGTAAGGGAAAGGAAGCAGTCAAGAATAATTTTTTTCAAGAAAATAAATTATGTTTAATTTTTTTAAAATATTAACTTTATAGAAGAAATGGAAACTATTTTAGTCATATCCACTTTGTCTAAATTTTAGTTCATAGGTAATTTCTATGGCTTAATTCTATAAAACTCTATACCTAAAAAAATACTCAATGTAAATTCTTGAATTGAATCAAGATTGAGAAATTTTAAGGCATGTGGCTTTATAATAACTACCATTTAAAGTAATAATATTAATAATGTATTATTTTTTGGTATATCACTGTCTTGTGTGAAACATAAGATTTTGGAGAAACCCATTGTTGCATGTAAAGTACACTATCCAAAAAAGGATCATTTTTTAAGTAAAATTAATATCTAATTCATAAATATTAATATATATGAATATTTATTATTATTTGGGTATTTTTGGGAGTTATTGAATATTTTTTTGGGTTAATCTATTTCTTATATAGCAGGAATAACGTTTGATTGATACAAAAAACATAGGGTTTGTTAGTTAATGTTTTATTCAAATTATATAAAACTATAAATTAATATGTATTATGAATATATTATAATGAAATATTTTCATTAAATTATGTAATTATATGGTCACATCTTTGAGCTGCTATAATCAGAACTACCTAGGTTCCCTATGAATGATCCATTATTTATTAACAATAGAGAAGGTAAATTTAGTTAATAGTCTGGGAATTACTTTACTTTATAGAAAAAATAATCTTTTACGGAATAATGTGATGATTTATTATATAAATTCTTTTTTTATTGAAGTTATTTATAATACTACTATTATATTTCCATTGATTAATAAATATGCTTCCATAACTTTTACTGATCAAGGAAATTTAGAGGTAGATGTTAATGTAAGAAATATAATTATTTCATCCTTATTAGAGAAATTTTTTGCATAGGTGACGAGACTTAGAAATACTAAGGATAAATAAGAAGAAAAATGCAATCATATTTTAAGGTAATGTTAGTGTTAATTAGAGAAAAAATTAAGGAGAAGTATGTCTAAATATATGAGGTTGGATGCTGAAGAAACTATTAATTATTTATTTTCAAGAGTGACAGAGATCATCATAAATATCACAGTTTTCATATATTCATCTTAAGATCTTAACTTCATCATGAAATTTATGACTAACATCTTTGATATATTTGATGTTAAAATATCATTATTGGATGGAACAGATGACTTATCTATTCATTAATTATTTGACATACTAGTTTCTTATGAGATGTGGAATGATTTGACATTTAATAATAATATCAAAGAGGGAATGATATTCAAATCCATGAGAAATTATTATTAAAGGTTATAAATCAGTATACTAAAAAAGGTGAACTAATTTATAAATTAATGTTAAGGAAAATATTATGAAAGAGAATATGAATAATATGAATAAATAATTAATATCAAATTAAGAATTGAAAAAAAAGAAAATATATTTGACGGTAATGACGAAAAATTTTGGTGCATAGTAGGGAGAGTTAAGTAAGAGACAATAATGGTGATTTGAAGCTAAAAATACACTATAGAAAATTGTTTAAGAACTAAATAATGTAGTCTACATAAAAGGAAAAATCATATAAAACTATTGAGAAATTTTTTGGGAGAAAAAGTAAAAACTAATCCTATTTTTTACAAGGTTTGAAAATCTATTTCAACTAAAGGCCCAAGACAAATAATAACCTTGTTTGAGATGATAAATGTTAAGAGAAACATAATTCCACATTAATTTCCACTGGAAGAACTGTGGGGATGAACAAATCTTCTGACCATATTCATAAGGAAGGTCTTAATTTACCAAGACGATGACCCGAATTTCTTGAATCATATTTATATAATTTTAGGTGAAAAAATTGAAAAGGTTATTATTGATTTCATGGACCCATTAAGAATAATTACTATTGTTCTGTGTATAAGTCCTCAATTAATAATAGTTGGTATGAATTTATGGGGCCCAACACTTTAATTAAAAGAAGTATATCTATGAGGGGCATAAATAATATTAAGATAATGAATGTTGTGACTAAATGTTCATGAATTATTTATAAAAATAAAATTATGATTTTTGGGTTGAAATTTATGAAAAATGTGATCATAAAGTTCATTGTATTAATGAGTGTATGAATACTCTTCCAAGAACATTTCATCAAGCTAAAGTAAATACTAAATTTTATAGGAATGTATTGGAAGAACAATATCAAATTATTGAATTATCTTGAAATGTTAGCATGAAGAAATTATTGTGGATAATGGATATAATTTTTTTATTATCATATGATACGATATAATAAAATCTTGAATAAAATTAAAGAAAATTATGGATGAGATGTTACCATTAGAAGTTATAGCTGCTTGAAAATTATAGTAATTGGTAAAGTTGAAATTGAATATCAATAATTAAAATCCAATGATTTTCTATTTATTAATAGGCTCAAACAAAACTTATTTAATGTCTATAATATTTTATATTAATTAAATAAATTTATTTTCTTGAAAAATAATGTATATAAAGTGCATAAAATATGAATTAATTATCACCAAGGGAGAAAGAAAAAGTGGTAAATTATTCCCAATTATTAATCCGCATAAAGATTTTATTTGAGTGTTGAGGATTAAAATAAGTTGTGCCATATAAGACTTATACATCTCTTTTCTTATGAAGTATTAGAAAATTCACAAAGGAATTAGTATTGTTAGGTTGAACAAAACTGATGTTATCTTTGAAACATATAAATAGGGAATGATAGTAAATAAAATTCATGAAAGAATTGAAATTATTTCCACCGAGAAATTTAAAATTATTTACACTAATTTATATGGACTAATGAGACATAGATATACTATATGTGATTTATTCTATATTAATTTCATAAATTATTTTAGTTGGATGACTAATGTGATTTTTATAAAGTAAAATTGTTAAAAGTGGAGATATTCAAGATATACATAAGTGATGTTTGGAGAGAATTGGGAGTATATATTATGAAGCTGAAAATTGATAAGAAAATATTTATCTAGAGATTATTTTGAATCCTATATGGTGAAAAATGTGATTAAACATCAATATTGTTCTCTTTAAACACCCATGTAAAATGGAATCACAAAAAAGGAATAACATAAGTTTAGTTGATATGGGAAGAACTATGAATGATTAATTAAAAAATATAAATGTTCATCTATATAGAAGCTTTAAATATTGTTATTCATATTCCAAATTGGTGTTATTGATTCTAGAATCAAATATGACTTCATAGGAGATTTGGTATAGGAATAAACCTAGAGTGAATTACTTGAAGGTCTTTAGTTGTCCAGATTTAATGAAAATGAAAACTATATACTTAGGAATGTTTGTGGAAATTTTTTAGGAATTAGTATTCATGGGTTACTCATCCAATAACATAAGCTCTAGGTGCTGGAAAAATGATATATAATTTAGCTGATTTCTTTGATGTGAAAATAATTAAAAATAAGCTGATAATGGAGGAAACAAGTGAAAGATAATTTAATTAACTAAAGGACGATAAATTTTGGGGTTGTGAAAAAATCATTGATAAGGAAGATAATCATGAAAATAACCATGTTAATACTTACCTTGTTCAGTCTAGTGATGATGAAATTATTGTATAAATTATAATACTAAAATATTATAAGTTTCATAAGCATGTTGAACCTGAAAAAATTACTTAATATTTAGATGCTCAAGTATAAAATATAATAAAATTGAGTCATGAAAAAATATATATTATTTATCAACTTGAACCATAGTCATCTATAGAGGATTTTGAGCACTATTAGTGTAAAAATTATATGAATGAAGAGATAAATTAGATTAAAAAAATAAAACTTGGGATCTTGTTCCTAAAATGAATGTAAAGAATATTACATTAACCAAGTGGGTGTTTAAAAATATACTCCATTAGAAGGATTAGATATCAAGAAATAAGGTTATATTATTTCCAAATTATTCAAATGTAAAAGTTCTAGAATTTGATGATTCATTTTAACCCATTGCATGGAGTGAAGATTTCAGAATATTTGTGTATGTTAAAGAATATTGAAACAAAAAATTATTTTTGATGAATGTGAAACATTATTTCCTAAATGTTGATATTTAAGAGGTAGTTTTTGGGAAAAATAATATTTATATTCGTGATAGTGATGGAACTATAGTGTGAAATTTTAATAAAAACTTATATTGTTTGAAATAGGACTCCAAATCCTAGTTCACCAAACTTGATAATATAGTAAAACATTTGAATTTTTTTAAATTAAATGTCTATTAAAACATAAATGTGAAAAAGATGTTGTCAGGTACTCTAATATTCATTTTTTTATATTGATAAAATAATTTTTTTTGTGGATATAGAGTATTTTTTAGGATTTTTCAGAGAAAATAATTTTGAATTTTTTAATTTCAATTCTCAGATAGATGATTTTTTGCAGTTATAAGATATTCAGATATAAAAATAAATCATCTCATCTCAATAGAAATATTTTAAGTAATTATTTTAGAAGTTTGGAATGTAATATTCAAATAAAGTATTAACACCAATGAAAGTTAGAGTGAGGTTGAGAAAAAATAAAATAGATCAATGTGTGAATCAAAAGAAATCATGTAAGATGATTGATAACATGATTTATCTTACCATATACTTACCATATATATATATATATATATTTAGTAACACTGTGTGATAGTTATCAATTGATCTAAAATAATCACAAATGTTTTCTACCAAAACAATTATTAGGTTTTTAATAGAAAATTGAGTTATAGTATGATTTATCAAAGAAATTAATAACTAATGTTTTTGGGTTCCACTAATACAGATTGGGATAAAGTTTTTAATGATAGAAAATAAATATCATGAGGTTATTTATTTTTGGTAGAATGTTTTATGAGTTGTAATAACAATAAATAGAGTCATATGACTCTGAGTGTTGCTGAATTTGAATATTTTATTTCTATAAATTCTCTTGGACATATGTTTTGGATAAAAGTGCAATTGGAATATTTTAAAGTGATTGGTAAGTAACCATTAAAAATAATTTGTGATAATCAAAGTGAAATTAATCATTCCAAATACTCAACACAACAATCTAGATCCAAAAAATCGATATAGAATATCACTTCGTTAAGGAGAGAGTGACTAATTGAGATGTGAGGTTGGAGTTAGTTTCCAAAAAATAACAGATCTTTGGTATGTTCACTAAATCTATGATTTGGGATATATTTGGAGAGTTAAGAATGAAAATTCACATTCATCTTTTCCCTCTTAGTTAGAGATGTTATGGGTAAGTCTAAAATACTATGGATTCTATTATCAAAAGGGGGATAAAATTATAATACCATTGTGGGAGAAATGAACATTATATTTATTTATCTTCTAATAATCAATTTTTTATTATTTAAAAAATGGGGATAAAATATAAGTGAGTTTTGGGACGATCCACATCATCATGAATTTTGAAAATTAGAGAAAATTTGATCTTTTTGTTTCCAAATGTATTTTTGAGTAAAATGATAATTTTTCTTATAATATGATCTCAGATAATTTTTCTGACCACTAAGTTGGTCCCAGAATAGGGTATTTAGCCTAGGATAGGAGTTTTGTGTAAATCCAAGTCAATCAAATTTTCACATAATATTTATTATTTAATTAATTGAATTTTAATTTATTCACATGTGTTTTCATGATTTAATATTTTAAATTGAGCATCAGATTGAGATTATAAATCCTCATTTTAGTTCAGAATGCGTGGTTTTAACTTGGTGGGGTATAACCTCGCATCAGGCACCGGGCCTAACCCCCATTCATTTTTCTAGTCTTTTTTATTTTTTTCTTTGTACTACATTTTCCCTTATAATTAAATGTATGGCTATGAGGGATTAATTTTCTTTGGTCAATATAGGTTGAGGGATATAATAGAGAGGGAGAAGATGAGACACCACCAAAGAGCTCATGGCATTCTAGATTTTCATGTGGCTACTATGGATCTTATATCAGACTAAAGTGTCAAAGGTTTCTACCTAGAGGTATGCCCATTTTATGTTTTATTCCCCAAATCCCATTAGTTTCATTTTTTTCATTTTAATGCCTTTTATTAGTTTTTTGTACACATAATGGGTTGATCTATTGTTTTTATAGGGAAATTTAGTGTTCCAGCCTATTTTGGGGTTTTTCCATTCAGGAAAACTAATGTACACAACATGTGGTTTTATGAAAACATGACATATTTTCTTTCTGTTTAGGAAAGATGATGTTTTTTGGACAACATGATATGTATTGAGGGTACATGTCATGTATTGGGCCTGGGCATGTGGCTAAGTTCTTTGTCAAACACTATGTATGGGGGTACATGGCCATTTAAGTTATATTAATAGACCCCAATTGAGACACACACCAGATAGTAGTACAATGACATGCTTGGTTAATTGATAGGTACATGGTTGGAGATACCATGTGGGATCTCATTCTATGTATTGGTTATATATTCCATGTTCTTGGGCATTTTACATGCCAAGTGGGGCTGAGGTACATGGGAAGGTACCCTTGATTGGGTACATGCCCTGTACAGTGTCTATACTCTGTGTACTTTGGGAAAGTACAGACTGAGTTTTCTGAGCCACATGTACAATGTGTAATTATAGGTTTACATTCCATGTAACCCAACTTCACACCATTTACTTTTCCGACCATGGTCTGTTTTTCCTATTATGTTCCTCGAAGTAAAAATTGGACTTATGAGTAGTACATTCGGAGTTTTTTTCTTTAGATTGCAAGGGTGATATATTTTTAGTCTATAGTGACCATATGGATGATTTTTTTTTGGCTATGAGAGTTTATTAAGAGGTTTTGTTATGGTGATTTTTGATTCCTCCTGGGGGTAGGTTTCTGGGATATGAGGCTCGTGTGAGGGTGGGAGATGATTAGTCTTCCATGGATTGCAGATGACAAACAGTTTTTTTGAGGTTGTTTTGGATGGATCTTGGAAGGGAAGATCATGTTGTTTCTATAAAGGGATCTTAGGTTGTCCTTTCATATCAAGAAAATATTCTTGAGTTTATATTAGATATGGTCCAGTTTCTATGTTTAGAAACTAAAGATTCTAGATTTTTTGGGCTGTGTTGATGCATTTGGTTAGTGGTTATGGATGGAGTATCATTTTACGTATGAGATGAGTCTAAGGGTCTCCTGAGGATTCCCTTATTCCTGCTTGAATATCCTAAAGGCCTTCATTTATTTGTAATTTTGGATAATCCACCTTTCAACTGCTGTGGTGGGACCCTTACTAGTCCCGAAGGATTAAGAGACAATTAAATAACCTAAATGTATTATTGGAAATAACCCAGAAAAGACAACATAGAATTGATCATCCCCATAAAATGTCATGATATCAACACTCCACCTTTCCAAGGCTGGTCGGCTAGCTGTCCTGTGTAGAGATGAATAGGGATGGAACCGATGATAATTCCATACCCATTCAATATTTATATTCTAATTACCTATGCTCTGGTGAATGTACCTGCTCTGTATCCAAATCTGGAGCCTTGTCCCTTCTAATCTGACTGGTATATCTACATATTTCTTGTGTCTTGAAGGAATTGAGGGTGTCCATAAGGCCTTGGGAGACAATTGGCCTGATGGCCTTGAGTGGCCTGAAAGCCCTACAGAACCTGAGGACTAAATCGGTATCCTGAAGGCGTAGATAAATAAATATTTCTGGCTTCTACTGTACCAAATAGTACCTAATAAATTACCTACTACTGTACTATCTATATTACCTTCTATATTACCTTCTACAGTCCCTACTACAGTACCTTCTATAGTACCTGCTACATTTCATACTACCATCCCTACTACAGTATTTCTATAATACCCAAAGGCCGTATGTGCTAGTTTATGATCAAGTGATTAGTAGTTCCCATAGTCAGATATTGAGAATTCCTATATGGATTGTTTATATGGCTTGTGCTAAGAAACCCTTAGAGTGGTATCATTATTTTAAGGTGTCCATGAGGACTATTTTGAATACCCCTATTAGCGGGCCTTTGCTTTTGGATGCCCCGTTGGATGTACTGTTGATTGAGGATCAGTTAAAGTCCATTGGGGGACATTTGAGATGTGTTAACACTGGGAATTTCATGCGATTTATGATGATATAGAAGAACAATCATAAGAATTATTTCTCCTATTATGAACTTTGGTCTATTTGAGGTTGTTTCTACAGGCCTAGATCTAGATAATTGGTGAAACAGAGGAGTCCCATGGGGGACATACCGTTTTATTGTGGACTCGAGGATTGTGTAAGTACAGAGTTTGTTTGACCCTAAGGTGGGTCATATAGATCTAAGGATGGATATTTGGATTGTATATTATGATACAAGATTCTTAAAGAGTCCCCATACATTTTTGGATAATATTTTATCGGCATAGATAATTCAACTGATTGGACAGCGGGTTTGATGTTGGATTATCCCGTTTTCGAGCCATTGGTTGTGATGTTTGAGTTAGTTTCTGCTTTGGACTATAGTTTAAGGAGGATACCCTTGGGACATATTGGATCATGCTTTATCATTGAGTTTTAATATGGTTCTTTTCTATATTGGTTGGCTATGGTTAGACTTGACTAGGGAGATGATGGATGATATGTATGAGTGCAACCCTCTAGTTGAGTATTTTCTCTAGAAATATGTTACATGTCTTGGATGATATTTTTGCTCCCATGATAGAGTGAGACCCCTAGTATAGGTTATCTATCGAGTAAACGGGTAGACGGTGTCCCCTAGGATAGTAAATCTATCAGGCCCACATTTAGAGGTGTCCCTTGGGATGGTTTGTACCGCCAGAACCTCATTTAGTGATCGATTTTTTCTGCAAGACTTCCAGGAATTATGGTTTCTATAGTGTGGAGTGAGACATGTTCCTATTTTGATCATTACATTAGAGTACTAGTTCTTGGTAGACTCTCTATATTCATGTGGAAGCCAACAGTTACACGATTTTTCCAACATTCATGCCTGTTTTATTTAGATGTCTTGGAGCTCCTATGTAGATCTTGAAGATGTGCCAGATGTCATGTGGATGGGTTATCCACATGCTACGAATCCTATGGAAGATGCCAAAAAGGGGTTATATTGACTATGGGAGTCATGCTAGAACCCATTGGTTGTCTTCTTTCTTGTGTTTCCCCTTTTTTTTTGTTTTTTCTCTTATGCAAGCAGCAGTTAGTTTTTTGATTGGCTTGGCATATCATGTGTGCATCCAGTTTTCAATACATTTGATTTTGAGATTCACCTTTTGGGGTGGCATAATAATATTTATTTCTCACCCCCTAAATGAGCACCTTGATGTGCATGGAGACTTGATATATGATTTTATGTTGAAGCACATGTTTCGCGATGGTAAGGGATAAGGACTGGTGTTACTGGATTGAGAAGATATATTTATGTGGAGTGTGATGATTAGGTTTGGGAATATCAAGTTTCATAAATAATAAGTATATAGTTTGTCTTGGTGTTGGTAGAAGAGATGATTGTATTTATTTTTATTTTTTTTATTTTGTATATGTGGTCATGTGAGTGGTTGAATGACTATTTTATGTTCGTATTATTTGGGAGTATGTATGATTCATTTAATTTATTTTAGAATTAACCTATTTTAGTTTATTTATTTTGAGTTATTTGATGTTGATCCATTTTTCGGATGTTGTTTATTTACCTTATTATTTCACTCTCACCGACGGATATAGTCTCCCCACTGTAGATTTGAGACACTCTCCACAAGTCAGGGGACTCTAGCATTCATAGTGGCACTCTTGAGGCCTTATGGAGATCCAGATTATGTGACATGTTATGCCATAATGGGATTTTTTTTTATAAAATTGTATCAAAGATTTTGGATTTTATGATTTGGGGAGTTGGTAGACTGGTGGTCTAGAAATGTTTTGGAACTTATGATAGATACCAGATTGCTGTGTCTTGAACACCTTTACCAATGGGATGTCCAAGTTTCTTGTTTATTGGATTTATATTCTTGGTATTTATTTTTACAGTTACATGACTTCAGATAGCATTATGCACTTGAGTTTTTTAATTTATGGTTTATTATGGTTTTTATATCTTGGGCTGTGGGAAAGAGGCTAGTTTTCAGGTATCATTATAAGAAAATAGGATTCACATGACATCTTTCTGACTGTGGTGTTCTTAAGTATAATTTATTTTGATGATTGGTCATGTGGATAGTGTGGTGAGAGGTTCACCAATGTTGGTGATGTATTACCTTCAATGAAGTATGCATGGAGAGCTATGTAGGTTGGTGTAGGCTATGAATGCCCTATTGGTGGCTTGATGAGGGAAAGAGAGCCTAAGGGATCTTTGGATTAGGTTTGAGATATCCTGATATGGTTGTTCCAATGAAGTCCTAGGCTCAGGTTTGTTAAGAGGGAACTATTTTATCTGTGTGTTGTTTGTCAGGTCTTTCCATGGTGCCGATGTGCCTCCTATATCCGATGACTTGGGTGGGTGTGGTAGTTGTACCTTTGTGGGGATATTGCATTATGCTATCACCCGGATGTTATTAGACATAAGGATGACTGGTGTTTGAGAAGTGAATTTCTAGGAGTGCTCCCTATATCAGGGATGTAATGAGTGGGTAGTTTTGGTTGCACCCCTGACCCACCTCATTTTTTGATATTCCTTGGGTAGAAAAGTTAGATCATGGTTAGGAACTTGTGGATTTTGATTGACGACCAAACAGATTGTGCTTAGTGGTGTCAGATGTTTTTGCCTAGTTTTTTAGGAATTGGTTTATGTGTTTTGGAGCCATTTTGTGATCTCAAGGAGCAGATTAAGGAAATAATTGTGGTGGGGAGTTCAATATATTCTATTAGTGGTTTCGAGACTCATTTAAGTGAATTTTTAATGTGATTTTTATTGTTTATCATGTTAGTACCTTGGTGTTAGTTTTTTAGCCACATCTATCCATTGCATTTGGTGATGGACATAGCATGGGATATATGCTTTTTGGTTGGGCAATACGGAGATGATAAGGGTACTCTTATGGTGAGAAGCATCTGACCAGCCATAGTAGAATGCCTCCAGTGTTGGGAGAGAACTATGAATGTTGTAAGAATAACAGTTTGATGTTCAATATATCATCAGTTTCAATCGTGTTTTTTGGAAATAATGGTCGTTATTTACCCATGAATATTTCATTGGGACAAGAAATGTTTTTTGGGGAGTTTCTAAGGAACCATTTCATCACTGATAGAGAAAATTTGGGTTAATTTTAATATTTTGTTCTTAATGTTTTGTTAGAAAAAAATAGTAATTTATCCTATAATATGATCTCATATATTTTTTATAACCACTCATTTGGACTCAAAATAGGGTGTTTACCCAAGGACAAGAGTATGGTGGAAAAATGAGTAGTTCAAAATATCATGGAATATTTAATATTTAATTAATTATATATTAATATATTGACACTTGTTCAGTTTGATGTATCTTTTAAATGGATTTTCATTTTGAGGTTCTATCTCAAATATTGAGTTTGGAATAGAGTTTTTTTTAGGAAGGGTATAATGTTGTGTCGGTTTCCAGGGACAAGTTTAGGCCCCCTTTTTTTCATTTTTTCTTTCATTATTTATTCTATATTTTCCCATGGTTTTCTATGTACACTACTATGGGATTATTTCTATGTGGTTGAGAGAGGGGAAGTGAGTGAATATGGAGCGTGAGAAGAGAAGGCATCATCATAAAGCTTGAGTCATGTCAAATCATCATGTGACCTCTATAGACTATGGATGAAACCAAAGTGTTAGTGGTTTCTACCCGAATGTAGGAATGCTATATGTTTTCAACTCAAATCACAAAAGTTTATGTGGTTTTCAATTTTAAAGCATTTTTTGGGTTTCTTTGGGACACCTATTGGGTTTATCTATGGGTTTTGTGAGGAATTTGGGCATTTTGTTTCGTTTTGGGGGTTTTTTGGGAACATTTGTGTATAAAATGTTTTGTTTTATGAATACATGCCATGTGTTATTCTAGTTTGGGGAAGAAGATGTTTTTGGGGCTATTTGTTGTGTACAAGGGGTACATTTTGTGTTGAGGTATTTGGTGTGTGGCTAAGTTCTTGGACAGAAACCCCGTGTGGGGGTACATGGCCATGTAAGTTATATGGCCAGACATCTGTTGGGATGCATTCCATGATGGAAAACATGAATAGGTAGGGCACATGGCCAGGTAAATAAGTGTGGACCACATGTGGGTTCAAACACCATGTACAAGAAGCACACATCATGTACTTGGGCATTTTACATACTGACTGGGGATGAGGAACATAGGAAGGTACCCATACTAGGGTACAAATCATGAATAGTTTCGACCCGCTATTTAATTTTGGAAATTACATGCTGATTTCTCTATAGAACACATACAAGGAGGAATTATGAGGTTACATGCCTTGTACCCCAAGTGCCCATTGTGTACTTTTCCTACCTTGGTTCTTTTTTCTTATTTTGTTCCCTTGAGTTAAAATTGGACTTTTGAGTTTGTTATTGTACGTATTTTTCCATATAGATCGTAATGGTGATATCCTTTTGGTTTTTAGAGACCATCTGGATATTGTTTTGGTCTATGATATTCTTAGTAGGAGGATTTCTTATGGTGGTTCCAAATTCCTTATGGGGGCTGGGTTATGAGCTGCAGGGCCTGTGTGAGGGTGCAAGACAATTTCTTGGTTGTAGATTATGGATGATGACCAGTTTTATTTGAAGGTTATATCAAATAGATCATTTAAGTTTGGATCTAGTAGTATCTCTAAGGATATCTTGGATTTTACCAATCTACTGGGACAGGTTGCTTAAGGTTAGAGTAGTTGAGATAAGGATATTATTTTTGGATACTAGTGCTACTAGATCCTTTGGGCTATATTTTCACCTTTGATTGACTATTATGGATGGGTGACATTGTTATTCTAAGATGAGTATGAGGTACTCTTGAGGATTCCCTTGCGGGCTACTTTCTGATCAAGTGATCAATAGATGACATAGTTGGCTATTGAGAATGTCTATATGAGATGTTTTTTTCCTTGTACTAAGGAACCCTTTTCAAGGGTCTCCTTATTTTAAGGTGGTAATTGGGACCATTATGAAGGAACCTGTGGGTGTGATTTTTCTTTTAGATTCCCCTTTCTACGTGTTATTGACTAATGATCATTTAAAGTCCACTAAGGTCTATTTAGGATTCTTCACCACATGTCTTATCCAAATCTTTTGGATGATCTAGAGGATTCCTTGTTGGGTTTCCTACTATTGTTGTGGCCTCTGGGATGGTTTAGGTTGTTTCTATGAGTTTGGTTAAAGAGGTTGGGCAAAAAGGGGAGTTCCATAGTGAATATTTTTCTATGTTGTGGATGTAAAATTGAGTGATTCCCAATTTTGGTTTGATATTGGGGAAGGTCATGGAGGTCACATGGTGGCTATTTGGTTTCCATTATTTCTTAGTCTATATTTTATCACCACTTCTAGTTTAGTTCCTTAGATGGTTGGTTCGAGGTTGGATCATCCCACATTTGGTTGGCCATTTCATGTGATGTTTGAGGCATTTTCTACTCAGAACTTTCATTTTAGAAGAAAACCCTTAGGATATTTTAGATCGGGCATTGTCCTGGAGTTTTGATCTAGTTATATCCAACTTTGGATGGATTTGGTTAGATGGTAATTGGGATATGAAGGATGATATTGATGTGTTAATCCCTCTAGTTGAGTATTCATAATAGATATAGGTTATATATCATTGATGATGTTCGTGATCCATGCTACTGAAGTGGGAGCCATGGGACTTTGTATTTTTCAGGCTTGTGGGTAGATAGTGTCCCATGGAATAGTAAATCTTTTGGGTCCACATTCAGAGGTGTCCATTGGGATCAAGTATACTTTTTAGACATAATTTAAAGGCCAATTCTTTTTGTAGGTCTTTTAGGCTATGAAGGTTTCTAAAGTGTTTGAAGTGAGATTTGTCACTTGTTCGATTGTACCATCGGAGTCCTAGTTCTAGGTAGATACACATTATTTAGGTGGATGACTATAGTTACACCATGGGGTTTGAAATTCATTACTATTTCATTTATACATCTTGAAGATCCTATTTAGATCTCACAGACTTTACAACTATCATCTAGCTGGGTGATAGTTGTGCTATAAATCCTCTAGGAGGTGCTAGAGTGGGGGTAGATTTACCATGGGTGTCATTATAGAACCCACTATTTGGATGATTTATTATGTTTTTTTCCTAATTTTTTTAGTACATTCTTTTATACTAATGAATATTAGTTTTCTTCTATCCTAGGAATATCATGTGTACAAGCACTTTTTATGAAAGATGATTTGTAGGTTCACTATTGGGGGTAGTATACTAATATCTATTTCACATTGACTAGATGGTATAGTCTCCTCACTACACCTTATAGACCCTCTCCACTGGTCGAAACCCATTGGAGTTTATGGATACATTATTGAGGCCTTGTGGAGAGCAAAATTAAATGACATGTTCATTCAACCTGGGCATGTTCCATACAAGTTCATTAAGGGGGAGTGTATCAAAATAACTAGGCATAGAATTTCCTATCATCATGGGATGGAGTTATTTAAAAAACATTTCCTTATCTAGTAGTGTGGTTCTATGATAAATATGATTTAGAATTTATGATTTTTAATGATATTTTGAATTCTTTTGTGATGATATTTGTTGGTGTTGATAATAAATCCAAAGAGTAATATTGAAGAACACATGGAATTGTTTAAGGTGTTGAATTTTCTTTTAACATTATGTGTGAGAATTATTTTGTGTATTATTTAAATTTAATGTTGTTAATTGAAAAATTATGGATATAGAGGATATTATTTTAGATTATCAGATTCTATATCAAAAATTAAACATGTTCCGAAACCAAAAATTACATCTGTAGAGTTGAGTTGCTAATGATGGAATAAGCGAGTTTAGATGTTTCATTAATTATGAATATAGAAAATATAAAAAATAAATAACGAAAAATAATCTCCCTTTGTTCCATAACAATATAAATTTATTAGGTAAAGGTTAATATGAAAGTATGTAATGGTTATCTATTTGAAAAAATAGATCATTCTGGAAGTTACTGACTGAAAGTTATAAGCTGATCTGTGGATGTTGTGATGACATGCCTCTATAATATGAGGTTGTTGAGATAGTTATGAAGTTAGGACTAAATTTTTTTAGAAGATAAGTACGATGACACTATATCAATATGTCAATGTGTCAAATATCATATTGGTTTGAAAAACAAGTGTGATTCATGTTGGGTGGAATTGAAAATGGAATGTGTAAGAGGAGACCGATGTAGATTATATTTTTAAGGTGAATCTACAAGTTGAAGAAACTTATATTGAGAATTCTCTGGGAGCATCAATTACTGATAGAATTTCTAGAATCAAAAGTAGAAACATAATTATGCCATGATGATGATAACTTTTTTTGATATAAATCCAATAGCGTTAGATTAATACAAGTGTAATTAGATAACATGGATGAAGGGAAATACAACCAAATCAGTAAAAGTGTAAATAATATGAATGGAAGTAAATGCTAAAGATGAATTTATTTTTGTTGAGATTTGAAGGTAAATGTGCTTTAGTCCAAAATATTGGATGTTTAGGAAAATGGATTCTAAAGAGACTTAACTATTTGGAAGCTAAGAAGATAAATGATTATGGATAATAGAAGCAAAAGAAATTTAGTAGTATTGAATATGAGAAGAATAGACGGTATAATGATGAGTTATTCATATGAAGTTGGTATGTCGTAAAATAGTGATAAAAACATATTAGAGCTACAGAAGAGGATCACCACAAGATTAGAAGGAATTTTATATTCTGTTTGAATATTTAAATCAAGAAGGTTAATTAAAACAATCAATAAGATGAACATGTCTAGAATAGAAAGAATAAGTATAATTTATATGATAAATGTTCTTTAGTAATTCAGAGGATAAGATATAAGAATAAGTAGAAGTATAATTAATTACATATTATAATTTTCTAATGAATATGGAAGTTAAATAAATATAATATGATTTATTTATATATGATTTTTCATAAAAATTATGTGAATTCAAATTTAAATATGATGAACGTGAGATGTACTTCAATATACACAAATCATGAAGGTGAAGTGCTGATTATTACTAATATTTTTAGATTATTTGAAGGCGGTTTATTTAATGTTCCATGGAATCTTTAAGGAAGTCATAGTATTATATTTTCATAGGAATTAAGGCCATTGAATTGGAATTCATAAATGTGAAAGATTTATAATTTTGACTACATATCACCCACATTTACTAGAATATGTATGATTTTTTAAAGTGGGGATATATTTAGGGATTTGTGTTGAAATATTTGAGATTTGAGATATAGAGATTGATTTGTATGTTCTAAAGGATCACTTTGGATGAAGAAGAATAGATATGATTCTATAGAGTTTTAGTGTCCCTCTCTCTTGCATCCATGTGATCGTGGGAGGGATTCAAGTATCAATAGTGGCTATCTCTAGCCCTGTTTTCCTAGATCAGGATTCTTTGGAAATGATTTTTCATCAGTTGGGTTCCTCTTAGATGGACCTTTGATCTAATCAAGATGGATTTGATTGGTGTAGTGAGGAGGAGATGTAATTACCAAGGGCGTGGGAGGCAGTGAGGCTTGCGTGCGAGTTATAGTAGGGGCTCAGGCTGATTGGTGGTGGTGACATTCTCAGAAATAAAGTGATTCTTCAGATAGGGTTTGTTTCACGATGTAGGTAGAGGTCGGCCGCATGAGGTGATGGAGGGCGCTGCCTCAGGTTTGAAATTTAGGGATGATGACCATTTAGGATGCAATGACTGGGCTACGATAGAGAGTCTTGCTGCTATTACACCATTGTTGTAGACAAATTGATGGAGGTGTATAGGGTTTTTATTGACTTTGGATTTGTTTTGGGCCTATCATGGCTAGTTTGTAGATAATTTTACTAGGTTTACTTGTAATGGGATATGCACCAATGAGTTCTTTCCACTCTAATATAAGGCTTTATGCTTCTTATTTTTGGGCTTGTAATGGGTTCTTCCTTAGCCCAGTTCAAAAGGGATTCCTATTCCTATTTTTTTTATTTTTTTAATAATAGGGCTCTTCTATAAACTTTCTAAAAGACACATAGACATTGAGAAGGGTGGATTTTCTAATATTTCTTGAGGTCTGAATGCTGATGTTCTTGAAAAATTAGGTAAGATAAGCTTTACAATACTTAATAAGGTTTGAAATATATGTTCTTGAAAAATTGAAAATTTTTAGATTAGAGATTTTTTAATAGGATTAGTGTAATATTATCTTTATTATATAATTAACCTAGACATAAATCATTGTTTCTTGATTATATTTTTTTACTATTTTAAACTACTGAGATTCATTAAAAAGATCCAGTTAGGTGAATATAAAATTTTTAGGAGACATTAAATTATTTTCAAGTGATGGAATTCTTGTATTAACTTATGATTATTAGTGGAGAACCTATGATTAGTTGTAGAGAACGAAACATTATTATCCATACTCTGCTATTGAATTCTATAGTAGATGGACTGACTTGCGAAAAAAATATTAAGATTTCATTATACCAGGTAGTAAATTCTATGGAATTTTGGGTAACATATAATCCTTAACTAATAACTTATTACAAATTGGAATATTTTTTGATAGTAATAGTTCATTGAAAAATGTAATTAAGAAATAAAATTTTATTAACAATTTTGGTTATTTTTTGATGAACCAAAAATGGTAAATATATATTTCAGTGCAAAAAATATTGCCTAAAATTTAAAATTATTATATGGGAAATATATGATGAAACTTTTTCTTATTGGAATAAATGTATGTTGGAATGAACACATACTTTTATTCCCCAAATATTATCACAAGACAATTCTAAACTGGATATAGATATCATATCATCTATTATTATTGAGATGATACGAATGTGTCAAAACATTCAGGTATATATCAGTTATTAATGAATTCAAAATATTTTCAAATAATTATTATCCTATGGAAAGGGATGGATTATAAATAAAAGGAAATTATAAAATCATATTGTGATTGGGATGAATCATATATTTTTTTCTTGAACTAAAGGGATTGTTTCCTCTCAATAAAAATGTCATTAATCATCAAGACACCATTGAGTATGTATTCCAGGGTAATTGGGTTGATAAAAAAAAGTAAATTTATATAGTCCTTTCTAGGTATTCATTATAGGTATTTATTATAGGTATTGCAAAATTTCATTATTATAAATAGTTCATTTCGGTGGGTAGACCTTTTATTTATGGAATTTATAGATGTTTCATACTTATTTCTTTCCCACAAGATGGTAATTGTGCTAGTTTATTTCTTGAATTCTACATATTGGATAACAAAAACATTGAATCATGTAATTGGTTCTTGGATTGAATAAAAACCCATGTTATGAAAATCCAAGGGGTGTTCTTGATTTATGATCATCATTGACTGATTAAAGAAGTTGTTTACTATGATGGTATTTCATGGAGATAACCTAATGATTATCATAAATAATATATCCCACATTTTAATAGTAATTTTCATAATTTTTTTAAAGATAAAGTAAAATAGAAGGTGATTATTAAATTTGGTAGGTATCCTTGAATCTATAAATTTTAAAATAATTTTACAATCATTTTTATTACATTCCTATTTACTAATTTTATTATAAAATCCATAATAGGTAAAATTTGATGAGAGGATAGAAGGAACTCAAATGGGAAATTATGTAGTGCATGATTACATGGTATATATTTTAAAGGTGAAATAGTCATTGGAATATGATGGTGTTAATATATTAAGACACATAACCAATAATATTATGGAGTGCATAAACATGATGTTCTTGGTACTGAGGTATCCCTATGCACAATTCATCATAATTAGTGTATTGATTATCTTATCATGGGAAACCTATATCGATTTTATATATCACTTAAGTACTCTAGTTGATTTCTATAATATTATTTGGATTCCTACTTGTGATTTTTACCATTTTACCTTGTGTGTTGATTAATATATTATAGTCATTGATATTACTAGGTTTTACCATTAGGGAAGACCAAAGTATACTAATATTATAAATGAGATGGAAAGGTCTTGGGGATAGGGGGTGGGACTATGATGCACCATATATAAATAATAAGGTTTAAATCATACAAAATTTCCCAATATAGTTAGAAGGAGCTCTAGTTCTCATCATTATTGAACGTTTCCATGTATTTTATCTCTATTGTGTAGATATTTTATTATCTTTATAGAGCTGAACAATTAATTTTTATATTTTAATTCAATGATTTTGTCCCAACCATTATATAATTTATGGATAACTGTCACTTTTTATAGTATTTAGTAATAAATAAGTATTTTATATTAAATTTGATTAAGTCTTAATTTTTAAGTATTTTTATTCATTTTTGATATTTGTTGGGAAATCCGTGGATTAACTCGTGTTTTCATTCAATATTTAGGTAAAGGTTCATTTTTGAAGCTTCGAATGAATTTTTAAGATTATTACCATGCATAAGGGTCATACGGATTAGATAATGAAAAAAATTTATGACGGCCCTATGTACATATGGGTAATTCTACCAAGACCCTAACATGTGTAAATGTATATTTGTATAACTGTTGGGTAGAAATTTTGAAGAGGTTTATCAAGTTTAAAATAAACTTATTTGGAATATAAAACTAATTCCATAAGCATAATTGAGCATATAATAGTCTCCCTTTTCCATGGAAATGAAATGTCCACACTCCCTGACTTTTATAAAACTAAACAATAGGATATGAGAAACTCATTCTCACCCAATAACTCAAAAATTTGAAAAATTATGAGGATATTTATGGGCCTTTTAAAAGTTACCCATGATATATGAAAGTAAGTTTTGTATAATGTAAAAGAAAAACATATAGACAAAAAAATATTTAATATTCATTTACTTAGTCACAAGAGGATGAATTACATGTGCATTAAAGTAATAAATTCAAACATTTAAGACATACACTTTATAAAATTTGAAAAGATAAATACTTCTCCATGAGAATGTTTGACCATATTTGAAATTATATTTGGTTATATTTAGTGTTTGTGTAAATATAGATGTTCCCATGTTGTGATGAATGAATTTAAACTATAGGGGATGGAGACATAGAAATTCATAAAAACCATGATGTGGTGTTGGTTATCTTGGTATGTATATGGCTCACATGGCATAAATATTTCCATAACATTATATAAGTATGTCAGTGTATTTTTATCTAAAATAGTTTCTCTATTTTTTTAACCGCATGGATTTATTTTATGTGATGATTAAAAGATGAAGACTACATAAAGATTAAAAGAATAATTAATGCTTTATACTAATTATAGAATCCACATATAAACTACTGTTGTTTCCCCCATGCATCAAATATGAATAATACTAGAAACCCTCCATTTATATAATGCTCATACTACATAAATTATCTTCCCATAACTATAATTGATACACTTAAACCCTCTTTAAATTGTGGGGAGAAATGATAATAGTTAGAAGTATCTCTATAATATTTTCTTAATATTTAATATATACTAGTTTTCTATTTCTTTTTTACCATTATCTTTTATTTCTCTCTTGTGTGTTTCTTCTACTATAACCTTCTAATATCTATGATAATGGGCATAACTTTGAACTCTTAATGACACCAAACTTCTCATCTTATAAATTAATTTCTATTTTACATGTTTTTTTGTTTTTCTTTCATTCATATAAATAGATATACATATTACACATATTTTATAAAGCCATTATATTTTTGGTATTTTATTTTATATTTTATATAAATAGTAACAACATAGAAAAAATTTATGTGAGTGTCATCTTCAATAGATTAACCCTGGGTCATGCACTATATTTCATAATGTGGTAAATTTTAATTTCTTGAGTAGGGGTTCAAAATAGGACCTTATTATAACCTAGTGCTATTTTCATTGAGGTATATCACTTATATATATATATATTTAAAAAAAATACAAAACAAATCATAAATTCCATTAAATCAAAAATAGATCTTTATTGTATATATTTATTTTAAAATTTTTCAATTAAATATGGACTAACATAATGATTTATCATATTCTTGGTGTGTTTAATTTTAAATGGAATAACTTTTTTGGGAAAGAATAATATAAATTTTGTTGTAAAAAATTTTTAAATTGCTTTTAGAATCGATGAAAAAATGGGTATTCAGGGAAGTTTAATAACAAAAATTAAATATTTAAGGTTGGAACAATAATAAAAACACACTGTATAAGAATTAAATATTTTCCTACCCATATTTCATGTCTGATATATATAGGATGTTATAATTAAACCACTTGAAGATTTACCACTTAACCTCTCTAAACCATTTCTAGAAGTGGTTCTTGAATAATTCATCTCAACTGACACACATGCAGGAGATCAGGATAATAATTTTTGGATATTGGTCAAGTTTTGTAAGTAGTAAATTACCATATGATCCTACCATATATAGTAATTATAAATTAGTGCCTTTATATTTGTCTCTATCATTGGAACATAACACCATTGAACTTTTTAAATGTTAAGAAAATTATGAGGATATTGACTAAATAAATTCAACCCCAAAAAACCAACTCCCAGTGGAATTGAACAATGAAAAAGAAAAAGATTCCAAGACAATATATGGAGATAATCTTTTCTTTAATTAATGTATATATGATTTTATTGAAAATTTATAAATTATTACATCTTATTTTATTAAATTTTAAGATTTATCCTACACATGGATTGCCTTGGAGGTCAGTAATAAATAAGAAGATAAAGCTATTGGGTAACACATAAAGCTCTCCAAAATAATGAATATCTATTAGATGGAGTGGAATAAGAGTTATTAATAGAATTTTCTCAATTAACCACATTTTAATATAACTACTATGAAGGGTATATTTATTCATCTTGTTTATTTTTTTCAGGTTAATCTTTATACTTCATTCTCCTTTGCCGAAATTTCTAATGAATTAATAATTGTGCAAGATTTTGAAGTTAAATAAGCCAAATAAGTAATATTCAAAGAGGTGGAGGAAAAATACCTACTTATTATACCACAATGAATGTTATAATTCATTTATAAGGGGATGGATCAACAACAACATAGTAATTCGGTTTTATACAACTACTACATGATAAGAATCACTACAAACTTACTTTTATAGGGTTTTGAGTAAAAAACCTCAATATTATTTAGACAGGGGATAAAAAAATATAATTTTATCACTAGGGGATGTTAAAATCTAGTACCCACTTGAGGTTAAAAATAATTTCATCTTTTCCATTGTATTTTATTTTTTTATATTTTTTTCTTTGAAAAAAATTATCATTTTTATCATGTTTATTGTAGTTGGTAGTAGTTAAGAGATAAATATAGGCTATCAAAATTTATATAAAATCAAGTTATGTCGTTACTTATATTTGGTTTTTCAACCCAATCTATTTTCATCTGTTTGAGGTTATTAATTGGCTTATTAATTTCATATGTGTGTGTGATGGGGTGGAGGATCGATTTATTTTAATATTTTTTTTATGTTTTTTCATTTATTTTTTATTTTTTTTGGTTCCATGAGATAAATTAAATTCTTTTTAAAATTTAAATCATCTTGTTTTTTTGGAAACATCATGATTTTAATTATTATGCTTTTTAATTTTTTATAAGTTAAGTTTGTTCCTTAATTTATAATATGATCCTTTAAGTATGTTTGATCAAATGATAATCTCATCTATGAAAATGATATCCAAATTTTAGCCTTTCTAAGATGATAGGTTTCTTATTTTTGAAAATTCCCCTAAATTTAAATTTATCTTGATATTCTATATTCATGTTGTTAGATCCATAAAATTATTTGTTTTCTCTTTTTAAAATATTTTAGCAATCATGGCTTTTGTTAAAGATGATCCAAATATTTTTTTGGTTTTAAAAGCCTATTATTTTATTTGTACTACAATTTAAGCCTTTAAATTTCATATAAACATTATTAAGCACCTATTTTCCAAGAGAAACCATGTTAGGAAACCTTATTATAATCCATTAATCCTTTTAAACCCCAATCTATTACAAATTTCAAGATTAAAGTTAATCTCAAGTGTGGGGGAGGGAGTTGGTTGTTTTCTTACATCAAAAAAACTATTTTGGGAGTTGATTTGTGAAATACATTATCATTGAATCTATTTTTGGGATAAAGATAAAGCTGGGAAGGTGAAAATAAAGAAACAAATCCTTTAAAAGTGATAGAAGGAGTTCACAATACTATTTTATGTCAAATATATAAATATTTAATAAATAATTTAAATATATATTGAAAAATAATGATTCGAAAAAATAAATAATGATTTTGTGTTTCTGTAATAGAGAAATAATGATGAAAGGAGGAAAAAAGAAGATTCACTACCACTGAATGTGTGGAATTCCCATGATAATTCCAAAAATTTTTAGATGTAAATATTTTCATATAAGAATGATTGTAGAAACCATTATTGAGGAAAATATGAATTATGCAATGTAATTCAGTATATATCCAAACCGTAATGATTTTTCCTCTATCTTATTATCATTTTAGACCAACCAACCTAAAGCCATAGTATAAATCAGGTAAAAGTCCTCATGGATGAAACAATTTTATGATTTGGTTTAGTGGGAAGGAAACAAGCCTATAGAGGTGATGCATGTCCTTCAGAATGAGACAAGATGCATTTTATATGACTTTAGTGAGATATAAATATAGTTATGAGGAGTAAATTATAATATTCACAAGGGGTTTAGTAGATGTTAAAATGGATTTTTATGAGCAGTGAGGATTTAAGAAATTAAAATTCATATAGGAATTATTATATTTCTTTGGGCCTGATAAATGAATTGTACAACCATTTATACCATGGAAATATATTTCAAACATAATATCTATGATTTCCTATCACTGCATTTTTTATTTTTGGGGGTATTATTGTAGTTGGATATTTATTTATTTTTATTTTGTACTCCAATGATTTAATCCTCACCATTTTATCATTATAAGGTTAATTACCACATTGCATTATTTTTAGTAATAAATTATCCTTTATTATAAAAATGGTTTAATTATTGACTTTTAAGTGTTTTTATTCATTTTTGGTATTATTTGGGATCACCATACTTTAAATTATGTTTTTTTAATTTTTTGGTAAATGGTCATTTTTGAATATTTAAATAAATTTGAGAAAGTACTCTCAGACAAAATGGTCATATGTGATGCGTAGGGTTTTATAGTGCACTGATGTGAAATTTTACATTTTTCGATCTATGGATCATTGAAAAACATGGAGAGAGATAGAGGCTATTGACACATACTTTCCATATAACAGAGGGAGGGATAACCATTACTCTAACTGATTTCTCTATAATGTTAGGACTCCAGATCAATTGTTTGACTATGAAATGCCGAGTTGTTTGGGATTGTTTGATTTATTATAGAAACCACTTAGCATAATGTTTCAAGAAAATTGAAGCTATGCCATCAACGACCATCTATACATGCCATGTATAGATGAATATTTGACCCATATAGCTGATGAATCTACTGATAATATTTTCTTCTGATTTTCATGTTCATATATACCACGACATAGTGGTGGCATGATATTTGTAGATCATTCAACAAAATTCATCCATATGATGTATTTACTAATAAATGAGGACCTCAAATAGCGGAGAGATATATCTAGTTGTAATCTTGTGTTATATATACATACAAATCACTATACAACTCATTTCATAATGATAAGATTAAAATGATTGGTCGTACTATTCTCATTCACATGTGGGTGTGGGACTATATCCCTCACGTGTCTCCCATTTTTTGCATGACATTGCTATGGGTATTATTTAGGTCTTCCCATAGAAATGATAGTATATTTATCCATCCTTCTTATATGGAAGTCAAATCTAAAAATTTATATTATAAAACATTAGTTGTGGCAATTATGTCTCGAAATAGATCCAGACACAAAGATATTATGACACAACCATACCAGAAGTCCACATTTACAATCTTATGCTGGATAGTCTTTGACCAGATGATATACACTATTTTAATTATATACATACATGATAATTTATTGAAATTAAAAGTTTTATTTTACTAACTATATATTATTTTTTATAGGTTTCATGGGTTCCATATTTTAGACTTGTTCTTTAGAGTCTCCCACCTTACTACATACATATTCTTTATGTTAGAACCCATGTGGTGTCTCTTATCCATTTTCACATGGTTGAGTGGATACATGTTGATTTGGGTAGGAAAGAATTTTGGTACTTGCAGCCCAACGTGGTTCCCACTATGTCTGTTAACATAAATATATTCTTGAAATATTTCAGGGAAGTGAGACATATACTGGTCATGATTTCATGCATGGTACATTGATATTAAGGATTGATGTAAAGAGTCTCAAATATATAGGATATCAATATTGCACTTCTGTTTATTAGAAAGGCTAGATTATGAGTTGAGGTACCATGTGAGGTAACTGTTACATCTTATGTGACATGACCATGGATATCACATCTTGGGAATAAATTTTCTCCCTATTCAATACCTCTTCTATTAATTGTAATTGAATGGATTATTTTTTATATAATTCATGTATCACATTACTATTACACAACTTTGATAATATATAGGGATTTTTGTATGACCATTGATATTTTTATCCAATAGTGGCAGAGATTCATTTACTAATGGATGTGATCTAACATGGAATTTTCTTTGATTTCTCATGGGAAGATGATCCCCAGGTCTATGTGACAGATGGTTAAAAGACTTATCTAGATGTGACACATGATATCATGGCACACGAGGAGGATATCTAACACGATTGTCTATATGTTTCTCTACATATTGATAAAGGTTTTCCGCAACCTCATTGTAGTCCTCCCACCACATTTACTACTCAAAATATTAATTTTATGATTTTTGGATACTGTGAAACATGCTATGTATATAGAGAGTTAGGAATCTTCTTGATGTGGTTCTGCTACTTATACCCTTTATTATATTTATTTATAAAGATAACTAATGACCAGATCACATGTGATTCTCCCTTTACACTAATAGTAACCAATCCATTGATCAACTACCATCTTAATCCAATGTGGGATAAATTTCTATCCATAAAAATTATTCTTCTTATGTGAGAGAGATTTCAATCCAATATTCATCTTCCTTGTTGGTGATAAATGGTATATTATCGGGGACTTTTGATCCACTTCCTATCACAAAGTATGATATAGAGGTTTCTATAGTAGATATTATAGAGGAGAAGAATACCCTAAAGCACATGCGTCTATAGAAATGACATGGGAGAACTATGTATTGATTAGTATGCACCACGAAAGATCATCTGAGACCGTGGCATTAACATCAATTATATTTTATCTAGAGTTTAAAAATTTTGAACTAAAATCTATGTTTTATGTTTTTTTAATTTCTTTACTTGTAACATATGGAGTAAAATACATTTAATAATTAACTAATAAAATAAATAATTAAAATATTTCTAAATTATAAATAAATAAATAAATAAATAATATAATCATTAATTAATAATATAACTAATAATATAAAATTTAATTATTTAAAATAATTAATAACTAATAGCATATTACATTTATTAACAATTAACAATTAAAAATAGAATTTTTATAATTATAAATTAATTAATATAATTAATAAATATCAAGAATAATTAATAATTTACTATACTGTTTATAAATATACTTATTAGTTAATAATTAATGATGGAATGTCCTCATCTATATGGTAGGCCACATACGACATCAAAACAGAACCCTAGATCAATGCAAGGGTCGATATCAATCCATGGATTTCCAAGAAGAGAAAGGTCAGAGGTCTTAGCGGACATTGGTATCCAGCCCATTGGAAGAGGGAGACCCAGTGCTATGAGAATAAGAGATCCATGTTGGTTTAGAGGGTGATGTAGAAAAACCCTCTCATAATGAGGGGGCCTATAGAAAGAACCAATGTGTAGGGGATACAGAGCGATTTCTAGTGTCGAATGTCCTTTTCTTGGCATGGGGGATGAAGGTGGGGAAACACAAAACATCGATTGACAGTGAGTGAAGAAATCTTGTAGTGAAAAAAGACCCCCGCTCGTTGCGGTGGTTGATGGTGATGTGGGGACTCACCTTATTATAGGGGTCAATGAAATTTATTGGAGGGGGATGGTTGGGGATTGTAAAAGATTTTGTCACTATCTCAATGTGAGGGTTAGTAGAGAGGAATTATCCCTACTGAATATAGGGATCAACGATGTTTTTAGTCATTCACAATGGAGGAGTTAGTGGTAAGCCTTGGTAGGTAGTTCATTGCTATTTGACAGTTTCATGGACAGATGGTGTCGAATTCTTTGATGATACATAACGATGGGTCACAGATTGTTCGATGGTGTTGAGGCTTTCAATGTCACTACAATGGAAAAAACACTCTTAATCAATGTGTCTGGATGGAGGCATCAATCTACTATGCTCGGTTCCCAATGACTGTGAGGACAACTCAGAGATGACCTTAGGCTTTGTGGGATGTTGACCGCGAGACTTGTGTGTTCTTTCAGGTGAGATAACAATTATTCAGTTTTAATTTTAATGCATGAGTCTTTAAGTATTGCTGAAGATGGTCGATGTTGGGGAGACATTCAGTGGAGGTAGGGTTGTTATGTAGGACAGTAGGTGACATGGAGAGCGGGGAAACCATCCAAATTAGGCTTCGTTTGGGATTAGGCCATATTTGTACATATGGGTTTGGGTCTTTGGGTGATTTATTTGCGATTATGTGTGCCATTAAGTCTATTTGAAATTTAATTGGATATCTCTTCCCATAATAATAATATTATTTTATTGTATTTAATAGTGGTTCCCCTATATGTTTCTTAAATAGTTAATAATTATAATTTATCATGAAATTTATAATGTAATTATAAATATGATCCCTGATTGTTGATAATACAATAATTAATAATGGAATTAATCATAAAATGTCAATTAATTAATTAAATCTATGATTAGTACTTTTTAATAATATTATTATATGTTGTTTTTGTTATTAATTATCATAATTTTTATTACTTGTAATTATTGTTTTATAATTATGTTAATTATATTAATAAATATTAATTATATTATTATTTGATAATTATATTATTAAATTAATTATTATTATAATTTAAAATCATTTATTAATTACTAATTACTTGAATTATGTTTTTAATTAATTAATTATTTTGTTTTTTAGATGTTATTAATTTTAATTATTTTAATTATTAATTATTTCAATTAATTAAATATATATTATTATTAATCATATTTGTAATTATTCATCATATTAATTATTTTATTTACTAATATATATATTCATAAATAACAAAACATAACAAAAAAAATATATATTTTAATAAATATAAAAATGTGGAGGCTTGAAACTCAATAATGTTAGTCGGCCTCAATGCTGGTGTGAATGATGTTCAACCGTTCTATTTAGTAAAAAATAGCTTGTCTGAACTCTGTTCTTGACAAAATGATGGTTGGCTAGCTGGAATGGGGTTTACGCTTGTGGAAACCCATTTTCCAAAATACATTTATCCCAACCCAGTTTTGTTAATTATTTTTCCTAAACCAAAAAATGACTTAGATCAGATCAATTATGGTAAGAATATAATTAGAAATGTGACATATACTTTTTATTAATTCTAGAATGGATAATGAAATTTATTTTAATCCAACCATTATCGAGGCACTCATTAAAAATAATTATAGAGACTATTAATAAAAACCTTAAGAAGATGAAAATGTATCAAAAACTTTCATAATGTTCTTACCACCATCACCCCTTCTAGGGTGAAATTTTGTCACACCCCCAATAGTAAGTTCCTTATTCAGCTTCTTACTTGGTTTGATTTTTTGAATGTGTATGTTTACATATTTGACAGAAGTCAATAATATTGATAAAGCTGATTCATTGGATGTTTAATGAAGTGACTATTGTATAAAAAAAGTACCTGTATAGTATTCTTTTATTTTTACTTTTTTACTTTTTGGGTCTAGATCATCTTTATTTATCATAATCACTCAATAAAAACAAGAAACCATTTCATAATTTTACCCAAATACAAGGGGTTCAAAAGCATAAAATGGTATCATGCTATAAGTGTTTATGTTGAAGAAAAAGCATGATACCATTTCACAAACGTTGTTATTTTTTATTTTTTTGTTAAGTATATATAATAAAAATTTAAATAGTATTTAAAATAATATAATTTTATTTGTAATTACTATAATTATGTTAATCCAAAAATATAACTAAAAACTCCACTACTGGACCCCTTTTATAATGGAATGGTCTTTAACATCCCTTAAGGACTTTCCATGTGAGATTCAATATTCAGTTTTCCATCATTCAAGTAATAATATATCAATAATAATAATATATAAATAATAATATATAAGTAATAATAAATAACTAAATTTTAATATATTTAATATAAAAAATAAAAAACAAAAAACAAAAAACAATATAAAACAATATAAATTAATAATAAAAATAATGAAATTAATAATAATATATAATATAGTTAATAGTCATTAATATAATTAATTATTAATATTATGATTAATAATTAATGATAAAATTAATTAATAATATAATTAAGAATTAAGAATCAATAATAAATAATTTATTTAATAAGGTAATTAATAATTAATAAAATATTGAATAATTTTCATGTGTTTCCTAAAGGTTGTTTAATAGGGAAAGATTTAACCTATTAAGTAGAAAGGAACCATAAATTTCCCACACACCTTTTATTTGATAATGGAATCATATTTTTTGGTGAGGCTCATAATGACTCTCTTCACACCATTAGGGATATTTTTCATCACATTGAGTAATTCTCAATGAATGTAATCTCTTCAGATAATTTGGTTTTTATCTTTGGGAAAGGGGTGTCTAGCCGAAATAAGAAAAATATTTTCAACTTTTTGATGGTTATGTATATTTTGTTTTCCTTCAATTATCTTGGTGCTCTTTTTTTCAATGGTAGAGACAAGTATTTCCATCTGAAAGGTATTTCAAGAAATATTTCATTGATACTTGCTCCCTAGAAAAAAAATAGTTTATCTCAGGCTAGGAGAATATCTCTTATTAATAAAATTAGTACTTCCATGTTAGTTAATCCTACCACATCTAAGAATCACTAATGGTTTTGATGAAAAGTTCTACCATGTAAATCATAAATTTTATTTCATTTGGTAATATTCATGAAGGGAAGCTGGTCATCATGGAATGAATGAAATGTGTTAAACGTCTTGACATTGGGGTTATTGGTATTTATAACTATATACCCATTAATAAATAAATTGAGTCCAATTATTTATAGAATATATTAATCATTAATAGTGAATTTATATATTTTATAAGATATTGAATCATTAATAGGTTTTATAGGTGTAACAAATTTTACTTGGCTTCATATGTTTGGTAAAAAATTAGTAATGAGTATGCTGAAATTATGATGCACACCCATTTGTACCAAGATGGGAGATAAAAGCTAAATTAATAGAAATGAAAATTAATAATCTATTAAATATTTTAGGTATGTTAGATCTCTCGCAGCCTAGCTAATATTTCTATCTCTGAGGCACTTGATGACGACACGTAGGTGGAACCTTTCTCCACCAATTCTCTCAAGAAGGAAATAAATTATTTTAAATTCATAGTGTGAAAAACAATATAATGTTAATAATAAACCAATTCCATGTATTATTAATATTAGTGATTATATTTTTTTAATTCATATTTATAATAATAATTTTATGTAATTTTTCATCATAAAATGAAATATTTATATACTAACTAAGGTATTTTCCATTTATTGTATGGGTTTTGAGATGTATTTTTTTAAATTATATATTTTTAATTGGTTACAATGAAAATGTTTTTTATATCATAATATCACATATATATTATTGTTAACTTCTATGATTTTATGGAAAAGATTGAATTTTTGGTGAATAGTGAAAAATATTGATTTTTATAAAAAAATTCATTTCTTATAGAAGAATTTGAAAAGTAAATGAAACTTTATAAATTGTATTTATAGTAAAACTAGTACCATTTGAATAAAAATAATAAAATAAATTCTATATACTTAAAAATTATACATTATTTTGTTATATATTCATTTTTTGTCTTAAAAAACCATTTAAAAATAAATAAATTTTCTTGCATTTTTCATGATTATATTAAATTCAATTTTGACCAATTATATGAACAGAATCATGAAATATTGATTTAATATTTTTAATCACGAAGTTAATGTTTATAAATAAGGCCATTTTAATTTTTTTCCCATAGTGAATACTAACCAATTTAAAACAAATCACCACAGTGTGGGGAACAACATGTTAATTAAGGTTAAAAGTAATGGATAAGGTAAAAATATGTCATAATAAATCTTATTTGATGAGATGATTTAGAAAATTTTAATATTTTATTTTAAATGGGATTGTTTTCCGGAAACATTCCCATAAATAAGAATTTATATTATTTTAGAACATTGTAAAATTACAAGAGTGCCAATCCCCTCACTTGTAAAAGGGAATCCCCTATCCTCTATTATCCTCATACATTATGCCATTTATATTATCTAATAACTACCCAAATAACATTTCAAAATCCCTCTACATGTCGTAGATGTACTAGTTCCCCCAAAAGACCAACCTAATAAGGGTAAAGGTGTAATCCAAGGGAGGTTTACCCAAAAAGATGTATAATTCTTTATAGAGTGTTTCATGTTTATTTCCTCTTCCACCTCCCTAAAATATTATTTAACCATTTTAAAATAAAAATATAACTATATTAAATATACCTAAAGGAAATAGCATTTCCTCTCTTTGTGTTTGATGCGATAAACTCCACCTCGAATCTGTGGACCACCACTTCATACTAAGTGGTTGGGTGATTTGTATTTGGACTATAATGAGCCACATAATTGATTCTAATAGAGATGAGTATTCCATTGGTACTCTCCTATCCTACTTGTTATCGGGTTCATGCTCACAAGACTTGGAGAAAAAGGTTTAGGGTATGATTTTCATGGTGTTCTGTTGGAATATTTGGGAAGATAGAATTACTATATAGAAAGGTTCGAGATGTTCCCCCATTTCTCTCCAGGTGTACAAAAAGTTACTGATTATTGAGCTGGGGGTGATGATTCATGGAGGATGGAGGTCAGCTATCCAGTGCAGGTTTCTTCATAGATCATCTTTGATCTTGGATCCCCTCCACCATCAGGGATTATGGGTCTTCTGGATCCCTCCAAGAAGTGTTCTAAATCTTATTATTGATGGATGTTTCAAGGGGAAGCATATACCCCCCCTGGAATTTTGCTAATTATTTTAGAATGTATTGAATTTTTGTCAATCAGGGCGTTTATATTGGGAATATATGGAGAAAAAATAACTTTTCGCCTAATGGTTTAGCCTTTGTAGGTAGGGAAGAGGGGTGTCTCGTTACATACAACACCACTGTTGCTGTTCAAGAAACCTGTCAACACTTTATACAGGGAGAAACCTTCAGTATTTATTAATTTTAACCACCTTAATGTCTCCAACTTTTTCCTTTTTAGTTCTCTGGTATTCTACTCTTTGATTTTAATAAAAAATTAATTTTCAACCATCACCAAATTATGATGGATTTAAGGAATATATATTATATTCATGAAATAATTATAATTATTTAAAGTTATGGTATTAATTATAATCTTACCCTTCATTTCATTCGAAAATGATAATGCCGCTCCTGTATACGTGTGAACTACGTACTATATAAATCAATGTGATTCATTATTTTCCTACCATTTATATTTTATTATAAAATTTTATTTAATTTATAAAAATTATAATTATTTCATTATTAATATTTTAGATATAATGTAATAATTACCCCATTTACTATGGTTAAACTTTCAATATTTTTTAGGATTATGAATCAAACGTCCTCAAAACCACCAACATGAACTTAACTAGTTTAATAAAATTATAAGGTATTGTAAAAAATGAAATAAAATGAATAAAAATAAGAGAGTACACCTTAATATATTCTTAATAATTTAAAAAATATATGAAATTTAATTACACATGATTTGAAGTATATATGTGGTGAGTAGGACACAAGGTAAAGTAGTTTTCTTGAAAACCTTATTTTAAAGGTTTTAAAAATATTCTTCTCCTTTCCCTTGAAATCTGTGTTTTATAAAATGTTTTAGGTATGTTACTAGTATAATTTAATTTTTGTTCAAATTAATTTTAAACCATGTTTTTCTTTATTTATAACGGTTTTAAAATACTAATTTTAAACATTTTGAAAACATGTTATTTTTTATAATTATAAAATATATAAAAAGATTATTTTTAACATATAATCCATGTGAATAATTTCATTCCATTATTTAAATTATTATTTAAGAATCTTAATTTATATTTTTTTATTTTTTTTAAATATAAAATCATATTTACAATAATTATGGAATTTTTTATTATAGATTTTTCAAATAAAAAGTATTTTTTATAATTATTTTAATGTGAAGCCCAAAAGTGCTTCTATTTGTGTATTAAAAGTAATAATTCAATATATTTTCTGTTGTAAATGCCATATTTTTTGGGGTTTATTTATGATATGGTCCTTTTACAGTGTTTAATATTATGAGAGAGCTTGATATAACTCTCCAATGTATTGGTTAATGATTTTGTTCTCTGGTTAATATTTGTTGGAATTAGCCTAATATTTTATTCCATTTGTATGAGTTCTTATAAGAGGTATTGTAAGAGAGATATGAAGATTATGTCCCAAGTTACCTTAATGACTAGTGTATGATTTCAAATGAGTTTTTATGGAATATTTTTTATTTCATAATACAATCTAAAGAGGATATTTTTAATGGAAATATTATACCCATTTTAAGGGTGAAAAGTATGTTTTTTAAGATAATGTTTTCATGAGAACCCATGTTTTAATAGAAAACCTGATGATTATGATTTTGAATTTAAAATTTCATATGAGATGTTGTTTAAAAATATTTGGTCAATGAATCATAAGTTATGAGTAATCAAATAAATATATGTGATAAAATTTTATTATATAAAAATTAAAAATTTTCTTATAGGATTTCATGATTTTTAAAATGGAATAATGTGTTTATTTGCTTTTTTTATAAAATAGTGATTTGGTTTTTATCACCCTGGTATTCAAATTATTTTCATAGTGCCTAAGGATTAGCAGGAACAATAACAAAGTAAAACATTCCACTCTGAGGATTCATTATGAATGAAGTGAGCTTGTTTTTAATGCAATGAGAATTAAACTTTAAGAATATAGTTTTTTTGTTGAAAAAATTTATATTTAGTGTATGTTTACAATTTTTATGATAAGGTTTGGGCATGTGATAGTTTTTTCCTCATTCTATAAAACTATAATATGAAATGATCCTCAAATTGTAATAATTTTCTTCCATTGTTATAAATCATGTAATTTTTTGTTGTTTATGTGACATGGTATTTTAGTTAGTATTAAAGGAAACTTTAAGATATATTTAAAGGGTTTTATTTTATTAATAAGATACATTTAAGGGATTATAATCTATGTGTTATATTATCATGAAAAAACCTTTTGGGTTTGCATAATGATTCATCTAATTTATGTCAGTTTCATAATGGTTTTTCAATAGGGAAACATAGAGAGTTATGTGGAAACACATGAAAAGAATAATGTCCTTATGAAATAAAAAGTAGGAATATTTTTAATTGGAAATGAATGACATGAAGATATGTTAAACTATTTGAAAAAGTATATTAATTTCGGTTCCCATTATAGAGAGAGAAAGAAATCTCTATAGAGGAACATGTCTATAGTATACCATTTCCTAAAACAACAACCTATGTAATTTTGTGGAACTTCAGATCCAATTGTATCTAAAGGACTAAACAATTACCAATAAATGATATTAAGGGTTTTTTGTTGTTCTAATCATCAGAAGTAAATTCTTTACATTTATTATTTTGGAGGTGAAGCCAATTGGTGGTGGTCTTGAATTAAGTCCAAGTAAAAAAGATGAGATTGATTCCATTGGGTGGAAAATATTTTGTATTATTTATCTTGAGAAGTATTTTCCTATGGATTTTAAACTTATGATGGAAAAGTTATTACTTAAATAAGAGTATTTGGGAGTGTCTTATAGTACCCAAAAAGTGTTATTGATGTGGAATCCTGATATATTTCAATTGGGATTGGAAGTAAAATAATCATGGTAATGGTTCGATGAAATATGATATTAGGTAGTGAGATATTTTAAATACAATGTGATAGGTTATTATGAAGATGTGTGTCTAAATGTTAATATTTCACTATAGAAGGCTATAGTAGTAGTTTTACTATTTAATTAGAATGGGATTTTGGGCTAAACTATGGGTATCTAGGCCTTTGGGATATGAGTCCCTCAAAAAGGACTTCAGAACATAGGGATTCCGAGAAAAAATCATTGGATAACAGGTGACATAGTGAGACTAAAAGAATATATCAATTGAATAATATAGTTGTGTATCATGGCGACATATAGGCACTGCTGGGTGGATGACCTCAAAAGAGGGATAGGTGTGTTGAATACTATCAACTATCTATTTATTTCCATGAACTTATGATGTGGGATAAAATTTTTTCATGTATGTTTCTATCATTCTAGTGAGATAATTTAGATGTGACATCTCAATAGTTTGGTGATGTAGTTGGGCACCACACATGAATCGCCTTGTTGGTGGATCTAATGGGAAATAGATATGTTATAACCAATCGTATAGCCTTTTTATTTTAAAAATATCAAATGTGGGTTTGTGGGGTTCCATTCTATGGTTCTTACACAATAAAAAAAATGCAATGATTCTTTCGGGGGGGGGGGGGAGCTTTCCAACTGGTAAAAAAAGTGATGTCTGTTGATAGAGGGGACATGAGGCATAAAATTGGTGGGTGAGATGGCTTGATGTGGGCTGCTCATTCAGAGAGAAACCATGTATTCATCCTTCTATCTATTAGGCCTTATGTCCAACCATATTCTAAAGCCTCTATCCCTCTAGGGTTTTGGGGCACATATTGTAATAAAATAAGTCTAGTGGAAAATCGTCGTTCCATTTAGGGAGGGATGAGGCATAAACCACTAGGGTGCATATGGGTGTTTTTTTTGTTTCTTGTAATATAAAAAATCAAAATTTTTGTACATATATATCACATCTTTTAATATGAATATTTAATACATAACAATACAATCTATTCAATAAAAATATTTTATTATTATTTTGAAACCTGGATACATAAAAAAAGGATAATTAAATTTCTAAATCTTCTACCTCTTAGTTCTTCATAACTAGAACCCTTCAAAAGCCCTTCATACATAAAAATTTTCATCATATCCTGGGAAAATAGAACCTAATAAATTGTGAGATAAGATGATCGGTAAGGTAAATTATGGGAGATATCTTCTTATGAATATATGAATGAAAAATAAATGCATATGCGTTTGAGATCATAATTTTTTTTTATAAATTTCATATCCAAACTATCAAAGATCACACACATGTTTCATGACATAAAACATTATTGTTTTCAAATACATGAATCATAAGAGTGATAAGTATCATAAATCAATCATTTACCATAAGTTCATGTCATAAAAGTGTGGAATTATCATAAATATAGAAACAATTTCATATGTCAAGGTTAACTACAGATACCATCAAATCATAATACGCCAAAAATTGACACCTATTTTCTATATTAGATTAAGAACATCAACTTGTTTCACATAGAATATCAATAATATCATCTTGTTTCATATAGTAGATAATGATCATCATCTTGTTACCTATAACTATCTCATCATATATAATACACTACCCAATGCATTGGACAAATATTTGATTCTGGTACCACCGATCACATAATAAAAACTATACTAATGGGTTCCACAAGATCAGAAAAAATTCATCATATTATACCAAGAAGGCTCGATCATGGGCATAAGACCCATGACCCCAAAATTTATTCAAAGAAAAATAAAAGTTGCAGCAAACAAATAGGGGAAAAGCTACAATCCAACAGACCATGCCAACAAGAACAAACAGAGCAAACAGAAGGTCACCTTTTTCGAGGAAGACCTCGACCCCTAGATCCCCCCCGACTAGCCGGGAGGCAACCACGCCCACTCTGCTGTCCAGATTCCATTGCCATAGTCAGTTACTCAGTATTTTCTATAGGGGAAGCTTCCCCATACAGGCCAACATCAGTGCAAGTGTCTTCCTTGTGATCCGCAGCAGCATGATACTCTTCATGCACCGGCCGAACCTCCTGTGTATCATGGACCAGCTGCATCTCAGAAGAAGAGCAAGCAGTATTATAAGCAGTGGATTCCACTACCACGGGGATCTCCATCCCCTTATCAGTAGCAGGTATCAAAGTGCTATCTCGATTATTGCTACATCCTGCCCTCTTAAGCCCCTCCAGATTAATCATATCAAACTCCAGAGTATTAATCAACTCCAACATAGAAAAGAAATTAAGTACTGGCTTTGGAGATTTTGGCTCAGCACTCAAAGTATCCTTTGGAGCAGCCTCCATATCAGCAACATGCAGAGTTGAACTCTCCAGAATATCCTCTGTCCCAATATCAGCATCACCCTTCAATAATAAATCATAATGGTTAACCTTCTGGACCACATCCTCTCCTACAGTACCACTATCCACCATCACAGCACCATCCAGCCGCGCTCCCACAGTAGTTACCTGGGCTGGATCATCCCTCAACTTCTTCGACGTCACCAATTGAAACCCATCTTCATCAAAGATCTTCATCTTACCCTTCATACAAGCTGAAGCCACTACAACACGATCAAACTCAGCATTGACATCATCCTGAACAGCAACCTCATGCTCCGATTGGACCCCGTCCTCTTCCTCAACAAGCATATGTTCACCCTGCTGGGCATCAACCGCAGCCTCCTGCTGAACTTCAGTTACCATTGTAGCAGCATCCGTATGCACTAGATGACACCCTTCCTCCTCTTCAGCAATATCATCCCATGACCTACAAGCATCACCCCTGGTAATTCCAACAACATATGGTTCCAATGCCTTACCCACTGATCGGTCATCAGCAGCAGCCGGCTGGCCAACAGACTGCTTACCCAAACCAAACTGGGAAGCCTCAGCAAATGATGCAGGGCCTACCTTTGGAGGCTCCTTTACTCTAGAAACTAACTTAGAACCAGCCTGCACTGCCGAAATCGTTTTGCACTGCTCAGAGGTATGACCCACCGACATACAAAGTGTACACTTCAAATTCCTACGAAATTGCATAGAAGTATGACCAATACAAAGACACGATTTACAGAAGATAGGCAACCACTCATATTGAACAGCAAGTTCCAGCTTAAACTCCCCAGCAACAAGGAAAATTTTGTCAATCAGGACCTGTGCTAGATCAATTTCTACCAAGACCCTAGAAAAATGGCCAAATCTAGGGTGTTCAGTCTCCTTATCCACCTTAATTGGACTCCCAATGGCTGAGGAAACTTCATCATATTATATCCCATGAAAAGAATTGGGTTTAATAAAAATTTCATCATATCATAACCCATGGAAAGAAACAGGTTTCATAAATATTTCCTAATTTCAAGAGTATAAGCTATTGAAAAGGAATAGGTTTCATAAAAATATTGTCATCATAAACATAAACCATCAAGATAAAGAACAAGGATGGTAGACATGGATCATATCCCTAGTAAATCATAATCCAAATAGAGGGTTGTTTTATTTGATGAATAGAAATACCATTAAAATTTCATTAAATCATTATAGTGGAAAATACACTTTACACTTTGAAAACCACATTTCAAAAATTTTCAACTGAAAAAAATATTTGGAAAATAATTTCCCTTGAAAATATATATCGAAAAATATAAAGGAAATTTTTTAATAATAAGAAATCATGATGGAGTGAAATTCTGTTCATGCCATATATGTTAAAAGAAAACATTCCTTTCCCATTTGTTAAAAATTCAAAAAGTACCATGTTCATAAAATGACAAGAATAGTAATTTTAAACTATTTTTTAAAAGATAAATAATGGGTAAAAATGAATTATTAAAATATTATCATAATATTAATAACATTATTGGAATATTTTTTTTGAAAATATATATATGGAAAAATGTTTTTTTATTAAAGAGATAAATAAAGTCATTTTTCCTTAAAAACACTATTTAGGTATCTTGAATACATAAATTGAGGAAAACAAATGAAAAAAATATATCCTCAATAAATAAAATAGGTGCATAAAATGAAATTTATTTATCATATAGGTATCATATAATTTCTTCGATGAATATTCAAGCATAGACAATCTTGATTAAAAATTGAACTGAAATGTAAATATCTTACAACTTTTGTAACATTTGAATCATATGCCCCATGTAAGAATAACTTCAATTGAAAATTTAAATGTTATTAAAATAAGGATATTAATGATACATCACTTAAATATTTCTATATAAATACCTCATGAAATAATATAGGCTCATATCATATCATATGTCCCAAAGAAGACAATTTGACACGATATAACCTTACCTTGAGTTCCACTTGCTTCAAAAGCACAATAAAATACTGTATAATAAATTAGAATTTATATTTTATTATATATAATAATAGTTTACATACTTATAATATCATATTTTATTAATTTATAAAATTTCAACACCCATTTATCAATAATTCCTTATTAAAATCATCCTTTCCTAGTGTTAACTATTTCGTTTATCCTAAGCATTTCAATTTAGTAGTTTTGGCCCTTGTAATTTGATCATGGATCCATACTATAGAAAATTTCAATAATGATATAAATATCATACATATTAATTATATATATTTAAATTTATCCTTATAAGTTAGAGATAGAGGAATTTATTACACTGTTCATAGAGATAGTAGGCCCTATGTATGCAATAACGTTCTTTTCACTTTTCGAAAGATGTAATGTAAGAAAGTTAAATAATAACTCAATATTAAAGAATCATTATTGTCTTATATATATTATATATACTCATAAAATCCTTACTTTTTACCATCAATGTAAATCGTAAATGAAAAATGAAAAACATCTCTTCGTGGTAGAGGTAGTCCACATGTAAATATGAGCAACGTTATCATTTTCCAAAAGATTGTAAGGTAAGTAGTTAGATAAGATATTATAATTCTAGAAGTATATTTATGTTATAAATATAATATATAAATATTAAACCAATAATAACACCCGTCCATAAAACATGGTGATAAAAAATGAAGAGTATTGCTATATAGTGATGGTAAGCCATACAAATACACGAGCGATAGTTTTACTTCACATTTGATGGGAAGGAGAGTTTATAATGTTTATTTCATGAAAATAATAAAATTTAATTAGATTTAGGATTTTAAATTTTTTATTTTGTGATAAATACCATATATTTATTATAGTTATGTAAAAAGGTAAAATATTGTGATTTATTAAGGTGATTACATCTTCTATGAAGGAATTCCATTAGATATCCAATTAAGGATCACATGGTTGGTATTTTGGAAAGAAAAACAGCTCTATAATTTGTATCAAGATATTTTTTAGGTATTTTAGTAGGTTGTTTTTGATCTACATGGATTAAAACACGTGATAAATTGATGGGTGGAGGTGCTTTTTTATAATTGAGGTGAGGTGCACTACTAGAATTTCATACAATACTAAATTATAATAACATCATTATAAATAAAAATGACTTCAATTGACAAAATATTAGAATATAAGGAATTATTTTATTATAGTACTTATAACTAATCAAATATTTAATGGTTTATGCTGTGTTTTAATCCTTATTTTTGGTTTAACCCCTCAGTTAACCCATTTTAAGATTATCCATGTTAATAAAATTTTCACTTTTAAGGGTTTATAATTTTACTTATCAGATACATATTTACTCATAAATGGATAAGGATGAAATTTTAGACAATATCAAGTCCGAATTTTTATCTTTCATGTTTTTTAAAATTTTAAAACAATTTATGAAAATGTTATTTCTATAAACCATTATTAATTTCATTTTTGATAGTATTAATTTAATTTGAATTTTAATGACATCATAAAAAATATGGAAATATTTAAAAATTATCTTCATAATTTATGGTACACACTAATTTTTCCAAATTACATTATTTTAATATATTATAAATCATTTATTTTATTTTTCTACAAACCTAATAAATACTATAATATCATTACATTAGAATGTAAGGTAATCATTTCATTCATAAAAACTATAAATAAATTACCATTTTAAAAAAATTATTTATATTTAAAAGAAAAATTTACTATTTACCAAATTTGAAAATATTAATTCTGAATATATCATATATTTTTTAGATTCAATTCCTAGATGTTCTGGAAATTAATTTAATATAAATATAGAAAATGAAATGAAAGTAGTTTATTCCCAAAAATTTCTTTTTTGTATAATTTTTTTATATGAAATTAAATTCTAATATTCATTTAAAAATCGATAATTATAAATTTTTAATAAAAATCAACTAATTATATATTAAAACTAATTAAATATATAATATTACTTAGTAAATACTTAAAAAGAAAATATAGTTTTCAATAAAAATCAGTATTTTTCTGTATTTATCAAAAAATAAAACCTTTAAAAAAATTCTAAAAAATTCATACAAAGATAATTTTTAAATGATTAATTAAAAAATGATATCAATTTTTATCATGTATAATTTCTAGAAGTTAAAAATATTTATTCTAATAACCATTAAAAAAGTAATAAAATTCAATTTTGAAGGAAAATTAATTTTGATGAATAAAACGATTTTTCTAAAAAATTATTTTTTATTTTATAAGAGTTTTTAAATATTTTTGTTTTTTTAATGGAAATTTATATATATTTAAAAATGAATTTAATCTTATTCATACATACTAATTCAATTACTATATGATAATGATTATAAAATAGCAATATTTCACATTTCATCTAAGATAGGTGTTTCATGTTGAATACGCTAGCCAACATAGTGTTCTCTTAAAAAAACACAGGTTGTTACATTGAAATATTTAATCATTTAATTTCTTATAATTTGAACTTGTGTTCTATAATCATTGTTTTTATATTTAAAAATTTCATTATTGAAAACGCATATCGTAAAAGGTTTAATAAAACATTCTATTGAAAAGAGGGAAGGGAAAATTTGATGGTCATCCAGAATAACATATAACCAGGAAATGAATAAGATAACATTAGTGAGAAGTGAAGATATATAAGTATAATTGAATAATAATTCTCAAGTACTAGTATATAGTTATAGAAAACATGTTCAGACGAAGGTTAACAACAAAAGAACCATAAATCTATGATGGGGGAAAAGACCATTGATTCATCACAAAGAAAGGAAAAAGTACAAAATTTTATTTCAATATCTATTTCATAATTATTAGTGATTATTTTAATATAAATAAATGGAACATGAGGAAATATATAAACTTTATTTCTTTCTATATCATAAGCACAATTTCATCCTTTCATTGTGATTTGATCAATTTACACTTCATCTAAAACTCCAAGAAATGAGTATTCAAAATGATTTCTTCCATACCTCAAGCACTAAAATTAAATTTTAATGAATCATAATATACCTTGAATAATTAGAATCCATTCATGATATCTCTACACATTAAAAAAAATCTAAAAATGGTTAGAACAGGTTAATAAAATTCTCAAAATCAATAAAACCCGAAATAATACATTTCAATACAACATTTATGCAATAAAAACAAAGCTTCCACATATATAATTTTATAATTATCCTAAATATTAAATAATTTTTTATCCTCTACATGATCTCATACCATTTATATTATATCCCTAAAAATTTAAAATCATATCCCTCCATCAAAATATTTATTTTTACCCAGAAATTAATTAATTAATATCTTTTTTCCACGCCTAAAATATTTTCCTTTTCCTTTGTGACATTATTTTAGTTATCTACTTCCACCTTTCTAACATGAAGGAAATTGACCCTTATTTCCTATATGGTCTCTAACACCAAAGATCCTAGTGAACAATATCATTCTATTTTTAGTTAGTCTGAGATCTTATTAATGTTTGGGATTTTAATAATATATCATGACAATTTATTAGGGATAATAATTATATCTTTCACTACCATCATCATTCCATTTGGCTTCTCATAAGCACCCCACTGTCCATTACCACAGTGTCAAAATTATTTCTCTCGGGTATAACCATTTAATAAGACCAAAATGTATAGTGTAAGAGACAATTAATATTGTATGAAACTAGAAAATCATGAAAAATCATTTATAGGATTTTTAAATGAAGAAACCTTTATTTTAACCAATGATACCTTTGGTTTAACCTATCCTATTCATGATTATTAACAAACTTTTAGAATTTTATTCAATACATAGACTTATCCCTGGTGTTGTAACTATAGTTATCCAATAATTATGTTAAAATATCAACTAAACCCCTCTCTAATACCAACTATAGTCACCAGAGTTATCATACATACAAATAAAATCTTTTTAGAAAAATATTCAATACATAGCATTATGATCCATGTTAGAACTTTTCATTTTTAGTGTATTTGGAAACATAGATACGTAATGTACTAGTTGATAACATATAAAAATATTCCCTCACATAGTTCTTCATAACATGAACCCTTCTTAGACACATCATACTAAAAACAATTTATATATATCCCTGGGAAAACATAACATTATAATTAGTGAGATCATATTCTCAATAAAGGAAAAACATAAATGTTATCAGTCGATAATCATATGAAATAATAAGATAATAATAAGGGTATGATATCATAACCATAACTTGAAAAGTTCATAAAAAATATATCAAATATCATAAACTTGAGTCATAGCCTAAATCATTGTCATTTCCAAAGAAATTAATCATATGAGTGATAAATCTTTATAAATAAACCATAAACCATAAGTTCATGTTATAAAGGTGTGGCACTCTCATATATATAGAACGAAATTCACATGTAAATATTAAATAATGATTACATAAAATTATAATGGATTTAGAATCAACACTTACTTCCCTTAGTGAATGAAGCACATAAACTTCTTTTACATAGTAGATTAAGAACATTGAATTGTTACCCCTAGCAGATCAAGAACATTGACATTTTTTCCATAATTATCTTTTAAGATATAATACATTAAATAATATAATATAGGGATATATAATTCACGGCCCACCCATCACATAATGAAAAATATATATATGTTTTCGTCAAGATCATAAAAAATTAATACTTTTTGAACACAGGAAAATGAATGGGATTCATAAAAATTTCATTAAAGCATAACTCAGGGAAATGAAATTGGTTTCATAAATATTTTAACATTTTATCATATCATAACCTATAAATAAGATGGATTCATAAAAATATTTTTATCATAAAAAATCATTGAGATAAATAATAATTATGTTACCCTTGGATCAATTCCTTAATAAAGTATAAGTGAAATTAAATGTTTTTGTCTTTAATGAATAAAAATACTTTTTAAAGATACTTAAGACACTCTTGGGGAAAATTAACTTTCCACTATGAAAATAACTTTTAAAAAACTATAAACTCAAAAAATATTTTGGAAATACTTTTCTTGCAAAATATTATTCAGAAATTATAATTGAATAGTTATAGTTCCGATCAGTCATTATTGTGTAAAATACCATTCATTCTGTATTAGTTAAAATAAAACATTCCTTTCACATTTTTGTGAAAATTAAAAAATTACTTCTTTTGGAAAAAGAAAATAAGATTCATTTGAAATATTTTGTAAAAAATTCAATCATGGGTAAAAATGAATTTAGAAATAATGTTTTAATATTACAAAAATTATTGAAATTTTTTTTAGGAAACACCAATATAGAATAGGTAGTTTTTTTGACCTAGGAGAGAAATAAAGTTAGTTTTCTTCTAAAACACTATTTTGATATCCTGAATAGTTATGTGTGGAAAATGAAATCATAAAAAATATTCTCAATAAATTAAAAGTGTAGAATAAAATTAAATTTATTTATTTGATAATTATTAGATAATTATTTCAATATAAATTCAAATATAAATAATCTCAATTAAAAATTGTACTAAAACGTAAATCCCTTACCACATTTGTAACTTTTGAATCATAAGCCCCATGAAAGAATAAATTCAAATGACACCTTAAATATCATTAAAATAATGATATCCATGACATATCCTATCAAAATGGCTGTATAAACTCCTCATAAAACAACATAGGGGTATATTATAACATATTTTCCAAAGAACACAATTTGAAATGATAAACCCTAACATCATGTTCAACTTCAATGAAAGAAATATAACCACAGGTATAATAAATTTAAATTTATTACAATTTTATATATTTATCATTTACCTACCTATAAAATCACATTTTATCCATTTGTATCAATTAAACACAAATGTATCGATATTTATTTAGTATAATTGTCATTTCTGGGTGTTAAGTGTTTCATTTATCATGAGTATTTCAGTTTAGTAGTACCAGTGTTTGTAATTTTATCATGGTTCTATCAGTTATAGAATTTAAATAAAGATATAAATATCATAAATTTTAATTATATATATATCCATATGTAAAATTTATATATATATATATAAATGAATTACATTATTCATGGAGACGGTATGTCGTATGTATGAACGAACAAAATTTTCACTTTTTGACAGATGAAAAATAAGTTAAATAATAATTAAACATTAAAAAATCATTATTATATTATTTATATTTATATTATTTAAATATATCCTTATTACCATCCATGAAAAGAGTAAATGAAAAATGAAACACATTGCTTTGTTGAGGTGGTAGTACACACGTATGTCGGAGCGACATTATCATGTTCAACATATTAGAAGATAAGAATATGGATATAGTATTATAATTATAAAATTATAATTTTATAATAAATATTATATAAAAACATGAAAATAATCATATTACCCATCCATAAAAAATTATGACGAAAAATGCACAGTATCACAATGTGGAGACGATAAACCCTACGTACACACAAACAATACATTCACTTCTCATTTTATGGGAGAAAGTGTGGATAATGTTAATTTAATAATCATAATAATATTTCAGCATATTTAAGATATTTAATGTATAAAATTATGATAAATACTATAGAAATTGAGGAGGTAATGATGAAGTAAAAAAGCAAGTGATTGGTTAAGCCATTTTCTTCTTCTTTTAACGAACTAAATTTGATCTCATCTTAAATATACTAAGGATAGATTGTGGAAAATATCCCCTCAGGAATGTTTATACGGATGTTTTAGAGCTATTTTAGTAGGGTTTTTTTGGGTACTAAATGGCTTAAAAGGTGTGAATAATTTCTAGTAGGAGGTTCCCTTTAATAATTGTGGCAATGACCATTGTGGGAATTTCTTAAAAGATTAAATTATAATAAAGTAATTTTAATGAAAAATTCTTCAAAATTGAAATGTATTAGTAGATAAGGTTGGATGTTTTTTTAGTTCCATTAACCAATATAATTTTTGTATGTTTGTGTGGTGTTTTAAATCATATCATTTTGTTTTACCCCTTATTTATCCCATTTTAACCTTAATTGTGGTCACGACTTTGCCACTCTTAAATATCTATAATTTTACTTATAGGTTAATTATTTACTCATAAATGGACACAGGGTAAAATTTTAGACCCTATTTTATCATAATTTTCATATTTAATGATTTTATGTATTTTAAAAAAAATTAAAAGAATATTACATCCATAAAACAACCTTATGGTCATTTTTGACGATATTCATTTAATTTTATTTTTAATGAAATCACGAAAAGATGAAACTAAAATACAAAACATTAAAAAAATTCATAACATGTAATAATTATCTATAAAGTTTATATGAAATACTAATTGGTCTAAATTACATAACTTTTATTAGTTTTAAAATCATTTTTTTGTTAACCAAATAAATATTGTATTTACATTGATGAACTATTTAAGTTAGTTATATCATTCCTAAGAATTATAAATAAATTGAGACGATAAAAAAAATAATTTATCATTAAAATAATCATTTTGAACATAACTTATACACTATTTTTCATTATGAAATAGTTTAATTTATATTAAATTCAAGAGAATGACGTTTTTATCTTTATGTTTCACTTAAATATTAATAATTTCATTTTTATGGTAAAATAACACCAAAATTCTATATATTTAATACTTGGATGGAGTTTTATAAGTTAAACTAATGCAATATGGTAGAGTAATGTTTTTTTATTCTAAGACCTTATTTTATCAGTTTCAACCATAGTTAACCCTTTTTACCTTTACTGTGGTAATAATAATTTACTATGGTTACTATTCATTATGGCCAAAAGTAAAAGTGATCTATTTAAAAAATTTATACCTCCTAATTCCTCAAATGAAATCCATTTTTAATGTTAAATTTATATTTTTTTGAAAAATTATTTTGTATAAAAACACAATGTGCAACGAAAAAGAGTTTAAAAAAATTTACTTTTAAGTATAAAAATGTTTTTATATGAAATTCAATTATAAGATTATTTTCAAATATAATAATTTTATTTTTTAATGAAAAGAGACTTATTTTATTTAGAACTATTTCAAAATTCAATTTTACCTTTTAAGTACATTAAAATAAAATATAGGCATCAATAAAAATTAGTAGCTTTCTGTATTAAGTGAAAAATAAAACATTTTAGAAAATTATGAAAAATTTATCCCAATATAATTTTAAAATATTGAATTCAAAAATAATAATGTTTTTTCTATTATAATACCAATAATTTACATAAATTAATTATTTTATTCATTCAAAAAAAGTAATAAATTTCAATTTTGAGTGAAACATATTTTTTATGAATAAAATGACTTTAGTAAAAAGATTGTGTTCCTATTTAATAAGAACTGGTAAATACTTTTTGATATATAAGGTCCTTGATATATATTTCATAATTTAGTTAATTTTATTCATACCCTCTAATTCAACAGCTATGTGATAACTGTTACAAAATAATAGTATTTCCCTTTTCATTTAAGCTCAGTTTCTTGTGTTGTATACACAACCAAACATATATCTCTCTTAAAAAAATCAGGGTGTTATCTTAAAAGATAACAATTATAAGCCATATTATTAATTTTCTTCTTAATTTTATAATTAATTATTAGTTATATTTTTAATTAATTAATCTTTTAATAATTATTTATTATCTTTTTAATTATTAATTAATAATTATTTATCATAATATTAATAATTTATTAAAATATTACTTATTATTAATTATATGAGTAATATTACTACTTTTTTATTTATATTACTTAATTACTATTCATATTAAACTTATTTTGGGAAATATTCTATATTACCTAGAGACTCTAGTTTGAATGTGACTTAAGGGAGTTCTCATATGTTAGTGCATTGTGTAGGTGATGTTGAAATATTCGGAAAAGATGGCATGGGATCACCCTTATTAGAGTGTGGGAAATTTCTTACACATTACTCTTTTGAGAATTTTGAATTTGAAAATTTTGATAAGAATTGATAATGAAGTGCTATTAAATGTGAATAAGGATTGACAGAGTTTGATGATACTAAGGTTTCTCCGGATAATGATCTTCTTGCAGACAAAAATAACTATTTTGTGGAAAAAATTCCATCAGATAAAGATCATGAATATTGAAAACTACCTAAGATATGAAAGGGTGGATGACAACCATGTAGAAATGGTAACCCATGAGGCCAGGGTGGATGATCCTATTTTAATAGGGGTCGATCTCAAACTATTGTTCTTGACTTATAGTTTTTGGGGTGTGACTCTTTTTGTATTCTTAATGAGGGTAGTTTTTTCCATGTTAGACGCCATTATCCAATGATATAGCTTTTTCATTATTTTTAACAAAGGGTATAAGGACTTCGGTCTCTACGCTAGACTTTTATTTACTAATAATATATTATCATTCCAATTCTCACAAAATTCATATTTAATATCACTTGAAATATCCTTAAGGGTTATCAAAAAACATTACATTACAAAACAGATCATTAATTAGAGTTTTCAGCAATATATTAACATTATATTAACACTAGTAATTACAAATAAATAACACTATTTCAAATTAGTTTAAATATATATATATATATATATATATATATAACCAAACCAAATCAATAAAAAATTATTTTTTTAAAAGTATGAAACCACTAAACTCTTTTCATTAATTTGAAACAACAAAATTATTAAATGTTTTCATGATTTTATCATCTCCAAAATTTTATAAAATTTTTAAATGGTTTCATTCTATTGTAACCACTTTTATTAATATAGTTTATTAATATAAAAAAAGAACTAAAATTGAAAAACCTATTTTGGTATTTTTTTCCCATCTATTGTATCACCATTATGAGTTTGGGAAAAGTTAACACAATGTGAAACCAACATTTTAATTACAGAAAAATGAAAGTATCTTTCAAATAATAACTACGGACTCTCTTAACATGATGTGAAAATGTGATAAAGTATAAGAAAAGTGGGATCTTTAATAGGAATTGAAGGTTTATTTTTCATGAAATAATAATAATTTCCATTTATACCAATAGTTTTCTCATAAAATTAAATGTAATAATGGGTTGGATTTTATAACAATTGTTATTTTTTTATAAATATCCAAGATAAAATTCATTCAACCCATTTAATATAATGTTAAAAATTATATAAAATTTTACTACATGTGTTATTTAATCACATTTTTATAGTTTAAATTTTTCCTAACACTTAGATGCTCTACATGATTTCTCCTCTTTCTATAATTATCAATTACACCCTACACCAATGTGGCCTTATCCCCAATCTCTAATTCTCCCTTATGAACCAATCCTTTATTATTTTGGTTCCCCTTAAACCACATTTATTCCCACGAGTATTTTATTGGCCTACCACTAACATTATATCATCACCACCCATATCCCAGAATTTCATCTTTGTCGGTGGCTGCTCGCTATCTGTGTCTTGTTGGTAACACCATTGATCCTACCTGAGTCCATTAAAACTTGATTGATTCAAGTTTTTCTGGGGTTTTGAACATTCTTGTTATAATATAAGTTTCAGAAATATTGTTTTTTTGGATTTTTGTTGAATATTTTGTTTTTATTATGTTATAATTATTTGGTTTTTAATGTTATTTCAAACCTTATTTATGAAAAATAATACTTCTTATGTTATAAAATATTTATAAAATTATAAAATGAGAAATTAAAAATCCTTATTAAAATATAAACATTATATATAAATTAATTTTTATTATATTTATATTTATTCGTTGAATTTATTATTATATATGATTTTTTCTTATAATAATATAATATATTAATATTTAGAAAAAAAATATTTTATGTCATTATGAAAATTATATTTCATTGATTTATGTTACTCACATTAGTTATTTCAGGAAATAATTTTTATTAATTTATTTTTTATTTGATATATGGTACATTTTATGATGTAGACTTCTCATGTGCTATATTTGTTTTCTAAAAAATATTTAATTTTGTATTCAAATTTATCAAATTAATTGAATTTATCTAGTATATCATTTCAAGTGTGGAAATTTCATGGGGATTTTTATAGTGTTATATTTTAATAATTTTATAATAAAATTAAAAAAAATTATTTTTTCATTAAACTTATAAAATAAATATAATATAATTTATTTCATAATAATAAATAGTTATTTTTTATGAAAAATAGAAAATATATATATATGTCGGTATCATTTGGTTTTTTTAATCATTTCTTACATATATTGTATATATTTTATAAATAAATATATATATATATATATATTAATATTTAGTTAATTTGTTTGACCAATATATAAATTTATAAACTATAGTTCCAATATTTATATTAGTTACTATTCTATAGATATAAATATGGGTAAAACATTGATTGATTTTTCAGATGGATTTTTTGAAAAATGTTTTGAGAATACTAAGTAATATTTTAATTTAACTAGAAGATTTAAATGGGAGTTCATTATATTTCTATTAAAAAATGTGTATATATATATATTTTCATATATTATATTGTAATGATTTTTTTATTTTTTTTAAATAATAAGAGTTCACCTCACTATGGGTAAAAGTATGACTCTTATCACCAATAAAAAATCATTCAATTAGATATTGATCTAATAATAGTTGGTCCAATGATTTAATTTCTCAATGACATGATACATTATTTTCCTCATAAAGTGAGTAATATTGCGAAAATTGAATCTGAAGGAAGTAATTCCCATTCTGGTGTAGATTTTTTAGCATTGAGTTTCTTTGAAATTATTGACAATAAACACACCAGATTATATCTTATATTCACTATATTTAGTAAACTCTCTTTTATGATTGATTTTTTATACATGAATACCATGAATTATTTGATAGAAATCCATTTTGATATGTTATTAGTATTATTATAGATGACACTCCATATTGAAGCCATGATTTTTAAGAATTACTACAATGCTTAGAAGTTAACCGATGGATTATTATTGACCAATGATACCATTGAAATAGGTTTGAAAAACTAAATACTACTTATAAAAAAGAATTATCATATCAGAGATTATAAAATTTATAATGCATAGAAGTGGATGATTAATGAGGTAAATCTACATCATCATATTATTCCTAGTAAGGTCTTGAAATGTTGGAAGAGGACTATGACAAAGAATATGTGTTACTTCCTACTAAACATAGGGTTGAATAAATATTTCATGTCACCTAAAATAAATAAATTTATGACCTGAAATGTGGAGAAAAATAAGGAAACTGATGAATTTACGCACTTGATGGATTCTTTGGCATGGAATGAATTTGATCCGAGTAACTCAATTTTTCAAGGATAGTAAAAATATATGAATAGGTTTAGTAGTAGTTATATTTATCCAGTTTGGTTATTTCGATGGTTTAACCCAAAGTACATGGATATAGTGGTTGGATCCATTCAACCTTTCCTATGTAGTAATGTATAAAAACCATACTTGATACTTTCAACTATTATTGGTGGTCCTAGAGGACCCAATGATAGAATTAAATTTTAAATAAAACCATTTATTTATTAGATAAAATAATTTTAGGTGAAAGGTGTGATGAATTTTGACTGATAATGTAATGTGATGGTTTGTCTCATTCCTAATTTGTTATAGAATACTAATTTCTTCCCTGTAAATTTTAATTTAATACGTTAGAGTGTAAAAGGAGTATTTATTTTTTTTCGTAAAAAAAACTAAATATATATATTTTCTCCATAGAGTGTGGTAATACCTTTGAAAAATATTATTTCTTTATCCAATACACAAGCTCATAAAATATATAGCTTCACTTGATGTAAACAAGGGGCACTACCCATCACATTTATTCATGAAATTTTATCAAAATTTAACATTCTTTTACTAAGAAAACATTCACAATGTATATGATTTTTTTCATTTATATACCATAAAATGTACCTCTATGCTACTTTATGTAGATAGTGAATTCATAATTGGAAGAACGATAGTATTTTCTTTAAATTTTCTTATTATAAAGGAATAATTTTGAGGAATTGTTTCTATGAGTTACAGATTGAGAAAAAAACGTGTGATAATATATTATAAACCGTTTTGAGAATCAAGGGAAAGTCAAATGATGTTTTTAATACATGATATGATATATAATAAATGATATTTATAAAAAAATTACAATTTTAGTTAGGTTAATGTAATATGTTACTCACCGAACTACATAAATGATGTTGAGTAACAAAAATAAAGAGTCATTTATTTCTATTTTAATGATTGTAAAAGTTCATATTGGTTATAATTTAATAATTTTAAAAATTTTACTATGGTGAACATGAAATTATAGGGTCTTAAAAATTAAAAAATCATAAATTTATCTATAGATAATTCCAGTAACAGTCAATGATTGATTATATACCCATGTTGTCAAGACATTGATTTATGTTTTTAATTTTTTAGATAAATATATTCTATAAATCATAGCATGAGTGATTTAGAATGACTACAAGAAATGATTTTACCCACACAAATTAATCTAGGGAAAATATTTCTACTATTTATTATGTCTTGTTTATCATGACCATATATTTAATTAGTGAAGTCATTGTTAGAATCCCCTAATAAATTAGCTGGATACATCCAATAAAGAAATATATAAATATGTTGAAATGATATGGGAATAATAGAGGACATATTAAATCACCAATAAAAAAGGGTTATTTTGTGGATGATGTTATTGATATGTACTAAAGATAATGTAAACCATGAGATACCTTTGGATCTATCATAATGAATGCGATATATATGTCATACGTACAACATGCATAAAGGAAATTCATATCATATGCCTTGGATTAAGGTATACCATAAGGTATGATATGAAGATAACATGACCCTCCTTTGGCCAATCATGTTATATGATATAGTGATATATTAATTGGGTTAATAATATTTTATTATCAAAATAACACCCTAATATTAATTAATTAATTCAAATATTAAGTGTTAACCTTTGGTAATAACATATCACTAATGGAGTTTTATGTTTTTATGAGGGGTCCTTAGCGAAAGATTTACATAAAAATGACCTTTTGTGTAGGGAATCCGTCACTATTGTATTTTGATAGAAAATAGTGGGACAATTTTGATTATTGGTGAGGGATGATCAAAAATAATTTCTATTTGTGATGGATGAACAACCCTTTTAAATTAATAAGGAAAATTTATTTTAAATAAACAATTTTGATGTGACGATTGGAATTTTTTTTCATTGAAACTGACAGTGAAATGTATCAGTTGACGAGATCAAATTGCTTGAATGAATTATATTATTATGCATGTCTTTTGTGAATCCAATACTCTTGTAGATTCACTTTCCAATAAGGGTGCGAATGAAGATGTATAAACTTTCCAAAACATTCCCCCTAATTATTTATTGAAAATTTTACATAGAGACAAATGTTTGATGCCTACATTTAGGATGGTTTAATTTATTTCTTTATTAATACAAGAGAATACATGCTCATTTTTGTCAAAAAAAATATTTAGGGTCAACTGGTATTAGGTATAGGAGGTTCACTTAAATGGTCTAGGGTAGGAAACTCCTTACTAAAACCACAAGTATGCTATCATATATTCCCCTATATATTCTAATCTCTTGGACTTGGCTTCTCACAGTCCTCCTCCATCTCTCTGTATCCACTATATCATCTGATCCTAACTCCTTACACTCTCATCATACTGTACATCAAACAATGATGAATAATCCCTATAAGTTCCCTTTAAGCTAATCGATGGAATCACAGACGTATCATAATAACTAAAAGGTTTTAGTCTTGAGCCAATACTGATCACCCAACCTTTCTTGATACAATAAATAGTCCCACATGTCTAGATGTCCTCATCAAAACATTAATCACAAGTGGAATTTTATTTAATGTCATCTTAACTCTCTCATTAATGAGAAACTATAGTCTCATACGTTTACTTAAAATATAATTAGAAATTAGAATAAAAATTAAATGAATATCCGCAAAATTTTAAAATATACTAAACACCATTTGAAACTTTCTTTCATTGACAAGCTATAATATACAGGGATCAATTTACACCTCCTAATGAAATTTGAACTCCATAATAGATAGCTCAATAACATCTTTTATATAATAAAAAACATTTTACATTTAATATATATATATATATATACTAATAAAAAATATTATATACCATATCTCATAAATGTATACTAAATGTGTAAATCCTGACCCTATGTGTGACCTCTTGTATCCCCTAGTTATGATCCCTAGATAATAAAAATCTCATAAAAGTCTCTCATATCTATTAGGACCACAATCCATCCCATACGATAGTTGAGATATAGTCATGTCACTGGGAGATTAGTTAAAAATAGTAATAGATTCTCAATCCCTACCATGATTTTTGAGGTTGTGTTAAAACTGAGGAACATGTTCACGTATTAAAATCTTTTATTCCTCATGTATTAGATCTCTTAAACTATTGGAAATCAGAGACCACACATTTTGCTATATAATTAAAGACAACATATCACTAATTAGATGAATTTAAAATAAAATATATTATTTAATAATATAAAATCAAGTGGTTGATCATCAGCTCATGAAGAATAATGAGATCTTGATCTGAAGACACCCGTAGATCAAAAAAATAAATTTCCTAGAATCTCCTCAGTCGGCCCAATCTCTAAATATGAAGAACATTTCAAATAAAAAAAACAATGAGAAAATTAAAACTGAAATTTATACAAAAACTCAATGTAAAAATATACTATAAACAATTAAACCTACCTCTATAAATGAGGATCAAAATAAAGACAGGGAAATTTCACTAGTACATAGTTTTAAATCATCATTTGAGAAAGACCAGATTCCATCCAAATAGGTGAAAAATTATACAGATCATATGAATCGGGAAGACCATCGAGATGTATGAAATCATCAAGAAAATAAAATAGATCATTGGGAGAATATACAACCACTTAAAAAAAAATTCACATTTATGAAAATTTTAATATAAATATAAAATATAAAAAACTAAAAAATATAAGAATATAATAATCTTACCATTAAATAATTCTAATACATATATCAAATATAAAAAACTAATAAATTCCAAAATATAATAAATACCTATAAATAAATACCATAATATAATAATTTTACGTATAATTTTTTTAATATAGATATAAAATATAAGAAAAAAATAAATACCATTGAGTATAAAATTTTCTTTTCATAAAATAATTGTTAATATAGATATAAAATAAAAAAAAATAATTACTAACATCAATGAAGGAATGAAATAGATCATAAAATCAAATCATCTAGAAGAAAAAATTTACTTATAAATAATTGTTTTGAAAAATATAAAATATAAAAAAATAATAAATACCTGAATACAATATATCAGTCATTATCTTCCCCTAATTTCGTTGAAGACAATGTATCCATATTCAACTTCTACTTCATAAACTTCCATATGGCTTTCAGTTTCATCATCCATTATTACATCATTGACATTATCAATTTCACTGGCCTTTAACTGGTTGGGTTTCATCAATGATATTTATATCCTATTGGGTGAGATATATATTTATGGTTTTTTCTTTAAAAATTTCAATATGTTTCACTTCACTATAATCATTTTTAATTTAAATAATATGATTTCCATGAGATTTAATTTTTATTCCAATTTAACAAAAATTAAAATCTCTCAAAACATTATAAAAATTCTCATAATTGACATTATATGCTTGATGTTCCAATATAAATGGTTCATTTGATGCAAGAAGACTATTATATTTATTGTCAATGACTCCATGTTATGGATAATCTTGAAACCCTCGGTTAGTATCAAACCAATGTAATTTAATCATTATTATATAATTTGGTCCTCGATAACAAATATCAATTATTTCAACCTCCATAACAGAAAAGTCAAATCAGTTTATTTATGAAGATATAATTTTAAACAAACACAACTATTTATTTATTTCTTTGATTCTCCATATATTCATGTATGGAATTGGAATATATTACTACATTCCCATGATAAGTTTACCAATATTAATGGATGGTTTTTGAGAAAACCTAATTGAATATCAATTTTACATTCATGTTTTGTTTCCTAAAAACTATAAAGATTACAAATAATAGATATAAATACATCCTTTTTTAATATTCAATAAAAAACAACTTAACTTACCATTCTTTGAAACCAATAAGCAATATTTAATTCATGAGTTTCATCAAGAGAAACATAGGTCATTTTTAAAATTTTTAATTTTATATAGTCATCATATTGTCTAAAAATGTAAATAAATGTATATATTGTAAAATTTTTTAAAAAATAATAAACAGTATAACTTAATACACAATTTATGTCATTTCTTCACAATTAAGTAGAACTTATGTATGAACTCTGTATAGTTCTTCATCAAAAATACATTATTCAAGATAACAACCAAAACCTTTATTGGGTTGAATAAAAACTGAAAATTGATGATCTCTAAAATAATCAAAATTTTCATTATTGAGACTAATTTGACTATGTTTTGAAGGACATTATTATTGAAAAAATAAGATAAAAATTTTTATATTTCCTCATTTAAGTATGCTTTGGAAATTGATGCTTCAATTAATGTTTTTTACATATTTTATTCTCTATTTTTTGCATACATATCTAAAATGGTTATATCCATTGGAATTGCAATATCCCTCCATATTTAGATCCGTATAGAAAATGAAACGTTAAATGTTCTACTTAGTCAAAGAAGTTCTATAGGAATATTTTCTCCTATTTACATAAAATTAATAATTTTTTAGCTTATCAAATTATTCATAATCATATATTTATGAACAGATATATCAAAATAAATATGATACTTTAGTAAACACACCCTAGAAGGAAGAATTGAACATCCCTTTAAGACAAACATGCATTAATTGTTCCATTACGACATAGAATTCATGACCATTTAACCCTCTTATATGCCCATTTCTGATGCAATGAGATAAATTAGAAGCATAAACATTTGAAAATCATAAATATATAATCCATTAATATAATAATATAATTCTTTCTTTAGAAAGTGTGAAATATTTTTTATGATTTATTAAATTATGCGATCATTAATATATTTTTACACGTTTTTCTAAACAAATAGACATATCAAAAATATGAATACATCTACACATACATACATCCATGCATACATCCATCCATCTATCCATACATAAAATCATACATAAATATATACATATATAAATACATACAAATAACCATACATATATACATACATACTTAAATAGATCCATAAATAATATAATAATCAAATATGTTTTAACCTCTTGCTATAATCCAAGAATTATCATAATTTTTTGAAAATTATACCACTATAAGCATGTAATAAAATTGACCAATTAAATATATTTATATAGATTTATTCAATATCATATATCCCTAATAAATTTACATTATAATTATTTTTTCTAACAAATAACATAAAATAATAATCTTAAATTAACCCAAATTACCAAAAAATATTAAATCTAAATGTTTAATGAAGATAAAAACATTTCAAATTAATTAAAATAAAATCTTATAGATTTGATGGACAACCAAATAGGGAATAATAAAATTATAGTTACACTAAATACCAATAACTCAACAAATTAGGCTCACTTATGACCTTGGGTTTTACCAAACTAATTTCACCATGTTTTATGGAAAATCAGAGCAAGAATGAAAGCAGAGAGAATAAGAATCCATATTTGGGGGATTAAAACCCAAATATGGAAAAAATCGACTAATGAATAAAAGATTTTGGGAGGATCCATCCGGGGGTTGTCATGCTTGGATCGATGTTTATAGGGGAAATAGAAGGGAATAAGAATGTGGTTTATGTTTAGTTATAATAAATTTTTAATAGTTACGGGTTAATATTGATAAATTTTATTTCATTACTAAAGGTTATTTCAATTTTTTATGAATTTTATTATCCATCAATAAAGGTTTTTTTTCAATTAGTTGTTTTTTTCATAGAATCCATTTTCTATTTTCAATATTCTTGGAGGGATCTCCTAGCATGCATGCACACCAAATGTATTTGTGATGAAAGAAATTTTCTATCCCAAATAACTCATTCTATAGTACTATTTTCATTATATTACTTTCCTGTCTCAAATAACCCATCACCATTATTAATTTTTTATGCATAGTATAAAGAGTTTTCCTTTTTTTACAATGGTTTATGGGATGAAAATTTTGGGAATTATGTTGGATAAATGTTACAACCATTGTAATAAAATTTAATTTACTATTACATTACATATTGTACAAGTAAATTCATGTAAAGTCTCTTGAGTATAGTGATTCTTATATAAAGGAGGAAATAAGAATGTGAATAATGTGTAATCCCCGAGAAAGCCTTATATTCAATTTTTTCTTCCTAGTGTATTTAAATCTCCTTATTTAATTTCTATCAAGGGGTAAAATCAAAAGATGTGAGCTATGGCGAATCCCACCAATGAATTAGGTGGTTTAGATCTGCTCATGGATACAAAATAGAGGGAGGATCCCATTGGTTTCACCTCATAGATCTTTATCAAACCAATATGATAGAAGGAAAGAGTATTGACCATCTACCATGAAAGGTACATGTTTTTCATTATGTTTATACATGGTTTAATTTTTACATATCTTGTTGGTCTTGGGTATGTGGTTTTTAATGTCATCAACTACTTTTAATATGTTTTATTAAATCCTTAGAAACTCATTGGTGGTATGAGAACACTACTATGCTTCTTAATTATTATAATCATATTGAAATGGTGAATACATGGAAATAGTTTTTGTATAAAATTATGCCTCCTTAAAAACAGTATGGATTTTTAATGGTGGATTACATTATGATAGAGTATATTGGAAGATTTGAAATATTTGTTATGGCTAGTACTATGACAAAAAATGTTGAAATCAATGATTAGGTTGCACCACTTGATAGGAGACAGCATATTATGAAATTCAATATAATCCTTTCATTTTTCATACAGCATAGTGTAAGATTTAGGGTGTCATCTTGTAAAAAACAAATGATTTCTAACTATTTCACATGATGAAAATAGAGTATTGTATGATAATAATGATAAGAAATATATCATAAATTATGATCCACATGCATAAAAGGATATATTACAATATGGATTATCTATCACCAATTATGATTGATAACTCCAAAGGGATTTTATATGATATGTCCTTCCAATCATCAATTATGATATAGTTAATATGGTTAAATATAATAAATAACAAAATATTATTTTTTAAAATTTTCTTATTTGAATTGAATAAAAAAATATATAATTTGATCATAAATTATAAAAAAAGGTGTTTTGGGAAATTTATTTAATTCCCAAAGTGTTTATAAATTAATTGATTATAAAATTAACAAAATCAAATATTAAATTTTGGATATTTTTTTGAAATAAATAATGTATAATATTATTTGTTAATATAAAATTCTCTGTTAATTTATCTGAAATAGATTATAATTTTCATATAAAATATATAGATGAATGTTATAAAGATAATTTATAAATTTTTATCAATTAAAAAATAAGGTATTATATAAATTATTTTACACATAAAAGTATGAATTGGTTAAAAAATATCATTTGAAATGCATTTTTTGAGAAAATTAAATAGAAAATATAGAAAGATAATTCAATAATTGATATGATAAATGTTCAAATAATATTAAATATGGTATATTATGAATGTTTAAATAATCAATGAATCATTTATATAAGTAAGGATTATATTCTAGATATGATATGTTTAAGTAAAATTTTGTATTAATGTCAATATGAAGGATTTCATGATGGGAATAAATATAAACGTTTTTATATTTATTTATTTATATATTTTTTATGATCCGATTATAAATTTTAAACTATTTATAATTTATTAATTAATTGTTTGTAAATTAGTATCTCGTGTCTAAATTTTTTAATTGTTAATTTACTTAGTATCGTGTACCATTTTATTATTAAGGAAAATATATTTTTATGTTATGATTATGCATATTCCATAGGTTATTTTTAAAAAAAAATTATATATATATTATGAAACAGGAATTGAAGGGATTACATTCAAGGTATGATAATTGATTCCATGGAATGTATTGAGATCCAAAACTAAATTCTTATATGAATGTATAAATGTAAAAGAAATAACATAAATCCCCTTCAAGAATAATCCTATGCATTATAATCTATAACATCCCATTTTTCATTCATTAAAAGATCACTCTCTATTAGCATTATGAGGTGTCTTGAGGGGTCATAGGGTGTTCTAGACCTTTTTAATAGATGTGGAATTGAAATTAAAGCTTTCCATGTTGTAGAAGGTCCACTGAGATTATTAGTGAGGTTAATAGATCATCTAGTGGGATGGGCATTGGAAATAAAAATCTATTATAGCCCCTGGTATAACAATATCAAACCTTTACTCCCAGATCTGGTGCCAAAATCGTAAACTTTACATATCCATATTTGATATAGATGAAGGTGACCCAATTTTTTCCATCCAAAACATACAACATCAAAATGAAATATTGAATAAATTCAATTTTCAAGGACTATTTAGGCTTATAATTTTAGAGAATTTGGACAAAATCTTAAAAAACAAATCCCCATGTCTTTAAATGAGAATTTATTCCACTTATCCCAGTGTTTTTTATTTAAAATTAAGTCATCATAATTGTCCTTATGAAAAACTTAAATAAATAATTCATTCAATAACAATATTGATAACCTGGGGAATAGGAAACATGCAAAGGGTGATCAAAAATTCCTTATTAGGGAAGACATAAGAATTAAAAAATAATATTGTTAGTGATCATAATAAGAGAATAAGTGTATGATAACATAAACAAAGTTTATGAGCGTAACATAAGAATAGTCATACAAATCAGTACCTGGATTATCGAACATGGAAACAGGTAATAAAGATTTAACAAATGAAAGAGTCCTCAAATCCAATAATCATAAGCCTGGTTATATCAATCTTAATCAAATGAACCATTTATTACCCATTTGAAGTATAGAAAAAATGTGTCAGTGTCTTGAGACTTTATATTCCTATAATACTTATAGAACTCTTACAAAACCTACACAAAGGAAATAACTATTTAGTTGACTTCTAATCCCAATGCATTATTGTACTATTTGGGTACTCCCATCATATAAGCTATTTTGGGCTCACTCCATGCAATTTGGGTGTACAAATCACATAAAAATGTCCAAGAACCCTAAATAAATCACATAGAGAATATTATTATATATAAAAATCATAAAGATAATTATTATTACTTGTATGACATGATTAATCCATGAAAAAGAAATGGGCTCCATGATAATCTCATCGAAACATGATTATTCCTTACAAAAGAAATAGTTTCCGTAATAATATCTTTCAAACATGACTAACCCATGGAAAAGAAATATGTTCCATAATAATTTCTTTGAATAATAATTATTGATTATAAAAAATTGGTGTGTTATAACCTCTTTATTTTAATGATAAAAAATCATGTTTGTTATATTTCTAACAAATTTAATGATTTATGACAATAAATATTTTTCTAGTAAAATTATGACAATGTTTAAATAAGTTATATTATTCTGTTTTTTCAACGGATGTACCATATGTTATGGAATGATATCATTGGATATACCACTGTTAACATCTACATCTAGAGATATCTACCATCAGTTACATGTACGACTAGAAAAAATATACCAGTGGACACATCTATTGCCAGATAATTCTACTGTTAGTCACATCTACTGCCAGAGAAGATCTACCAATAAATAGATCTACCACTCGAATAGATCTATCACCATAATAGGTCTACCAAAAACAATTACTTACCACAAGAAAGATATACCTCTAGAAATATCTACCATCAGATAGATCTAACATCAAGTCATTTATACCATTATTCTGGGTTTCTGTTTAGAGTTTATACAACTGGAGTGATACCATTTCTCTATATATTAACTTCAAAATATAGTTTATCCAAAATCTATTTTACATAATTAAAACCATTTAGATGCACATGGGTTTAATAATCATTAATTATAAACTACTACATGGATTCAACCAAAAGATTCATAATTTCTAGATTTTGTACTAAGTATAATGATTAAAGATATATTATCATTGTTATCCAATGGAAAATTAGAATTGGATCCATATGAATTCAAAAGAACAACCTCATGTGTAAAACAATAAGAAATGAATAGATGCCACTAATATTAATATGAATAATCAAGAATATTATCTAATAAACCAATGTGTGTAAGGATTCTAGACATCAATTCACATAAAATAGAAGGATTTTACAGACCTTCACAACACTCAGTTTTGCTATACATTTTGTGAAACCTTTTCAATCATCTAACTAAGATAGATTTGTGGACTTCTAAATATTTTAAGCTATTCAGATTGAGAACCATCACATTTTCTTATCTCTAATAATTTACTATTTCTATTTATGCTGTATGTTTGATATGTGTTTAGTTTTATTGTGTTTTTATATAAAACATAGTCTCTTATAGTTATTTTGAGAGTGCTCACACTCTCTCCCAAATTTCTTCATTTGTATACTCATGAAAACTATGGAATATTTCACGTATGGAATGTACTTATGTTTATCCCACATATAACTGTGAATGATGTGTTTGGCCTAGACAACCCTGTGTTCTATTATCAACCAATCCTGATCAGGGTTCTAGATAAAGTTTATTGTTTAATAAACTACTTAGTAGCAGGTGATTTCGAATTAGAGTGGATTATGTCTCTTCTTGAGACCGACCACTGGTTTGATTTTCTTAATTTTTTTCCTTGTTTTTTGTCTATTTTTCAATTTTCAATTTTTCTATATATCAAAATCTTTATCAAAATATTTCTTTGATAGTTAATCTCAATTTTTGTTCTATATAGTAATTTTGTTTCAGAAGTTAATGTTATTTCAATGATTATTTTTGTTGATCATTGATCCCACTTTGAGAATATATATGAAAAATCAATATATATTTCTATATGTTTGATTTACAAGGTTATTTTTATCAAATTGGAGGATTTAACTTTTATTTTTTCTTGTAAAGATAAATTTTATTGGAAACTAAATTCACCCTCCTCTTGAGTTATCTTTTCTAACCGAAATTTGGTATCATAGGAGTTTCAAAATAAAATTTTAATTTGATTTAGTGACAATGTAGAGTTCTTAAATTTAAATTTATTATATATTTATACCTTTATGGAAAACAATAGACAAGCCAGAACTTCCACTAAGAAGCCTCCTAATATTAATGGTACTAATTATACTCAATGGAAGACTAAAATGAAAATGCATATCGAATGCATAGGTTTTGAAATTTAGAATTTCATGGTAGATAAATTAGAACTAAACAAAATAGATATATATAAATGTAATGATATTACTAAAGGAGCTTATAAAAATAACTGTAAAGTTATGAATGCTTTATATTGTTCTTTATGAGATGAATAATTTTACAAAATATCTTTCCTTACCACTACAATTAAGATTTGTGATACAATGGATGTTTGTCAGAAAAGAACTTAAAATATAAAAGAAATAAATTTGAATACATATACTATTAAATATGATACCATTATGATGAAACCTGATGAACAAATTTTTGATATGTATCTAAATTTCAATGAGATTGTGAACATGATACATTAAATCAGGAAACAAATTGCAGATGAAGGTCAAGTGACGTGCCTAATAAATGTTTACCAGATAGGAGAGAAAAATCTTTTTCAATTAGATAATCATGTTAGATAAGTAAGTTTCCTATTAAAGAGCTTATTGTAAGGATCATGATGTATAAAGAGGAACTTATAGTGAAATAGTGGAATAAGATAATCTAAATTGGAATTCCTTAACCTTCAAATATTCATACTCAAAACAAAAAAAAAGGATTAATAAGACATATCATGTAATGGAGAATCATATTTGAATAGTGATATAGAAATGGTTCACTTTTCTAGATTATTTAAGAAATTTTACAAAAAGTTATGAATTCTTTGTGATGTCAAACAACAAAGTATGTTTGAAAATCTAGGTACCTAGACAAAATAATGGGAAAATGATCAGTATGCAAATAAAATTACCTGTTATGAATGAAAGATAAAAGGTCATATCAAAGTATCCAATAATATTATATAATTTGAGAAACATATTGAGGAAAAATGTGTGAGATATAAGAAGATAATTTAAGCAACTTGGATTACTTCATATGATAGTTCAAGTGATTCAGACATAAGGAGAGAGGAAAATCATGATAGAGGCAATATGTGTTTTATGAAAAACATAGTTGAGTTATCTTATATATTTTTTTCATCTACTGTTCATAATTTCAAACTTCCTAAAGATTAAAATAGTGGAGAAAACATGTCAATTGAAGAAAATTTTTAAATTTTTAATATTTCATAAAAACAACTTCAATGAACCAAAAGATAAGTGATACTATTTAAAGAAGCATTCATTACTTATCTTCTCTCCTTAAAAAAAATTTTTGTACAAAAATTATAAAAATTAGAAATTAATAATAGACAATAATGAGAAAAAACTATCAAATGAATTATTAAAAAAATTAAAAATATTAAAAAAGGTAAGAAATACATTAACCCAAATTTTTTTGGAAAGAAAAATACACCAAACTATACCAAAAGTGTTAGATACTAACCTGGGTAAAGAAAGACCAATAAGAATAAATTTATTTCTTGTTCAAGTTCTATAAGTTTATTGAATACTAATTATTCTTATGGAACAAATATTTTTTTTATAATGTTTTAGATCTACCTACATGAAACCAGTTGGACAATTATGGATTCATAAATCCATAATTCATAGTATCTTGGGACCGAGAAGATATGGGTACCAAAATCATTTATTTCCTAATTTTTTAAGAAAAATTATTGAAAAGTTACAGTTATCACTTATTTTATCTAGAAAATGGATACTCGAGAAACATGATTGGGGAATACTCAGGTTTTAAGAACTAAATCAATGTTGATGGTGGACATGTCACCTTCAGTGAAAATTCCAATAAAAAAATAATTGGACTTGGTCAAATCAGTAACTATAATACTATTTTAATTTGTATTGTTTTATTTTTATGAAGATTAAAGTATAATATTCTTAGCATATCACAACTATGTGATGATAGTTTCCAAGTTATGTTTGGAAATAAGTCCCAAATTTTTTTTTATGAATATTATTCAGTTTTCAATGCTTTGAGAAAACATAACATATTTCTTATTGATTTAGATTCCTTGTTTTCTAAAAAACTTCCTCTCTATGTGCCTTTAACAAAGAGTCTTGACTCTAGCCTAGGAGACTAGGACATTGCAATATAAATTCACTTAAAAATATAACTAGGAAAGGGATAAGTGAAGATTTATAAAAACTATATTTTTAAAATGAAATGGTAAGGATCCAATGTTAAAAAGAGAAACATCACAAAATTTATTTCAAACCATAGAAATAAGTTTCATCTTCTCAACCACTATAGTTTGTTCACATGTATTTTTTCGGGCCCCCTAAAATTTACAGATTCAATGGGAAGTAATATATTTATTTTCTAGTCGATTAATTTTCTCGATATAATTGAGTATTCTTTGTATCTCAAAAAAATAAAGATTATTTATTTATCTAAGTATGATAAATAAAAATAAAATATTAGTGGAATTAGAATTAACACCTTAAGAAGTGATCATGTACATGACTTTGGAAATGAATATTTTGAATTATTATGCTCAAAACACGACAATAATTAAAACTTTTTTTCTCTTATGACCCTATAGGAGAATGGTGTAGTAGAAATGATAAATTGAACCCTTTATGAAATTTATCAGACCATGATAAATAAGTATGATTTTCCTGTTTATTTTTGGGAAGAAGATTAGATACATCCTACTTCATAATCAATAGAGTTATTATAAGTCCAATTTTAAAGAAAACCCTATATGAATTATTAAATTGAAGAAAAACAAAGGATAATTACATTATATGTTTTTGTTTCAAAGACCTTATTCTAAATTAAAATGATAATTTAAACAAAATTTCATCCAATAATGATGAGGGAATTTTCCTGGGATATTATATAACTAGTAAGTCATAAAAATTTATTCAATAAAAGGAACAATATTGTAGAGGAATATGTACATGTAAATATTTAAGAAATAGATCCACATTAGTCTAAGAATCATTTATATAACCTTGAATATGATCAGTATAATCTAAATATAAATGCTAAAACTTATAGAGGTTCTGTAAAACATACATAAAAATATTCTAGTTCTGATGAAAAAATTTAACACAATATTATAAAGGATAATGAAATATCTAGCACTTATTTTCCCAGAATGGACATGACTCATAGATATCATCCATTCGATTCTATAGTTGGAGACCTAGATAAAGGAACAAAAACTTGAGATTATGTTATAAATCGGGATGAACATCATATTTTATTGTCAAAAAATGAACTTAATAACATCAATGATGCAATTAATGTTGAATTTTATGTAACAAAAATGGTAGAATAATTCATTCAATTTGAATGACATAAATTCTTGGAACAATTGCATCTACCAAAACACATTCAGACCATTGGTACTAAATGGGTGTTTAGAAATAATGATTATGAGTTAGAAAAAATTGTTATAAATAAATCTATATTTTTGTACAAGGATATAGTTAAGAGGGAGATATTGATTAAGAGGAAACCTTTACACTAGTAAATATAATAGAATCCATTAGAATTATTCTTTCCAATGAATTGTTTACTTTATTTAAAACAATATCACATGGATGTTAAGAATGGATTCCTAAATGGATATATTATTGAGGATGTTTTTGTCGAACAACCCCAAAGATTATAAAATCATCAATTTCTTAATCTTGTTTTCAAATTAATAAATGCTTTATATGGTTAAAAATAAACTCATCGTGATTTTTATAATAGGATCATCTCATTTTTTCAAATGGTTTTTAAAATAGTACGTTTGACATAACATTATTTATAAAAATAATTTCAAAATATTTTTTAGTCGTATAAATTTATGTTGATGATATAACTTTTGGATATTCTATAATTTTTTAGTGGTAATTTTTCAAAAATGATGCAAAGTGAATTTGAATTGAGTTTAATGGTTGAGTTACAATCCTACCTTGGGTTTCAATTTTTTAAAAATAAGGATGTAATTATTTTAACTAAAAGTAATTACCCCCAATACCATTTATTTTTTTCATATTGATAGAAAAAGGTGTAGTGACACTCCCATGAGTACAACCTATAAATTGGATCTGATGAAATAAGAGTATTAGTTTATCAAACCAATTGCAGAGGTAAAATTAGAATATTGAAATTATTAACTGCTCACTAACTGGATATTATGATTAGTGTATGTTTGTGTTCTAATTTTCTCGAAAATCCTAAATAATCACATTTACATGATGTCATAATAATTTTTATGTGCCTCGAATATACATCCAACTTAAGAATATTTTATATACTATAAGATAAGTATTTTATTTAGTTTGTTCTTCATTTTCCATTTTTGAAGGTTGTATGTTGGATAAAAAATAACCTCTATAAAAAGTACCTTTTTGAGAAAGTTACTAGTTTCATTGTGTAGAAAAAAGAAAAATTATGTTTCACTATATACTACTGAGGTAGATTATATAGAATTAGAAAGCTGATGTGAAATGTTTTTGTATATGAGTAACGCTTTACTAGAATATGAATATAAATTTCAACATGACCCTATATATTTTAATAATATGGGTGCATAAAATATCTATAAGAATCCTATACCTCATTTTTGTAAAATATATATTGATATAAGATACCACATTTTGGGAGATAATTTCCAAAAAATGTGATATAACTCTTGAATTCATTAGAACTGAACATAATATTGCTGACATATTTATAATTCCTTTGAATTATTAGAGATTAATATATATTAGAAATGATTTAGGAATTATAAAATTTGATGAGTTATTTAAATTCAAATTTAATTTTTAGAAAAATTATGTGGTTGGTGATCCACTGTTGGAGATCCACCTTTGAAGATCCCCAATTTTCAATCCACCATTGGAAATCCACCATTGGGGATATAATATTAGTGATCAATTTTTGGTGACCTACCACTGGTGATCCTCCATTTTCTATCCTCTTTTAGGGATTTACAATTACACTTTTATAATCATAAGCTTCTTATTTTATTTATTTCCAATAATTAAATTTTATTTGGTATATTTATTTTTATTTTAATATATTTCTTAATTAAAAATAATTTAATGATAAAATTGGTATAAAATAAGAATTTGTGAAACCTATCTCTCATATATTCATTAAACCTTCCCTTCTCTTTTCTGCATTGACCTGTAAGCCTCCTTGAATTCATCCTTAATCCTTGAAATCAGTGCAAAGATTGAAGTGGTGGTAGGGGTGAGAAATGAATTCAAACACTCTCCTGCCCACTGCTCTGGTGCCCCCAGGGGTTCTCTCTGTTGGCTATACAAGCCAAGAAATATGAGAAGAAAAAATTAAAGAGGAAGAAAAAATTGGCACACAACAGAAAGAAGCTTTCAAGCTTTTTCACAATTGAAATTTCAGACTACAATTACATCAATTTATAGACCCACAACATTAAATGCATAGAATTTATGTTGGTACAAAGAAAGACCAAAACATTAAATATAGAGAATCTATGACAGTACAAGGAAAGACCAAAATATTAAATGTTGAGCATTTATGATAGTACAAAGATATGCCAAATCTTTAAATGCTAAGCATTTATATTTTTTCAAAGAAAATAAATGGAGGGGGACCCATGTAAAAAAATGTGCAAGTAATAAATGACGCCGCAGGCAGCTTTGACTCACATTTTTGGTTTGCAATTCCAACACTCCCCTTCATACCAAAACTAGCTTCATTCTGAGCATTGTTTTGAGTCTTTTGAATGCATCTGAAGTTAATGCCTTTGTGAAAATATCCACCACCTATTCCATAGTATGACAATATTCCAATTTTTTTGTTTTCTGCTTCACATGATCTCTCAAAAAATGGAATAGGGTATCAATATGTTTGCTTCATCCATGCTGCACTGGATTTTTGGCAAGTATAATTGCCGACTTGTTATCCACATATATCACTGTGGATCCATCCTACGGATACTGCAACTCCTTCAGCAGATTTCTCAACCAGATTCCTTCGCAAACAGTGGATGATGCCGCCACGTACTCTGCTTCACATGTAGACTAGGCGACCACACTTTTCTTCCTTGAATTCCACGTGAAAGCAGTCGATCCAATAATAAATACATACCCAGTGGTTATTTTTCTTTCATCTTGGTCACCTCCCCAGTCACTGTCTGAGTATCCATGCATATTTGCTTCTTCATTGTATGGATAAAAAAAGACCAAAATACACCATTCCTTTAACGTACCTGAGGATGCGTTTTTCCGCTAACCAGTGTGACTCTTTTGGTGCGTCCATGTACCTGCTTAGAAGCCCAACACTATAGAAAATATCAGGCCTTGTGATTGTGAGATACCTCAGGCTTCCAATTAGACTCTTGAACAGAGTCGAGTCAACACTTCTTCCTTCTCCATCTTTTGTCAGTTTTAACCTCATTGCCACATGTGTGTTTATAGCATTGCAATTAGCCATCTTGAATTTTTCAAGCAAGTCCTTAGCATACCTCTTCTGAGAAATACAGATTCCCCCATGTTGTTGCTTTACTTATATGCCTATAAAAAAGGACATGAGACCTTCTTCGGTCATCTCGAACTCCTTGAACATAGCCTTCTTGAAATCATCGAACATCTGTCGACTATTCCCTGTAAACAGAAAATCATCAACATACAAGCATGCAATGATTATATCACCCCAATCTTTCTTCTTGATGTAAACTGCATGCTCATATGGACATTTGGTGAAGCTGTTATCTCGAAGATAGCTGTCAATGCGTGCATTCCAAGAACGAGGAGCCTACTTCAACCCATAAAGAGTTTTCTTCAGTCGATACACTTTGTCTTCCTCCCCTTGCATAACAAAGCCTTCAGGCTGGTCTATATGGACCTCTTCCTCTATAATTCCATTCAGGAATGCAGACTTGACATCCAATTGGTAGATCATCCAACTGTGATGAACAACAAGAGAGATTATCATTCTCACCGTGTCAAGGTGAGAAACAGGAGCGAATACTACTTCATAGTCCACCCCATACTTCTGTTTGTACCCCTTTGCTACGAGCCTTGCCTTGTAGTGATCGATTTCACCATCAGCATTTCGCTTGATCTTGTACACCCATTTGACACTAATGGATTTATGGCTATTAGGAAGTGTGGTCAGCTCCCATGTGTCATTTTTCTCTATGGTGCGAATTTCTTCTCTCATATCCATTCTCCAACATTCTTCCCTTGTGGATTCCTGAAATTTCAAAGTCTCATGATCTGCATACTGGCAAAAAAGATTTACCTCTTTAGTTTGTTCATAAATTTCGCTTAATCTTTTCATATTTATGGGAGCCATGGGTGAGGATGAGCTCGCCAAATTTTGACTTGATGGAGTCCTTTCAGGAGTGATGGAATTTCCTCCTGGACACCTGTGTTCTGATGATGTGCCTGGGGAAGGTGTTGCTGGCGTTTGCTCCTGATGATCATGCCTTTCTTTAGGATCTTCTGTTTCTATTGGAATCACTTTGTTTGGTTCTTCATCATTCCAATTCCATGCTTCTTCCTCGCTAAAGACCACATCTCTACTCACCACTAATTTATTGGTTAGTGGATTGTAGAGCTTATAGGCTTTAGACTCTTCACTGTAGCCGATGAAGATGCACTTTTCACCACGATCATCAAGCTTCCTTCTTCTCGCTTATGGAACTTGAGCATAGGAAACACACCCGAAGATTCTTAGGTGTGCTATGCTCGGTTTGTAGCCACTCTATGCCTCTTGTGGTGTCATGTTTCTGACGCTCTTCGTTGGGAACCGATTGAGAAGATAGGCACTACATGCCACTACTTCTGGCCAGAAGTCCTTTGGCAAGCCTTTCTCCTTCATCATGGTCCTCATCATGTCGAGGATGGTGCGGTTCTTCCTTTCTGTGATGCCATTATGCTATGGCGTGTAGGCTGTAGTGTATTTCTATTTGATGCCATGTTCCCTACAGAAATCTTGAAATGCATTTGAGGTGTATTCTCCTCCTCTGTCAGATCTGAGTACTTTGATTCTGTGGCCACTTTCAGTTTCAACATGAGCTTTAAAAGTTGTAAAGACAGTGAAAGCGGAAGATTTTTCTTTGATGCAATACACCCACAACTTTCTGCTGAAATCATCAATAAGGGTAATAAAATATCTATTACCTCCAAGTGACGGTGTTTCAAGTGATCCGCAGATATCAGTGTGAACCAACTGAAGTGGTTCCGTTGCTCTTCTAGACACTCCACTTAGAAATGAGTTCCTTTGTTGTTTGCCGAGTGTACACGCCTCACACACATGATTTGGAACTTCAATTACTGGCAATCCGTGCACCATGCTTGATGAAGATAGAATTTTAATCCCACTAAAATACAGATTTCCAAATCACAGATGCCATCTCCATAAGTCATTTTTCATGAGTCCCAAGAGACACTCCCCAGACTTTGTGTTGATTCACAGCGGAAACATGCGATTCTTCGCCATTTGGACTTGTGCAACAAGTCTCTTGTGAGAATCCCTTATAGACAAAGAAGAATTTTCCAAGTTTATGACATACCCCTTCTCAAGAAGTTGGCCGAGACTGATGATATTATTTTTCATACTTGGTATGTAATATACATTAGAAATGTAATTCGACTCTCCATTCTTCAGATAGATTTTGATTTTACCTTTTCCTCTCACGGGTACCTTGGATGAGTCTCCAAAACTCACATCACCACGAACTTCTTCAGTGAGTTCCTCGAACAGTTGTTTGTTACCACTCATGTGGTTTCTTGCACCAGTGTCAAGATACCAAACATTGGGGTGTTCACATGACTTTTCTTGTGTGAGGAGGAGTGTGGTACCTTCTTCTTCATGATGAGATTTTTCAGCATAGTTGTATCGTTCATCGTGATCCAGTTTACTCCAAAAATCAGAATCATAATGCCCAAATTTATTACAGTTGTGGCATTGAATGTTCTTTGCGTTTCCACGACCACGTGTGAATCATCCTCCACCATTCCCTCTTCCCCAAAAGATGGTAGTATTTTTTTGCTTTTGTTGATGTCTTGGATAATATCCACGCCCTCTTCCTCTTCCACGATGATCGCCTCATTGCGTCTGGCCATTATTTTGTTCTTGTAGAGTCATCTTGGAATCCAAGGCATGCTCTATTGTTGAAACGATATTCTTTTGCATCTGTTGCTCGTGCACATGCAACGACCCCATCAGTTCTTCAATGGAAAGTTTCTCCAAATCCTTTGATTCTTCGATTGCCACAACCACATGCTCAAACATGGTTGTGATAGATCGAAGTGATTTTTCGATAACTCTAATGTCCTCTACTTTTTCACCATTCCTTTTCAAATTTTTAAAAATAACAATTAATCTTGAGAAATAATCAGAGATGCTCTCACCTTCTTTCATGTGTGACGATTCAAATTCCGCTCTTAATGTTTGAAGACGTACCCGCTTCACTCGATCAACACCTTTGAAGACGTTGGCAAGGGTATACCAAGCTTGCTTTCTTGATGTTGCTTCGGAAATAATTTCGAACGTTGATTCATCCAACCCTTGACAGAGGAGGAACAACGCCTTGTTGTCTTTCTTTATTTGATTTTTGAGGGCTGTCTTTTCTTCATTCGTGAAGGCAGATTCTTCCGCCATAGTGGGTACAACATACCCTGCGGTAACGATCTCCCATAATTCTTGTGACCCGAATAGCGCCTTCATCTGGATGCACCATCTTTCATAGTTGTGCTTGGACAACTTCAGAACTTGCGGCTGGATTGCGGCCATCTTAAAAAAATTGGAGAATTTTGGTAACTTGGCCTCTGATACTAGTTTGTTGGCTATACAAGATGAGAAATATGAGAAGAAAAAATTGAAGAGGAAGAAAAAATTGGCACACAACACAAAGAAGCTTTAAATCATTTTCACAATTGAAATTTTAGACTATAATTACATCAACTTCTAGACCCACAACATTAAATGCATAGCATTTATGTTGGTACAAAGAAAGACCAAAACATTAAATACAGAGAATCTATGATGGTATAAGGAAAGACTAAAACATTAAATGCTGAGCATTTATGACAGTACAAAGATATACCAAATCTTTAAATGCAGAGTATTTAAATTTATTCAAAGAAAATAAATGGAGGTGGACCCATGGAATAAAATATGCAAGTAATAAATGACACTGTAGACAGATTTGACTCATATTTTTGGTTTGAAATTCCAACACTCTCCACGTCTGGATCGCCTGTGAACGATGCGGTCTCGGTTTGTTCTTCGGGGTTCTCATTCAAGTAAGCTCTTCTTCGGAAACCCACGAGTCTGGACCTACTTCATAAGGGCTCATCGGCCGGTCCATAGGTCGCTTCTTCTTTCTCGGAGAAAGGTTCCCCCATGCTCGAGGTCTCAATGACATCCTTTGTGGATGCATCCATGAATCTCCAATGGAATCTGGTCGTGAGGTTTCGGGTGGACATGCCTCCCCTTGCACTCTTTCACGATTTTGTTAGGAGATGAGAATTAGATCTGCTGACCTCATTGTCTATTCTGGATTGCAAATATTTCTGTATCGTGCTGGCTTCTAGTGAAGATTTCATTTCATCTTGGAGTAGGTTTCCATGTTCTTTGGGGCGTTGGAGATTCACCCTCTCGCAGTGGTCGATGGATGTGCATTTTGGAAGGGAGTTCTCTAGCACAGAGGTGTGGGTTTCACTCCCAGGGCTGCCCCTTCCTATCATGAATGAAGCATTTCTTAAGGTTATTTGGGATTCTCTGGGGAGGTTCTTATGTACGGATGATCGAACCTTGTGTCGGGCGAAGGCTTTAGTTGTAAGGATCTGCGTTGAGGTGGATATCTCTCGGGAAATTTAGGATAATCTTGTGATCAGAATTAAAGGGATGAAGGAAATTCATCAACCTCTGGTTTACCTGGTCTTCCCCAGGTTTTTCTCCCCCTGTCAACTCTCAGGGCATACTTTGCAGGTCTGTTACAAGGCCTGATCAAACGGTGTCGTGCATCAGGAGACTTTGAGGTCCTCTACTCAGCAGCTTCATTCACTTCGGCATGATGGTATGAAGGGTTGTGTTCAGAGTGAAGGAGTTCCCTATGTTTCCCCTGTGCTGGCCTCTGAGTCTTTGTCTTCCATTCCTAAGAATGGTGGGAGGGTGCCTCTCAGTCGCACCTTGGTTCCTGATTTTCAAAGATTGAGTAGTGAAGTTGTGGTGAAGTCTTTGGAGGAAGGTCCTCCCCTCATGGGGGTGTCTTTCAGCAATGTGCTAAACATTTGGAATGTGTTTGCAGAGATTTGGGTTCCCTTGTCAGTGCGCATTTCAGACATCTCCTTAGTGACATCTATCTCAGGTGCTCCAGAGGCTTTTCTAGCGTCTAAAGGTCTTCCCACTTTACTATTGGAATCCAGTCCAGTGGATTCCTCACCCCTACCTCTGAACTCTATGCCTTCTTTTCCATCTCCTCCTAGCTCTCCCCAAGCGTCCCCACTACCAGACCAGGGTATGTTGGGGTATCTATGTTTTTTGTCCCTAGAAGCTCTTCGTAGGGAGCGTACCTGCAGTGGGGTTTCCCCAGTGTCAGTTTCCACACAGGTTCAATCTGGGGTTCCCACTCATTCAATGGTAAAGCTCGAGGTGTCAACAGGTGCTTTTTCTTTGCTTTATGATATAGGCCAGGAATCAGGGTCCAAATCCAGACACGATCAGATCTATGTCTACATTTCTTATTTGGAATGGCAATGTCCTTGGAGCCAGGGTGAAGACAAATTTTATCATTATTGAGATGAGTAACAATCATGTTTCATTGGTGGCTATTCTGGATCTAAAAAAATCCTCTAAAAAGATTCAAGAGTATGTTCTTCACCTTAGAATGCACGGTTTCATGCATGGGGACCCTCCCAACTCTCATATATGGCTCTTTTGGAAGGATCATGTTAGTGTTGATCTTCTGAGTTCGTCGGATCAAGATCTTAATACTAGGATCACGGTGGGGATTCACGTGTTTCTTTTCTCCTTCATCTATGTGAACTGTACAACTCAGGAAAGGGATGCCTTATGGAGTTTTCTAGATGATTTTAATCCTGGAAGTACCCCTTGGATTGTTGGTAGAGATTTCAACATCATTGTCTGTCCAGAAGAGAAGAAATGAAGTGGGGAGTTTCCCATGAATTCCAGCTAAGTCTTTGTCCCATTAATGGTAAGGAATGGTCTTATGGATTCTGGTTTCGAGGGCAGTATCTTTCGCTGGTGTAATAATCAATGTGGCGGGAGACACTCATACTCTCAGCTCGATTGATGCTTGATGAATAATGCTTCAATTTCTATGTTTCCAGACACCATGGTATGTCACCTGACTAGAGGGCTGTCTGATCACTCTCCGATTTATATTATTCTTGGTGCAAGGGTATTGAGTGGGGTTCATGCCTAGTTTTTATATTCATGGATCGAGGGACCTAGATTCATCGAGGTGGTTAGGGAGGCATGGGTCTTGCATCACCAGGGGAACCCGTGGAGTGTTCTGCATAGAAAGTTGAGGAGGCTCAAGACTTGTCTTTAGACCTAGAGGAAGATGATTCCCAATCGTGATCAGGAGGTGTCTAAGCTAAGTATGGAGGTGGATCGCCTGGAGGGTTGCCTGGAACAGGGTTGGGATAACAATCTATTTTCTGATATAAGGATTAAAAAGGATAAATTAGCATACAACCTTCTGATGTATGAAAGGATCGCCAGGGAAGGATCTTGGGTGAAATGGCTATGTGAGGGGGACCAAAAATTGGGGTACTTCCATGCCTACATCAGAGAACACTTCTGTGTTCAAAGGACTAATATCTTAAGGGAGGATCTATCCTTCTCCTCTGATATTGATGAGGTGGGGGCCATGGTCAATGTATCTCTTCAGGCTCTTCTGGCGGCTCCCAAAACTGTGATGGTAGGGGGTTATCTGAGAGAAGGTGTCTCGATCTTTGAGGGTATTCCAAGCACAGTTTCTGAGGTCATTGATGAGGTCCTAAGGACATCACTGGAGGAGGATGAGGTCCAAGAGGCTGTTTGGTCTCTGAACCTGGACAGTGCACCAGGGCCTGATGGTTTTCCTGGATCATTTTCCAGGGCGGAATGGGACATTATTAAGGGGGATCAAGTTGGTAATGTGCATGATTTCTTTCCAGGAGGGGACTTACCACGTATATCCTGTGAAACTAAAATGGTTCTTATTCCCAAGTTGAGTAATACCCTTTCCATTGATCAGTACCATCCCATTTGTATGTGCAATCTTCTATTCATGGTTTTGGGTCTCATTCTTAACAAGAGTCTGGATAAATCTCTAGATTCTTGGATGAACCCTGAGCAGCATGGATTCATCAGAGGGAGGTCAATTCAGGGGGAGATTGGAGTGGTTCAAGAAATGATCAGTGTAATAAATAAAAAATCCTTTAGGGGTAATTTGGTGGTTAAAATAAACATGAACGAAGCCTATGACAGGTTGTAGTGGGGATTTGTCCTAAGAGTCCTGGATAGCATGGGGTTTTCTAATTGGACCAGAGATATTTTCTTCTGCTCTTTCAGTTTGGCATGGATCTTTACATCCTTCATGGGTAAAAATATTCGTTTCTTTAGGGCCTATTGGGGCCTCAGGCATGGTGATCCTTTGTCCCATACTTTATTCATTCTTTCTCAAAATGCTTTCAACCTATATATTAATCAGGGTCTTTGTAGGGGTACAATTCTGTCCTATCATAATAGACATGGCATAAGGGGAGTCACTCAATTGATGTTTGCAGATGACACTATTATTTTTAAAAATGGTAGTAGGTGGTCAGTGTAGGGGTTGAAGGGAATCATTGGGGATTACTGCAAGTGGAGTGGTCAGGTGGTGAATAAAGAGAAGAGTCTCTTCTTTACTTCTAGGAAAACCTCTGAGAGAAGGGAGAGGGCCATGGGCGCCAGTCTGAGTATGTGCAAGGTATCATTTCCCATGGAGTATCTTGGAGCACTAGTCAGCCCCTTTCTCTTTGGTTTCACTATTTTGATAAACACATAGGTAAAATCATGGGCAACATTTAATACTCGAAAAACAGGTTCTTATCCTTCTGAGGTCACATTACACTGCTGAACAACATGTTAGTTTCCATCACTATGCATATCCTATCCACTCTTAAGGTCCCCAAGAGTGTGGTTGTCAACCTGGAAAAGATTATGATGTCCTTCATTTGGGATGGGAATTGGAAGGTTTAAACTATTGGGCCTCAGGAAAATGGTTGGCCATACCTCTATCTGAAGGGGGAATTAATATGAGAAGTGTCTTCTGAACCATTCGAGGGTTACATGCGAAGTTGGCATGGGAAGCTCTGGAGATTAGGTCTCTTTGGGAAGAACAATGCAGTGTGTTTATGGTATGAATGTGAATGCTCAAAGGAGCCAAACCTCTAGAATATGGAACATGATCCATCCATTTCTTGAGGATATTCAACAGAATTCTTGACGGATCGTGGGAAAGGGAAATATCAATTTTTGGCAACAAGAGTATGGGGTGGGTAAGCTGTGGTTTTCGGGATGCCCTACCACAAACATATCCTTTAGGGAGGCAAGTAGTCACCCCAGGTTTGTCCAAGCTATTCTGGATGAGGGACAATTAGGGTTTTTCAAAAATATTATTTCTAATGATGAGGATGATAAACTTGTATTCACTGGCTCTGTGATGGGTAATTTCTCCATCAAGGACTATGTTCGGGTGGTAAGGTCCACCTCGAGTAACGATATTTGGGGGGAGGTTTTTTGGTGCAAGGAAATACATTCCAAATTTAACTTTCTGTTATGGTGAATGAGGTATAGCGCCTTATATACGAATGAGAACCTACAGTGAATGGGAGTTTACATGGCCTCAAGGTGCTGGTGTTGCAGATCCTCCAATCAGGAGTTAGTGGGGCATCTCTTTTATGACAGTGATTTGGGAAAGGAGTGTTTAGCAGATTTTCAGGTCCTTCTTCAGGTGGAACAGTTTTGATGGGACGAATAGTGATTTTTTCAATGCCTGGTTTAGGGGAGCTGGGAATCATGGAGCGAAAAGAAAATCTAGGACTATCATTTTACAAGAAGGGTGTTAGGCGATATGGAAATCTTGGAATGCAAGACGTCATAGCAACTCCTCTGGATCACCGTTCAACATTCTATTCGAAATGAAGAATAATTTTCTATATTTGATTAGGTTGTGTCCTGAGTGCTATGATGCTCCATCTATGCACGTCATCACCTCCAACCCCCAATTGTGTTTCAGGATGGCTATATAAGGGAGGGTCCCTGGGTTCACTAGAGTCCTCCGAGCATGGGGCTCAAGCTCAACACGAATGGGTCAGTGATCCAAGGGGAGATGCATGGTGGGGGTGTTGTGCATGACCAGTCAGGGTCTGTTATTTGTGCGTTTTCAGGGTGTCTGGGGAGAGGAGATGCGCTATAGGAAGAAGCCTTGGCCTTCCCAGCTGGTTTTCATATGTGCATTCTCATGCAGTGTCACATGGGTCTGGCCGAGACTGACTCCAAGGTGTTGTACAACACGCTGCAGGGAAAGGGAAGGATTCAGTGGGCTATTAATTACACAGTTAGGAAGTGAAATCTGTTAATTGGGGCCTACATAGAGGTCTCTCAAACCTAGTGGGAGGGTAATATGGTGGCTGATTTTTTGGCGTCTATAGCAACTCCAGATCAAAGTATGTCTTCTTTCTCTAACTTGGGTTCCTTTCTTTGTGAGGGTTTGATATTTGTTATCAATGATGCTTTGGGCTTGTAGTACTTTAGACCTCCATAATGTGGTTTGTTGTCTGTGGTTTGTGTGTTCATATTAATAAAAATGGTAATTTTCAGTTAGTGCAAAGATGGTGAGAGTAAAATACAGTACTTTTTCATCTCTTTAAGGATTACAAATCTCAAAGAAATCATGTGGTGAATCAATCTGGTCTGATTTTGTAGAACCAAAGAACACCCAGCTATTGTCTCATGATATTTTTGCTGAAACCCTAATAGAATTCATAAGATTAGTTTCAATTAAGATGGTAGTATTGAAAGTGATTCGAAACTAGGGATGGATTGAATTTTTTTTGAGGAATGATAGAGAATTCATTCTTATATTGGTTCACCAGGGTAATTAGTTTGTAGAGTTCAATTTCAGTTAAAATAAAGATGTTATGATGACAATTATTGATGGAAAATAAGTGATATATTCATCAAAATATTGGGAAAAACTGTTTAATCCACCTTCTAAATGTATATCAGTTAATTTTTAGGTGTCTATTCCCAACAACAGTGAGTTTTTATAGTATGAGGTCAGATAATTAGGGTTAAATATAAATTCCATTGTGTAAAGGACTACCACTATAGAGATTTATGTGGTAATACATGATTTTTTTATCTTTAAAAAACATATTACTTGTCTTATGAAGGTGGAAATTATCCCTATGATGTACCGGCATGTATATTTTTATTTCTTATAAAAAATAAGATAAAATTATACTTTTATAATTAATTGATAGAATATATAATGGAAATGATATAAACCTCATCTATAAATAATTATTTTATATACCCCATGTTTATTTCATCTCTGTTGGAATCCAAAGGTTTATTTCCTTAAGATGAAGACGTTTTACTAAAATGTAGAGCTTTGTTTAATGTGAATTTACCAGCAAGAGAATGAATGTTAATTAGAAACCATTGATCAAGAAAAGGGTATCCAATAATGATAAAATTCAATTGAATTTTAGTCATGTGAAGCACCCTTCCAAACCTAGATACCAAGTTGATTTGGGTTGGAGCTGGATGAAGTTGTGGTATGTTCCTATAATGAGAAAGTTGAGGTTTATGTTGATGAAGAAATAGTAAGAGATAGATAAGAATATTCATTTAGTATTTTATTAGAGGATGGAAGTGACCCTAATGTTTTCAGATTCATTAATGATTCTTTTAGACTTGCTAGTCCACATATTTCTCTTCCTACTAAAGAAATCTTACTAAGTTAAGGTGAAGATTGTGAGGAAATTGAAGCCACAAATGATTTCATGATGAGATATATTCCTCTGATAGATTAATTGATATTTTTCAAGTGTCTAAAGATTCAATGAATGGAAATTGCAATGTGGTTCAGGCTTTGGAGAGTAAAGATGAGGATGTTGTATCAGATAGAGATAAATATATAACATCTTCTATGGGGAAGAAATTTTTAGGATCTACTCATATGGGGATAAAATATTTTGACTTAGAGGGAGATGATGATGATAATGATGATGGAAGTCCACTTGATCATGGTGGAAATTTCATTTATGTTTCTAAAAATGAACCTAAGGGAACTTTGGTTGTACAGATTTATGAGTCAAGACAATTAGAAACTTTTCCTTTTGATGTCCCTGTTACTAAGTTTGGACATGAAGGGGCTACCTTGGCTTTCCAAAATAGGATTTTATCATCCTCTATATCCTTCTATTACTTTTGGACATGTTACTAAAAAATTAATTGGATGCTGTTCATGGGAGATAATTATTAGATATATGAATAATACTTAGATCCAAACCTCCTTAAGAGACCAAAATCATTGAAGATAATACCAGATGTATATTCAATTTAATCATCGTGTAATCAAACCTAAGATAATTTTTAAAATTTAAAAACCTAAAATTGAGAACAAGAGATTAGATGATCATATCGAAGAAGTTATATCCATTAAATAAGATATGAAAAAGATATTTGTTGAAATTCATTTATCTCTTCTAGAGAGATTGGAGTCTCAACTTATAATAAGTGATTCCACTTTTAGAACTTATCCTATTTCTACTTCTTCAGTTGATGGAGTTGTGATTTCTTCTCTTGATAGATATAAACTACATTCTATCATGGGAGATCTTTTTACCTATCATCAAGTGTAAATTTTTCTGATAAAGGCATATGGTGAGCATATTTATAAGAAGGGTTGAAAATTCTTAAATGAGGCTAATATTAATAAAGAGAATTTCACTCAAGCTATTAAATATTTCAATTCTTGTATTTGTAAAAGGAATGGGGTAATTTATCACTTTAAGTTTCTTGATGAGAATCTTATAATTCCTCATGTGACTCGGGAATTCAAGGAGAAAGTGAATTAGCTATGTGTATTGGACCATCAGCTATAGATTTTCCTATAAGAGAAGAAGGATTTATTCAAAGTAGTGGATGATGGTGGAACCATTATTGGAAATTTTGTTTAGTTGATGGGGTTATTTCTTCCTTCCTCTGGGACTGCAATAGTTGCACATCAAGCTATACCCTTTTCTACTATCATTTTCACACCCACTTCAACACCCCTTCTAGCAACTTGTCATTGATTTTTCATGAATCCATTTTGAGGTAATTCAACATCTTAGGTTTTTCATGATTAGGTATCTTACTCAACCTAATAATTCAACTTAACCTCCACCTTTATACCACTAGTTACAGACAGAAGAAATGACTCTATGGTCCTATCTTCTTATCTAATAGATAATTCTTTATATTATGATAATTTTTTATAGGGATTTTATTTTATTTATTTTTGGAATGTGACCTTTGAAAAATATATCTAATTCCAAATTTTTATTGTTCTTCATTGTATCTTTTATTTTATTTTATTTCCTTTTATTTTTTCATAATCCCAAAAGGGGTATTATACATGAATGACTTTTTAGTTGGTTATTATAACATCCATAATTCTATATGTCCATTTGAAAATTATTCATATTAATCTATACCTATCTATGAATATGTTTTAATATATATTGTTATACATGTCATGTCTTGTGATCCGAAAAAGTGGATATTATTACAAACTCTTTATTTTAATGATCAATAATCATATTTGTTATGTTCCTAACAAGTTTAATGTTTTATGATTTTTAATATTTTTATAGAAAAATTATTATTTTTGGATAAGTTATATTCTACCATTATTCCAATGAATTTAATGTTATGGAATGCTACAATTATATCTACTAATAGACACATAAACTTCCGAAGACATACATGTTAGGCCAGAAAGACTATGGCAAAGACATAAGAGGGGGTGGGGGTGAATTGTGTCCTTTTAAAATTTCCAAAAAAATTTCATTTCAGATCAACAGCAGATAGAGCTAACAGAATTTTTGTATGAGTGATTTCGGAGCAAAAAAATAGAAAATAGAGGCCAGAAATTTATAGGGGTTTGGGGGCACAAAGATCCCCTAATCCACTCCTCTAATCAACCTCTCTGTGGGATTGCTGGATTTCAATATTCAGATCTTTTTATCATAACATCGATCAAAAACTAAGTGTAGTCAATTTCTGCCTTTATAAACAATGATAAAAATAGAGCCTTATAGTTCTTTTAAAGGGAACCGAAACATCCACAAAATAGCATGAGATGTTGAAACTCCACCATGAATGAATCTAAGTAGCCGATAATCAAAAGAATCAATAGAGATTGATTTTATAAAGTAGTTTAAACTTTACAGTTTTAGCCGCATGCAACTGATAGAAGATGGATTTTCAACTTCAGAAGAATAGTAATATTTGAAATATTTCTAAAGAGATCTGTTTTCACAAGAGATCACTGATTTTAAGAATAAAAACAAAAAGAGAGAATCACACATCAAGGATTGTAAATGTATATCTCTAAAATGTATTCCTCTTTTCTAAGATTCTCGATCGCTGTAACACTGTAAATTAATTTTCATAAGAAAACTCAAAGAATAAAAATTTTCAACACAACTGAGAGATAGATAGATATCCAAAACATCCAATTTAGAAATATATATATAATGATATATCTAGCAGCAAGATTTCAATTCCACAATAGACGCCTGATAAATTGAGAGAATTCAAATTAAAAAATACAGCTCAAAGTTGCTGTTACATCCCTTAAGAATATGAGATAAAATCTCCAAGAAAACATCTATTTAAATCATTTATAGATAGATTTTAATCAGTCAAAATAGATCTTTAAATCACCCTGATATTCCACAAAGAATGTTACAGAAAACTCCAATAAAGTCATAAATTAAAATATCTAGTGTTGAAAATCCAAACGTAGGGTTCCTTTATATAACGACAAAAAACAAAACCTAGGTTTTAACTATGTAGCGTACATTCTAAAAATGTAAGGTTGACAATGTAAGGTTGATCAAAAAATTAAATTTGATGATCCATACATTTGATTCTCAAATATAGGGTTCTATACTTATGTAGGGTTCATTAACAACACTTTTTCTCTTTGAAAAATGTAAGGTTTCATTCAAATGTAATGTACATTACCAGTACGTTTCTTCAAACATGAGGTTTATAAACCATACATGCAGATCCTTTATCTTATGCTTTAATAGAAATGTTAGGTATGATCCTTACGTTACATTCTTCATCACTTGGAATGAACAGTGATTCCAAAATATAAAATATCTTGAATTGTGTTTGTAGAATACACTTAAGATTATTCCATACACTTTAACGAATATTTATCATGAATAAATACTTGAATATTATTACAAAATAAGAGTTATGAAGAATATAAACTTCAAAAAATACCCTTAAAATAAGATTATTATTAAAACAAACAAGGGAATTTGTGAGCTTCAAAATCCCTAATTTTTATAAAGTATTATTGAGACAATACATGCCCAACAATCTATACCATTTTGATGATCACAAAACCCATTAATTAAAATAATAAATCTAGTAACATAATTTAGAATTTTGTAAACCATGTGTGAAATAAATTCAATTGGACATAATTATTTCGATAAAAATAAATGTTTGTGTTTATCTAAATTTCTCCCCAAATATTTGAAAATTTAAAAATAAATGTTGCGATGTTGTGTTTATCCAAATTTATCCCCCCTTTTGTGAGATAAAAAAGGAATTAAATAAATATATTAAAACACATATTTAATTTCAGATATATTAGTAAGTGAATCTTATAACTAACTGATAAGGATAATGATGACATGATTTTTGGCTTTTAGAAAAAAATATAAATGAATATAAAAATAATGTATAGAAAATAGTATTGAATAAAATTTTCATTTATTATAAAATGTAAAAATATAATGAGGATACAACTAAGAAAAAAATTATCGCTGTAAAAATGAGTATAAAAGGTTATTTAGGGGTTGGTTTCTGACAAGGTATAAAAAGGTTACGGATTGGATAGGTTGGAATTTTTAATGGCATGAAATATCTCCTTCAACTTAGCCATATGCACCTCCAACATCTTCATCAAACTATCACCCAAATACATTATAATAAGTCTAGAATCAGGATTAACATGAAAATAATCCACAATATTAACATTTAAAAAGTAATGTATGTTCTCCTATTACTTTATAAATTGATCCAACTTTTCTGTAAACTGATTCAGAGGAAATTTGATGCTGGGTTCACTCTGAGTCTATTAATCAACAAGAAATTTTTGATTGTCCTATAAAAATGAGAGAGGTGAACTATTGTATTGAAGGTCCTGAATATGAGTATTCATGTGTTCCATAATAGATGCAATGACCTGAAATCTTATAATCAAATATTGGCTGGTAGGAGGAGTAGAAGTAGATGTATTAGTCTGATTTCCTAAAATTTTAACTGATTCAAACTGACTTCCCAAGTACCACTTCAAATATGAAAAATATTCCTTTGAAATAGCTTCAGATCTGATCCTCTCTATCTTATTTAACATTTCTCTCTTGAAGGCATCAAAATCCCTTCTAGAAATAGTATTATCATGATGTTTTTGGATCCTTCTGATTGTATTTTAATTCTCATGCCATATAGTGTAATTCTCTTCTTGAGACTTATTAAACATAACCACAAATTCTTCAACTTGATTTGATAATGAATTAGATGTCCCTTTATCATCATTCAATGTTTGATAAAAAATACAGGCAAAAGATTTTCCCCTGATATCATCACATATTTTTTAGTTGAAAATGACTGATTATCAAGTACTTAAGTCTGATCTCCAGAAGCATGACCTGACTGTTCTACATTTTGATTCACATCCACATATGTAACTTCAATTACAGATTTCTATAAAAATTCTATTTCTTGAAAAGTTTATTTCTGAATAGTTTCTTCATGAATATTCACTTGTACATGATCACTGATCAGAGGAACAATAGGAATCTCTCTATCTTGACTATCCACTTGTATTTATTCTTCAATAATTGGTTCATCTAAAAGAACTGAGTAGGTTACTTATCAAGAAGTCAACAATTCCTCTTCATCCTGTTGAACATATATGTTTCTTGGTTTCAAAACAGGTCCCTCTTGAATTTGTTCTCCTTTAACATCCTCTACCTCGATATTAATCCTAAGACTTCTCTTATATGGTTGATAAACTACATCAGTTCGAGATTTTGCAACACCATCCTTTCAAACAGCTCCTTGCTCCCCCAAAGAAAAATATTCGGAGTTATGTTCTTCTTCAGCACCAATGGGAAAAATCTTTCCTTTCACTGTAATCTAGAAAATTTTTAATTTCCATAGAGTTCCCGGATTTAAAACATTTCTATGATGACACTTCATCCTCAAATTTACTAATCAAATCATATCATTTTTAAACAAAATTATAGATATTATCTGTCAATAAGGATAGAAAATTATTATAGAATGATATTGATAACATTAATGAAAATTATTAAACATATACCATGGAAAATTATGCTTAATGTCACTTAGAAATAAAAATATGATGTATATATTAGGGTATAAAATTTTGTCCTTCTCTTCCATACTCTGCGCAATATCCATCTAAATGAACTTAACCAAGATCTTATGATCTGCATTGAGATCCTTCATAAACATTTTCCTAACGATCATTGAGTTAAACCTAAAATATATAATGTTTTTGGAATATTGATTCTTCTCTCAAATCGATTGAAGATCGAAGTGAAAAAATCCTTCATGAGGGTTGTCTATGATTTTCAACGCTTTAGTTGAAGAAAACAAAATATTATTATCTACAATACTTGCAAGAATCATATACTCAAAATCCCCAAAAATGAATTGTTCACTCTTATAAAAATAGTTTAGTTCTACCTTGTAAAAAATTATGAATTTATTTCAATAAAAGTAGTCTCCAGCCCTTGAAATGCTAACGCCAGTTTTTGGAGAAAATTATTCTGATATAACCAACCCAAATCAACCACTTTTATTTAAAGTATTTTTCTACCTATAACACAATGTTTCCTCAGATCACTTGTGTCTCCATATTTGACTCATTGGATTTATTCATCTTTACAAAAAAATCTAAAATTTGGTGGTTTTCATATTCTAGGGTTTGGAAGGAAAAACAAGGATATCAAGTTTGATGAAACGATTTTTGGTAAAAAAGGGTATATAATACCAAGGGTTTTTGAAATGTGATGAATATCCTCATTTCCTATTTCACAAAGTAATTATGCCAAAATTTTTAATGATTATTTAGTGTAAGTATATTTAATATTAAATAAAATAACTAAATTACAGTAAGATAAAATAAAAATTATAAATTAAATTTACACTAATAAACATAAGATAAGATAAAATAAGATAAAATAAATTCTAATGATATATCATTTTCAATAACATGATCTCCTTGAAAATGATATCTAATATCAATATACTTAGTTCTATAATGAATTATTATATTTTTTTGAAATATTTATAGCACTTTTATTACAAAATAAGATAGATATAATATTAAAATTAAGTTCATTATCAATCGGTGTATTTTTCATCCATAACACTTACGCATAGAAACTGCCTGAAGATACATATTCTGCTTCGGCTATTGTTAAGGCAACTGAGTGTTGCTTCTTACTTGACCATGACACCAACAATTTTCCAAATATGTGATAAGTTCCTGAAGTGATTTTTCTATCTTGTCTACAAAATTCAAAATCATTATCTAAATATGTTAATAAATTAAAATAAGATGTTTTCGATAAAGAATATATTGAGAAACAATTACTTTTAAATATCTAAAAAACTTTTTGAAAAAAATATGATGTGGTTCTTTATATTTTTTTTGAAATACGGCACATAAACATACATAAAACATAATAATAGGTCTTCTAGTAGTAAGATATAATAAAATACCAATCATAACTCTATTATAATTATTGTACACTAGTTTTCCATATTCATCCAAATCAAGTTTAATATTAGTACACATGAGATTTGAATATGTATTTTTGTTATCAATACAATTTTTTTTAATAAATCAGTAATATATTTTCATTGGATTATTACATTTATAATTTTTTTGATAAATTTGATGTCTTAAAAGGAAATTAAATTCTCCCATCTTTCTCATCTCAACTTATTTTTTCATGAGTTTTGAAAAATAATTACTGATTTTTTAATTTGTTGATCTGAAAATAACATCCTCAACATATATATGAAATAATAATAAATTATACTAAATTGTTTTCTTAAAAAGTGTTGGATCTGTCAAACAAACATTAAAAAAATTTCAAAATAAAAGGACTTACTCTTTCATACCAAGATCTGGGTTCTTTCTTAAGGTAATATAGAGCTTTAGTAAGTTTAAAAAAAATTTGGTTCTTTAGAATTTTCAAAACTAAGAGGTTGCTCAACAAAAACTTCCTCTATTAAATAACTATTTAAAAAGATATATTTAACTTCCATATGATATAATTTAAAATTCAAATGAGATGTATAATCTAAAAGGATTATAATGGATTTTAATATATCTATGGAGAAAAGGTTTCATCATAATATATACCTTATTCCTGATTATATCCATTAGCTACTAATATATCTTTACTTCTAGTTATACTCCCTCGATAATCTTGTTTATTTCTAAATACCCATTTTTTCCAATAACATAATAATTTGATGGTCTTTAAACTAATTTATAACCCTTATTTATTTTAAACTAGTACAATTTTTCTTGCATTTCTAACATATAACATTAATATTCTAAGGATTATTCAAAAGATTTAGGTTCAAGTTGTGATAGAAAAGAAGATAATTTAACTAGGTTTTTTGTATTTCTTTGAGTCCTTATTCCTTTGTGTATTTTTCTTATACTAATTTATAAAGGTTGATTCTTTATGGTTCTAGACTATCTTGGTAGAATACTTTTATGTTCATGTGTATCATGTTATTCTGAAATGGATTGAATTTTATTTTCAAAATCATTTTTCAGGTTTTCAAGTCTCATGTTTTCAGAAGAGTAAGTAGATTCCCCATTTGATCATTTTATTTATTAAAATGGTCAGTTTCGTCAAAAATCACATGAACTGATTCTTCAAAAGTCCTTGAATTTTTATTAAATACTCTAGAATCTTTAGAAGTTGTAGAATATCCTATCAATATTCCTTCATCTGATTTTAGATTTAACTTGCCAACATTATCCTTGGTGTTCAGGATATGCACCTTTCATAAAAAAACATTTAATGTACTTTACCTTATGATTTATATTATTCTAAAGTTCATAAGGCATATTTTTGAAAATAGGCCAAATTAAAACGATATTTATTATATAATTGGTTGTGCTTATAACTTATTCCCATAGATATGGAGGAAGAAATTATTCATTTAGCGTAGTCCTTACCATTTATTGAATAGTTCTATTTCATCTTTCAATAATTCTATTTTCTTGAGGTGTTATTGGTGAACATAAGGTGCGATTAATACCCATATATGAGAAAAAGGAATTGAATTATTTATTCTCAAGCTCTTTACCATGATCACTGCTTAATAAAATTATTTAAAAACATTTTTCATTTTGAACACTTTTACAATAATTTTCAAAAAACAGTGAAAGATTCATATTTCTGTTTTAGTAAATAGTCCTAGGTAAATATAGAATAATAATCAACTAAAAAATATATATATAATTGTATAGACAAACATTCTACTCTATATGGTCCAAATAGATATATGTGGATATATTACAGGGGCTTTGATGTAGCAATTTTGTTAACATATTTGAAGGATGATTTGTGTTTCTTTCCAATTTGGAATGCATCATAGAAACTGTTTCTATCAAACGTGAGAATAGGTAAATATGAAACTAATTTTATCTTAGACAATTTATGTAAATAAAAAATATTTCAATGATAATGTCTTTTGTTCCAAATACAAGATTCATTTATCTTACCAGTTAAACAACTCACTTTCTGTTTACATAATGAATTTATGTCCAAGGTGTAGACATTATCTATTCTAGGTGCTCTAAATTTAATCAAATTATCTTTAAATAAAAACAATAATTGTTATAATAATCATCATAGTATCCATCATCGCATATTTGAGAGATAATTTTCAGGTTATGCTTCAATCGTTTTACATATAACACTTTATTGATTGAGATAGACTTTGGATATTCAAATGTTCAAAGTCCAATTATCTTCCCTTTGGAACTATCACTAAGGGTGACTAGAAGTCCATCAATATGAGTCAATGTATTGAAGTTCAATGGTTCTCCACTCATGTTTTTGGAGTATCCACTCTCCATATACCATATATCGTTTCATTTTTTGTGACCTATTACCTATAAATAAAATTTAAACAAAAATTTGTTTTGGTTCCCATATATTTTTTGATCCAGTAGTGTTAGATAATAGGGATCTAGGATTCCAAATCTAATTTATTTTTTCATGACTTATATATTTTACTTTAGATAAATTTTTTGAAATAAAATCTCTTTGAATTCCACTTATTTGAGGATTTATCAAATTACAATTTTTTATTATATGTCATTCTGTTTCCAAAAAATGAAAAATATCAGATTTTGTATTAGGAAAAAAATAATTCTTATATATTTTTTATTTTTCACCCATAATGCCTATAAAAAATATTTCCTTTTCAATTACATTCTTACCATGAATTTCATTCAGTATATTTTCACCTTCTGTAAAAACAAGACCAGTTTTTTTGTAAGTTTCTACTTTATCCTGTAGTGTTTTAATCTCAATTTCAAGATTAGTATAGTTGGTGGTAGTTGAATTAAAATTTTCAAGTAAATATTGATGCTGTATAAGTAATCTAACCCTTCTCTTAATATTTCATTTTGAATATTATTTATAGATTTTTGTTTCTTTAACAGAGAGTCGTATCTTTCTTCTATTATAACACTATATGTAGTCATTTTATCATTTGGGCAATAAGAATCAGAATCAGATGAATAGTAGGGTTGTGATTTATCTTATTCAGCTATAAATCCCATATTATATTTAATATTTGATTCTTCCCTCTCTGAATCAGAGATTGACCAGCTACCAGAGTCTTTAGATATACTCCAAGTAGTCTTCATATCTATTTTCCTTTCTTTTCATTGTCAACATTTTTCTGAAATATCTTTTCTGTCTTTTCCTTTTCACTTTTTAATTGAGTACTATCATGTCTTATATGACCCAACTTTTTTCATTCGTAGCATCTAGATTCCCTCTACTCTTTCTCATCCATTGTGAAGAGTTCTCTTAATACTCTCTTCTTCCTATAAAACTTACTAATGTTTTCGGCTAAATGATCCATCTTGATTTTAGAATCAGAAGAGTCTGAATTTATTTTTTCTTTTACTTCTTGTTTTATTTTTATATTCTACTTTTGATATGTAACCTTTAAGTTAGTGTTATTAATTTTCACTAAGACTTTTTGATATTCAACATCATGTTGCATTTTTGCTTCATACATCATTAGAGTTCCAATAAATTCTCTCATATTCAGATTCTTGGTGGGTGATGATTAGAGAATAGGAGATGATATTCCATTCCACTGATTTGGAATTACTCTAAGTACTTTCAATGGTTAATCAACTTGTTTGAAAGGTTAACCTAGGGATGTAATGTTGTTTATAATTTCTGCGAGCCTTCCATTCATTTGAGTGATGCATTATCCATCAAACATTCTGAATTTATTGAATTTCAATTTTATTTTTGAATAAATCATCCATTTTACATTGTCTCTTCTTTCATAAGAAACTGAAATTGTCTTCCAAATTCCATAAGATATAGGGTATTTTTAGACACCGTTGAATTCGACTGGTCCAAGACCATAGGTGATAGCATTAATAGATTTATAATTCATGTCATACTCAACCTCTATAGTAGTTGTATATGCTTTGGGGTTTTTATGGAATTTAGTAAGGAGTAATGATATGTGAGTAGACTTTAAAAATATGATTTTTCAAATAGATTATCATACATGATTTCCAATATCGATTGTTTTCACCATTGAAATATAGTGTGTGAACAAATTCCATTCCTTCATTGAGATTATACATTAATCTCCATTTGAATCTTTAACTATTTTTTTAGATCCAAAGAAAATCTATAGAGACTAGCCTCTGATACCGAATTTTATGTTGGAATGTTTATGACGAAGACATTGGAGGTGGAATGTGAATTGTGTCCTTTTAAAATTTAAACAATTCTGTTGTTTAATATAATTAATATTTAAAGATGGAGGTGTTTCTGTATGAGAGTATGTGTATCTAAAAAATAGAAAATAAATCACAACAATTTATAGTGGTTTGTGGCACAAAGATCCCCTAGTCCACTCCACCAATCGCCTTATCTATGGGATTGGTGAATTTCAGTAGTCAGGTCCTATTCTCATTAGACCGATCCACAAATGAGTGCAAGTAGTTTCCACCTTTACATACAAGGCTAAAAATATATCCTTCTAGTAATTTTATATGGAACCAAAACATCCACATCTTAGAATGAGAAGCTTACACTTCACCACGACTGGAACTGAGTAGCCGATACTCAAAAAAATCAATAGATATTGATTTGATAAAAAAATTTAAACTTCATAGTTGCATTAGCATGAAACTGAAATAAAATGGATCTTCAACTTTAGAAGAATAATAATCTTTGATATTTTTCTCAATAGATCCGATTGCACAAGAGATATTTGATTTTAAGAATAGTAAAAAAATTAGAGCATCTCACTTCTAGGATTGAACACGTATATGTCAAAAATTTATTCCTCATTTCTAAGATGCTTGATCGTTGTAGCACTGTATATTAATTTTCAAATGAAAATATGATGAATACAAATTATCAATAAAAATGATAGATAAATGGATATCCAAAACATCAGATGCAAAAAAATATATATAATGATATATCTTGCAGCAAAATTTTAGATCCACAAAATACACCTGATAAATTGAGAGAATTCAAATTCAAAAATAGTACTTAGAGTAGTCATAAATTCCATTAAGAATAGGAGAGAAAATATCTGCAGAAAATGGATCATTAAATAATTTCTAAAGAGATTTGAATCAGTCGAAATCCCTCTTTAAATCAGCCAGATATTCCACAAAGACTTTTATAGAAAATTTCAATAAATTTGTGTATTCAAATCTCCAATGTTGAAAAGTCAAATGTATAGTTACTTCACATAATGAAGAAAAATCTGAATGTAGTGTTCAACTACACAGTGTTCATTCTCCAAATGTATGTTTGATAATTTAAGGTAGATCAAAAAAGTAAGGCTGGTAATCCATAAGTTTACTTATCAAACACAGGGTTCCATACTTATGTAGGGTTCTTTAACCATACTTTTTCTCTTTCACAAACACAATATTTCATTCAAACATAATGTTCATTGACCATAAATTTCATCTAATGTATGGTTAATAAACCATACATGATGATTATTTCTCATAATCTTTAATACAAAAATAGGTTATGATGCTTACGTTACGTTCTTCAGCATAGGGAATAAACAATAATTCCATAAACTGACAAACTATAAAAAGTGTTTCCAAAATATTCTTAAAAGCATTCCAAACACATTAACGAATATTTATCAGGAATAAATACTTGAATATTATTCAAAAATAATAACTATAAATAATATAAACTTCCTAAAATACACATAAAATAAGATCATTAGTCAAACAAACCAGGGTATTTGTGAGCATCCAAATCAATAATATTTATAGAGTGTTGTTGAGACCATACATGCCCAATAATATACCATTAGAAAAATATACTTCAAGAATAGATCTACAATTGCGGACATTTACCACCAAAAAAATCTACCATCAGCCACTTCTATAGCTAGAACAAACTTACTAATGTATAGATCTACCTTTAGAATAGGTCTATCAACAAAAAAATCAACCACCATAATAGATCTAACACTGGATAGATCTATAAGAAGAATTTTCTACCTCAAGAAATATCTACCGTCAAGTCAGATCTACCACCAGTCAGTGCTACCATTCAGCGCTTCTACCACTTTAGTGCTACTATTGTCATACAAATTAATTTCAAAATTTAATTTCTCCAAAGGCTAGTTTACATAATTAAATGAATTCAATCACATGAGTATTTAAGAATAACTATTATTAAACTACTACACATATTCAATAAATTAAAATTCATAATTTCCAGATTTTATACTTTCTAGGAGGATTCAAGTTATGTTATCATTATACTCTAATGGATAAATGGACATGGAGTGATAAAAATTCAAAAAAAGTCCCTTGTAAACATAGGTGTGATACATTAATAGAGAACACTAATCCTAATATATTAAGTCAAGAATAATATATAAAACTCCTATGTGTAGATGGATTCTAGACATACTTAAACTGAAGTATTATAATGTTTTAGACCTTCATAAAACTCTGTTTTTCTATACATTTTGAGGAACCTATTCGAGCTTCTTACTAAGATAGGTTTGAATACTTTTGAACATATGAAGCTATTCGAATTGATTAGATTCACTTTTTCCAATATCTAACAACATTTTATTTCTATTAATTCTTCAATATTTGAGATGTAATTAGTGTTATTATGTTTATCGTTAAAACATAATATCATGTACATAATGAGAGAGTTCTCGGTGCTATCTCCCAAATCTATTCATTTTTATAACCAAAAAAATGTAGGAAGAAGTTTTGGGTGACCAATATTTATTTTTATCCCATGTAAAACTATGGAAGAGCCTTTTTACCCTTGACAACCTTGGGTGTTTTTATTTATAAACCCCAATCTAGTTTTTGAATCATGTTTATTTTTTAACAAAATTCTTTGTAGTGGGTGATTTCCAAGTGGAGTGGAATATGTATCATCTTGAAAAGGAACCTATTGTTTAAAATTCACTGTGTGTTTTATTCATTCTGGTTGGCTATTTCTCAAAGTTCAAAACTATATCTGTTTTCAAATCTGTATTGAAATATTACATTGACAGCAAATCTTAATTTTTATTCTTTACAGAGTGTCCAGATCAACTAATTTAGTTTCAAATGTTTAATGTATTTTAATTATTATTCCAACTAAGAATTGATAATTCTTTGAGAATCTATTTTATAAAATAAAATTATATATTTATATGGTTGTTATTAACTATGTATTTTTAAAAAATAGTGGGATTTATATTTTAAATTATTTTATAAGATAAATGTTATTAGAAAATAAATTCATATCCTCTTTATTTTTCCACTCCTAATAATAGGGTTCCATGTCAATCTCTTCAAAATAATTTTAATCCTTCCAAAAAAGAATAAAGATGGTATAATTACAAAATATCCCAATTTTATCATAATTAAAAACAAGGTTTTTTGATGTTTATAAATATAAATACCATTAAAATATCATTAATGTTTTTTTTGAAAACACCAATTTTATTTTTAAAATCACTTTTATAAACACAAAATTAAAAAAATATTGTGAATAATTTTTTTTAAAACAACCTTATACAAATTTAATGGAAACATCGAGGAAAATTATGTACTTAGTGGTGGGAAAATCCTTTTTTTTGATAAATCATAAAAGTGTACATTATTTTCAAAACATTTTAAAAAATGGAGTCAAAATTGTCTCATTAGGAAAAAGTTAAGGAATTATTCATTTAAAGACATTAAATAATGTAAAATATCATATAAAATAGATTTAGGAAATTATTATTTTTATATAATTACATTTTTTGAAATATTTTTTAAAACATGGATATGGTAGAGAAGGATCCCCGATCTAAACAAAAATACAAAATTAGTATCACTTACAAATGAATTACTTGATATTTATTCAATAAATAATAGAGTAAATGGGAATAAAACATGTTAAAAAAATTCATAAATACTAGAGAATAAATATTCTTGCTTCATGAAAATAATATAATGTTATTTTCTTTAGTGGAACCTTGAATATAAACAATATCTAAAGGAAGGAGATTATAACATAAAGGCTTTGACACTTTGGTAACTCTTCAAGAATAAGATCCATGAAATAATGACATCAAATTATACTTTAAATATCATGAAAATAAGTTTTTTCATTATATAACATTTTAATGGAAGGTATATACACCTCAAAAAATAATATAGGTTCTTATAATAAACATATGTTTCAAAGAATGAGAATTTCAGATGAATAACCCTTACAAAAACCATACCATTGAAATTAACTCATATTAAATAAATATATTATCTGAATCAAATGTATATACTCACAATATAAGTTTAAATACAACATAATATAACAAAATTTCATTACCCATATAATCATAGAATATAAAATTCAATGAATAAGTAATATAACCCTATGAAAATAAATTAAGTTATGAAAATATTTACCACTTGGTAACATTAAATTTAAATCCCTTAAATTAAATAATTCCAAATGAAAATTTAAATACCATTACATATGAAGGATTCATGTTATTACATGTAAATAATGTAGTATATACACCATATAAAATCAATTATGTGCATAATAATAAAATATTCCTAAATGAAAGTAAATTGAGATGAAATCGCTTTCAACATTGGTAATCTCTAGATCAAAACCCCATGAATGAAAGAACCAAATATGGATTTGTAAATACAAATAATTTTTATGAAATGAATCATAGATGAAATTCATGTGTATTATATAAATTAAAAAACAAAAATAAGTGGTGAATATGGAATATTTCATAATGAAATATAAGTGAGATAAGAAACAATTACACCAAGTCCACACTTTCTTTACATGTGACTTAATTCTTGTATAATAAGATTAGATGGAATATTATATTTCTTGATAACATTTTAAAAGTTTAATACCATTTAATTAAATCACTTATTATATTTTTTTTCTATGAAATATTTAAATATTTAATCAGTTAATCCTATATGCTGTGTTTTGAGGATGTTTAGTCCATTGATTCAAAATGGATTTGGTGTGTTGACCGTGAAAAAAGATCACATTATTTAAACATATAAATAATAACAATCATGAATTATTTATCAAAATTATTCATAAATTATACTTTTAAAACCAATCAAGACACATGGTTATAAAAAATTGAAGTATGTTACAATCATTGAGAAGGTATGTCGTATGTACGCTTGAGTAACATTTCCAATTTTAAATTATTATTATGGGAAAGGGTAAGTAATTATTTATATTTATATAATTTAAATAATTTAATTAATGAATAATTATTTAATTAAATATTCTTATATATTTCGTCCATGTGTTGTGGTGATGAAAAAAGTCACATCGTTTTGTTTAGACGGTAGTACACATCTGTGCTCGAATGACTACATGATTTTTCAGTGTAAGAGTAAAAATGATATATAATAATTTAAGAATGAAAAATAATAAATTAATATCATAATTATTTCATTTATATGACATATATTTATTAAAATTAATTTATTACCTTTCACGTAATGCATTTTGGAAAAATAAATAACATCGCAACGCGATGCAGCAGTCCATCGTACACATGGCTGGAATTCTCTCATCCCCCATAGAAAAGAAAAGAAAAAATTTATTTTTGATATAATATTTAGAAAAGTATAAATATGTTACAAATATAAAATATAAACTTTTAATCCATTATTATATCAAGACTTGGGAGGTGATGATTGAATACAAATGACATTAGTTCGCGATGTGTTATTCCTCCGTACACTTGATGATGATTTGGTATTCCATTTGATTAAATATTAGATTTATTTAGGTAATTAAATTAAAATAATAATCTATATGTATTTATAAGATAATTTTTTTTAGAAAATCATAATTGAATATTTTTTTTATATTGGTGGAAGAAGAAATAAGGTAAATATTCTCAGTTTAGCATGACACTTCTTCTTTTTCAAACAATCTCATTATGTAAGAACCAAAAGAATTCTTAGGATTGTCTTATAATCATCCAAACCGATCCATGATGTGGGTAGGGGATTAAGGAATACATTTGGTAGTTATTGGCTGAGAATGATTGATTTTAATTTTTCAATATGAGAGGTGATTTGTCTACCTTTTATAAGAGAGGCGAGTGGAGAACATGTAATTTTTTCAAAAAAAAAAGATATACCAATGTTATCTTCAATCCAAAAGAACTAAAAAATGGACCGTTATAGGGAATTAGTCATGATATGTTTTAACATGTCCAGAAAATAGTTTTTAGGCAATATTATATGTCATTTTAACCCTTATCATTTTAGATTAACCCTATATGTAACCATGTACTCTTATTTTTCATTAATAATTTTTGGGGACGGTCTAACCGAAACATGTATTTTCCAAGTATGTTTAATAATAATAATTTTATGAATATTAATAAATATTTAATGTTCTATAATCAATAAATTTCAATTAAATAATTCACTATTATGTGTTTTTAATTAATTAAAATGGTGGAACACTATTCACTTTAAAATAGATTAAGAAAATTACCATATTTAAACTGAAAAAAACTTTTGACAAAATAAAATATGAAGGTGATTAAAAATAAATTAATTGTATTAAATATAATTCAATAATACTTATGTTAATTTAAATAATATCTTTAATTTCATGGGACTTTTAAATTTTTTAATATATTTGAAAATCAATGACAATTTTTTAAATATTGGTATTTTGATTATTCATTGAAAAATAAACATTTTTTAAAAAATATTAAAATTTCACCCAAATAGAAATTTCATATTCCAATTTTAAAAATTAATTTCATTTTATAAAATAAATTTTCTAAAATTTAGAAAAGAAATTATAATATTTTTTTCATGAAAATCAATAATAATCATTTTTGAAGAAAACATATTTTTTTGGAATAAAATTTCATTACTAAAAATTGATTGATTATTTAATAATAACTTATCAATAATTTATATTGATATGGAAATATATATTCCATAAATTTTTTAATAATTTTTATAGCATCCAATTTAACATCTTTCTTATAATGGTTATATATTGTGTGGGTCATTTAAGGTCATTGTTGCATATCGAATACACTGTCAAAAATTGTTTTCTTGTCTAAACTATTATGGTGTTAAGTCCTCCATTTTAATAAATAAAATCCTAAAAATTTAACTTTATCACATTAATTAAAGGTTGTAAATTTAAAAATACCTTTTTTGGAAACCACATCATAAAAAGTGTTATTAAAACATCTACTTGAAAAGACAGTAACAGACATATGATGGTCATCCTGAATAAAACATACTAGATTTCAAAAAAGATAAATATTGTTGGGAAGTGAATATTTGGACATGGAATAAAAGAGTAATAACCAGATAATGACATAGAGTGATAAATATCATCGATACGAAGAAATTTAATGATCAATGGAAATTTAACAACACTAAAACTATAAACCAAAGAGGTGTGAAAATTATCATCGTATCATCATCAATTATTTTAATATAACAAAATTTGGATTCAAGATCTTTTTCATAGAGGTAAGTAATTAATTTTCAAACTATAATATGTTAACAATGAGATATTCTTCCTTGATAAGTTGAAAATCATATTTTAATAAATGACCACCACAATCTCATGTTTTTGTCCAAATGATGAGTATTCAAGATTATTTTTTTTCATGTCTAAAGTAATAAAATGTACTTTTAAAGTACTATATAACCATAAATGGGACAAAATATATTTTCCCCTATATTTATATATTACCTAAAACCAAAATTTTTATAATATGATATGATAATTCCCAAAATGAATGAAGATTTATATGATGAAATGCTAGATTATTCTCAAAACATTATCATTAATACCCAAGTTAAAAAATATTAATTCCATATATAAATGAACCTATATCCAAAATAACCTTAATAAACTCAATAATAAAGAGTGTTTTAACCTCAAATGTCATATAATAAATCTCATATTATAAGACCAAAAATATAGAAATCTTTTTCTAAAATAATATTAATAACTTAGTTACCAAATAGAATTAAAATACCATGGTTGTCTATATAATAGAACATGTGTTCCCATAATTACCTCTATATCCAAGATCATATAGACCCTAAAGGTTATCAATACCTTAAAACTCATAGTTATAGAATATAAAGTAATAATTCACCTTAAACTGCTTTTTTTAATATATTTAAACACAATAAACCATCCCATAATGTGTCATTAATAACTTTAAGATCTCATCACATAAAACCTAAAAGTCATGCACAAGATATTGAAATTATGATAAGAAATAATCATATAGACCTAAGATGATATCAATAACTCTTAAAATAACCTCATATGAAAACATATTAATTTTTAATGTTATCTTAAACCCTCCTTTGATTCCAATTATAATATCCCAAGACTTGTACTCCTGGATATGGTTTTGAAATCAAAAAAATTACATTTCTATCTTTGATACTGATTAAGGTGACCCAATATTCACCATCTAATAAAATGGAAATATTATATCACCTACATTTACAGTTTACTTTTAGGTTTATATTTTTAGAGAATTAGGAAAGACTCTTACAGAATTAAATATCCTTGCAATCAAATTTTTATTTCTCTAAATCACCCCCACTTTTCTTATTTATCATTAATTCATCTTCATCATTTTTATGTTACACTTCTATACAGAATTTATTCAACAAAATTCATGATAACCTAGTGAAAAGGAAATATAACAAGGGATACACAAATTCTCAATATTGGTAAATACAAGAATTAAAAATTTATTGTCATTAGTGACTATAATAAGAGCAGAAGGTTATGTCATCATAAAAAAAGTGCATGATAAAAATATGAAAATATTTATATCTATAGATACTAAGATAAAAAATTATGAAAACACTGAATAAGGCTTTAAACAAGGAAATATTAACCCAATTCAATAATCACATCCCATGTGATATCAATATTGATCAAATAAATAATTCATAACCCATAGAAAACATGACATAAATATCTTAGTATCATGAGACATCTATAGATGTCGAAAAAGACTCAGGGTAAAAGGAGGTTATTTTTGGATTAAAGGAAGGCATATTCCAACTCGGTGATCATTTCAGGAGGAATGGAAGGGCCGCATGAAATATACGAAAGGTGCGTGGAAAACTAATCTTGCACGTGGAAAACTGTGGGATTCGAGAGAGTTTTCCGTGCACGCACAAAAAACTACACGCGACTAGAACCTTACATAGAATCCTTCGCGCTACCACCTCAGGTGTAGAATATTTCACCCCGACCGACTTCCACGTAGAACCGATGGCCCCAAGAACCAATAAATAAATGGTCACCCCTTTGGATTCGGATGGATGAAGAATCCGAACCATCTCCCCTATGTGCAATTCATCTCCCTAGTGTGAAAGATATGGATTTCAGGTACAATATTTTTTTTCTAAAGGTCTCCCATGGGTCCACCGTCATGTGGTACCACTCAGGATTGACCCTTTCCCAAGTCCCTTAATGTCATGGTTTTTGTGCGCAAACCCTTCCTCTTGCGCAGAAAACCTCGTGCAGTCTTTGTGTAGAATAGCTCTGACTTGTGCGCCCATCCTTAGGTGAAATCCCTTTAATTTTCATGCAAAAAATCTACCCCCTTTTCTTAAAAACCTCTCCAATTGGGCGTATACCAAGTCTTTCTAATGAAATTGTTCTAATTGTTCACCAATTGTGTGAAAACCCCTCTCATTCCACTCAAACCTCATGGTCCACCCACCCCAGCCATTCCCGTGCAGTTGTTCCATTTGCGCGCATGGCACCCTTTTCATGCGTACTATTTCACATGTGTTCAATTTCCCTCTTCCAGACATCATCTTTGGGTGATTATTGTGACCAAAGCATCTACATTACAAACCCTTCTCTTATACAGACCTCTAGGATCATACAAAGTAACTTCAAAGTCTCTTGGGTGGTGCTTCCTGTTGCGTTGCTTCGCCTTTTGCTCCTTCACCTATGCACATTAATGGCTATTGCTTCTTCGCATATCCACACTAATGTAGACCCTTAAATGGATCACTCCATACCACCCCTTCCCTATGCCATTGCTGATGCATTTTATCCCCCAAGGGGTGTAGGTTATCGATTATGTAAGTTCTAAGTAGTGCAGAGTAAATCCAATCATCCGAGCTACAGGAAGTTAAAATGACATGCACCATAGTCTTCAGTACATGACGTTAAACTGTGACTTCACCTTGTGCGTCATTTGTGGGTTTCCTCCACCTTGTACATTCTACATTCCCTCTAGTCTCTACAGGGGTGAAATTATTTCTAACATGGAATGGGATCCTGTTTTCTGGAGTGGTGTTTTTCTGAAGGGAGAGGGAAACCACCTTGGTCTAAGCCCCTAGATTTTCTTATAGGACGCAGCACCCATGCTCCTCTTATCTTCTTCCTTTCCAAAGACGAGAGGAGAGATGGTCATCAAGACTTTTATTATCTTGTCCCTCTCCTATAGGGCGTTGTATCCACCAAGGCCTCCACCCTGGAGTAAGTCCCAATCTCCATCACTCTAGGATACTTACCACATGTAAGACGGTCTTTCCTCTTAGGGCTGGTAACCACATGTAAGCCCCTATTTACTTTTTGGGATGTGAACCATGTATAAGCCCCTGTTTCCTTTTTGGGCCACTAAACACGTGTAAGCCACCATTCCACTTCCCACAGACGCACCTTATATGATGTGATCATCAGGTCTTTGATGCCTCTTGTTTCTCACACTTAGCATGACTCGTGTGGGGTTAGCGCAAGCACCGACCATGACATCATCTCTGGGTATCCTAAAGTGTAAGCCCCACACTCATCCCGAACTACGTGGACTTTGATCCTTTCCAAAGAAAGGTATGTAGGAATCCTCTCTAAGGCTCAAGCCCAACACCCATTGGTCCCGACCATCATCACATCGATTCCCACTCCTGTCGAACTCCATGGAGTTTGATCCTCACCAAGGAAAGGTATATTGGAAGCCCCCTTGAGGTTCAAGCCCAACACCCAATGGTCCTGACCATCTTCACGTCTGTTCCCACTCCTCTCGAAAAAAGTGGACTTTGATCTTTTCGAAGGCATGGTTTGTAGGAAGCCTCCATAAGGATCAAGACCAACACCCATTGGTCCCAACCATCATCACTTTGTTTCTCACTCCTCCCGAACTATGTGGACTTTGATCCTTTCCACAGTGAGGTACGTAAGAAGCCTCCCTAAGGTTCAATCCCAAAACCCATTGGTCCTGAAAATCTTCACGTCGGTTCCCACTCCTGAACTATATGGACTATGATCCTTTCCAAGGAAAGTTATGTAGGAAGACTCCCTGAGGTTCAAGCCCAACACCCATTTTTCGCGACCTTCTTCATGTTGGTTCCCACTACTATGGAACTACATGGACTTTGATCCTTTCTAGGGAAAGGTATATAGGAAGCCTCCATGAGGTTCATGTCCAACACCCATTAGTCCTAACCATCTTCACATAGGTTCCCACTCACCCTAAACTACGTGGAATTTGATCCTTTCCAAGTAAAGGTACATAGGATGTCGCCCTAAGGTTCAATCCCAACAAACATTAGTCCATACCATCTTCACGTTGGATCACCAAACACCGTCCCAAACTATGTGGACTTTGATCCTTTCCAGGGTACATTACATTGGAACCTCCTTGAAGGTTAAGCCCAAAAGCCACTGGTTCTGACCCCCTTCAAGATGGACCACCTTCGTCCCACATGACGTTAAACTGCATGCCCCCTTTTCATCCTGAACGATGTAAAACTGCATCCACCATCCCAAACTACGTGGGATTTGATCATTGTCTCCTAGATAGGGAATGTAAGAAGCTTCCATGTGGTTTAACCCCATCCAATGGTAATCCATTGTGACTCCATCCTGTGGTAAGCCGTTGTGACTCTATCTAGTGATAAGACATTGTGACTCCATCCAGCAGTAAACCATTGCGACTCCATCCAATGGTATGACATTGCAACTCTATCTTGCGGTAAGCCTCTATGACTCCATATAGTGGTAGATTTTGTGAATCCATCTAGTGGTAAGCCATTGTGAACCCATCCAGCGGTAAGCCATTGCGATCCCATACCCAACGGAAAGCCATTGTGGACAACATCAAACGACAAGCCATTTTGAGTACATGTTAGAAGTAAGACGTTGTCAATCAGAGCCCAACAGTATGTCATTGTTGTCCCTTATATTGGGACCCATATCACTGGTCCATACCAGTGGCATCACACCAACTCTCGGTCCACTAATCACGCGTAATCCCTAGCTTGTCATCAGGTCACTGTCCTTTGAACACACCCCAATTTCATGCCCCAACATGGAGGTTCCACTTCTTTTAGGTACCCTCCATACGGGTTGCCACCTTAGTTTTCCAATCACATCACAAACTACACAAACTTTTATTCCCTGCCACGAGGATACATAGGAGGTCTCTTAGAGGCTCAAGACCAACATCACTGTCGCCCTCAAGTTGACTTCATCTCAATATCCATCCACTGTATTTAATCATCCATCATCCATCTGGATTCTTACCTGGGATGCCACATCCCGGTGAGGTCATGCCAATTCACCTATGAGAATCAGTGTTTCCTCTAGGGGTCACACCCATCTGATCCACTCTTGTCAGTTTTATAATCAGTCAGATCCCTCTTCGCTAGACGTTAAACCTTAGACATACCTAGTGTTAAACATAGGAATAAGAGGAAAACCTCCGATACATGAGTATGGAATATAATTCCCTGCATTCGATGTAGGATTCCTCGGGATTCCGCACCCTCAAGAAGCACTATAATAAGTGGAAGAAACCCCATACGCACTAGTGTTCCAATATCTAGACACGCTAGTGATGTACAATGTGACTACTCACCCGACCGAAGGTTGTTACCCTGACCAAACCCATTGGAATGTCTGGAAAGAAGCAGCATAATTAACCGACATCCATGAATACCTGGAACTGGGATGAGTTTCATAAACAAAGTCTTAGTCTATAAGGGAGACCCAAACTAGGTGACGAGTTCTGAGGAGGAATTCACAGATTGAAGAACCGATATCCCATCGTCCCATTTTGATCAAGGAGAAAACATCCCGAAATATGTGACAGATGTCGCCTGCCTTTAGAAAGTGGGAATGCATAGCAACAGCTGCGCGTCCTCCCCAGGTGAATACGCGCACCCCGGAGAAAGTTTCAGAAACAACATCATCTTCATAAAACAATTATATAACCCTTACAGAACCCTTATAAATAGAATTACCATATGGTCAATTTCCATACCTAATGTATTGGAGTGCTATATGGCAACACCCATCATATAAGCTATATCAGGCTCACCTAGTTCTATGTTGGAGCACCCATTATCCAACAATGTACAAGAACCCTAAATAAAGTACATAGAGCATAGACTTCATCATAAAACTCATAAAAACAATGCATTTAAATTTTGAAACATGATTAAACCATATACAAGAAATGGGTTCCAGGAAAATATATTTTGAAATATGATTATCCTATAGAAAGTACTTAGTTTCCATAAAGATCTCTTTGAAACATGATTAACCTATGTAAAAGAAACAAGTTCCACAATAATCACTTTAAACCATTAGTAACCCATGGAAAAAATGGATTCCATGTAAATTTCTTTGAGAAACATTTAAGTCATATAGATAATCAATGAGTATTGAATTGTTAAAAAATATCCCTATTGGAGTATAAGTATATAAAAGAGATATTTACCTTGAAAAATGGAAATAAAAATAAAATAACTTTAAATTTTTAAGGAAAATAACCTTATCATTTTGAAAATCACTTTTAGAAGCTAAAAAATATCAAAACATTAAGAAAATAATTCTATTTTAAAAATATTGGAATCATATAAAGGAAAATTGAAGGATAATAATGGACATGATGTCAACAAAATTCATTTATATTATAAATGCTAAAAGTAAAAATCCATTTCAAAACATTTTGAAAAAGGGAGTCAAAAGTGACCCATTTGGAAAACCCTAAGAAACTTCACATTAATTTTTCTTTAAAATGAAAACGATATTGTAAAATTGATATTTGAATCCATTTATTTTTAGAAAATAATATTTTGAAATATTTTAGAAAATATGGATTTTGATGAGAATGATCCCCGATCTAAAAGAAAATACAAGACCATTATCACTTATAAATGAATTATATGGTATTTATTCAATAAATAAGGGAGGAAATAGAAAATAAACATTTTAAAAATGTTAATAACTAAATGAGAATAAAGATATTTGGTTTGAGAAAATAAATGAATATGATTTCTTATAAAGGTACATTGAACATGAACAATCTTGAGTTGAAGGATATTGTAAGTTAAAATCTTGGGATATTTGGAAACTCTTCAATAAAAATCCCCATAAAAGAATGAAATAAAATTATACTTTATTAAATTTAAGTCCACATAAATTTTTTTATATACAATATAATATAAGAAAAATTAATTACACACATTACCATAGAATATAAAAAATAATAATATAACCCTATGAAAATAATTTTCGTGATGAAATTCTTTACAACTTGATAAATTTGAACTAAAATTCCATTATATAAAATAATTAAAAATAAAAATAAAAATAACATTAATTTGGTAGTATTAAATTTATTCAATGTAAAAGTGGTAGTATATACACCACATAAAAGAAATTATATGCATATAAATAATGTTTTACACAAGGAAAGAAAATTAATATGAAATCCCTTATAAATTCAGTAATAAATGGATCAAAAACCCCATGAAATAGAGAAACTAAAATGGTTATTTAAATCCCAAAATTTTCACAAAAAATTATCTTAAAATAATTTCTTGGGACATATATAAACCACACAATAATAAAAAGTGCTAAAAATGGCACATGTCTCACAGAAATAAGAGTAAGATGAGAAACCTCATCGATGTGTTGATCGTGTTCAAAGAAGAAATTATTTTAGATTATATAAATCATAATAATTAAATATTTATCATATTTCTATATAAATTATACTTTGGAAACGAATCCTGAAATATGTTTATGAAAAATTAAGTTTGTTACAATAATGGAGGTAACAGGTCGTATGTATATATGGGTAACATTTCCATTTTTCAAAAATAAATAAGGAAATAAGATAAGTAAAATTTTATGTTTAAAAAATTATTATAATATCATAAATTACATATAATTTTATTAGATATACTTTTATGTATATCATTCTTGAGTTGGTGGTGAAAACAAATCCCATCACTTGGTGGAGGTAGTATCCCACACATGCCCACGAATGAGACTATCACTTTTCAAGGAAAGAATGAAAATGCTATATTATATTTTTCAAAATAATAAATTTTTAAATAATATAACAATTATGTTGTAGATATTACATATTATAATTAAAATTATATTTATTTACTATCATGTAAAGCATTTGTGAAAAATGAATAACATTTCACATGCAATGTTATTGTATCCCCCATAGAGCGGAAATTAAAATGGTATATGTGATATAATGATTATATAGGTATAAAAATTTTAAAAATATAATATATATATTTTGAATCCATAATTATATCAAGTCATGAGAGGAAATGATGGAAAACGAATGATATTAGTTCGTGATGTGATAGACTATATAACACATTAATGATATTTTTATATCCAATTTAATGGAATAGGGGATGTATTTATGTTATTAAATTAACATAATTAAATATAAATATATGGAAGATACTAGTTTTATTAAATAACAATAATTTAATAATATTTTATGTAGGTGTAAGAAGAAATAAAATAATGATTCTTGGTTAAACACAATACCTCTTCTTTAGATAACCTCCTTAGGTAAGTACCAATAGGCTTATTAGGATGGATTTATGATCAAAATTAATGATATAGAATGTTTATATGCAAATAATAAGATATTTTGGTAGTTATTGTCTGAAATAAAAGGATTTAAAGTTTCAAATAAGAGAGAATAGGGGGTGTCCTTCTATAAGTTAGGTGAGTGGAACACTTGTAATGTTTTTGAAGAAAAATGTATATCCAGGTTTTTTTCATGAAAAATGACCCAAAATAGGAAATAATAGAGAATTATAAATTTAAAGGATGAAATATTTCAATAGAATATATTTTATATAGGATTTACGTCATTTTAACCATTATATTTTTAGTTTAACCCCCACCAGAAAACATTTTCAACTGAACTATTATAATTATGTTTTATATTTTCACTATTAATTATGGAAAAAAATATATTAAAAATTAATATAAAATATTAATTATGAATATCTAAATTTTTTAATCAATTTTACTAAATTCAATTCACATAAGTTGAAAAATGTAATTTAAAATTAACCGTGGAGACATGATGAATAAACATGTATTTAAGAAGTGTGTTCTTCAAGAAAAAGATGATTTTATATCAACTGTATGGAGAATAATAATAATTTTATGAATATAAATTAATTTTTATTGATATATAATATTTAAATTTCAATTCAATAATTCCTAATTAGGGGGTTTTTAATTAATTAAAAAGAAGAATCATTATTCACCTTAAAATAGTTTTCAGAAGAACCGTTTTTTTGAACAAAAAAACATATAATAAAATTCATTATGATGTTGATTAAAAAGAAATTATGTGGATTAAATATAAATAGATATTATTTATGTTACTTTGAATCATATTAGAAATATAATTTTACTTTTAAATTTATTTATTTATTGAAAAAAGTATATTTTTATCAAAATCAATATTTTTCACTATTCAGCAAAAAAATCAATATTTCATGAAAAATAGAAAAATTGTAGTCAAAGTAAATATTTATTTTTTTATTTTAAAAATTAGTTTAATTTTATGTAATATTTTTTATAAAATTACCAAAATTTAATTATAATGTTTCTTTCCTGAACAATAATTAAAATCATTTTTAAAGAAATCATATTTTTGAGGAATAAAATTAATTTAAAAAATATTGATTGATTATTTACATAAGTTTTTTAAATAATTTATATTGAGTAAGAATTTTATATATATTTAATAAAATAGTTAATACTATTAATACCTACCAATTTAATGGCTATATTATAACAGTTATATATTTCACATGGCGTTTAATTTCTATTTTTCATGTCGAATAATATATAAAACATAGTTTTATTTTATAAAACATTAGGTTTTTTAACTATAATACTAGTTAGATAGATAAGGGTTAAAAAATTTCTTCTATAACCACCAACTGGTAGATGAAGGCCATTAACTAACAGGTGATATCACTGGATGCATGACAACATTGGGGTAGCATTGTAAATGCACCATGAATTCCATGTTTATTTCATTTTCTCCGCTAAATTAAAATAAACATAACCAAAAAACATTGGGAGCCACTTGAGAGACTTTAGATCTATTTAATACATCTATTAGTGTATTTATGTTCCATTTGACATGGGAATCATCATTTTTCCTTGTCTTTCTCTTATTGGTATTTGACCTCCCTTCATATATTTATTCTTTGTTCCTAATGGCTATGGTATCTGTATGATTTATTGGGCCTATAATATTTTATGTTTTAATAATGGTTTTTGGATCTAATCTTGATTCAATCTAGATCCCTCTTGATTGATTTAGTGTTCGCTATTGGTGGTTACTCTTCATAGATTGTTTAAGAAATGGTCCTAAAAATCCTAAGCAGGATTTTCTATGATTTTCATTCATCTTGTGATTCATTGTTTCTTTATAATTCATAGATATTCATGCATTATTATCAATATATGTTCTATAAATGTTTATAATTAATTTAATCATTAAATATTCATTGATCCTCTTCTCTATAACATGAACATGGCATGGATAGAATTTATTGGGATATTGATTCAACTCATGGTTTGATAATTATAAAATCCCTTGTTTGACTTATTTATTTTCAAATTTCTTTTAAAAGGTAGTTTTGGTGAATATGGTATATTTGAAATAGTTTTATTATCTAAAGATAAATTAATTCATTAAAATTTATGGGGTTAATTCATTTAATTTTTTCTTCATTGTTAGGAAAATTGATTTATGAAACGACTAAGATCCCATTATGAATGGTTTTATCTTTTTTTATAAATGAAAATTCATTAGTTATTTGAAATTATTATTTAATTCATATGAAAAGGTTCTCGACCCATGTTATGAAATGAATTTAATCGTATATAATTATGAAACATCTTTTTTAATGCCTTAGGGATTTTTTTTGAATGTAATGATTTTCATAATGGTATGGATGGGATTTTAGTGATGGATTTAGAAAAGAATAGGGTATGAGTTCCATTATGAATATATATTTGAAATAAAGGAATTTATTTGGAATTTACAATGCATTATTTCCTAATTGAAACCCTATTTTTAACCTCTCTATTTATAATCCCATAATGCGAGTTAATTGATTCATGTGCTTCCAAATTATGGGTGTGGAAAATGGATTATTCATTATAAGGGAGTTGGGGTGGAGATGAGATGTTAACTAAGAATGAGATAAAAATAATGTGGTAATGATCCAATGTTGATATTGATGAAGATTCCATTTGTGATCCTTGTGAATCAATTTTCTCACCCACCACCTCTAACTGGCAGTAAGATCCTAGGTTATTGGACGAGATGACCTAGATTTATGATTATCTAATATAATGACACACTATCTAGTTGACCCATAGAGAATATTAAAGTTTTATACTATGGAATTGCATCCAGGAAAGTGGTAGTGTGTTGAATTGGTTTTCTAGAGACCCATTTCGACTCGATGTATGCCTGAAAATCAGTCATGATTTGTTTATTAGCTAGAAAAAAGTGAAATCACTATCATATCTAGGTTATATCCATGAAATAATCATAATTGTTATTTGATATATGATGGAATTTTGAATTATCACTTGACTGTAGGGTTTCCTTTCTTAATTTATTAACTTTATCAGTTGATCTACTTATTGATAAGATACACCTCAATTATATTGTATAGAATCTTGTACAACTCATTAGTATTTTGGGAATTCCTAAATCACATTATATATCTTTCTTTATCTTGTAAAATTGTCTTTATATTTTTCAAGATATTCTTTGGTTTTAAAAGGAATGAATTGATTACATTCATCTTTTGATTCCAAAACTGTTTTAAAATGTTTAAAATTATACTTGAAACTCACCCTTGTTGTACTATTATTTTTATGGATTTAATTTAGTATTATGAAATGTAAATCCTAGTAATAAATTATTTTTGATCCTTGTATCCTATTTTTATTACCTTATGATATATCTAAATAAACTCTTTAGTGTAAACCTATTGGTATTTATTAGATAACATGATACTTGTATCATTTGGTGTTCAAATCCTTCATGTATCAACATTTGATGCTGATGATCTATTTGAATTATTATTAAAGGTTCATTATTGTTTTACTAGTAATAGGTTATTTTGGACATGGTGGGTTGTCTCAGACCACCAAGAGACTGATTATGGTTGTTTTGTTTTATCATATTCTATTCCTAGATATTTTTGTACCATCTCCTAGTATCATATTGAGGTAGTACTATTTATTTTAATATTGATGTTTCCTTCGTTTTCTTTGCTTTATATTGTCTCTCTTTAGAGAAAATAATACATTAAGGGGGTTTTATTAATTCCATGGTTCTAATCAACACCATATGGGGATTGGGAATTCCCTTTAGGCCAGTAGAAAAATGGTCCAGATGCCAGTTCAGATGCTATTTAGGGATTGATACAATAAAATTGTTAAAAAAAGAGGGTTTTCCTTTAAATATAATTCTTTTTTTTAAAACCATTATATTTTTGGGAGATTCATGGTAAAAAGGATTTTTGGAACATGTAATGACTCATGAGTTAGTTCATGAATGGGTGAATAATCACCACCTTCATGATGAGACTTTTGCTACCTTGGAAAGTGGGTACATGAGTAATTTTTTGAATTATTTTTTTTCGAATTTTGATGATAATTGAAACCCTTATGAGACAAAATTTTATTTTGGTATTGTATTATGAGTTTATTTTTTAAATGGAACATTGAAAAGGGTTGTATTGTGACATCATAATCTGAAAAATCATGTGGAATCTGTGTGGTTGATCTTGTAGTTAGTCTTGGAACTATTATGATGTTGGAACATGGTTTACCAGCCCAAGATACTAAGACATGAATATTATTTATCTAACCCTGAACTCAAAGATTTTTCTATTTTCTTTCTAAATTAATTCACTTATGTGAGGTTAGTTTGTAGGGTTCAATTTTTTAAACGCACAACAATAGGTGTTTTTTTTCAGGATCATGTTTGATGGTTTTGATTTAATATTTCTAAGGATCATTTAAAATCCTTTATAAAAAGAAAATTTTTTATTTAAATATTATTTCATTTTAGTTCTTCGAAAGATGTTTTCAATTTCTACGGGGTGTGTTCTACGAAAGTTTTGGGTTGAAAAATATATTTTAAAAGACTCTTATGTGACATGTCAAATGAATATTTTAAGAAGAAATTTAGTTTTTTTAATATATATAAAAAATAAATAATGTATTATAATTGAGATTTGGGATTAATATTTTTAAAAATATAAAATAATTTCCATGATCTGGGAAAGGGATTTTGTAAACTGTTATACATTTATAGCAATATTTCACTTTTTGAAGGTAAGGGAAAATATTTTAGAAAAGGTGGAATATTTTTAATTTTTTAAGTAATGAGGTTTTGATAAACATAGTTTTGAGATTCAAGTGAGTGATTTTGGTTGGGGTGTATTTTGTCTTTGGGTTCACCTTATGATTTATTTTATGAGAATGTGTTTTTTTATGTATACAAATGTATCCCAACATTTTTTTCCAATAAACATAGAATGGGTTTTCACTGATACAATTCGTTAAGAAGTCATTCATTTCTTCCTAAATTGGAATATCTAGTGGAATCTACAAAAAATCCTAATTTAATGGGGGATTCATATATTTTCTAGTCATTAAAACCCCTTGGGGGCTTCTTGGATCATCATTCACCTTCTTAAGATGGTGATCTGGGTTCTCTTGAGGTAATGTGGTTTCTTAAATAAGTATAAGAGGTCTTAAATTAGTTTTAATATATTGACACTATAATGTTTATGTATTTCAATTTTACATTTGAGGGACTTGGATTAGAGTATTGATAAACCTCAATTACCTCCCTTATGTGTGAAATAATTTTTTTTTGTAAATCTTCAAGTTAGTCTTTATTCAGTGGCAGTATGCCAATGAGGTGAAAAAGGAGACAGTTTCTAATCTCTTTGGTCTCATTAATTTTGACGAGTATGCGAATAAGTTCTCATGTTTAGTGTGTTTCTAATTTTTTTTATTGTGGACAAGTCCCATAAGGCTCTCATTCTTAAATTTTATTTTTATAATCCTTCTAACTATTATTCCAATAGGTTTTGTATGATCAAATATTGAAAATCAAAGTTTCTTTTGGGGATCATCAACTCTCAACTAGATTATAGAGTAATATTCAAGAGATAATGTCACCATACATAATCTTCTTAGTCAAGATTTATCTTACAACGGAGGATTTGATGGTGGATGTTAAAATTGTAGCAACCTATGTTTATCGATTATAGTGTGAAGAATTTTTTGTTTCCTTCATTTATTTCAGATATTTTTGGTGAAAATCATATTCTAGGGTCTTCATATGGCTTGATTTGGCTTCACTTTTGGATGATATATTTTACAATGATGACTGTATTTTCATGAAATTTCTTTTGTTTCTCCCTATGGATGTAATCTTATGAATGTGTATTAATCCCTTCAGGTTCATTGTAATCATGATAATAGAATAGAATATTTTGCTGGAAACCTCTATATAATAGGGATTATAAATTTTTAATTCCTTTTATTTACCACCATAGTTATATTTCTATGGTTGGTGTCAGATACTATTAGGGTTTTCTTCTTGGAATGCTCTTATTTACCAATTTTGGTCAGAGAACTATCTTAATTCATTGGATGCTTCCAATTTTAATATTTTTTATCTATTATGAATTGAACTTGTTGTTATGAGATCTATTCAAATTGAATTGGATAGAACATGGGTTTGTACTAAGGTAAGTTGGACTATTTGATTCTTGATTGACCTCAAACATAGAGGTGTTGGTTTTTATTTCAAGAAGATCATTTAGTGGTGAGGATCTATATTTAAAATCCTTTGTTGTTTTCAAGTACCTACATGTTGTAGAAGTCCTGGTATATTTTTTTATTTGTTTGAGACTAGTTTATTATTGATAATTATTTTAGGGAACTGTGTCTTTTGGAAATGTTGAGATGCTTTGGGGTGTATTTCATTTGAGTTTTTAGTTTTCTATATTAGTGGTTCCTTAAGGTGAGTTATTATTGTCTCTTATTTGGGATGAATAGACACATTATTAATATATATCCGTCTCATGTTCCACTATACTTATAAATATTTAAATAATCGGGAGACCATTTCTAGTAATCATATTTTTTTTCCTTCTTAGGGTTTTTAGTTTATCATTTGTAGATGTGTGTTGACCTTTAAGGATTTAATTTTATGTTTATTTGGAATGATGTTTTTCATTTTTTATTTTGGAGTTCATCCCAAATAGAGTTTTCTCAGATGACTATCCCTCTTTTAAGTGGATCTTCTACATCACAGGTTGAGTGTGGAAGTTTATTTGTCTCATTGTTTTCTATATTTCATGTTAGAATACTTATAAGGATAGAAAGTACTATATTGGGGAGAATTATAATATCCAAGTTTTTATTTCAATTATGGACCACTCCTTGGTGGAATATTTAGGTAGATTGGGGGCCATGATGATGATATGGTAGTTTATAGAAAGTGACAACATGAAACTACATATTTAAATTCTATATGAAGTCCATCAAACTTCCTGCGAGGGTCACTGGATAGCTCATGGACTGGTTAGGGGTTATATAAATCCTAATGTGACCATTGGTTAACTGGTGTGGGTCACCAAAGAGCTAGTGGTACCATTGGATGAATGACTATCATGAACCAACCCCGGTCAACCTGAACTAGTCTCTCAAGTAAGCCCACAACAATGCCCGAAGGGTTTTCTTAATCACCACGAGCACTAGTGTCAGACATTATAATTAATAAATTGGGAAATACCTGGCCAATAAAAAAAGGCAGAAAAAAAATAATAAACTGAGGATTAAAAATATCAAAACCCACAATGACAAAAGTGAAAACTTCATATAAATCAATGTGACCATATAAGTCAACATTAACAACTAAACTAATATCTCCCCATTACGACCAAAAACAAGCGAGAAGCAACAACAAATAGAAAAATTGAATTGAAACTATAGGCATAATTATTAAAACATTATTGGAATTAAAAAACATTTTATTCCAAATGAATTTAATTGAAATAAAATAACATTCAGTTTTATGTTTGAAATAAAATATACAAACATATGTTTCCACCCATTTTATTTAAAGTAAGACAAAATTCATTTCCATTTTTTAACGATTTTCTTTTCTAAGAAAGAAGCTTTAACATTTTAAAGAAATATGGATATAGAAGAGGGAAGTGTAAATTTTTTTCAAAAACTTATTCTACAAAAATTTGAAAACAATTTTATCACTTTTTGAAAAGAGATACACCATAAAAGGAGGAGAAAGAAATGATCACACAAGGGAATTGTTAAATATAAAGAAAGAGTAACCAACCAAACAAGGCACCTTAATCATTCACCATAGAAACATACATGCCTAATTACATGGGATAACCTAGGAGATCAGTGTAAAATCTAGAACATACTTAAATTTGACTCATCCCAAAGGTATGCCTCACCCTATGTCATCAATGTTCAGACACATTTGATCACACCCTACCTAGTCTCTCTGAGGGGAACTATCCCCAAGAAACGAAAGTCCCATTCTAAGAGATTCTAGCTAGAGAAAAATCCTAGGCTAGTGAAACAAATATTCACCAAAACTCCACTAGTTATTCCAGGTCACCATTTCATGATTTATGTGGGGGAGAAGCAACAAAAGGAAAATAAGAAATCCATCACATATACATACAAAAAACACCTGAAACATGCACAATAGTCCCCACCAAATCAATCTAAATAAAAATATATTTCCTTTAACTATTTGAAAAAAATGTATTCTCTTAGCATTTATCTCCTACAACATTCAACATAGCCAAGGAAAGATAATTATCTAAGGAGTGTTTTCAAGAAAACTGATTTTCATAAAAGTTCCAAACGGTCCTTCCATGACCTTTAGAAGCCAAATATTTTATCAAATAATCAACCATACACAAAATTAATAACATGGAATCCAAATTCTAATAGAATCCAACACATCCTTTATAAATTACAAATCCACTTTGAAAATCCATTTGAGAAACCACCATTTTTCGAAGAACTAAACACACCATTTCAAAAAGGTGAAAACACTCCATTTACAATTTCACTACCATTTAAAAATACCAAGCCATCATTTTTGAAAAAAAAAATTTAATACAAAAAACATTTAAAGATCCATTTATGAAACCAATATACATTTATAAACCAAAACCATTTTTTTTGGAACTATAATCCCCATAAAAATCCCAACCAGGAAATTTAGAAAACCCTTAGTGAGTGAAGTCAAATAAAAAAATTTCATGCAGTTTTATAATCATTTAACATCAAAAAAATTCAATAACAATCATACATAACTATTTATCATTAAAAAAATAGTGAAAAGTAATCAATTAATGTTTTTAAATATAAAGGTAAAATGAAAAAGGACACCTACATCAAACATGCCGCGTTTTGAGAACAACCACTCAAATTCCCATTATACTTGCACACAAATACATGTTAACTAATATGTATGGACACCAATCCCCTATATAGTTATTTTAATTGAAAAATATGTACTAGGGGATCCTTACATATACAATTACACATGCATATTCCCCTTTACCTCACACACATTTTCATTTTTCATATATATACATAAACACACCTAGCCCCAATATATGTATATATATATTAATAAAACTACCTATGAATATATATATAGGTGAAATTACATATATATACCTACTTATGCATACCCATGAATGTCAGTTTTTTCAATGATAAAACATAACAATAGAAGAGTGGACTAACACACTAAAGAAAATTACAAAAAACTCCAAGACCACAAAACTACTAAATTAAAATTGAACCAAAGTGAAGGAACCGAACACCCTTACCCAAAATCAATTCGAAATCCTCCTACTTTTCAATCCATGAATAGAATGATGCTTAATTGGGCTAGTAAACCCAAATAATCAAGAAGAATCATGAAAAATACCCAAAAATCGATTTAATGTTTGGCCTAGGTGTTGACACAACACTAAGGAAAGGAAACTCAAGAAAATAATGAAGATGAGGGGAGAAGAGATCCACTGTAGACTACAAGACCAGAAAATGGAAGAAAATGAAACACCCAAAGGGAAGGAGGCCATGCGTACTGAGAGGGAGAGGAGGGGGGATATATCATGTTACAAGCTTAGGAGGGAGAGGGGTGAACTTTGTAAGGGAGGATGGAGGGGTGGGAGTGTTCAATGAAAAAAGGGATGGGAACCACTTTGGGGTAAAATAATTATAATAATAATCAGAAATAATAAAAATAAAAATATTATTATTATCAAAATATTTATTTATTTTTAATATAAATTCATTATCATTTTATTTTATTTTCATTTTATTTTATTAAACTTAATTTTTTAAAATAATGGGAAGACTGCCCGGCATGTCTACATGGTCTCCCAGACATTTCACTAACCATGAACACCCTGCTAAAGAGAAGGGACGCTCACATGAGTTGGCTGCAAAATATTAGAAATCGTGTTCCAACTGTGAAACTCAGCTCCATCATTTGATTGAACCAATTCCCACACTCATCGCACATTTACTATAACTATGAGAAAGTCATGCTCCATCAATAGAGGGGAACACTGTCACTTCTAGGCCTCACCCAGTCTAGGACAAACTGTGCTTAAATATACACATGGCCAAAAACCACCCAAATACTCCGAAACAAAAAAACACATCATCAGGAACATGACATAAACCACGTCTAAAAGATCCAACATCAAGAAAGGGATAAAAATAAAGAGAAAACACGATTGGGGTGATATTATTATACCCACCATTATCACTTTCTACCCCTAGAAAGTCACCAAGCCACATGTGGAACATAACCATGACATAAAATTAACCAAGACCAATGAAAGCCAAGAAACTCAGTGTGACCTTTCAACTCCACAAATCACACCCGACCAGATCTAGAGAAACCCACAAAAAGGTGAAACATAGAGAGAAAATAAAGGTCTCTTCACTATTAGAAACCAACTCTCGAGAAGACACAACAATATCCATGTTGTGTATCAACACCATTTAAGAACCAACTAGATTTGTATAACCAACATAATCTAATATGAGAAATCCAATATGAACAAAAAACTCCCTCATAGACCAACCCCACCCCAAGGGTTCCCTAACGAAATAAAATCCAAACCTAATGGTGGAAAATAACCACTATTATTCAATTCTGAAGACACATTCTTCTCCAAATTAGAAAAGAAAAAAAACAAAAATGGTATACAAAGGCTAACCACACAGGGAAAACCAACCATAGATTCACATTAGAAAAGGAAAAACCACTAGAATTATAAGTAAAATAGATCACCAAAGCTTATTATAACCAAATAAGAACTAAAAATAACATATGAGACTACAATACGGAGAACTAAAAACATAATCTAAATACTATCCACTCTAACATTAGAGTAAAAATTGAAATACAGATCCACACACCCCTAGAATTCCTGAATGCATGAAGAGCTTCACTCAAGGGGCTATTCTGGAGCCCTAATTCCTTGATTTATTTCTTACACCACATTTAGAAGATGAAAACCTCCAACTGAGACCTCATCTTTTGGAAAAATATATTACCAAACTATTCCATGGACACACTAATGAAAATACGTCAAAGGTTCATGGAACGATGTTTTAGTGTTCCAAAATCAAGCATACCATAAACAAATGAGTGAGTGGCCTAACAAATGAAAGGAAAAAACTGACCATCAGACATGCCCATAATAACTTCCTCTAGTTGACACTCCACATTGGATTGAGAACCTCCAAAAGAACCAATAATAATAGATCCTTGAACCATGGACAGAGATATCACACAAAAGGAGGAGCTTCTAACTGAGTACTCAACAAAATCTCTGAAGAAAAGGAAACAAGATTATTGAAATGGTCAACATTTCCCTTCATTGTGAGTTGATCTCATCAAACATCCATGAGATCTATAAATTTTTTGTTAGTCACATAATGAAAAATAAACCACTGGATGAAGGTGGTTTTGATGATGTCCTAATACATATCAACTCGCAACCAAAATTCAACAACAACATTTTACTCGTCTTGTCTTAGCCCTGCAAACATAGCTAAGAAAACTCACAACTACCTAAAATATGGTGTTCTACCAAAACACAAAGAAACTCTATTTCCCAAATACATTCAACAACCTCTAATGGAATCTAATGACTACATAAAACAAACATAGATTGAGGCGATCTCAACTCCACCACTCCAATATGAGTCCAGGTGGTTCCAATAACTGGAAGAAACATTAGAAACCATCTAGGTATTTATAGATCGCATACTCCATATAATGAAATAATAGAAAATATGAATCAACATCCAAAAAAAACTCAATCCAGAGAACCTCTAAAGTAAAATCACAAAACTAAAAAACCAAACACATTACAAAAAAGTAAAATCCAATTAAAGTCTGAAATGAAACAAAACCATGAAAGCATATCAAAATAAGGAAAAAAACCCACTTTTAGAAACTACCAATTTTAGTTCACTTTCGAAACCATTTTACCCAATTACATTATTCAAAATTCCTAGCATTCATTTAAAATTAAATTTAAGAACCAAATCCAAATGTATAAACAAAACAATGTTCCCAAAAATCGTTTTTCTTTTTAAACCCTTTTTTCTAAAACCTGTTTTAAAATTTTATTCCCCCTTTAAAAATCAAGATTATTTTCTATTTACAAAATAATTTTATCACATCCACTTTAAAAATAGAAACACCACCTCAATTATCCATTTTAAACCAAATATCCCATTAGAAAAATGAATCTCATTTTTAAGAAAAACCATTTTCCCATTCAGAAACCACAATGAAAAAAACCAATTCAAAACTTTCATTTCAAATAATATCCCATGGTATCCTATTAGCCATAACATATGTTTTCATCCCACATATTTTTTTTTTCATCTATGGACATAGTCATACTATAAATTTCCACACACACACACACATAGAGATATGTGAACATCTATAAGGAATACAAAGGTCTGTACTCACCATTTTTTATCAAACTATTAATTTAACAAATTCCTTATTCACATTTTCTACACATTTCCCAAAATTGTCAAAATTTTGAATTATTTTCTATTCTAAAACCATTTTTTTCAATCTCTAAACCATTCCTAAAAATTATTTTCATTTCAAAAACCATTTTGGCACTTCAATGACCATATTTATTTGAAAACCCACTCACGCAAACAAAAACATGTCCAAAAACACAACTCACAAAAAACCTCAAGAATAAGGATATTTTTTCTATCCCTAATCCATAATCATGGCTTAGCAAAGCATGATTTGACTAATCATTAAACAGAAGAAGTATATTGAACCATAGACACAGGCTACACATGGATCACTACTCCATGAAATCTTATCGCATAAAACTGACTCAATTCCATTGTAATACCCTATCCAAAAAGACCAAACAAAAGAATCAGATCTCATACTACCCCTGGAAACTCAAGGTTCAGTTTGAGAAAGGGTTCATCACTACAACATTATTATCCTTTAGGGGTAGTTTTTTAGCTGCAGTTTAATAAACCGCTGATAAATTTTTTTAAATAAATTTCACACTGTTTTTATAAACCACTATGAAATGTGTTTTTTTATTACAATGACACTCCCCCTCGACTCCCCCGACACCCCCGACTGCCTGAGCCCTGTCACCCTCGAAACCCGAGGACCCTGATGAACTGCGTGACCCCAATGACCCCAGCGACCCCACTGAATCTCTCACCATGCCTCACTACCCCTCACCGCTCCTCACCACCCATCATGTCCCCCACGACCCTCACGAACCCCCGAAGTCGTAGGATCCTGTGACCCAGAAAACCCCAGCGACCCTGAAAACCCCCTAAAGCCCTCAACATGGTAAAACTATATCATTATTTTGGGTCATCAATATCATTAGTTTCATCAGTCTTGGTAGTTAAATTTAAGTCATCAACATCCTCAGTTTCATTGATGTTATAAGATTCCTAAGCGTCGTTAGTGTCACCCATGTCATTTATGCTTTATGTTTCATTAGGTAAAACTATATTTTTATCTTGGTTAGTATCCGCTATATTATAAATGTACATTGTTTCTTGAATGTCACCCAAGTCATAATTTTAATTTTTTTCATAAGTGATGAAGATGTTATTAGAATCTTATAACTAATGAATATCATCAGTGTCTCAAGTCTCATTAGGATCATTAGTTTGTCTAATATTTATGGTTTTATTAAAGTCATCAACATCATCGATGTCGTCAATTTTGTCACATTCTTTATTATATTTGGTTTTATCTATGTGATCATAGTAATATGTTTCATCATTGTGATATATGTACATAATTTAATTAGAGTCATTGGTTTCATATGTTTTATTTGATTCAAGAGTTTATTCAGTATGGTTCATATCATAGGTGTAACCGATGTTGTTTATCATATAGATGTATTCAATTTCACTGGTATCATTTAAATTATTTATGTTATAATTTACATTGGTATTCTACATGTCATCAATTTAATTAGTATGATCTATGTATTTATTTTCATTATGGTCTTTAGTATTTTCATCAACATTATTTTTTCCTTGGTTCTTCAGCTAATTGGGGTCTTCATCATCAAATATTTTTACTACATCACCACAGTCATTGTAATTGATGTTGTTCTTGGAATCATAATCATTGTTAGTGTTATCTTTCAAAACCATGTAATCCATGCCATCCATTTAATTGTTACTATCTGTTTCTTTGATGTCATCCATTGTGTCAATGTTTTTAGTGTTATTTTTATAATATATACTCTTAGTTTCAGTAATGTCATTGGTTTATTCTATGTATTTTTTATCATTAGTGTGACCCATAATCCATGAAATATTTTAATCATCAGTGAAATGTATTTAATCCATATATTCATTTCATTTTATTTCTTAGGGGATATTTTTTTTCATCAGCTTCTTAGGTGTCATCGTAGAGCTAGGGCATTGGTGGTTATTTACTACCTTCTAATTAATTTATTAATTTTTTTGTACCACTTCTACATCTACATTATTAATGTTTTGTTAAATTTAATGGTATCATTAGTAGTAGAATATTTAATTATATTCACACCTTTTTCAGGATTCCATGGAACTTTGAACCCAAATTAATGCAAATTGTTTTTAGGCTTGGGTTTGGGCAAGGCACAATTCTTGGTGATTGGATTACTAAGAAAAATCATGGGAGTTTGGGACTAGGATTGGAATCTGGACCATCTTCATGGTTTTTCCTAGTTTTTTATTTTTGAATTTTGGATTATGATGTATATGATCTTCTACTAATGTATTCATTTCCTGACATTCAGTATATAGTTCATCTATTATTGAGTGGTTTGTTTTTTATTATCTCTCTATTATTTTATATATCTTTTTAATTTGAAAGAATGGGTTTTATAGTGGGTGGTTTTATTATTTACCACATGTATTTATATAGGAATACCTAATTTAACATATTTATTTATTTTTTCAACTAGTATATATGAGTCTCTTTACATAATTAGTAACAGTTATGTGTTTTAATTTTTTTTAATATTGTGTAGGTACATTGTGTTATAAGTGGATAAAATATCGACCACATAACAGAGGAATACACCTCAATATGCTAAGGGTTTGGAGGATTTGTTAGAATTTTCAATTTCCAATCAATCCATTAAAGGAAGAATAGGATGTCCATGTCATAAATGTAAATTTAAAATATTTTTTGAAGAGAGATAATGTTTATAAACATTTAATATTTAATCAATTACGTTCTCAATACTTGTGTTGGATTTAGAATAGAGAGTCAAACATTATATAAAGGTTGAACACTGATGTCAATCCATATAATGATCTCCCAACATTATTAAAAATGGAAAATGAAATTCAAAACTATAGAAATGATGCATTCAGTAATTAAAGACCCCCCATCAATAGAAAAACATATATGAACAACCAAATGAGGGTGCTACAAATAGAAATATGAAAAGTTATGGTTTTGATACTGTAGGATAACCAGATCAAGATGGTACCATATCATTTGATCCCCCTATTGATTATGTGGGGACGAATTTAAGAGAAAATTCCGCTGAGGAAAATATGTTTCACGGTTTATTTGACTATATAAATCAAGAGTGTTGTAGTGGATGTTTGAAATATGCAAAACTTATTTTTCTACTGATGTTGTTCCAAATCAAATATCTTTGTTGAATTACAAATAAGGCAATGTTTATGATATTGGTAATATTGAATGATGCATTTCTTGATGAAAACATCCTTGAGTTTTTTTATGATATTAAAAAAGTTGTTAACAATATTGGTCTGAATTATACAAAAATACATATGTGTCCCATTGATTTTATGCTTTATTGGTGAGAGGATTCATGTAGACAAGATTGAAAAAAAATATTATTCTAGATGGAAGTCAGTGGGTGATGTTGGAATTCTAAATCAGAATACTACCATGAAGAAGAAGAAAAGGAACACACCTGCAAAGGTTTTTCCTTAATTTTCATTAAAGCCTATAATGCAATGATTATTCATGTCATCAAAAACCGCCAAACACATGAAGTGGAATTCTTTATATAATAACAATGAGGGTTAATGCGATATCCATGTGGTTAAAAATTGTGTATGAAATTTGACTCATTAAATCCATATTCCTTATATAATCCTAGGAATGTTTGATTGGGATTGGCTGCTGATGGATTTAACCCATTGGGGAATTTCAGTTTTTGTTATATTATATGAACAATTGTTTTGATCCCTTACAATCTTCCTATGTTGATGTGTATGCATAAAATGTATTTTATCATTTAGATTATTATTACTAGAAAAAAATGCATGGAAATGATATTTATATATACCTCTAGTCTTTAATTGAAGAATTGTAGGAGTTTTGGAGAAATGATGTTGAGACATATGATGCTTCTTCTAAAACAATGTTCAAAATGCATTCTCCTTTAATGTGGACCATTAGTTACTTCCCTAGACATGGGAATTTATATGGTTGTAACACTTACATAGTTTTGTATTGTCCTGTTTGTAACTTTTATTTTGATCCCAAATAGTTACCTCAAAGTAGAAAATGATTCTTCCTATTCCACTAAATATTTCTCGGTGCATCACATAGATTTCAACTGAAAAAATCCAAATTTAATGGTTTCATTGATCTTTGACCACCTCTAATGTTTTAAATGGGTTTAGAAATATTGGCACAACTTGGAAATGTTGCAACATAATTTTTGGAGGTTCATAATTTGAATGATTGTGGGAAACATGGTCTAAGTGCATCATCATGTGAAATTGGAATGCAAAAATGGAAGAAAAAAAGTATATTATTCAAACTTTTATATTGGGAATTTAATTTGTTGTGGAATAATATCAATGTGATGAATATTGAGAAGAATGTATGTGAAAATTTGATCTTCAAATTGCTTAATGGGAATGGAAAGTCAAATAATCATCTCAATTCCTAGAAATACATAAATGCAATGAACATAAAATGTGATCTCTGGCCAGATGAGAATGAAAAGTATGCTATTACAAATTTTGGAATGAAAAATAGTGATAAAGATATAATACATTGAACTTTAATGCATGTGAAGTTATCTGATGGGTATTCAAGTGACATATGAAGTTGTTTTGAAAAAAAGAATAGTAGTTTACATAGATCAAAAAGTAATGATTCACATATTTTCTTATAGTAGTTACTACCATTGGAATTGTGAACATTATTACCGGAAGAAGTTACTACTATTGTACTCCAATTCTGTACACTTTTTAGAAAACTATATGAGAAATCTCTATATCTATTTGAGTTTGAAAACCTATAGGTGAGGCTTGTATTAACACTTTGTGCAATGAAGATGATCTTTCCTAAATCATTTTTTACTATTATGATGTATTTAACTGTGCATTTGGTTTAGGAAGTTAAATTAGGAGGCCCCGTACATTATCGATGGATGTATCCAATTGAGAGTTACATTATTTATATGTTTTTCAGTTATGTAAACATTTCTTGGAACTTAATTAAATGAATAATATGTTTGTTTATTTTGTTTCATTGATATATTGGGCATTTGAAATCATACATGAAAAATAAATCTTAACCAGAAGGCTCTATTACTGAAGGATATTTTGCAGAGGAGTGTATTAACATTTGTTCTATACAGTTGGATAATTTTGAGACAATATTTATTGGAGTGGTAATACATCGAAGCAATCTCAAGTACTTGAGAAATAAAAAATATTTCCTACTATTGGCTTATCAGTTGGGGGGACCTCAAATGTTACACTGACAGAAATGAAATTTTTATAGGAACATAGTTATCTACTGATGTATAGTAAAATTTCAGATATATTTTTTGAAGATTTGAGGATACAAACAAAGATACATATGAGAGTTCGAACACAAAATAAGAAATATATAATGAAAGATGTTAATAAAGAGCTTGTAGAATGGTTTGCATGATATGTATGTTAACAAATACTGTAATAAATAAAGATATTAGGTTGACACATATATTTTTTAAATCTAATAATGTATATTTTGTTAGATCATGAATACCAATACTATAGAAAAGTTGTTATAATATTTGAAGTTTCTTTCTTGAGGTCCTCTAAAACAAGTTATATAGTTTGATACTTACAATGTGAATGGATTTAGATTTCATACAGTTGATTGGGAAGAGGGTTTGAAAACAAATAATAGTGGTATATTTAGATTTTCTTAAGTGGGATACTCTGTAAATTTGATGGATATTATTGAATTAAACTACCATATTCATTTTTTTGTTGTTTTTTTCAAATGAAATTGGGTCGATATTTTTAGAGGGGCTAAAAGAGATTCCTTAAAATTTACTTCTATAAAAATCTCTCGCTTGATGGATGTTGGTGATCAATATCTTCATGATCTATATATCTTATAATCATAAGAGAAAATTATTTATTATGTGGATGATGTTGTGGATGAATGGTGGAGTGTATTTTCTCACGTAAAATGAAGAGATTTTTATGATATGGGTGATGAAGTGGAAGATTTGACCTCTGACATTGAATCTCATCAACAACTAGACGAGAAATTTTTTCACCATCATGATATTGAAAATATTAGTCTAGAAATGATAGGTGAAGTGGATGAGTTAATGGAGCAAGAAACTAACATGATTGAATGGGAAAATTATTGTATGTATAGTTATGAATTCATTTAGCAACCACTTATCTCATTTGTGTAGTAATTTATTATCATTACTATGTATATTTTTTTTGTTAGTACTATGTATATCTTATAATTTTTAATTTTTCACTTCATAATTTTTTTGATATATATGTTCTAAAAATAATTTTATTAGATTAAATCACAAGAATTATAAGGAGGAATAAATATAATTTTTCATTAACCACAACGACATATGAAGATCCATTTGTCTCCCACCCCTATGGCATCTGAACCACCATCCACTTTCCCCTACACCATCTCTCACACCATCTAGGAGTGTCCCTTCAGTAGCTTAGTCATCACCTCACCCTTCAAGATCCTTAGAAGTGAAGGAGAAGCACGCCACTTCTAGTTCATCACAAAGATACTAGAGGGTGGTAGTTGTAGGTAAAAATTTTAATATGAATAAATTTATTGCAGTTTTTTATACTAATTTTTTGTTCATTAAATATGGAAATAATTCAGGTATAGATAAAAATATAAAAATATCAGATGTATGGAATCTAACTAAAGAGAAGATATTTGTTCCATTTTATTCATATGGGGTCCTTACAGATGACACCATAGGATTACATGGACAGATTATAGGCCAGCTAGCCACAAAGACAATTTCGCTTCCTATTTTGTATGATGATTGAAGTTATATGCCATTAACTTGGAAAAAATGAAGTTTTTGATTCCCAAATAATGTTAATTTTAGTACATTATGGTTTACTTGAATGTCATGTTATTAAATTATAATATTTTCAAAATGAATTTTTGTGTACATATGTTTTTCCACTTTACGGTTTCAGATGTGCAAGCATGAAAGTGGAAATTGAAAAATCTAGGGAAAAAATGAAAAGACTTTAAGTGGAGATTGTGGAGTGATTTCAATGATACTTCGTTGACATCCTAACAGATGTATAACAAACAACCTGATGGGGTAACCAAAGAGAAATGGAATGTTTTTATTGACAGACATCATGATGAAAAACAGATGTTATTTAAATATATATAATTATATTAATCTAAATTTAAATTTATACATGTTTTTGAAGATGAGATTACATTGAATGAATTAATATTAAATTTCATTTTATTTATTTTAGGATCATTCAAGGAAGAATTCATCATGCAGGGCTAATAAAGTCATCCCTCACATCTAGGAGTCAAAGATTTTTTCTAGAAGCTGATCAGCAATTGTAATCTTATCATTAGTTTTAATATTTATAATAAAATATAATTTGTATAATATATTAATTTTTTTATTAATATATGTTTAATGAAGTCATAGAGTTTAGGGAACCAATAATCCTGAATAGAAGTGTGGTTCAATGTTCACAAGGCATCTGATAGAATTTTAATTAATGATCCTACCAAATAAGTTGGGGTATGTAATCATTTTTCATTATAATAACTTATTATCAGTTGTTACAATGTTAATATATATTGGTTATAATATGACTGATATTTGTTTTAGGGGTAAAACTTAACGAACTATGTGATTCCAATCCTATGTATTCCTACTTAGTCTCTCAAGATGAACCCATTTCTAAAGTCCCTGAGAAGGAGCATTCTACTGGAGTGCACTGTATGGGTTTGGGACCCATACCATATGAGTTTTCTGGAAGGCCACCGAGGATTTCAAGTGCATCTACTTTTGGTTGTAGTTAGTCCATACCTTGAGACACTAGAAGATAGATTTTTTCTCTGTGTAATACAGTTCGTGAATAAGGGGCTCAGATATCGGCTTTGTAGAATGTGTTGATTGATTTATATGAGAAGATTACTGGATCTGTCCCCGGTGGTATTTCATCAACTATTTGAGAGCAGGAAAATCAATAAAATTCAAAATCATTTCTTTTGAAAACATTTATTGGTTTTAAGATTAAATATAAATATTCAACAATATTTAATTTTCAAAATAATGTTCTTACAGTGTGGTATCAGGAAGTAGAGATGGAGGTGGATAGGGTGAAGAGTTGTGTTCATCATCAGATAGTGAATAGTTATATTTTTATATGTTAGACCAATATGGTAACATTCAGTTTGTATATGTATCATCTATGGCGCAAAGTTTCCACCAAACATTTTCATGACCTATCATTTTCTGGATTTCTCATGTTTCCCTTTATGTATTATGAACCCAGTCTTCCAAATACACAATGAATTTAAGATCCTTATGTTGTATTATTGTATATTTATATTTATAAATAATATAATAATGTGTAAAAATTTCTAGGTTCTAAAATCTATGGTGTAGAGGATCCGGAGGAGTTTTTTGGTGCTATTTCTAAAATCATTAAAAAGTCTTCGGGTATATTTACATCATTCTTGGACTTCCCACATGGAATATTCTAATTCTATTTATTTTCATGAATCATTTTTTATGATTAATTTTTCATAAATTTATTATGATTATTACCGAAGGATGAACGATCAACATTTTTGTTCATTTTATTGGGAGTATATAGTTTTGAAACTCCCTTAAACTTGTTTTTAGTGTATAACCCTTCATTAATCAAATTTAATAGTATTATCTTCTTATGTTTTATATTTTTCATGTGATCACTCCCACTTATGATTTCCTCTCATTCAAAATAGTTTTCATAAGAATTTACAAATATATATTGAACACTTGAGTGTCTTGATTCTGTTAAGGTAGAGGGATTGTCCAATTAAATAGTAGTAGAATAAACCACCTTCAACTCTCCTTATAAACTAGATCTACAAAATTTATCATTCTATTATGGAGAAACAACTTCATTAATTTGGAAATCTTTTTAATTTTATTCTTATCTTTTTTTCATATTTATCAAAGTTATGGAAGAAAATAAATTCTTATCAAACTCAAACCATTCTTATCTAAAAATAAAATTCATCATAAATCATGAATGAAACATAAAAAATTAAAAAAAGAATAAAATTCTAATAGATAACCCAATCAGATATGAAACTACACTCTAATACCAAGTTATAAGATCTGAGGAGGGATATGATCAATACTGATAGAGGGATTAAATCATTATTGGAGTCAAATTAATAATTTTTAATCCAAAGAAACTTTTACTTTGTCACATTAGGTGAGTGATTATATTATTATCTCACTCACATTAACTTTTTTATTTCGATCAACACAATCCAATACAAACACACACACACACAAGTGACATAATGATTTACATGTTTCACCTTTAAAAAGAAAAGGCTAGTCCTCGGAATGATCTAGAATTTCACCAATATTATTTGATCCACCCATGTCATGCCATGAATACAATAGGGAAAATTTATACATGTAGCCATATATGGTTCATATCACACCTGACATCATCCCACTAAATCATTATACCATCAACCTAATAGTTGCATAATTGTAGAGAAATAAACAATAATCCCTTCACCAGTACATCATGATGTATGTATAGAAAAGAGGTAGAATATATAGTTTGCACATAGTTTACACAATTTTTCTCAAGAACTATGTGAATACCCTTTATAATAAGTGTCATGAGAATGGTTGGCACAAAAACATGGTTGACCATGTAGGACAACTGTGCACCTCATTTAACAGGATAGAAATTACAAAATTTTCCCTCCGTCTTATTTCTTTTCACACTATCTTTATTTCTCCTTCATCTTATCAAGGGGGATCTCACCCATGCTCCTCCTATCCTCTCATATAAAAGGGTATGATTGATCCCCATTAGCTGGTGTTGAATTCAACCTCTGTCAAGTGAGTTGTATATCACTCAGTGAGTCTAGGAATATTCCTCCCTTGTTTATACATTTATCACCTCTTTAGATGCATTATTTGGGTTCCACTAAATTCACCATATTATCATGGAATTCATCAGTTTCCATAATTTCTCTCAATATTTATAAAGAAATATCATGATATTTGTCATTTCGATCATCCATGGTATTTGGTAGGTGGTATATATCATTTTCTCGCCTTGATGTTTTTTGTCACTATGATTTCTGGAAGGACAACCATGCGACTACTTGTGAATTTGTTGTTTAATTTATTGAACATAGTTTATTAGGATTAGTATCCCTTTTTTATTAAATTTTCCATGTTAAGGACCATGAACCAAAAATTTGAATTACACATAACATTACAATCCTTGAATGACTTAATATAAATAGTTTTTTTTTCTAATAAAACCCTAATTTAAGTGTATTATTTTCTAAAATATGAAAGTAAAGATCATAGTAATCGTGGGAGAATGTGACAAACCCCATTATATGCTTTAGTGACCAAACCCTCTTTTAGGTGGTTGGGGCCTAAGTCTTATTTAGTGAACTAGATGTCTTATATAGAATGCATGATAGAATGGCCTTCCACATAACTTTTCATGTATAGTGTTAAATTCCAGGGGTAGTCCACATGGACCTATAACTTTTATTCAATTATTAGAAACCTCTAATTATGGAATGGACTACCTAATTAAATAAATGAAATTTTATGAGTTATGTGTTGATTATTACATGTCACTTATGAATTTATAATGGAAATGGATTATGGGTGCGATCCTTATAAAATACACTTGATTTATAAGATGGAATGGATCTACAAATGGAATCATTAGTATTTAAAACATAAATAAAATCAATGTATTAGTTACACATTGAAATACACTAGTTTTATTCTTTACAAAATATTAAGTATAGGCTCATAGTTTGTTGATACTTTGTACATTTGGGGTGATACATATTATATCATGGATGATAACACTGTTCGGGTTACTTATATTTATATGAGAAACATTGGTACCTACGGGGGAACACATTTATGGGATCAATGGCATGATTATTGCCCCATGAATGAGTGATACTCAGACAAGAATGTGTGGATTTTAAAGTGCTTTTTCTTGTGAAAATAATGGTTTACTTGTATTCTTTTAGATTTAGAATGTATGTGAATGTGAAAGTGGAATGGTTTTTTAGGGAATTGGTTCTGGGGCTATAGATTCAGCTATGTTTTCTTATAAATCTAGCTTTAGCAGCATTCTAAATCGCCACTAAGTAAATGGATCATATTTAGCAGTAGTTAAAACCACTACTACAATTTGGTATTTTACGATCGGAAATGGTTTAAACTGCTCCTAATAAAATAATTTAGTGTCATTTTTACCACCACTAAAATGTTTTAATCTTAATTTATCATCTCATAGAAGTTATCTTGATTTTAGGGGCATTTTTCCTGAAGAAAATGAAATTAGGTTTTAGCGGTGGTTTAAATCTCTGTGAAAAAATCATTTTTCTAGGAAAAATACTGATAAAACCACAAGAAGAACTATGGTAAAATGAATTAACTATGAAGTTTACCATAATCAATAGCTAAATTTATGAGACCACTATGTATTGTATGCCGAAACACAATTTAGTGGCGGTTTAAACAACCGATATATAAAAAATACCAGCACTATGTGGTAATTTTCTTGTAGTGTCTAACGCCCTTCCCTCCCTATTTTATCGAGTCCCAACATTCCTAATCTCTGAGATACCTAACACACCAAATAACTAGTCCCTCCTCTAATACCATTTTTTAAGAGACAAGCCAGAGTGAACCCTGAACCGGTAACCCGAGTTGGCCTGCAATAAGGGCTGAAGGGTGTTCTGATCCCCATTGGATGGAAACTCATGATGGGAATCAAAATAAAGAAATTGGGAACAATTTTCTCCATTAACATAATAAAGGTAATAGATTATAAAATTAGTAATAAAAAGATAAACACTAACATCATAATTAAAATAAATTTTCATATGCCTCCACTTGACCCTGTAGGTCAACCATGGCCACTAAAACAACATTTCTCCCTGACAACCTAAAACGAGTAGGAATCATCATCCAAGAAAAAAACATATATGAAACTATAGGCATGAGTATTAGAACTATGTATGTAGGTTAAAATAGTCTATTCCCAATGAATTTCCTTCAAATAAAATATCCATCAATTGCACTTTTGAAATACCATATATAAACATAGGTTTTTACATGTTTTAATTAATGAAAATAATGTCCTATTTATCTTTTTATTTTAAACTAGTTTCATTTCCATGAAATAGGATTTATTATTTGGAATAAATATGTATAGAGAAGAAGAAAGTGTAAAAAAATTTCAAAACATTTTTCCAAAAAAATATAAATCCATTTTATTACTTTTAACAAAGAGATGCAGCATTAAAGGAGGAAAAAGAAATTATCACACAAGGGCAATAGAAAATAGAATGTAAGAGTAAAAAAACAAACACATAACCTCAATCATATACCGCAAAAAATTTAGTTCCAATGTACATCGAAGAACCTAAGATCTTAGTAGAAAATATTGAACACACATACAATCGAATAATCCTAAAGGCATGCCTCACTTGATAACATCAACAACCCAACATGATCAATCACACCCTACCTAATATGAACATGGGGAACTATCCCAAAGTGAATAAAGGTCCATGATGAGGTTTATTAGCTAGAGTGAAATCCTAAGCTTGTGAAACAACCATTCACTAAAAATCCGCCAGCTATTCCAGGTTCCCATCTCAATGTTAAAGGTTAGGTGAACCAAGCAACACAAAACATGAAATCCATCTCTTACACATGCATCAAACACAAGAGAAACACACAATAATCACACACAAATCATTCCATGGAACAATATATTGCCTTTAAAATTTTCGATTACAGGGGAGTCTCTTAGTCTTGACCTCCCAAAACATTCCACAAAACCAAGGTAAAAGAATTATCCATGGATTGTTTCCAAGACAACAAATTTTCATAAAATTTCCAAATAGAACTCTCATGACCTTCAAATTCCATACCATTTTTCAAAGACCCAAAATTACACCACTTTCAAAAATATGTATCCAATTTAAAAAAGAATCTAACACATATTTCACAAATTTTAATCCACTTAGAAATTCCATTTAAGAAACCACCCTTTTTCTAAAAATTGTACCAACCTTTTCAAAAACATGGAAACACACAATTTATAATTTCAGAACCATTAAGAAAAACTGAACCATAATTTAAGAAACCAAACTCCATTACAAGAATAATAACATTTATAGTTCCATTTAAACGACTAATATACATTTATAAACCAAAATCATTTTTTCATGACCACAAACCACTTAAAAATCTCAACTGAGAAATTTAGTAAACACTTAGTTCGTGAAGTGAAAAAAGATAATTTTAGGCAGTTCCACACTCATTTCACATATAAATATTTATCTAAAAATCCTACATCCCTATTAACATTAAAACGGGGAGCGAAAAGAAATCAAATAATGTTTCTTAAACATAAAGATCAAATGAAAAGGGAAACCTACTTCAAACATGCAACTTTTTTAAGATGATCCCTAAGATTACATTTTTTCTTGCACACATATGAATGTTACCATATATGTAAGGACTCCTAGCACCTATGTACATATTTTCTTGGCCAAATATGTATAAAATGATCCGTACATATACTATAAGATGAGGATATACCCTTTTACCTCACACACATATTCATTTTATATATATATATATATATATAAGCTCACCTAGCCCCAATATATATATTTATTACTCTAGCATGAATATATATATATAGAGAGGGAACTTACATATATATACTCATACATATTCATAACCATGTAAGCCTATTTGGAAAAAAATAACGAAAACCCACAATAGTGAGGACCAATGCACTAAACAAAATTAAAAGAAAATAAAAGACCACAAAACACCTAAATTAAAATTTAACCAAAGAAAAGTAACCAATAAACCTTACCTAATATCGAAAAAACACCCACTGCCTTTTCCAATTGTGTAAAGAACGATGATAAATGGGTCCAACGGACCCTAATCATCAATACTCAACATGAAAAATACCTAAAACTATATTTTGGGTTTTTCCATAGTGTGCTCACCACATAGAGGAGAGGAAAACCAAAAAATTATGAATAAAAGGGGAGAAGATACTCACGTTAGGATACCTCACCAAGAAACAATATAGAATTAGACCCCCAGAAAGAATGAGTCCATGTGTGCTATGAGCGAGTGGAGGGGACTCGGGCGCATGATAAGCATAGGGGGAGAGGGGTGCACCACTTAGTGGATAGAGGGTGGGTGGGGGGGTACACCACCCAAAATGAGTGAGGGGACCCCTTTGGTGTAAAAAAACTAATAATAACAATAATAATTATATTATTATTATTATTATCATAACATTTCATTACTGTTATCCTCTATTTTTCATTTTTTTCATTTTATTTTATTTTAATAAAATTTAATTTTACATTATTTGACATTAGGAATGCCACATGGTTTATCCACAAAGTCTTACAGATTTTACACCAACATTGTGCACCCTACTAGAGAAACCTGACCCTCACACGGGCTGACCACATAGTTCTAGAAATTGTGCACCAACCATTCAACTCAGTTATGTCATTTGATACAAAAATTTCTTATTCTTGTAAAATAGTTTCTTCTTACCATGAAAATTCCATGATCCTTTAAGTGAATGGTGCACGATCAAATATAGGCCTCACACAGTTTGGGAAAAACTATTCTATAAACATGAACAAGTCCAATAACTATCCGAAGACTCTGAGAATGAGAAAACAATTCATCTGGAACCCAACCCAAACCTCTACCGATAGGCCTAACATCTAGAAAATGATAAAAATAAAGAGAAATAGTGGTTTGGGTGTAATAGAGACAATTTTTGGGATGTATAATAAATAAATCCTAAAACCACTATTTAATTTATTTTTTATCCTCTCTCAAACCAAACATGACCCACGAAAACCTTGAGATCCTCTTGGGTGATTCTGGCTCCCCTGAACTCATCTCTTAGTGGATAGAAGTACCATTTTAAGTGGTGATCCTCTTCTGGTATGTCTTTATCTACTTGGTCTTCAATCACCCTTCATCTCTTGATCTTTTCATCCTAGGGGATATTGATCATTTTGATTTTTTACTATGATTAATTGATGTGGAATTATAGTTGTGGGATGTATTATTACTTCTCTCTGGATCCCTATTCATTGATTCAGTGTTCCCCATTGGAAGCAACTTATATCAGATTCATTTCATTTTAATCCTTGAAATTCCTTGTAGATGTTTATATGATATTCCTTCATCCTATGATTCATTATTTATTGATAATTCATAGAAATGTATTTATTCTACATAATATATGATCTATGAAGGCTACACTTGGTTTTCCTTATGAATTATTTTCTTGTCCCCTTATCCATTATTTAAACATGACATTGAAATTAATTTATTTTTATCTTAATTCCCCTCATAGTTTGATAATTTTTGATAGACAAGTTTTTTTTGATTTCCTTTCAAATATAATTTAAAGGATATTTTACTGAAAGTGAGGTCTTAGGATTTTTTTTATTTCTAAAGTGAAGTTCCTTAATTCGAATGGAATGGTTTGATTAATTTAATTTTTTCACATGGTCCTAAAAACCTGATTTATGAAATGACCAAGAGAACTTTATAAATAATTTGACAATTGTTTATAAATGGATATTATTGGGTAATATGAAATGAGGGATTTATTCATTTTAAAGGTTTGAAATATTGAACTTTATATTCCTATATAGGGTATATGTGATGTTCTTTTTTTTTAATTAGTAAAATTTCCTCTTGTTTGACAAGTATGAAATATTATAACATTATTGAGATAAACTTAATATTTGTATGGATATAACTAGATAGGGTAAAAATGATGTGCTTATCCATTTGGATGGGGGAAATTAATGTGCTCACCATCCTATATGAATGAAGTGTGATGTATTAATTTACGTGGATAGTATAAAACCACATCACATAATAAACCCATAATTAAATGATTTATAATAATGGTTTCACTCCCATATATTTGGGGGAACTTTTTAGGATGTAGTTTTAGACATTTTGGATTACCATTACATAATAAAGTAGAAATTTCTATATACTTTACATTTATTTCCAAGAAATATCTTTGTAAATTTGGATCCCTATTTCATTCAGGACACTTTTACTTCCTTTATGAAAATTTACCACAGTAGAAATATTGAAATGTATAATTTATACTCATCCTAAGATTGTGTGATAATTCTTAAAAAAAAACATTTTATATGAAAAAAATATTTATATTGGATATAAAAATAAATAAAAACTATTAATCCAATAAAAAACCTGAAAAATTGTAAAATTGATTTCCTCTTTCACAATAAGACACTAATAAAATAAATAAAACTTATCCGTATGATAAATTAAACCTTTTCTCATATTTATAGATTGAAACCCATTACTATCATATAAAATCATGAAGTAATCAGGAGGTATATGAGAACTCATAAAAAAATTCATTTGTAAAACTATTTACCTTTAAAAGTTTATAAATTTTTCTTTCTATATGAAATCATATGATTTCTATAAAAGCCCTTAGCCCCCATCAAATATGTATCTTTGAGAATAATTTTAATTACCATTGTTCACTAATTTTTATCCAATTTCATAATAACAAAAGCCCATTTAATTCAACAAGAGTAACTAAAATTCTGGTTTTTTTTCACGAAACCCCAATAAATAATTTCAAATTTTAAAACATAGAATATTTGAGACCACTAGGTTTCCTAAAAAGGTGTTTCCCTAAAGAGGATGTTTCTAACTAAGTTATGAAACTTAAACATTGTTATTTTTTAACGTTAGAGTTAAAAATGGGGATTTTGGGGTAAAAAAAAGGTAAATAAGAAAATTAAATTAAAACTAGAAATTAATTTTATAGATGAAAAATTAGAACCAAGATGTATTGAAAATAGAGAAGCTAAATATAGAAGGATAAGACATGTAAAAATCTCCAGACAGTCCCTTTATCATTGGATACATTTTGTTCCAGCTAAATTATGTGCTTTATATCTTTAAACATCAAATTACAAACCCAAATTTCTTATAAATCATATCAATACCGCAAATATGAATTTTTATCCACCTCTGATAGTTATTATATTGCACTAATAATTCTGAGAAACTGAATCTAATTGTAATCGTTTTCATCAATAGGGAGAAATTTCCCAATGAAATTTAAATAAAATGAAAAATATATTACATTCATAATTAGATAAAAAATATTTAAATAAATATAATAAATTATGAAAATAAGGATACTTCCATCAATTAGGAAAATAGTTTCAAGAATAATTCTAAGGGAAGGTTTTTATAATGTAATGAAAAATCTCTAAATGTCAAATACATTCAAATGATCAATTCACACCACCATATTGATTTTATACCTTAAGGGAAGGATTAATATTTGAAAAAAAAATTCTCCTCTATATCCTCTCATGTACAGACCACTCCCTCACTAAAACCCTCATTTTATGTGATTGTGTAGATAAAACAATACAGTGATGGTGGTTGGAAAATATATAGTCTAGTTTCTATCTTATGAACATTTTACCAATTTGTAATGAGTTTGGGGAAAAGTCTCAACAAAGTTTCTTATTTAAAGTTTTTATAACATATATTAAATTTTCTACAACAAAAACATAGATTAATAAGATAATTTTAAAAAATTATAATAGAATTACTTAATTAAAACGTTTTTGGAAGAAGTGTCCCTTCACTTTCTTCCAATTTGGTACATTCAACAACTTAATTAATGATAAAAATCCTCCACTCTAATTAATGTTCCTAAAAAATATAATTCCTATTTTTTACATCTATAATAACCTCCTTAAGAGGTATCTAGCATGGGTTTTTTCTAATTTAAAAAAGGTATCTCAATTTGATCATAGAACATCTAATTATAGATGAGTTTTTTGGGAATAAAATTGTTCAATTAAATACTTGGGCCTTTTGGATAAAATGAAGAAAACATGGTAGGGGAACCTTAAAAAAAGAAATTTAAGCAATTGTATTAATATAGAAAAAATGTATACATAAAATACCAATGTAATAAAATACTTTTTGAAATACATAATTAAGGTATTTTAACAATTTTTATCAAAACTCATCAAAATTACAAAAATGGTACATTTTCACTTTAAATGAACAATTGGTTTAAATATATACCTTGAAATAAATTTAAAAATGATTTAAAATATAATCTATATCAATTCACTTACACTAAACACTTTTAATACCAGATAAGTGATCATTCAAAAACATTATTGTGAAAAATTCAAAACACGTGTTAATATTATTCATAATGATCCAAATAAAGGTACCCAAATTATCATTAATCTTAAACAAATGGAATTGAAAATTATTGATTATTTTTATTCATTCCATTTCTATTTATTTTATACCTACATGTATAAGGGTACATAAACAATATATTATCCTCCTCAACATATGATTTTTTTTTGTAATAAAAGTTTTCATCATCCAAATTAATGCAAGGTTCATCATAATTTTTTAAAATTTAAAAATCTCCATTTAATTGAGTTTAAGAATTGAATCTATTATGAGTAAATATAAAGACTATTTATGTGAGGTTTAAAATATCATGGAATTAAAATTTTAAAATTTATCAAGAAGAAAGAGATGACATGGTTTTATTAAAGAAACATTGTATGATTATATTTTTCACTCATGAATGGTGTTATAAAATTTTTTCATTGAATAATATAACCCTCATAATAACTTTAAAATTTCTCTCTTGTAAAACCCACACGTTCCATGATTTTGTATCATTTTCACAATAATTTCATCATAAAAAATTAATATATTTTTTAAATTCTTTAAAAAAAGACAACTTTTTATCTCTTTGAATTCTATATAAAGGAAAAAAATTTACTTATTTCATGAAATCTTTAGAAAGGAAAAATTATTATCTCAATAGTTTTTCCCAATATTTGGATTTTTCTCAATCCTAATTAACACAACACAAATAATATCACCCACATTAATGTTTTACTAAAATCATGAAATAAAATTCAAGATTAGGTTGTATTGGGAAACTAGATTTTAATGACGTTATATAGTAAGAAGCTTATGAAAATTTAGGGCTCACAAAGATCAAATATTAAAGGTAGGAAAAGTAATGATATTAAATTTTTTGAAAAAAGTATTTTAATCTAAAAAAAATTACTATAATAATTTTGAACATAGGTTCCATATATCTCACATGTTTTGAAATAATTTTATAGTCAAAACAATGATTATTTTGTCCACTCAAGAAGTGAGGTTACTTTGAATAATATATAAAAATGATTTATATCCCTCATTGATAATTTATTTTCAACATTATATAGAATTCATGGAATGTAGTTTATAAGTCTATGGTTTTTTCATGAATTTTTACAATCTTAATCTAGAAGTAAACACTTTTCAGAAATCATTTAAGTTTTAATATGAATAATGTTGGTTATTTTCATTTAAAATATAATTTAGTTCACAAATGAAATTAACTTTTGGTTTTTATTTTTAAAAATACGCTGATTTTTTATTAAACCATTTTTTAAAGAAAAAATAAATCCATAAATTTGAAAATAAAGTACAAAAATCCTAATCTAGTCAGCTTGTTCATCCAAAAACCAGTTTTGAAAAATGTACACAATGGGAATTTTTATTATAAAATTGAAAATAAATAAGATAATAAATGATAAACACATATGGGAAGGATAGAAAAAAAACAAGATTTTATTATGAAACAGTATCCTTGGGTTATACTCTTAAAACTTCCAACGTAGAAACATAAATGAAAAATAAGAACAAAGGATCTAGAAATTATTTAATGAAAAGTAATAAAAACAAAAAATAAAGAGAAGTTAAAAGATCCTTTGTTTTAACTCCTAACTATGCTAAAGGATATGACATCCAATAGTTTGGCATTTCTGGTTGGTTATCCCCAGTCCAAAGGTGGATGGAGTTTCCTATTCAAAAAATTAATAATTTATATTATCTCTATATTTCTTCACTTTAGACAAATATTAATAGCTCCCATCTAAACATTTTCATTATTTAACCTCCATGTATTTATGATTCTAATGACGTAGTGGAAGAGGAAATAAAATATATGAGAACTTCCAAAACATTTGATCTTCATAAAATATATCAACTAGTTGTTGAAATATAATTCAAGGATATGATTAATAATTACTCTCATCTAATATATCATTTTCTTCTTTGAATATAGCTCATTACCAACAACTCAATGTGAAGTAAGGTACTCCTCAATTGGAAATACCATTACTTCTTCAATTTCATCCTCCACTTTCTTTTCATTTAAATATAAACCCACTCAAAAGAAAAAGGGGACAAAATATACACATATATAGGTAATTAAGCATTTGGTATCCAAATAATCTGAAAAAAATTTGATCCATATTTAAGACTTATCTTTGTGGATTCTTGGGTTTTTATAACTTTTTTGAAGCGAACTTCAGTTGCATTAAAATTAGACAGTAATTCAGTTTCCACCAAATTCTCTTCAAATATTAATATATCAAGTGTTTCATCCTATTTTTATAATCCTTGATATAATGTATCATCTTTTTTTCTTCAAGATGAGGGATTTCACATGAAATTTAATTTTCATCAAATTCATCACAATACTTCTCCAAAAAAAATTTATTTCCAATATTCAAATCAATATTTATTTCATCGTTTTTATTTTATATTGAATAAAAAATTGAAAAATGAAAGGTATAATTCATCTCTCAACTCATCATATGAAGGTTATTAAATATCATAAGTTGGTGTAAAAAGATTTTAATTTTCTAAAAATTATTTTTATAATTTTAATTATATTAACTATTTTAAACTAGTGGGAAGAATTTCAATTTAATTTCATAATTATTTAATCACAAAATCAATTTGTTGAAGCACCGAATCACATTGTTCGATTGTGAAATTATTTTATTGGATTGTGATATTATTTTAAAGGATTGTGCTTTTTTAGAATTGATATTTTAAACACCCCTCATTACTAAACTCCACAAATTGTTAATAATATGGAAAATCATAGGAGTTATCTCTTAGAAAACCCAATTTTTAAAGACTCATTATTAGATGAAAAAATCATAGACATTAAAAAATATAAATAAAAACAAAAAAAACATATGAAACATACCCACGAAGGACTCTAGTTGAATAAAGGGTATTCAGTCACATTACATAAGTCAAGAATTTCTCCTTTTAAGATACGACACAATAGATACCATCAGGTTGTCTCAGGAGGTTGGTGTGGACTATGTTTTTAAAAATTCACTCTGTTAATTTTTTTTGTTGAACATGGAGTTAAAATTAAGTATTATTTGTTTAAAAAAAATATAAATAAATGAAAATCATATTTAGAATTGAAATTTGTGATAGAGATTAGAAATCAAAAGTAATACTGATTTATGATGAAATGATAAATTTATTTATGGTGGAAAATATCTGATCCATAGACATTTCATTTATCACTGTCAAAAAAATTATTTAATTAAATTATCAAATTGATTTTTGATGCTAAATGGGGAGACCATACATAGATAAATTCATACTAAAAGACAATGATATTATATTTATAAGTTGAAGAAACATCTATAAATAAATAGATTAATATTTAGACAAGAATAAAAGTTACCTACATAAATCATGAAAATAGTTTCCAGAACAATTCAAAAGAAAAGTGTTTATAATGAAAAACACATACTCAAAAAGTTAAATGGCTTCATATATTCCCTTCCCATAGACACTTGGTGTTTATTACTTAATATATTTATTAATTAATGAAGAAATAATATTTTTCAACCCATACTTTCCATCACAACTAACTCTATCACTCCAAAAATTATTTGAAATGATTGTGGGGATGAAAATAAATAGCAATGAGGGGTGGAAATATGCAGCCTAATTTCTTCATTTCAAAATATTTCTAGATTGTTAACTAATTTGGTGCCAAATGATGAAAATTTTCCACCTTGATTATTATTCAAAAACATCTTAAATAATCCCCAAATTTTATTGACATTTTTGTAAATGTGGTAATAAAATTTATGAAAAAATAACTAAATTAATCATTGTTTTGGCCGAAGTGTCTCTTCTTTTTCCTCCAACTTGATGCATTCAATAGGTAACACAATGTGAAAATATTTCCAAGATAATAAATGGGAGAAGTATCCTTAGAGTGATATTTTTTCAACATTGAATAACCTTATTTACAGGTCTGTATCATCGGTTATACTTTTTTTACTTATGTTAGGCCAATTCTTTCTAACAATTCAATATGAATTTTTAAACTATTTTTTTGGTCCTCAAAATGATCAATTAAACACTCTTCTGAGTTTGGTGAAATGAATCCCAAAAATAAAGGGATCCCACAAAACAATAATTCTATAATTAAATTTGTATTGAAAAAGTTATTCCCCGGATACCAACGTGATAAATAAATGTTAAAATTCCAGAATTATGTCATTTTCATAATTTAGCTTAAAACTCCTAAAAATTAAAAAATGGAACAATTTCACTAAGAAAGAATTTTTTTATAGATATGTTCCATTAAATACACATAAAAAATATTTAAAATATCATCTTTGTCAATTACCCCACACTTAACACTTAGTCTACTGAAAAAATGAGCACACAAAATAAATTGCCTATAAAACGTTTAAAACACATGCCAATTAAATTCACAGAGCTCAAAATAAAGGTTCTAAACTTATAAAAGCCCTTAAAAAATTCAATTAAAAAATATTAATTATGTTCATCCATTCCATTCCCATTTATTTCATTATTCCATGAACAAGGAATCCAAACTTCTATATTTTCCCTATCAACACATTATACTGTTTATAAAAAAGTTTTTCTCATACAAATAAATGAAATTGCCACAAAAATCTAAAAAAAATTATTATTATTCACCTAATTGAGTTTAGGAATTGTATACATCATGAGTATATTGAAATGGTTGTTCTATGTTTTGAAGGTTGGATGGTTTCAAATGTCAAAAATTATGAGGTAAATGGAGATAGATTGTCTCTTTCACGAAGCATGATTTTATGATTCTAGTTTTCAATTAATCATGGTCTTATCTACTCTTTTCATGGATTATAATCATATCCAAAATAACATTATAATTTTTATGGGAATATGAAACAGTATCTAATATTAAAGCTTTATCACAACAATTTCTTCCAAAAAATTTATATTTTTATAAAAAGTTCCTGAAATCCACAAACCTTTTTCTCCTAGAACGATATATAAAGGAAGAACTTTTCTTTTTTTACTTGAAATATCCAAAAATGAAAAAATTTGATATAAATAGTTTCCCCTCCAACATTTATTTTTTTTCTTAATCCAATGTTGGTCAAAAAAATATAGCTCTCCCATACTTAAACTTTACAAAAATAGTAAAATGTACTTCCAGAGAGGTTTGGATTGGGAAACTATCTTGTAATGAAGATATAAAACATGGATCTATTAGCTTCTGTGTGATAAAAAATATCATATTAAAAAAATTAAGAAAAATAAAAATATATCAGTTTTATAAAAGGGACTTTCAATCACAAACAAATTTCCTCATTGACTCTAAGCATCTGTTCTTTAAAGCTCACAGGTTTAAAAAGAAACATGCAATGTTCTAGTTAAAAAAATATTTATTTGATCAAATCATGAAGTGGAGTTATTATGAAGAATATTTAAAAATAGTTTATATACCTTATAAGAAAGTGATTTTTGACTTTTTAAAACATTCATGGCCTAGAATATGTAATTTGATTATCTTTTCATGAATTTTCATAATTTAAATCCAGAAGACAACACATTTCACTAATAACTCTAGTTTAGTTACATGAATCAAGTTATTTATTTTCATTGAAAATTATTTTTAATTCAAAATTGTAACTAATTTAAATTCCATAAGATATAAAAAGATAAACAATTTGAAAAAAACACAAAATATTTGAAAACATTACTAAAAACAAAAAATTGAAAGGGAAAAACAAAAAATTCTAATTTATATAGAATGTACCACATAATGTTTTTTCATAATTTCATAATTTTTTATGAATTATAAGTTATTTTAAAATCAATAATATAATACATTAAAAAATTAATTTCAAAGGATAAATATAACTTGGTTTTTTTGTGCAGTAGCAGCCTTGAGCTATCCTTATAAAAGCTGTTACTTAGAGTCTACAAGATAATTAAAAACACAACATTATAATTTTATTAAAATTAAATTATGAAAATGAAAATAAATATAATGTAAATTTGACATGGTTTGAATTACCTAAATGGGTTATACGATATCACTACCCCTAGTCAGGTGACTTTAGCCGGTTATCGCCAATCTGAAGATGGATGAGGTTTCTTATACCAAAATTTTCAAAGAATTAAAGCTCTAATCATCTTTAGCTCATAAAAAATTTATATTCTTCCCATAAAAATTTACGTAGTCTCCCATACACGTCTTTATGATTACAATGAATTGGTGGAAGATGGAATAAAATATAATGGCACTTCCAGGACTCTTGATCTTTAAAAAATCTGTCCACTAGATATTGAAATTTAATTCTGGTATGTGGTTCACCTTTAGTTTCATCATGACAAAATTTTCTTATCAAAAAAGAAACCCAATACCATTATCCACATGGGAACTAATGTTATCATTAATTTGGAACACCATTCTTTGTTCAGTTTCTAACTTCACTTCCCCTTTATTAGAAAAATTAGTACACTAAAAACTAATATGAATAAAATCTTACTAGGGATAAGTAGATAACATTTTTTAATCAAAATTATCTATAAAAACCGGATAAAAAATTTAATATTATCACTATAGAGTCATAGGTTACAATATTTTTTAGGAATAAACAATAGTTTTATTAAAAGTAATAAGTAACTTAGATTCCTCCAAATTTTCTTAAAATATTGATCTCTAAATTTTTTCTACCTCTTTGGATGAAGATTTCTACAAAGGAATTGATTTTTAATCTACAAAATAAGGTATTTCACATTAAATTTCATTTTTAACAAATTCAACCAAATTATTTTCCAAATATTTTTTATTTCTAGCATTCAAATCAAAATTAATTGTTGGGATACTATTTTAATTTGAATGTAAAATGGTAAATGAATGTTCGTATTAACTCTTAATTCATCCACTAAAGGTTGTCCAATATCAAAGGTTGTTGGGATAATATTTCTCTTTTCTTGAGATTCATTTTTAGATTTTAATTCTACTAAATTAGTACCATGAATTTCAATTTTTTCATACTTATTGATTCATAACAACCATTAGTTAGTTTCCCAATCATTTTTTGGTCATAAATGCATTTTGTGGATAGTAAATAATTTTTATTCGACCGTGAAAGCATTTTATTTGAATTTATATTTTAAAAATAAGTAATTACTAGACCCCTTCAATTTTTTATAATAATTAAAATCATAGGAGAAACCTATTTTAAAATCTATTGGTTTTAAGAACTCTTAATTAATGGTGAAAATCATTGAAATTTTACAAAAAATTAAAAGAAATAAAGAAGCCTCCATTATAATGACTACTATTTTTAGAAAGGGATTATATCACATTACCTTAGTTATTGATATCCCCTTTTTAAAATTTTTCATCGAGGTGATCATATGAAATTCCCTCCAGATGTTTGCAGACTAAGTTTTCAAGCTATCAGTTTTAAATTGTGTTTGTTAAATCTTGTGTTAAAAGTGGGGAATTTTGGATTTGAAAAAATTTAAATAGGACAAAATCCACATAATAATATCCATAAAAGCTAGTGGATAGAAATTAAAAATCATTATGGATTGGAAAACACATGCTAAAGGTAACAACATTTCACAATTTATAATCTTTAAACTCCCCATTTATCATTGTAAGCAAATGTTTCCAATTTTAATAATCTAATATATACCACAATCTATCATTTTATACACCTAAATGTCCTATAAACCATATTTTGTTCTCAAAAATTTATTTTTATCCCATTATTAAAATGATTCAATTACCCAATTACCATAGATTTACCGAAAATAATTGAACATTCTATGCTCAATGCAGAGACCACATCAAAATAAATTTAAACAACAAGGAAATTATTTTCAATCATATGTTGATAAATAATATAGATAAAAAATAGAATATTCTGAAGACAAGAATGAAAGAGGCCTCTTCAAATCATGAAAATTTTCTTTAGAATAATTCTTAAGAAAATATTTTGTAATGAAAAAAACAGTCTCAAAAAGGAAAATGCCTTTTGATATTTTCTGCCCGTCGCCACCTAAAGTTTTTCCTTTCATGGATTGATTAACTAATGAAAAAACCAATTCTTTGGAATACCCTCCTCATAACAGCCCACTCCATCACCCTAACCAACCTTAGAAATGAAAGTGGATATGAAAGTATATAGTGGAGAAGGGTAGAAAATATGCAGTTGATATTGTTTCTTCTGAATATTTTCTAGATTTATCCCTTGTTTAATCCCCAATATCCATGTATTTTCCTCTAGAAAGTTTTAATCACATAAATTATGTTTTATGCCACAATGTTTTAGAGTCATTTAACATGTGGTAAAAGGGTTATGACTAAATTATTGAGGTAAAATGTTTATAATGTGTCTCTTTATCTTCTTAAACATTGGCGCATTCAACAGCTACATTAATGGGAAAATGATTCCAAAATATTTAATGGGTGTGTTAACCATGGAATTTTATTTCCTTTACAATTAAAAAAATTAGATTCAGGCATTTAGAATACATTATAACTTATTTTCTAAAGTTAGATCAATTCTACTCAACCATTCAAAATCCAATTTTGAATGATTATTTGGGCCTCAAAATGGATGATTCAACACTTGGACATTTTTGATGGAATGAATACCATAAATAAAGTGACCGTACAAATATTTTTTTTGAAAATTTTATTATTCTTGAAAATAATGAAATTTCACACCAAATGATACATTTTTGGGGATATATTCATTTAAATACATATAAAATGTAATGAAAATATCAGATCTATCAATTCACCCACATGTCACACTTAGAAGCCTAGACTAGTGAGCACTCAAAATAACTTTCCAATAAAAAATTCAAAACACATTCTAATGAAATTCACACAGATCAAATAAAGGTACTAAACTTATAATTACTCTTTAATAGAATCAATTAAAAATTAATATTTGTTTTTATTCACTCTATTCTCATTTATTTCATTATTCAGTGCACATGGATGCATTCCTTGCCAATTTTCCCTCTGAACACATTATTTTGTTTGAAAAAAATGTTTTACTCATCCAAATAAATTTGAGGGTAAAAATATTCTTGGAAATTTTTAAATCTATAATTAATTGAGTTTATGAATTTTATCTATCATGATGGAATTTGAGATTTTATGGTTTGTGGATTTAAAATGTCAAAAATTCTGTGGAAAAAGAAGATGGTTTGGATCTTTATTAAAGAGAGATTGAATGATACTAGTATTTAATAAATCATGGTATTATCATCTTTATTAATAGAATAATAGAATATCCTATATAACATAATTACTTATTTAATTGATAGCCCAAAAATTCTCCAATTCATCATCTTTAAAATGAATTTTTTTTTCACAAATTTTTTGTCATTTTTTAAAATTTACAGAAAGTCAAACCTTTTGCTCCTCCATGAAGTATATATAAATGAAAAACATTCCATTGTTCTTAAATCATGTAGAAATGTAAAACATTATATATATAAAAAATTCTTTCTTGAATTATATTTTTATCAAACAAAATTATTAAATCACCAATAATATCCCCAAAACATAATCTTTTACAAAATAATGAAATGAAATTCAAGGGGAGGTTGGATTATAAATCTAGATTGCAGTGTGGCTATCTAATAGGATGATAATGGATACAAAGGGAATAGAATTTATAATTCTAAAAGGTATTCTAAATAAATTTATTTCAATTTTAAAAATTGGAATTCAATCATTAATAATTTTCTACTATCATTTTGAACCCAAATTCCTTAAATATAATAGTTTTATAATGAAACATGGAGTGTTATATTAAAAAAAAGAATTATTTGGTTCAATTAATAAGTGGGGTTATTGTGAATAATATGTAAAAAATGTTTAGATTCATCATACAAAAGATATTTTCAAAATTGGAATAAAAAAAACACATTTTAAGAATCATTCGAGTTTAGTTAATCAAGTTAGTTCATTTCATTGAATTTTTTTTAAGTTAACAAATATAATTACATTGAAGATTGAAAGATTTAAAAAGACATAAATTTTTTATAAAACATATGAAATTTTCCATAAAAAATATAAATTTTAAAGAAAACACAGAAAACACTAATCTAGTCAACATGTTCATACTACCACACTTATTTTGTAAAATAACCTCATTCTATATAGTTTAAATGAGAAATAAAAATAAAAAGGCAATACATGACCAAAACAAGTGGGAAGGATAGACATAACCTAGTTTTTATTAGGCAACTGTAACATAGATCTATCCTCCTAAAAGCTTTAACTTAGAAACAAACGTGAAAAATAAGAATAAGAAATTATGATTTTATTAGATGAAAGAAATGTAAAAAAAAGAAATAAAAGGGAAAAGATAATTTTTATGAACCCCCAATTGGTTGATAGGTTTTACCATCCCTAATATAATTATAGTTGGTCATCCCCAATCTGTAGATGGATGGAGGGTTGCTCAAAAACCACAAATTTGTTTAGCTTAAAACTTATTTTCCTCACAAAGCTTGTAAAACCTCCCGTTTAAAAATTTCACTAGGTTATCCTCCATGTATTTATGATTCTGATGAATTTGTCTAAGAAGTTAAAAAATATAAAGAAACTTCCACAACACTTGATCTTTAGAAAATCCATGCAATGTATGATGTAATTTAATTCTAGGATGTGGTTCATTTTTAATTTAATCTTTAAAAATACTTTATTATTTGGAAATATCTCAGTACCATAATCCTTAGGTGAACCACTGTAATATTAAATTGGGAACACCATTATTTCTTCATTTTCAACCTTCAATTCCTCTTCATTTGAAAAATAATTCCACTCAAATAATGAAAGAATAAAATCTTCATAGGGAGAAGTTGTTAAAAATCTATTATTAAAATAATATATAAAAAGTATATAAAAATTTAAGACGTATCCCTATAGATTCTAAGGTTCCAACATTATTTGGGATTGAACAATAGTTTTATTGAATGTTTGATATTGATAATTATTATTTAAATGTTATTGAAATATTAATGGATAAAGTGTTTCTTACTCTTTAAATAAAGATAGATACAAAGTCTTTGTTTTTTCAAAATTAAAACAAGCTATTTCACAAGGAATGTCATTTCCAATAAATTCACTCTAATAATGTTTTAAATAATTTTTATTTCGGTCATTCAAATCAATGGGCATGTCAAGGATTGTGTTTTATTTTTCATATAAAATGGACTACAAAAGGTCCAATACGTCTCTTAACTCAACCTATAATGTTTAATCAATATCAAAATGTTTGTGGAAAAATATTTTCATTTTCTTAACATTATTTTTATATTTTTATTTATTTTATATTAGTGGAAATAATTTAAATTATTTTTCTTACTTATTGAATCATAATAGCATTTTAGTGGTACACAAATTATGTTTTTTTGACAAAGAAATATTTTTTTGGGGTTTTAAATATTTTTCTTATATTATTAATTTTGGTTTTGTAATTGATATTGTAAAAATTACTCATAATTAGGATCCTTAAATATTTGAAAACCATGACCATAATATTAGTAGTCTCTTTGAAAATCTATTTTTCAAAGACTCTGAATCCGTGGTGAAAATCATAGAAATTAAAAAAATTAAAAACACTTTTGAACCTCCCAAAAAATGACACAAGTTGATGGTCGGTGATTCAATCATGTTACCTATACTAATAATTTCCCTTTCTAAAATATAGAGAAGTAGTGACCACATTGTTTTCTCTTGATTATGTTGTGGACTATGTTATCAAAATATCAATTTGTTTATTTATTTTTGTAAAATTCAGAGATAAAAGTGAATATTTAGGGTTTAAGATAAATTTAAATAAAATAAAAACATACTAACTCTATAAATTAACATTAGGGATGAGAAATTATAATTAAAATGGATTGAAAAATACAGGCTAATAGTTGCATTAGTAGATAATATTTGGTACTCAGAGACACCCATTATAATTATTAAAATAAATTTTAGAATTTAATTATCCAAGGAATACCTCAAGATATTAAAATATAAAACTAAATTTCACCTAAATACTACTAAAAAATTGGGTAAGGGAAATGCTTTCCTTTATCAGTGCTAAACAGAAAGTGCTAATAAAGGGATGGGCCTTTATCAACAGTAGCTTAAAGCACTGATAAATGATATCTTTATCAGTGCTAAACAGATAACACTAATAAAGGGGTGGTCCTTCATCAACACTAGCTAAAAGAACTGATAAATGTTCTCTTTATCAGCACAGAAACAATCATTGATAAAGGTTGACCCTTTATCGCCATTTTTTTAACGCTGATAAAGGTTACATTTATCAGCACTGTTATTAGCGCTGATAATAGTTTTTATTATTAATTTTTATAAAATTATTATACTTATATTCAAAATAATGGTTATTTGTATACATTAAATAAAAAACAATTTTTTTAATTTAATATATATTTTTCAATAATTCAAAAATATATATATAATGTTTTAATTGAAAAAAGTATCTCTAAGATTATAATTTTTTATATATAATTAATTAATTGTAATATTATGATAAATTACATTAAATAATTAATATATTTATTAGATATATTATATTTATTAGATATTTATTAGATTAATTCATTGTATTCAATATATTTTTTTATATTTAATATATTTATTTTATTTATAAATATATAATAATTTTTAATATATATTTATTTATAATTAAATTTATTGAATATATATGTGTTTTCTAATGAATTTGGTCAATGAATATATGCGTATATATTATGTATCGTATACAGGAATGTTTATTTGTATATTACATGATGTGGTATATATTGATTAATTCATAGTGTTACCCATATGAACTATATAAATTCTAAAAAATGTACTTATAAAATTACATAAAATATAACTAAATAATAAATATATTTTATCATTTTTTAATGATATATATAAATACTTTTCAAATAAATTTTTAATTATAATTTTATTAATATAAATATATTAACAATTATATGCCAATATTTATAAATATATAATATTTATAGTTATAATTATTAATTAATAAATATATATTTATCCTATATATCATTTTAAATAAATATATAATAATATAAATTAATTATTAAAATTATAAGTATTTATCAGTGATATAATATAAGTGTAGATAAATAGGTGTTTTATTAGCACCTTTTAGCCTTAATACTGATATACAGCGCTAAAAAATCGTTGATAAAACACCTATTTATGAGGGATAAAATTATAGTGCTAAAAATAGTCACTTTATCCACACTTTTTTAGCACTGATAAAGGTATGTTTTATCAGAACTTTTATTTTATCACTAATGAACCATAAATTTATCAGCGCTTTTAACTATAACTGATAAAGGGTGCATCAGTTTTTATAAAATAACCCTATCAGGGCCCTCCTCCCTTGCACCCATTGAAGCCTTTGTGGAAGCTAAACCCTACACTTGCGACCCTTCCTCCACCATGACCGTCCTCCTCCTCCTCCTCCTCCTCTACTTCCTTTTTTCCCTCCTCCATGATCCCTCCTTCGACATGACACTACTTATCCTCCTCCACCACCATTGCCTCCCCCTCCCCCTCCTTTGGCTGCTAATTCATCCTCCTCCACCGCGGCCGCCTCATCCTCCTCATCCTCCCCCGCCTCCTTCTCCTCCTCTTCCTTGAGCGGTCCCTTTGTCCGAGTAACTTGCTCTGATGCACACTCCTCATCTGATGACTGTCCCGGCAGCTTCCTCTATAGCTCATGGATTCCCCCCAGTGAGTCTCTTATGTAATTAATTTTTACTCTTCTGCATTAGAAAGATATTTGGTGTGCAAAGTTAGGTCTAATGGACCCTATAACGGTATTGTTTCATGTTATTAATTACTAATATAGTTGGTTGAAATTATATGAATGAGATTTTGATCAATCATGTTGTAAGGTTCATGGGTGGAGGTTTCTGTGGGGGAAGAATTACGGTAATCACATAGAAATGGTCCTTATATGAATTTTTAAATGTGGTAGAGTGATAGTGATGTGAACTTTATTGGTAAAGACCATACCTTTACTAGATATTTGGCTATCCAGAATTGTGGTCCTTTTTGGTTGTACTACATAGTATGATTGGGGGGATGACTTGGTGGGTACTAGTGATTGTATAACTAGCGGGTAGGTTGTGTGAGATATATTAATGTTTATTTTAAATCTTATATAATGTTGAGTACATGGTTTTTATTGATTATCCCACAAAAAATATTTATCATGGATATATGAAATTGGGACATCTCCCTTAAACCCTTTCTAGGTATAGTACATGGAAAAGGGTTGATTATGATGTTAGTGGAAATGAGAATGTGGATTCCTTATGTCCTTAATGGTAGGGAAATCCACACATGGGGTGGTGTAGGTTGGTAACTAAATATGAATAAAGAGATTTATTGTTGATATATTTTTACCTATAGGTATTGGTATCATCATGATATATTTTTTAACTATAGGATATGATAATGACTGATACGTTTAGTGAGGCTTTTTAGGATGGTTCATGTATAAGCTTCTTATGTAGTAGCTTCTTGCTCGATGCTTCGTATCAGTCATTGGAATGCTATGATCTTGGATGAGGCTTATCTTCCATGTATATTCATTATATCTTAATCGTTTTTATATATCTATAATGAGGACGAGGCCAAAAGACCTTGGGATACTCCACCAAGGTGAACATTCGTTCAATTTTTTTAATGTTTATGTCTGGATATACATCACGGGGTATATGCAGTTTTCCACAAGACATAAATTATTTTAGTTGATCATATTGTCTTGAAGGTTAGATTGGTTATTCCTCTTTAGGTCCTACTTTATGTATATGAGTTTATCTATGGGGCCAGCCTTATGTTAAGGGTTTGGATCTTGTGGGAGGTGGGCTACGTTATGCCCTCCATACTATTTTTTGTGGGTGGATGTTATTCTATAAGGCAAAAAATGTGTAAGAAACACATGTAGGTATGACATAATATAAATTTGATTTTCTTTAAATTTTTATTACATAACAATGACTACTTATTTTCTAATATTTTCTATTTGAAATAGTCTTAGGAATCAACAACACCCACACCAGACATAGACATACTTTCAGCATCCTTGAAGCAACCATAACGGGATAGCCGCGTTAAAGGTGTGGGTTTTGGGGTGACACCCCAAACATATTTTCAAAAACAAAAACAAAAAGAGGATAAAACTAAAGAAATGAAAAAGATGCAATAAAAATTAGATAATTTTCAAGAATAATTACAATACCAGAGATATATGATAGCAAGTTTTATAGGGGGAGGCAAAGAGAAGAAAAAACTCAACAAAAACCCATGCGTGAATATCCCGCCGTACCCCCCACCATCTTTGAGGTGAGCTATTCCCCTTGAAAACATAACTTAGTTATGGTAATAAATGTTCTAATAGTTGTTTTTGTGAAATGTGAATCACATAGGCTCAAATATCTTTCCTATACTAATATTCTATAGGGTGAAAATATCTGTGATTTATATCTATCAACTCCCACCTATCGCCTTGTAGCGAGGGATACAATGTTCAATATGCCAAAAAACATGCTACACAATAGACAACTTCCAACAGATCATTTTAGAGTGTTGATTAACGTAGCTAATGAGATGAGTGCTAGTCTACCTATTCCAAATGACGATGTTGACATTCATACAGTTGAACAATCTGTTGGAACAATCATTGCATGGCCATCGATTCTTGTAAAAAAACATGCCGATAAATAGGTATTTATTTTCAATTTATTTTTCAAGATGAAATTATTTCTTTTAAGGAGGAAAGGACTAAATTGATGAATGTTATTACAGAATGACACATAGATGGGGTGAAATGAAATATTGGATCAAAACCATCTCAAGGATCAACCAATGGATTGAAACGATCTACTGAGAGAACCTTCACCCTGCCCATTCTCTATCCACATTTAATATCATTACAGGCTCATGTAGATATAAAGTTGATAGAAAGATATGCTCATAGAATTGATTTAAAAAAAAAACTAAATATAGAGAGGAAAAATCAGTTTCATTAGTGCTGAAAATGTAAATGAAATCCTCAATTATGAATGTCTAGGTGCCTTGGTTATAAATGTATATATGAGGTATGTTTTTATGATTTTATTTTAAAAAAGTTGATATACTATAATCATTCTAACTAAATACAATTCATATTTTCCACTGGTGTATATTTGAAAAAAAATTGAAGGGATTTCCCCATGATTAAAAATTTGGACTCATTATTCTTCACATCACCTCTTCAAAAGAAGAAATAATTTTTTCTAAAAAGGATAAAATAATGTCAACCCTACTCAAATCATTTGAAAAAAAATTATGGATGACAGAATTTTCTTAATACCCACGGTGTATAGGTAAAACTCTAGAATTTAGTAATATCAACTATATTTTCATTTATTTCATTACTTATTCCTTTTTGTGTTTTTAGTTAGCATTGGATGCTGATTGCAGTAAATTTGGATACTCCATATATTTATTTTTTGTATTAAATGCATGGATATGCAACAAACCGACCATGCTTGATGGAATTTCTCAATTTACAATACACTAGATTGAACATTTTAGAACTAAAAATTTAGTTATATAATTTATATTATCTTTTGATGAGGATTATTTTATGATAGGACAGTGCATCAATATCATCTACTTTGAGGAATGAATGCAGGGCCTATGGACAAGAATTCCCACAAGATTTACAACTAGAAAAGTATCCTGGTATATATAATATGATTTCACTATCCAAACAGATATCAAAACAAATTTCTTATTTTTCTCTATGTTTCTCCAATGTCCAAAATAATTAAACAGAAGGGATTGTGGTTATTATGTTTGAAAATTTGTGAAAGAGATAATATTTCATATATAAACTGGCATCCCTAAGGAGGTATTTTTAAAAATAATAATAATTTTATTTAAAATATTTATTAATCCTTTGTGTATTTACATTTTTTGAGCACTACCATGACTGTTGTGAAAAATAATATTCACAAGTTGATATAGATGTGTTTAGAAATGAATGGGAAACATATCTGATGGAATATTGAAAACAAATAGGATGAATGTTAAATAATACTACTTATGTTATCCTCATATGATCATTGAAATATCCCTTATTTACAATTATTGAGCATATATTATCACCCTTTATTTTGTTTTATATCTTTAGTTTATGAAGAATGGTTTTAGAAATGACTAGTCTTTCTAGTAAAGCATAACTTAATTAGAGACTCTTATGAACTTGTTCTTTATCCTTCCATGTTTCCAAAAGCACTAGAACTAAACTATTATGGAATGGGTCTTTTATATTCGATATTTTGGTCATTTATGGAGCTGTTTCTACTAATGTAGTGTGTTGAGAAAATTTGGTTGTGTAGCACTCCCAAATTTAATAACAAAACTAAAGATTCTTCAATACTATTGGTTAACTACCGCTTAGTATACCATCTGATCTAAACATCCAATCTGATGCCCTTGTGATTCTCTCATATGACACCTTCTCTATGATATCATCATTCATCTTTCACTTTTCCTTCTCTTCATCCACCAATTTACTAGGTAATTGGGTGCAATAAGGGAAGGAAAAGTGAACACTGAATTATGATATCATAGAGATAGTGTCATATGAGAGCATCATAGGGAGGCCAGATTAGAAGTTGAGATCAGATTCTATGGTAAGCTGTAGTTAACCAACAATAGTGAATAATCCTTAGTTCTGTTATTATCTTATATCCTGACTAAAGAAATCATTTGGAAAGATGTAAAGGTAATTTTACGATAAAATATGTCTATTTTAAAGAAAAATTTTAAAATGAAACATTGATTTGATTTTTATTATTCATTACAAGGTTCGTTTATTTTAGATTATTTTTTCCATTTGACATGACTTTGTAGGTAGAGAAATGATGTTCTGTCCGCCTAATCCCATAGGTAAACATGATGTTTATACAATAAAATAATTTTCTATAGATCTTGCATCTCAACAATTTCTCAAATAAACCCACATCATAGATACATATGCATTCCCATCAATCTTTGGGTGCCTATGCACCTCATATATAACCTATATCACATTAATGACCAGATTCATACACACCTCACATACAAATTCCAGAAGAAGAAAAAGGGACTTTGTTATAAGGAAGTGAATACCTGACTAATTCCCTTGGGCTTCTATTTTTCTTTTAGTATTCTAAGTTACTCTCGTTATTTCATGAAATTTCTTATAGATAATAGATTAATGGGAAATCTATTTCACTAATGACTCAACATTTCATAGCACTATTAGAACTCTTAGGTTTTCCCTCTACATCACATAAGCCTTTACATGTTATCATGTCACATAAGATCCATTGTATGAATGCTTCATGTGAACTGATTGTGTGATCTCATCACATGATCAAATGAAATAAACAATTCACATAATCAATTAAAGTAATTCACTTGTACCATGATTTTTGTATTCTTGTCTTATTTAAATGATCACATAAAACTTTGAGGGTCGTGTAATCTTATAAATATCCAAGGTTCATTTGATCATGTGACACTATTATGGTCATGTGATCAAATTACTTTGAAAAATTCATGCAATTAATATGATATTTCTAATTAGTCATGTGCTTGTTTCTTACTCAAGTCCATTTTTAACCCAAAATAATCAATTTTCATAATTATTCAAAATTTTCTCTTTCTTATGAAACAAATTAATTCATGAATTGAAACGAAAGAGGCTATAGTTCATTAGGCTATAATGGTAGATAGTGTGGAAGTTGAATAATTCATAGTCATTCAGTCCACTCATGAGCATCTTAAAAGCTTGATGAGAAACAATATCATGGATTTTCAATTTTCTAATAAGATTCCTTTATATGGGTTAGTTTCTTGAAATAATACTATAATCTCTCCCCCTCATGAAGGGATCATTACCCCCTCCTACATTATTGTGACTAATAATATGTTTAGGGATAATATCTAATATGTGGGTAATTTCATATCCAAAGAATATATCTTTAACAGTTAATTTTTAAGCCTATGAGGATTGATTTTAAAGTGTTTTAACATGATTTGGAGCATAAAATCAATATTTATAGATAAAAAATATTTAATTTTATATCAAATTAGTATTTTAGGTGGTTATTTGAATTTGTTATTCGATTGTGGTTGAGATGAAAAAGATAGGATTTTATAAATCTATTTGGGCTTACCAATCCCTTACTTATTGCATAAAAATATGATGGTAGACTTGTTTAGATTATAGAGTTAATACATGAACACTTATCATTTTATGTATGGTGAGTTTGACATCAGTATATGGGACATTAAGATGATCTATGGTGCGATGATTTTAGGAGAAAAGTATAATGAGTAAATTCTTCCCCCATATACTTAGGATGACATGGAATAAAATCCTCCTACTATGAAGGATCTCATCAATCTAGCTAGAACATCCCTTGGGAAGGACCCATATTCAGGGGTTGACATCTCCTTTAAGAAGTGGGCAGAATTGTTCATCAAGAAGACCCAACATGAGTGTCTCAATAAGAATCCCAAGGCTTGGTCATCATGGAAATCCTATGGGGATGAGGGTATCACTTTAAAATTGATTAAGGGTGTTAATTAAATGATCTGGGATGGTCAGTCACCTCCCCAGACCATCACCTTCTTCATCTAGTAAGCTTCTTAGAAATGTACCTAAGCGGGTACTTTTTCACAATTCAAAAAAAGGTGGAGTTATGGTCTCCACCTTAATGATGGTAGAGGTGATTCCAGGTGCTAAGATTATCATCTTGTTTGTTCACATGTTGCCTAAGTTATATTTCAAACTTCACCACATCTATATGGGTATTCCCTGTTCAAAATATTCATCCCATTCCAACAACAGTAGTGTTGGATGGGGGGCCACATTGATGTATATGAGTAACTTAATACTCATAACATTCCATGTTACTAGTTCAGGAAATTTCTATAAAGTACCAGTGGGGTATGGATAATCACACTAAAGAACTAATAGATCATGAGAAAAGTGAACCAGTATTATTAGTTTTTTATACCATATGGAGCACCAACCTATGAAATTACCAATAATGTAAAGGGTTATCCTATATCCTAATCCTAATGTTTTTTAAATATATAGGGGTATTTTATCTACTTGGTTTAACTGAATGATATTCTAAGAGTGGAATGAATCATAACACTTTGGGTGATAGTTCAATGCTTTAAGATGAAATTCCCCAATCCTCCCCAAATCCATTCAGAAATGAATCCTATGGTGGCTCACAAATTGTGGATAATGTTCACCAGATAGAAAGATTAGGTTCAGGTGACCTTCCCTCTGGATAGTGTGGGCTTTGGCCTCTCCAAGGCTTATGTCGATACCTAGGTCTGATCATACCAGAATGGTCAGTTGTCTCCATTGGTGATAAAGCGCATTGATCTTCTAATAATGGATGAGGAGGAGGACAGAGGGGAATTAAAACCATCAATAAGATAGATTCCAGACAAAAAATCATCTTACAGAATACCCACAACTCTCTATATATCTTAGAAGAATATAAGACTCTTTGACCCAACACCATCAACATGGTGGGTGCCAATGGATTTGGTAACAATGCATGGGGTTTCCATGAATGAAGTTTCAGTAGGTGGACAATAAAATCTAATTATGGCGGTGTTTCCCATCACATTCCAATAATAGGACAACTAGAGGAGGAATACATTGACCATTGTGATCTGGAGAGTGTTGTGTCAAGTGAAAATTTAGATAGTTGTATTTTGGAGCATGATCACTCCTAAAGGAATATTCTATGACCAACCACCCATTAAATTCAAATACATTATCCAAGAACATAGTGTGGTGATTCATTCTGTCAAAACCTAGGTCCATTACACACCCCTATCTTAGAGAATGATAATTCCTAGCACAATGGTAACTAGTTAATATAAAGGAGACTAGGATGGCTATAGTGAAGATGTAAGATAAGTTTTATCACCCCTTTCATATGTTATTTGATATTTGTTAGGACTATTGTGATCTCTCTTTTATCTTGGATATTTCAAGTTGCTGGTAAAATTTGGTCATTCCCACCTCTCTTGTTTACTTTCTCAAGGGAATAGTGGCCAAATTTGGTTCAAAAAGAGAGTGAGAGGCAGATGATCAGGGATATCCAAGAGAAATGGAGCTCAGGGATTTGGTAGTTTCTTATCCAAAGGACAGTCCATTTTTTCATCCATCAGCACCACCTTTGGAACCTCAAGTTATATTTTGAAATACCCTACTTTAATAGGACTAAGAAGAGAAAGTGGTCAAGTCAATACACTAAGAAACTTCTAAAAACCATTAATTTTTGTACTTCTTTAACATTTTTACTTTTCATTACTCTAGTAGCTTATCATGGCCTAACTAATTATGTGGGTTCTCAACAGTACCTCTCTAAAACCGAGAAATACATTCCTTCCATACCTTCAATGGGACCTTAAATATTGTATTGGGTCCTTGGAGAGGCATATGTGGTCAGGGTTTTAGTAGTGTTAGACCAGATGTCTAATGCGGATGTGCGAGCAATCGTTCCCTTTGACCTGGCATGGGGGAGTACACTCTTACAGGATCCTGATATATGTAACTGTTAGGTTTATAACCTATCTAAAATCATGGTATCACTAAGAAAGTGTTAGAATTTATTCTACAATTTAATACTCTTGAAATTGAATAAAACATCATGTATGTGTCATATTATATAACATCCATCTACACTTGTATCTTTTCAAGGTGAAGAACAGTTAGTATTGATAGAAGGGACTTTATATGTGACTCATGGTTATTTTTTATAGGAATATTTCATTATCACCAATCAATTAAATGTTTAGGTGATGTGAGTGGCTAACAATTTGGTCGATAGAGGTATGTTCTAAATTATTATCATGAATGTTGATTTTCTAATGAAATTATTTTTCAATTGACTAATAATATTTATATGATTTATCAGAGTAACTCCACCTTAGATCTTAGAAGTCCCTGACCATTCCACTTTTTATCTCTCCCCACTATAATAACTTTGGCACAAGTCTTTCCTTTTTCAAGCACATAAAGGGATGTGAGTATGAGTCCCTCAATTAGAATCTTGTTCTTGGAGTGTATTCCTATTTCTGGACTAGTCCTGAGTTGCGTTTTAGAACATGCATCATTTCATCAATAATTTCAGTGACAGGTGGGGGGGGGATATTTCGAATATAATCATGGAGGGAACCTTCAACGAGCTAAAATACTAGTTTGGGAACCTTCTACACATTTTAAAAATCCTTGGTTATAGTGGTTTATATTATCAAGAAATACATGCTAGTGTGAAGGTGGTAGTTACAGTGAGGGAGAAAAAGAAGTTCATCGAGTTGAGATTATTGATGGCGGAGGGCAAAAATTCCGAAAAGCAACATCACATTGAGGACTTGAATGAAGCATCCATGTGTACAATATAAGAAGAAGCTCATGAAAATTTAGTCTTCGATGGGAGGTATGAGATAGATAGATTCTAACATGAATTGTATCTCCTATAATAAGTGATCAATTTTGTAGAGAAAAAATTTATAGAGAAGAATAATCTTTTCAATATGGCATAAAAGTCCAGATTTGATGCCGCTAGTAGGGATGAAGCACTAAAACAGGGTATAGATGTGGGAACTGAATCAGTTGATCATTTGTGCTAATCCATTTACTACTGTAGATCATTGTCTAGTAGAGAAATGGGGGTATTATAGGCGCATACTATTTTGAGTATTATTACTTTATCTTACCCCCATATTTGGAGAGTTATGGGAGAGACTCTAGACTCTGGAGACTCTTCCCTTTTTTATTGTCAATAAATAAAACCTTTTGGATTACATGTTGTTATTGAAATTTATTCCTCTTCATTTTCCATCAATGTAATTATAACAAAAAAATATTTATATGTCAATGAATCATGTTTAGACTCTTCTAAAATATTAATTCAATCTAAGGAAATATGGACATGTAAAAGTTGTAATAGGTAACAATTGTCATTTTATTTATGTATACTTTCATATTAATGTTTAATTTATTTTATTATTGTATTACTAATATATATTTTTTTTCATATATAGGTGTAATTTTTCTCGTTAGTTCATATGATTTTTTTGGAATCTTATACAATTGACAACAATTTTTGAGAGGGGGTCATGGATGCAAAAAAGATAAAACATTAATGTTTTTAACTGTTTGTTAGATAATTTTAATTGTAACCATATAAAACATTGTTTGAAATATATATATCAATGATTTTTTTTGTATTCATTATTTCATGTAAATATATATAGCATTGTTTTCGGAACTTTGGTGTGCGTTGTTTTGTTCTTCTATGCTCTATTGGTTTGTAGGTTTTGTTTTGTGCAGTTGTTTTGTGTGAAGGTCCTGCTTTGTGCTGTGTGTGTAGGTGCTGTCTCAGGTGTGAATGTGTTGTGAAGGTGATGGTATTGCTCAAGAAACATAGCCTTTATCAGTTCAAAATATGAACTGATAAATTGGGACTTTATCAGTGCTCAAAATAGCATTGATAAAGGTGTATTATATCAGTGCTCAAAATAACACTTATAAAGGTGTCCTTTATCAGCACTCAAAATTGCACATATAAAGCGGGCCTTTATCAGGGCTCAAAATATTACTGATAAAGGGGTCCATTATCAGTGTTAAAAATAGAACAGATAAAGGTGGACCTTTATCAGTGTTTTTTAGCACAGATAAAGGTCGCCCGAATCAGTGCTTTTTTAGCACTGTTAAAGGGGACCCCCCTTTTCATTTTTTCAATTAACAACAATTTTCTAGAACTGTAAAAGGTGGTTTTAAGTGCTTTTAATATCCTTATTTGGAGTAGTGGAACAAAAGCATGACCTCAAATATGAGGTTTTATCCCCTTTCAAATGTGATTTTTCCCAAAGAACTCTGAGAAATGGAAACCAATTGAACTTATTGTGCACAATAGGGATACCTCAACTAGAGAAATTTTAAAACATGAAAATTATTTTATAGTCGTATGTTTCTAAAGAATCTTGAATAAATTAAAATAAATTTAAAAGAAAAAATAAAAATTCATCGATCAATCACGAAAATATTTTTTAGACTAATTTAAAACAAAAGTGTTCGCAATGAAAAAGAAAAACTAAAAATGGTAATTTCTTTGGATCTTCATTGTCTACCCCCACATATAGTTTATAACATAATTTCATGATTAATTCATGAAAAAAATTCTCTTTTCCAAAAAATCATCTCTATAAAATCCCACTCCCTCATCCTAATAATCATTTGAAATGATGTGAAGATGAATATATATGGCCAAGTGGGGTGAAAAATATGCCGCCTAGTTTTAGTGTTCTAAAATTTTCAAATTTCTCTCTAGTTTAACTTAACTTATAGAAAAGTTCCTCCTTTATAGTTTTTTTCATTTAACTTACTTTTTCACCAAAAATATTTTGATTTATTATGCATTTGGTAAAAAATTTATGGATAAAATATTGATGTAAACCTTTTCAAGATGAATTTTCTCTTTGCATTCCTCTACATTTGTGAATTCAAAAACTACCTTAATTAGAAAAATTATCCCAGGTATTTAATGGTTTTATGAGACATTAGTAAAATTTATTTTCCATATAGAATCACCTTTTTTAGAGGTATGTATCCTAGGTTATTCCTTATTTAATTAAGGTATGTCTGTTCTATCTGACCTTGCAACGTCAAATTTTGAATGTTTTTCTGTCTCAAAATGGCCTATTCAATACTTGAAACCGTTGGATGAAATAAATCATAGAATTAAAAGTGCAAAAAAATAATTTTTAAAATATTATTTTCCTCGAAAAAACTATTCATAGTATACAAAATAGATAAAAAACTATTAAAATTTCAAAATTAAAGCAATTTCCCAATTTAGCTCAAAAATCACCAAAATTTTAAAAAAGGTAGTGTTTTAATTAAAATGAAAAATTGGTGGGCATAAATTCATTTATATAGATATAAATATTATTGTAAATGTTATATATATTAGTATCCTACTATGTTATCATACTCAATTTTCACTTATGAATACTATTCATTACCTAATGCATTGGAGAACTATATCATGCTTACCTATCATGATGATCTATATTGGGCTCACCCATCACCCTGGATTATAATGAATTACTATGTCATGATTTTTTTTGTAATATTTAACTTTTAATCATAAAACTCTTTAAAAATGTATTTGAACCAATAAGAAGGTTTTGTCCATTTTCATATAAAATTGCAAAGAAATATCCCTTTCTTTTAAAAAATCTAAAAAATAAAAAATTCCAAGAAGAGTGAGTGAATGATATTATTTTGAAATCCATGTTAACTTATAGGGAAATCCTTTTATAAAATATTGGACATGATAATGAGAAATGGTGCTTAAGATGTATATGTTAAAAATATTCTTTTATACTTTGGTAAACAAAAGTAAAAATAGTCTATATTGAAAATGTTAAAATGATTATTTTGTACAATTTTATAAATAAAGTCAAAATTAATTTAAATATAACTTAAGAATTAATTTTTTATAAATATGAAAATTATTGAATCAATTTTATGAACATGTATTGGGAGAAGAAACAGTTTAAAGGAATAATTTTAAAAAACATTTAAAAGAAAAACTCCTGACCTTATTTCATGTCTAGCATAGAATGTTTTATAAATAAAGAATAATAAAATTATATTATTTATCTAATTTCTTATAAATTTATTTCATATTAATTATATTAAAATTATTCATTTTTTATTCATTACTATATTTTAGTAAGTTACTAAAATGTTTAAGTTAATGTTAGTAATTTTGGGGTCTTTTGGCTCATAAATTCAAGATAATTTTAGTGAATTGAATATGGTCAATGTGTTTATTTTAAAATGATCAAAATAGTCTTAAAAATATTAGATCTATCATGATTGTAGATTCAATATAATTTTATAACCATACATTTAGGGTGATAGTGAAAGAAGAAGAAAAACCTTTCATGCAGACGGTTGTCTATATGTTCTGATAAAGGGAATTTTCATTTTTATACATTCTAGAAAATAAACAAATAAGATAATATTTTATCTTAAAATATTCATAAATAAGTTATAAATGACAAATTTAGTAATTATTTCAATCCTTATGAGAATCCATGAATGGTTGTAATGAAAAATAAATCACAACATTTTGTGGATGTGGTAGTCTACATATACACATGAGTGACATTATCATTTTAAAAAAGATTGAGAATGAGATAAAAATGGTTATTAAATAAATATAATAAAATTTAAATATATAAAATATAATTATTTTATTATATCATTAAATTTGAATAATATTTCATGGATTTAGAAGAATAAATTAACATGAAAATACTCAGTTAAGTGTTATCCCTCTTAATTGAAAATCTCCTTTGGATTACACATTAAGACTTATTGTGTTGGTCATTTGGTGTGATAAGAAATATAATACATGAGTAATTTTTCAAATGAATGTAGATTGACATTGTTTTGAGAAAAAAGGCTCATGGTATGTGAATAATAAATTAGAGTGGGTACCCTTTTATAAGGGAGGAAAGTGGCACTCTTGTAATTATTAAAAGATTTAAAATAATATAAAGTATTAATCATGGTAAATTGGATCTAAAATTATGAAATTTAGAGGAAAATATGATATGGGTCTAAATAACAACATCTAATAAATAAAAAGATGTGATTTTGTGACTGTATCACTTAGTTTTTGTCTTAATTTACATGTTTTACCCTTTGTTGTGGTAAATAATTTTTACCATGGTGACTATTCATTTTGAAAAAATATTAAATTGAACTCATTAATAATTTTTAACCCATTAATTAAAAATATTATATCCATTTTTAACGATTTAATCTATAAAATTGGTTGAAATTATTTTTCATAAACTTTATAATATTCAATGTGAAACATTTTTTTATAAAAAAATTAGTTTTTTTTCATAAAATCTAACTTATAAAAAAACTATATAATTATGGTACCAATAGAATTATTTAGATAATTATTAATTAAATCATTATTTTGTTACTTTATATCTAAATACACAATAGAATTATACTTTTAAATAATTTTATTTAAAGAAAATAAATGTCACTTTTTAAAAAATCAACATTTTTCAGTATTCAGTCAAAAATCAATCTTCTCAAAACAATCTTTAAAAACATCCATAAGATAAATTTTATTATATAATAAAAAAATTAATTAATTTTTATAAATTTAATTCCAAAAATTCAAAAAATTATCTTCTAAAAAACATATAATTTATGAAAATCAATTTTGTTATAAAAATTTATTTTCTTTTTGAAGGGATTTTTTTTAAAATAATTATATTGAATATGGTTCCACAAATTATAATCAGGAATATAATTAAGACATGAAATTGAATTAATATTAACATTATCTTGGTTTTAACATTATTCATGCCTTATGAAATTTCATCCACATAATTTTATCCACTACATTATCAAGGGAGGGTGTTTTTACCACATAACTTTTTTATGATTCCCATATTGGATATCAAGTATTATAATTAATCTATAAAAAATTATTTTATTAAATCAAATTATTTTGAAAAACCGAATTTCTATGATCAATAATTTTATCTAATTTTTCCATATAAAAAATATTCTCTTCCAACTTACCTACTTCCTGTATCAATCCATGTGATTCATCATGTGTTTATTTTCTTAACAACAAAACATGAAACACATCATGTACCTAAGATAAATTTAAAGGTAACACCAATTGAAATGAAAAATGATTCCTAGTTTTCAAGAGTTTCACATGGACCAATATACCATGTAGATGAATTTAATTTCCTGATAAAAATCATAATACTTATCCAAGGATATAAATCTAGAAAAGTTGATCTTTAACCACTAATGAGAGATATTTTGTTCAGTTATCTGCTTAATGTTTCTTCATTATTTAAGATTATATCATATATTTTTGAGTCATATTTTACTTATTAATCATATCTTCCACCAATTTAATTCCCAATAATTTTCTCTCACTGAATACATCCCAACTTGATGGAGTTACACACCATTTTCCTTATAATTCCTCAAATTATTCCATCTGTATATTGGAATGAAGGGTGTTATTGTACGAAAATTCCACCAATAAAATATGATGATCCCATATTCCTTGATAATTTAATGATAAATCGAAAATCATAAGTTCTAAAACTTAATTTTTTCTCCAAATTTTTATCAAATTGTGGATGAGAATAAGTAATGAAATTTAATTCTGTATCCAAGAACTTATGAATTCCTTTCTAAAAAATTGAGATATATATGAGATCATGATCAGACACAATAGGGAGAATTAATCCATGTAATCTAACTATATATTTAATATAAATTTTATCATGTTTATAGTAATACGTATTATTTGAAATAGGGGTAAAATTTACATATTTAAAAAATATATCATCAAAAATTCAATTCAAATTATTTCCTTGATATATTTTTGGTAATCCCACAAAAGAATAACGGGATATATTCTATTTTATATATCCAAGAACAGAAAAAGGTTGAATCGAACCCTTTGATATATTTCATTCATATTTAACAAGTTTATAAGTTAAACATATATTGTTAAGATCAACAATATATATCTTTATTACCCCTACCAATAAAACTGCCAATGATTTCAATGAATTTTAGTGATTTCAAGACGAACAGAAAAAGTAGAGTTATGATCTTCACTTCATAATTATTTTTTAAATAAAAATCTCATATCGCATAAAATCTATTTCAAAATATCAATTTTTTTAATGTTAAATTCTTAAAATGTTGACCTCTTGAACAATATTACCATTTTCTATAACTCACGATCTTATTTTTGGGCATGCCTAATTCTGTTTGACAAGGACTATCATAATGACACATGGAGGAAAATAACACATTTTTTTCATCACCCAAATGATAATAATTCTAGATATCATAATACTTTATCAGTTCCTACCATATTCTATGCCTCATGATTATCTATTTTGAGTGAATATATAATTCTAAAGTTTTTGTGGTTGTTATATATTTTACTTTCAACATATATAAAATATGCCTCCAAATTTTAAATCAACGACCAATATGATTGATAAAGATCATGTGTTGGTAAATTATAATCATGGTGATTCAATTTATGTAAAGAATAATAAATTACAATATAATATTACATAATAAACAACAAGGTCCCTTTTGACAAGCATCAAGTTAAATAAAATTTACACCATTTTCTATGAGAAAGTTTAACAGTGTAGTATTGGATAATCACTATTTCATATCATGAAAATATATATCACATTCCATAATGCACAATAATTTTTAGTTTTTTTGGTAAACATTGAATTTGGGATAAATAAAAACATTTTTTTTTCAGAAACCATCATTAGTAACCCAAACATACCGGAGAATGTAAAATATAAGTGAAATTTTATGGTCTTGGATATTATTCCAACACATATGTTTTAGCAGGATCTATAATTCATCCATATTTAGAAACAATATTTTCAAGGAAATAAATCGACAATATTTTATTTTACAATTGATAAACTTCCCATAAAATATTATTTATTATAATTTATATAGATAAATCTATGGATGTTTCTCCTGTTCCACATAAATTTTACAATAAAACAAAATTAAATCAAGGAAAAATACAAAAACAATCTAAATACTCATGGAAAACTCTTATCATAAGATCCATAAATACATAATGTTCATTCATTAACCCAATAGGAAGATACAAAAACTATTAATGTATATATATTTTATGAAACACTATCCTTGGAAGATCCTCTTACTTTAATTTTAGATAATCATAACTATAACTGAGGTCGATCTTGGAAAAAATATATAGCTTCTTAATGATGATAAAATAAAACATCAAGATGAGGAAAGAAATATATGTTCTTAAAAGTGATGTTTATGAGTGATCTATAATCAATGAATATCATAATAAGACCATATTACTTTTTAAGAAACAAAATATTAGAACCCCAAGGTGAAGTGCTTGGATAAATGAAGCCCTTATCATGGAACTCGTGTAACCACTTATTAAATTACAAATCTCTATTGGATCCATTCAATATGATTTTATGTAATTTTATTCACATTAGGTAGTATATAAAAATAAAATCATCCTCTTTTTTAGTAATAAAACTTGGAAAATTATCAGGAAATAAATAAATATATATATATTAATTTATTACAAGAACATCTCAAATTTTAACAGTTTATTACTTTTCAAAAATATGTGTAAGATGACTTTTACTCCAATATATAATAAGATTCCAATATTATTAATATTTTATAAAAGGTATGATATCATTCTTATTTGAAAACTAAATCTAATTCAGTAATATAACCTCTTTAGCTCGACATTATATCTTATGATACTAAAATAAAATTCAGTCAACACCCAAAATAACACCAAACACCACATTTGGAAAGACAACATGGTTTTGAGAAAATATAATTCAACAGATGATAATTGAAAACACATATTAATTCTTATTTCCATAATAGTTTCCATTTGAGTTTTTACTAAAAGTTTCAACTTCATTTATTGATAAGGTATTTCCAATCTACATAGAAATTTCCAACAAATAACATAATATGTGGATCCAAAAACAAATAAGAAATTTCATAATCCAAATAGATATTTAATATATATAATATATATATATATCACTACATTATTTGAGGGTCTCACATCCACCGTTGTAGTAGAAGAAGAATTTCTACACCATTATATTTTCGATATTTTAGATTCTTACATTGATAAACTAACTTCATACATGAATTATCAAAATGAAACAACTCATTGTATGTAGAATATCTCATTATTGGATGGATGTTTTTTTAACACTACATGTATCTTTATAATTTTTTTCCATATATTTTTGAGACAAATAACTAATCTTATGACATTAGTATCCCTTCCTTGATCCTATAAAACTTATTTTAAAATTTCTTTTAGAACATTTGGAATGTTTTAGAATATTTCTTTTAGATATATTAGTTCACTACTTCTCTATAACATTCCATGAGAACCAATTTTACCCTTGTTTTCAAAGAGTAAATATGTATCAACACACACAGTCTCAAAATTCTCAGTACAACGAACAACCTTCTCATGAAATTTAAATTATTCAGAATCTAATTCTCCACATTAACATGGTTTCATACCTGCATACAATCAACCAATTTTATTCTCAGGGTCTTGAATGAAATCACTTCTAAAAATAAAGACTTTAATAGTTCATGTAAAATGGTTTTATCGTCTCTATAGAACTTCTAATAATATAAGTGATGTTAATGGGTTAGATATAAAAAACCTCATAAGAAGCAATGATAAAGTCCCCCTTTAATTACACTAAAAGAAGCACTGATAAAGGGGGTTTTTATTAGCACTTTTTTTAGTGATGATAATGGGCCCATTTATCTATGTTTTTTTATCACTGTTAAAGGAATCATTTATTAGTGATTTTATAGTTTAGTAACAATATACCTTTAATATCACTAAATAACAATAATAAAGTCCATACTGATAAATGGTATAATTTTTTTCCCATACCCCACCCACTTTATTAGTGCTTTCCTCATCCCTCTATCAATGCTTTAGATATTACCACCCCCAGCGCATGCCCCTGCCTCCAGTATGTTTCAAACCTAAGACCTGCATCTTAAACACCAGTTCCTTTTCCACTCACCTATACTATTTTCTTTTACATTTTATAATATCTTTCTATATTTTTTAATATTTTTTAATATTTTATTATCCATATATTTGTATATTTTTATATATATGTTTATATATATAGTTATATATACATATATTAAATAAATAGCTATTTATATATACATATTAGAAATAATATTAACTCTAAACACCCTAAAACTCATAAAAAAGTTAAGAAACTTTGAAAACCATAAAACCCCTAAAATCACTGAAATTATCATAAATTAAAATTTGGTATTCCCACTCAACTCCATAACTTGTCAAATCTATTCACATGAAATGAAATTAAATATGATAGGTGGTATAGGATGAACATACACACTTATCAAATGTTATTTTAAGAACCCATATCTTCATTTCAAGGATCATCATTTTAGGTTGTTTTTTAGGAAAAAGGAAGAAATGGAAAAAAAATTAAGTACACATCCTATTATTTTGAGCATACTTAATGTACTCAATTTCTACATGTAGCCATGTACTAGCCATGTAATGGTTGTGTATAGGTTAGTGTTAGTGACCTGGAAGACCGGCTAAAGTAGGGGAAGGTTGAGGATATTACATGGCGTGTACATTAAATGTGCATGCCATGTACTTTTGTCTTTAATTGATTAATCAGAGTGAGGACACGTCTAATTTCTAAAATTCCCTTCTTCTCCCTGTATCTCGTAGATGAGATTAATGAACGACCGAGAAAATTTTAGATCCTCCCTTTCCTCCATCCGAGCTTCGATTGAGATACCACTGGGTGCATTGGATTCACACCGGTTAGTTCTCTCTTCCCATAGAGCCTCTTTTCCAGATTTTTCCTCTCTCTTGAGTTATCCATGTTATAATAATTTTAACATTTTTGTAGATATATTCCATTCAAGGCCTATTCAAGGGCCGATGTTCAAGAGAGTTCATCTAACAACATCGAGGTATGTGGTTTGTGCCTTTCTTTGGTTGTCTTTGGATTATATATTCTAAAAGTTCCAAATAACACTATTTAGGGTATTTTATGTTATGGAATTTAACCATATTTAAGACCTATTATGGTTTTTCATAGATAAAGTGTTATTGTTTATGCATAAGGTTTATTGCCTTGATTATGGGTGCATTTCCCATGTCTGATTATGGTCATTGGTTCTAGAAAACATGTTAGGATTTCTTTGTTTTCCATTCCATGTGTTGTTAGGATAATGTTCGTCTATTTGATATGTATGTTTTTTGCATTTTGAAAGTATGGACAAGGGGAATTGACTGTGAGAGATTTAGGTGGTAGGGTCATTTATGTATAATTGTTGTTATGTTGACCAAGAGGTATTGACTGTTAGAGATACCTAGTGGTCATAGGCCAGAGGGGTTAGACCATGAAAGCTACCTAGTAGGTTATTATTAAATGAATGTTGGACCATTGAGCATTGACTATGATAGTTTCTAGAGGGTCATTATATTTTATTGTTGATATGCTGAACAAATGGGTATTTATAGTGAGAGAAACCAAGGAGGTCATTTTTAAATTATTAGTGCCATGTTGGACCAAAGGGGATATACTATGAGATATTTCTTAGAGGTTCATTATTTTATTGAAATGTGGATATGTTAAACTAGAGGGGTTAGTCTTTGAGATCTTTCTTAGAGTGTTTCTTATAAATAACTGTATGAATGTAATGAGTCTTCCAAGACAAATCCAACGCTAGGACTCAGTCTTACTTGTTTGTTAGATAATATTTTGAGACATCTGTTTCGCTATTACACAAGGGATAGATAACGTTGGATAGATCCCAATATTTTATAATTCAGTGGATTGAATAATTAAATAATGAAACTGAATGTAATTAACAACTGTAGGATCATTTAATTTTGAGTACATCATAGTTTATTGATTCATTTATACATATTACCAGCTATATATATTCACTGATAGTTAGGAAATGATCCTTTTGAGGTTTCCTACTGGGATTCATCGCACACTCTGTTTGGGTCATGATTTTGGACCCAAATAGATTATATGGTGGAAGGTATAGATAAGGGAAGGCACCCTTCTTCCTTAGGTACTTGATTGTTGTAGGATCTAGAGAGCATGGGATCATGCTGAGGCTCTCGATGTTGTTGGAGTTTACTATTTTCTACAATATAGTTTTAGTATTTTATTTGCAGCATTGTGACTTGTTTTATGCTTACCTTGATATTTTCGACACGACTCATTATTTATATACATGGTTTCATTGTTTATACTATCCATTTTCCGATGTTTACTTTGTTGTATGTTATTATGGATTCCGGTATTGATTATTATTTGTTATTCTTCTCTGTATAATATGCCAAGGAGGGCATAGTTTCCTCAATGTCTTTCTTTGTCCCTCACATCTATTTAGTAGCCTCTGGAATATGGGAAAATTCTCTTAGGGTTATGTTACAAACTGGGTTTGGGTTACCTCTGGGCAGACCTTGGAATCAGGATGTTACAAAGTGGTATCAGAGCTGGTATCCATTTGATGTGCCAGGAAGGATGTTGGGCCCTTCTAGTGAGGGTGGATTATGGTAATCCCACATCGAATAAAGAGGATCATAAAGAACCACTTTTTAAGGTGGTGTTGATATCTCTCCCATCATGAGGCCTTTTCATGGGGGATGCCTGAGTGCTAGAGCTCAGGGAAAGAAAAACTGTGCCGTCTAGGCCCAAAGCAGACAATTTTATGATCATAGGCTAGACTGGGCCATAACAAAATGGTATCAGAGGAGGTTATTTTATACTTTTTTTGACTGTTTAGAGCCTATAAATAGGGATAGGAAGGAATGGGTAGTTGGTAATAAGCTGTGCCTAGGAGTAGCTAACCCGTGTATAGGGTAAAGCCAAGTTACCTCGAATATTTCAAATTTTATGATTTTGCAATTGTTACAGTTGATTTGATTTCATTGTTGGGTGAAAAACATGTATTGTGTTGTCTTCATTGATATTATTGAAGTTTTATTTCTATTTCTACCCAATGATATGAGGGTATGTCATCTCATGCATCATATAGGCACTTTATAGAAATCACATGTCATACATTATTGTCATGCCATTTTGGGTGAATTACTAATTGCATTCTGTTGTGATATATGTATTCCTAGATATGATTGATTTTATTATATATTACAGGATAGATATACCTACTATTTTGATAGGGTATTGGAAATTGTAATGTTTCATTTGGATAGACTCCAATCCTTGATCCCAGAGGTGTCATGGGCTATCTTGGATTGGAATTTGGCAGATCATGGATGAAATTTAGTTAAATTTTATCATGTTTGGATGGGGAAAGGGATGTGAAACTTTGATTAGTGGGGGTATGGTCTCTTAGGGTTTGGAATTTGTCATTCCTTGGACAAAATATAATGTTTTTATGTATTCTAGAGAAATTTCAGAGGCCTAATGTTCCGAAACCCAGACAACACGACATGTGGTGTCATGAACACATGCCTTGTGTTTTTCTGTTAAGGATGAAAAATATTTTCTCAAGTACATTCCATGTACTGGGAGTATATGATGTGTAGTTCCTGAACATGTGTGCCGAGAAATGGGGTTGGGAAACTTCTTTTAAATCTTTCCGTGTCTAGATTGGGTAGAGAGCCATGTATCCAGCCATGTGACCAACTACACAGGTTGATGAAACATAGGTTGTACATGATGTTTCTATCTTGTGCATGCCGTGCAGAGTATACTGTGTATCTGACCGTGTGACCAACCACATAGATTGAAGGAACTGAACTATTACACACCATGACTAGGGTGAAGACGCAGTGTAGTGTTACCTAGGATAGGACCATGTAATCCTCGTTGTGTAGAAGTACTTGGACAAGAGGAAAGATTCAAGTACATGTTGTGTTTTAGGAGGAACCTGATGTGTGTATGGGTGTTAGACGACCAAGTTTGGCAGAGGTGCACGCCATGTTTAAAACATAAGTTAACATGATGTGTAACCCTATTTTATAAAATAACAATATTTTATTCTCATGTTCCTTTCATGATCTTCTATGTGGTTTTCCTTGATAATTCTAAACTGAGATGTTGGCTTGACCTTGTAGAGTCATGCCTCCAAGACGTCCTCCAGTTGTACGTCAGGTGTAGGGTGATGACCAGACACTAGGATGGATAGATAATGGACTTCCAGTAGATCACCCTATTGTGCCCGTTCTAGCACCAGCTATTATACTCGACACAGGTGCTGAAGCACAAGTTCGTGGAGGATTATTGAGATAGACCTTCCAAGGAGCACCTCATCCTGACCCATCTGTAGCAGAGATGATGTGGGCATTCCAGTAGTAGCATCCTACCATGTTTTCCTGGTATGAAGGACCACAAGCTATAGAGTCATTTTTAGAGGCCATTCTTGTTATCCTTGAGAATATGGAGACACCTGAAGATAGGAGGGTGAAGCTTGACATGTACATCATACGTGATTCCGCCAAGAGATGGTGGGATGTTATGTTACTGGCAGCACATCATTGGGATATGGATTGAGAAGAGTTTTAGAAGTCCTTTTATGAAAACTTCTATCTAGAGTCATTGAGGGCCAGTCAATCCCAAGAGTTCTTGCATGTGGAGGAGGGATCTATTTCAATGATTGATTACTCATCTAATTTTACAGAGCTTCAAAACATCACACCTATTCTAGGAGGTGATGAGTTATCTTTGGCCAGGATTTTTGAGGGTGGTCATAGGTACGAAATCTGATCATAGGTGAATGGATTCAGCCTGACTTTTTTGACAGCTATAGTGAACCATGTGTTGATTACTAAAAGAAATCTAAGTGAGTTGGGAGATGTGGGATAGGGAGGTTCTGCATTCATGGATGGTACTCCTTTTATAGATATCAGGAAGCGTCGTAGGGATATTTCATGTGATGTTTCTTCAGGTATCCACGTGGTATGCTAACCGTGCGGGAAGAGTGGGAATACAAGACCACATTTCCCAAAGGAGCCAATTGAGTGCCAGTATTATGACAAGATGATCAACCTTAAGCGTTTTCCCATTTTTCCTCACTAGAATCTAGTGAGAGGGTACCTTTTATGACTCCACATTTAGGATCATGACCACTAGTTACTCAGAAGTCAAGGAATTGGAGTTCTTTAGTTCATTACGGATGAGGATGTGTTTGTGGACATGGTATCCAGATGGCAGGATTTCAGTGACATTAGGGTGGATCAGCTCAAGTTTGTTAGGTCGGGTCGCACTACAACAGTACATGTCAGACTTTTGCAGTGGAACAGATCCCGTAGGATCAGGATCCCAGATCCTCTTTGGTTAGAGGAACAATTCTAGTTGCCTCAAATTTATCTATTTCTCTTTTTGATACAGGTTTTCCCATACTTTTATAACTACTGATGTTATGGAGCTCCTTGATCTATGTATCTTTACTTCTGAGGATGTTATGACACTAGAAAATCTATTGGAAATTAGGACGACTAATGTATGTTAGTGCATAGAGTGTCCCCATGAGGTTGGTGGGTGTCTCTTCTTACAGGACCTCTATGTATTATAAATGACAGGCTTCTATGTCATTCTCGGAATGGATTGGTTAGTATCCTTTCAAGCCTTTGCTGACTTCTATCACTGCATAGTGAGTTTCAAATCACCAAAGGGTATGTCTTTTCTACAAAAGGTTGAATGAGATATCTAGGTGAGAAGAGTTGGACCTGAGCATCATGGGTTTGGAGGAATTATAGCCTAGATTTGTAGTTTATATCTGGATCATCAAGGGACTTCACATATGGACTTTCCTCCAGTGGTGGATCATTTTAGGGATGCCTTTCTTGATGACTTTTCAGGTTTAACTCTTGAGAGAGAAGTAGATTTATCTATTGATCTTGTTCCAAGAGCTGCATTGGTGTCCATTCCTCTATATAGGACTGCTAAACCACAGTTATATAATCTCAAGAATTAGTTGAAGGATTTCCAGGAAAAGGTTTTCATCCAACCCAGTACATTTCCTTGGGGATTGACTGTCCTGTTTGCAAAGATGGCAGACAGTACCCCCACAATTTTTGTGGATTATCATAAGATAAACCAGTTGAAAATTAAGAACTGATATCTCTTGATGAGGATTGATTATCTCTTTGATCAGCTTTGAGAAGCCCACGTGTTATTGAATATTGAATTTGGATCCAGTTATCATCAGTTGCACATTAAAACATAAAATATACCTATTAAAACCTTTTGGAGCATTTATGGTCTATATGATTATTTGGTTATGCCATTTGGTCTCATGATCATGCTGGCAGTTTTCATGGAACTGATGAACCGAGTATTCCATATTTACTTGGATTCTTATGTTTTATTCTTCATGGATGATATCTTGTGGTACTCTCACACTCAGTATGACCATTCCATAAATATTGAGATCGTAATGAGTAAACCGAGAGAAAATCAGTCACATGATTTTAACTCAAACTAATACTTTTGGATGGACAAGATTAACATCTTGGGACATGTTATCTCAGAGATAGAAGAATCAGTAGACTGAGAGAATGTGAGAGCTATAGTTTCTTGGGAGAAACTGAAGAACATCTTTGAGGTTCAATGTTTTCTGGGGTAGGCTGGTTACAACAAGAATTTTATACAGGACTTTTCATGATTAGAAGTACCACTGATGGGACTGAATAATAATGGAAAAAAGTACTTGAGGATAGATTCCTATGATTCAAACTTTTAGGAGATGAATGAGAGGTTTACTTTAGCACCTATATTGGTTTCTAGATTCAAGAAAGAGTTACATTGTTTACTATGTTGCATCAGGAATCGAGCTGGGAGCAGTACCTACGTAGGGTAAGGATTCATTGTGTATGGATCTCAACAATTAAGGCCACATGAGAGGAATTATCTGATGCACGATCTAGAGTTATCTACGGTTTGGAATACTTTACGCTATTCGAGACATTATCTTTTGGGAGAGAATTTTGTTGTATTTTTTGACCACCAAAGTCTCAGGTATATATTTACTCAGTGAAATTCTAATTTAAGACAGTGAAGGTGGGTTGAGTACCTTCATTATTTTGAAATTGAGGTTCCCTACATGTTTGGGAAAGGCAACACAGTGGCTGATGCATTGAGTTGGATGCCTCAGATATAGCCAGTTCGAGAGGCTAGTAGTGAGTGGCAGCTTATGTCTATGTTTTTTGAGATACATTCGGAGGCGCACGATAGACAGTGGAAGACATTTCTTTTTTCCACAACTGTTACCTCTACTCTATTGGACCAAGTGTGAATGAGACAACTATCAATTTCTGAAGGCCTAGTCCTACGGGAGAGTGTGTCAGGAGAGGACCCTACTCCTTGGCGAACCATATACGAGGATGAGGTTATGCATTTTCATGGATGTGTATGGGTGTCAGCAAACATGCGCAAGGATCTATTTTAGGATTTTCATTCCCCAGTTTGGGAAATTCATCCTAGTGTCACCATGATTATCAAGATCTACACTGCTAGTATTGGTTTCCATGTATGAAGAGGGATGTTTCTGGTTTTTTATGGGATGTACCACCTGTCAGTAGGTGAAGGTGGAGCATCAAAAGAAAAAAAATTTATAGCAGTTATCCATTCCCATGTGGAAGAGGAATGATGTCCTGATGGATTTCATGATGGGTTTACTGAGGTCACCTTGAAGAAATGATACAGTTTGGGTTGTTGTTTACAGAATCACGTTGGTTTCAAATTTTATGCTGATCAAGGAAACCCTCAGTGTTTTTGTGCTTAGAAGTTCGTACATCCAAGATATTTCTTTTTCATGCGTTTACACTCCCTATACTTTTAGAATGGGATTCCCATTTTACTTATCATGACTAGTAAAGACTATAGAGGTATTTGGGTACACGGGTACTTCTATGTACAAATTACCATCCCCAAACAGTTGGCCAGTCCCAAAGAACGTTTTAGGTGGTGGAGGAAATGATTCGAGAAAGCATCCTAGATTTTAGGGACTCTTGGTAGAGACATATATACCTAGTAGAGTTTTCCTAAAATAATAGTTTTTAGAAAACGATTCTGATGGAACCTTATGAGGCTTTGTATGGTAGGCCATCCCGATCACCCCTATGTTGGCTAGAGGTAGGAGAGGAAGCTATGCGAGGACCCTGTATTGTCTAGGAGACCACTGAGAAGGTGGAGTTGATTCAGAAGAGGATGGATACTATAATGTATTAGCAGAAATCTTATGATGGTCGATAGAGATGACCTATGGAGTTTGAGGCTAGAGATCAGGGTTTTTTATGTGTCACACTGAGGTAAGGGCATAGAAGGATTAGGATTTTGGGGATTCTACCCCCGAGATACATCAAGCCGTTTGAGGTTTTGGAGAGAGTCAGGATGGTTTCCTATTGATTGTAGTTCCATCATATCTACTATGATCTGCATGATTTCTGTCATGTCACTCAGCTACATCATTACATTTCAGACTCATTTCACATTTCTCAACCCAAAGAGGTGGAGTTGGAGGTAAATGCATCCTTTTAAGAGTACCCTTTTCAGATTTTGGATCTTTGCATGAAGGTTCTATGTGGCCATTCTATTCCTCTAGTATGGGTGCTATGATAGCGCTTGAGAGTATTTGATGAGACTTGGGAGAGGGAGACCGACACACGATCACAGTTTCTAGAGTTTCTTGAAGTTTCTTCTTTTCCCCCCTTATATGGGAAATTCCAGGATGAATTACGTTAAGTGGGGATGTTTGTGAGAACCTAGATCTTCATTTTCAGTATGGATATTTATTTTATGTTCTTTATAAGAAAAAAAGAAGAATGGTAATGTTTTATAAGAAGAAGCCAATTAATTTTGAGTACACACCATGTACTCTGTTGCCTTGTGTAGCCATGTACTAGCTATGTAATGGCCGAGTACAAAGTCATATAGGTGACCTAGAAGACTACCTAAAATGGGGGCCAGTTGAGGCTAGTACATGATATATAAATTAAATGAACACACCTTGTACTTTTATATTTAATTGATTAATCAGATTGGGGTCACATCTAATCTCCATAACCCACTTATTATCCCCCTGTTTCATATAATAGAACAATGAATGGATGAGAAACTTTGAGCTCATCCTGTTCCTCCATCCGAGCTCTGATTGAGACACCGCATGGTGTGTTGGATTTCCACCAGCAAGTTCTCTCTTCCCCTAGAGCCTCTCTTCCTGATTTCTCCTCTCTCTGGATTTATCTATGGTTGAGAGATTTAAATGTTCTATTAGATCTATCTCATTCAAGTAAGATTCAAAGGAGTGCGTTCAATAGTGTTCACCGAACACCATCAAGGATGGCGGTTTGTGCCTTTCTTTGGTTTTAGTTGGATTATATATGCTAAAAGTGATGAATACCCATGTCTAGGGTATAGAGTTTTTTGAAATTTAACTTTATTTAAGTCCTTTTACGGTGTTTTTGATTAATAAAGAGTTATTCTTTAGGCATAAGATTTATTTCCTTGATTATAGGTGTGTTTCCCATGTTTGATTGATTACGGAGGCTGGGTCTAGAAAGTATATTTGGATTTATTTTTTGCATGAATAGTGTTGTTATGATGGAGTTATTGTTTATCTCAGATGCATGAGTCTTTCATTGTGAAAATATGTCCAAGGTGAATTGACTATGAGAGCTTCCTAAGGTAGGTTCATTTATGAATAATTTTTGTTATGTTGAACCATGTGTATTAACTGTGAGAGCTACCGGGTGGTCATAGTCCAACGAGGTTAGTCTATGAGGGCTACCCAAAGGGTCATTATTAAATAAATGTTGGAACATAGGGCATTGAATGTGAGACCTGATAACAGGTAATTATATTGTATTGTTTAATTACAGACTAAAGGGGTATTGATCGTGAGAGCTACCTAAGAGGGCATTTGTAAATGATTAGTGCCATGTAAGACCAATGGGGTTAGATTGTGTGAGATTTCCTAGAGGGTCATTATATTATTGAATTGTGTTTATGTTAATCGAAAGGGGTTAGACTGTGGGAACTTTCTAAGAGGGTTTCTTATGAATAATTGTGTGACTATGAAGAGTCTGACAAGGGAAAGCATAAGCATGGAATCAGTCTTACGTTTTTTTAGATGGTCTTTTGAGACATATGTTTTCTGTGACACATGTGACATGGAGATTAGGATAGATCATGATATGTCATTATTCAATGGATTGAATAATTAAATAATGTAAATGAATGTAATTTAAAACTACATAATTCTTTATTTTTGAGTAATTCATAGTTTATTGCTTCATTTCTGCATATTACTTGCTATATATATATATATATTCTATGATAGTTAGACACATATCTTTTGGTGTTTTCCCACTAGGATTCATGTCACACCCTTTTTGGGTCATTATTTTGGACCCAAACAGATTATATGGTTGTAGATATATATAAAGACATGTGGCCTTCTTGCTTAGGGTCTTGATTACTATCGGAGCTGTAGAGCATGGGATCAAGCTGAGGCTTGTGACGCTGTTGGAGTTTATAGTTTTCTATACATTGGTTTCAGTATTTTATTTCCAAAAATGTGAATTGTTTGGATTCTTACCTAGATACTTGTGACATGAATAATTATTTATATATATGTCTTAGTTGTTTATAATAACAGTCTAATGTTGTTTACTTTTTTATATGGTATTACTACTTCCTCTATTGATTATTATTTATTATTATGCTGTGTATACTCTACCAATGAGGGTATTGTTTCCTCAATATATTTCCTTGGACCTCGTATCTAGTCGGAAGCCTATGGTGTTTGGGGAAATGTGGTTGATGTTATGTGACCATTTGGTTTTGGGAAACCTTTGGGTGGCACTCAGAATCGGGATGTTATAGTTATATCCATTTGAATTTTAAGAAACTAGGGTTAGTGGAAAATCTTTCTTTTGGGGGCCTTCTCGGTATTTTTGGAGGTTTAAAAACTAGATAATTCTCTTAAAACTCAGTTCGAGACCCACTTTGTGATGGATCTCATCAGAGTCTTTGATTTTTTATGTGGTAGATCACAAAAGGACCCACATATTAAATGTTATGTCCGTTTGAAGTTCGAGTATGATTCATGGATTTTTTGAAACTGTAAAATATTTTATTCAAATGATTATCACATGATTTAAATGTCATATGGTTTTATATCATTTCATAAGAATAAATTTTACTGTTTAGGGAGTTGAAATGAACTCCCTAATCAAAAGATTTGATCTTTTCTGTATTATTAGGTTTTTTAGGGGTTTTAGGGGTTTTAAGGTTTTTTCACATTCAACAGACTTTCAAACGACCATAATTTCTGAACCAGGTGTTCATTTTTCCACTTCCACATATAAAATCAAATATTACGATGAGTTATAAACCTCAGTGACCCACAAAACCCTTGATCACTTCTATTGAGGCTAAAAATGGCCTAGAAGGCCTCCAAATGGGCATAAAATCAGATACAGGTGATTGTTAATGAAATATATATATATATATTTGAAATTTAACCATTATCAGAGCTAGTAAGAAATCCTGGATGGGGGGGGGCTTTATCAGTGCTTATAATATATCACTGATAAATACCACCCTTTTATCAATTCTTTTTTAGATGTGTTGATAAAGACCCCCCTAGCAGCACTTTCATAGAAGTGATAATAAATTCCAATTTTTTCTGTACTTTTTATGAGAGATGATAAAGGGGGACATTATCATCACTTTTTTATAAGAGCTGATATAGGTTCCCTTTTTAATGTGCTTTTATAGAGCCCTGTTAAAATCCTAGTGCTAGATAAACCCAGTTTTGAAGTAATGAATTCATTGTATACAATGCCAATTTGGTAATTTTCTTCATAGTTCATCACTAAGTCTTGTTCCTTTTCATTCAAAAATAATGATTTAAATTAAAATATATTTTTAAGAACCTTATGAATATATTTATCAAGAATACTTCCTTTGAATACTTCCCACTCCATGGATTCAATGTCATCTATTTTTCATAGTACTGTTCAATTCATCTTTATGTGTAGAATTTTAATCATAATATTTTCTTTGATGGAAGAAAGTTTTTAGTTGTGAAATCAAATTCATATAGCAACCCTTATTTTCAATAATTGTTATACCCAAGGTAAAGATCCATTTAATTTAACACATATTTTATACAGGTTATTAGAATGATTGTTTGACACGTATATTTGATACATGATCAAATGAGGTGTGTCTATGTACCCCTTGAATTGTTCTTGTGTTACTTTATTATGGACTGTGATGACTATGTTTATGGTACTTCTTGACTTGTTATGTTATTTATTAGTTATTTTCTTTATTCATCATATATGTTTTAATCCTATCTTATGTAGTTAAGCATACATGTTTGGAATATTTAGTCGATATTTGGGATGTGGCAAATAATTGAAGACCTGGGAGATGTGATGCATAGATAAGAGTATTCAATTGATTGGAAGTTCCAGAAATTTGTTGAAATTTACTTTGGCTATTCCAGGTAGTGGAATATGTCACATAATTGTAGGCTATCCTCTGAGTGGGATGTGTTGAATAGTGGTCGGTATCTTCTTTGGCTGTCCCATCCGACAAGAATGTGTCATACATGTTTTTCAGATATTTCTCCAAGGGTATGTGTTTGATTGGTTATCAAAATTTCTACAATATCGGTTATGAATAAGGTTGTTTCTCCTAATGTAGTGTCAAAGTAGGAAGAGCCAGTCCCAAGGGACCCGACATTTTTTGGTACATGTATGATATATTGTTTTATATGTGTACCCCGTTTATATTCATGGAATGAACTTATATATTTTGTAAACTAATGTCAAGGGACATTGGTGGTTTCCTACTAATTATTGTACTTATACCCTACAAGTAAATTTCAATGCACTTGTATATATCTTTGTTAGGGATCTGATGAAAGGAAAGGTCCCTATGGTGGACAGTTTTGAGGGTCGATCTGAAGAATGTGGAAATTGTGGATGGAGTTTGAGAAATTGTATTCCACTTATTTTATTTACTATATTTTCCAATATCATTAAACAATTTTTTATTTTATTGATTATATAATATATTACTTATTTTAGTTTTTCATGTACACTTTTTTATTAAATAGGTAAAAATTTTCTTTTGTGAACTTTTCTAAATGATATATTCTCCCTACTTAGAACCCAGAACCACAACTTTTTGGGAAACCACTTATATACATGGAGGTGAGAATGAGGTCATGTGACATTCTAGATTGGACATGGTGGTTCAATTTGGGATGTTGGACTTTTGATGTTTTATACATCCCGAAACTTTCAAACATCTTCTCCAATTCATTAATCCATCATTTATATTTCACTAGGTCAAACTTTCCACCAAAATACATAGGGTGTTATTTCATTAAATGATCAACTATATCCATGTTCCTTTATAGATAATTTATCCTCTCATTATCTTGGGTTCCACCAATTTATCCTACATTAACAAAGCTAAAACTTTTAAAACCCCACTTTTACATCAACTCCATTATATTGATTCTGAAGGTTATTATCTCCTTGATGAATTCAGACTTGAAGGACATTATTTATTCTTTTTAAAACCATTTTAAATAGTCAAAGATTTTATTAATTGACTGGGAATCCTCAAAACCGATCTCATGATAATATAATCGTAAATTAGAATCTCATAAAAGTGTCTTTTAATATGTCCCTAAAGACTAATGTAATCTAAACCTTTAATTTGATACCATATATAAATACCTAACTCATAATCAACCAATAATTACAATATTAACAACATATTTTGTAATTTATTACATTATCAGATCCTTTTAGGTTTAAAATATTAGAGAATTAGGAAAACCATTACATGATAAAGTATAAATTTATATATAGTGTAATGTTTCTAGAAAAATAGGTTCTTAAATACAAACCCCTATTTAATTCAAGATACATTCTCTTAATTTAGGATGAGGCATCAAAATTGAAATATTTACCTTTATATAGTTTTTAATCATCCTTAGATCCTATAATAAATATTAAAAAAATATGATATGATGAAAAAAATTTCATTATGGGATATAAAACTAATGTAATCCTGTTGTTCTAGTGAAAAATGAAAACCCATCAAAATAGTTATTGTTTTCATAATAAAACTTTTGGAACATAAATAAAACATATCCACACAAGAAAATAAATTCTTGATCAAATATACCCCTTGAAAACCATTATAAGCAATGAAAATAATTAAGAAAACATGGGGTATGTGAGAACTCCTGAAACAATTCCTTGAAAACTAACCATTCCCATAATAATAATAATTTTACTAAAATATATGAAAAAATAACAACAAAGAATAACAAAAAAGGGTGAGTCATGGGGGTCGAAAAGAATATTGACCTAGGGAATCCCCTCTAATGATATTGACAAACTCAATTAAAAGGGATCCCATAAACTCAAATGGGTAAAAATTGTGATAATAGAGAATCCTTATTGTAATGAAGTCCTCTACATGATTCCTCTCTCGTCACATATAATGAATATATATCTGACCAGTGATGATATTCAAACACTTACATATGTGATATGTAATATCCAATGTGATACATGTGTGGAAAATAAGTGGATAATGGATAATAAGGGAGTGTGTTTCAACAACCTCCAACTCAATACCATTCATGTTGAAAAACTTGAGACCCATAAGAATGAACCAATCCTACCCCATGAGGGAATATCCCCTTTTGAAGGAATCTGTGAACGCCATGAAAATATAACCTATTGTAACACATATAATTCCTCCAACATGTATAACTCCAAAAACACATGATCCATCTACATTACGTTTAAAGCCTAGTATAAAAGGCTTCCATCGAATCCATCATCCATGAGGTAAGGTTCTAAAAGTGAGATCATTGGTTCCTATTGTGTTCTCCATGGAGGTTCTGAAATAGGGATCATGGTGCCTCCATTTAATTATGGTGTTTAGATCCTACAAAAGTCACCTAGTCCTTTCAACCAATGAAATGATTGATCTACAAAGACATTCAGTGAAGTTGTTTTTTTCCACATTCTAGATACACTATAAACTAGCCACTAATAGAATCATCCTTCCCATAAATTCATGGGGTTTATTCTAGACACTATTAAATGAAATATGAGGAAATTTTTCATGAATAGTATCCAATTTTTTCCATATATATGAAATATGTAATAGAACTCTAGACTGTAGTGGCCCACTCTCTAGTAAAAAACTAATGAAAATCCTATTTTTTCTTATCTTTATTCAAAAAAATCGTAAAAATGTGATTTCCTTTATGTTGTATGGATTAATCCCCAGGTATGGACTTATTATGAAAATTCCATACTAAAAAGTTATATTTGTCTTGGATCTATTTACACCAAAGGATCTCTCCGCAATGATCCTATGAGCTGTTAGCATGTATGATATTGTGATGATCGTTTTTTGATAAAACATCTAAAGATAAAATAGTTAATATTCATTTATAAATTTTTTAGTTTATAAAAAAATATATTTAATTGCTTTTAATTAAGGATGTATTTAATGAATTTAGGGTAAAAATATTCTTTATTGAAGGATATGTTTGGCATTGGGAACAAAAAATATACAAGCCTCTAACCAACGCTGTTGTCATTCAAGAATCCTATATCCCCCCATCCAATGATCCAACCTAATTGAAACTCTAGAAAAGAAATATGATTTTCAATCATACTCCATAGAATATAATAATTACCTCTTTAAATATCTAGGTTCCTCCCATATCGAGAACCAGCAATGTTATCCCTAAGTGACTATTCTTCATTGTCTAGACATAATAACCTTTATGAAATTTATTCATCCATTCCTTCACTTACCGAAGGTTTATAAATCCCTTTGAAATAGGTTTCTCCATCCTAGACCATGATTCCAAATGTAAATTCCCCTCTATGTGGGAATCCCTAATAAATGAGTAAAAAAGAGATTCAATATCTATAGTTCCAGTCTATGGAACCATGAGGACTGAGAGGATATGCTTTGGAATCAAGGATAGTATAGTGATGAATACATAATCTACCAAAAGATATGGACACAAAAATATAATCTATAGAGAAATTTCTCTATTAAAATCCTAGACTAGGGAAAATTGAGTTTGTTTTCATCTCCAAAAATTTATTTTAAATATAAACATTTATTTTATCATGATTGATGTTTTCCAAACTTCATTTTCAATATTAATCCAATGTCTTGTTAATGCCTTTAATTTATTTTCTACTAACTTTGTAAAAAAGGATGATGTTATCTAGAAACATGATGTGGGAGTCACTATGGTATTGTGATCAACACCAAAAAAAATATACATCCTTTTACTTAGTTTCTGTTATGCATCCTTCTATAAGAATCATTCGTAAGAATAAAAACACTTAGCGGCAATGAGTTACATTTCCTTAAGATCCAATCTGATTTGAAAAAAACCACACTTTTTTCTAAAGAGTGATATAGATATATGAAGAGGGAGGAAATATCTAAATAACAAGAAAAATATCCATGTAGAAAAACCAATGCAAGACAAAATGTTAAAAATGATTCTCCCTTCCATTATATCATATGATTTTTTAATGCCAACTTTGATGGAAATATTATATCATTCTTAATTTTTATTAATATCATAGATTTTTTCTTGTGTAATTCCAATTGTGCCATGGATGGATCTGTGTTTGAAAAATCCATGATGTTCTCTAGAAATACATGTCCAAAGATGGATAAAGATTTTCTAATTGATGAATCTTGTAAGAATGTTTTATGGGAGATTACACATATAAATCATAAAATACTTACTCAGATAAGATATATATATAACACTATGTGTAACACCCCAAGAATCCATATTACGTTTCTCTTTGAATAGTGAAATAGTTTGCATTGTACGTGACTTCGAGATTCTAAAACATCGTGGCCAATAAAAATAGCCATTATGAATAGCAATACCAAAATTTTGAAATTCTATAAATTTTATCTTTCAAAATGGACTTCATTTTTGGATTCGAAATATCGAAATTTCGTTAGGGTGAATTTTTGGTATTTTTCTGAAAACATTCAATTTTTGATGGATAGTGAAAAACACTAAGTTATAGTTTAAAACAAAATTTTAATTTAAATATTTATTTATTTTGTTTAAATTTATTTTAGTTCAAAATATATTTATAATACCAGTATAAGTTCAATGTAATTCATTGGAGCCAGTTTACAATAATTTCATATATATAAAAATTTTATTGAACTTTTTACCGTCTTTTACCCACCCTTATGGAGCATTTGAAAATTTACATAAAACATAATTTTACCGCTTCTGTGAGTTGATATCAGTAACTAAAATGTGGTTCAATAAGATGAAAATAATTTTTGGTGAATAGTAACTTTTTTACTTTTATTTACCATGGTTAATAGTAAATATAGTAATTAACGATAAAACAAATTTATTATTACCCTAAAACATGTCATAATTCTATTGGACAAGTATAATTTGACCAAAAACAACATTAGGAATAAAATATTAACCTTTTTGGTCCACTTGGATTAGATTAGGACATTTATTATTATTTAATTCAAAGAAGAGTTAAAAGAGTGAAAATCAAAGTGTAATAAATAAATCATTTTTAATATAGGGTTACACATAAGATAAATTATACTATAGAGATTCATTAGAAATATAAAAATATTTCCTAAATAATGGTATTTTATTTATATTTTATAGATTTTAAATTATTTAATTTATTTGTGACACAATGATGGTGCAGTAATTATCTAATTAATGAAATATTAAAATAATTGATATTATAAATATCCAAAGAAATGTAATTTGAGAGGTTTTGTGAATTAAACTAATTTTAATGGTTAATATGACATAAAAGGGTTGGTTAGATGAATTTTTTTCTAAGTAATAATGATGTTATGAACTTAGTAAAAACAAAATACCAAACAGTTTCAAAATTGACATAAAAGAGTTTTTTAAAACAAATATTATATTATTAATTGATATTCTATTCCTAAAAATCTATTTTCGGCAAAAAGATTTATATAATGATTGGTGTATCATTAATAAACCACTTGGGGTTCTCTTGTAAGTATATAGTTAGTTTATTATCCATATAATACAAAAATACAAAGAGACATGGTAAATGTCAAACTATTTAACTAAGAGTTAAATCTAAAAGATAAGGTGAATATAGTGACCCAAACCTGTCTAAAACCTATTGGTTGAGTGTTTTTCGACCCATACACACCTTATCCTCTAAATAATTCACTTTGGATCGATTAAAAACTGAAAATCATTTTATTCTAAAATAATATTTCTAGCTTTTCCTAAGGTGCCCCTCACCCCTCTTATTAAAGGGAACTCACCCTTCTCTCTAATTCATAGATTCAAAGAAATTTAGCTCAGCCAAAACCAAACCAAATACCAAATAAACTGTCATCCCTTCATCATAGAGGCCTTCCTTTAGTCATAAAGCCATCCTATAGATCCTGTTTTGTCAAATCAAAAATAAGAACCCGAAGAAGAGGTAAATATTTCATCACCTCTTTCAAGTTCCTTTCTTCTTCCACTTCCTATTTTTTCATTGTTTTCATTATAAAATAACAACTCCAGTATCTTATATATACTATGATGTTATTATAAATATGATACAACCAAATTCATTATTCTATCCATCCTTTGAATGACATGTCACTATACGTGCGTACGTACGGCTTACCATCTCCTCATCATGGTGTAATTATTATTCAATTAATTATTATTTGGATGGTTATAATAATGATGTGTAATTGATGTAAATAACAAATTATATATGATAATGATTATGTATATATGATACACCATCCAATTATATATTATTTTAATATCAAAAGAATGATATTGTTGCTCTGGCGTATGTACGGATTATCGTCTCCAAGAACGCGATGAGATTGATACCCCGTCATATCCATTCAAGAAAAACATTTATTTGATGATTAAAAATAATGTTTAAATACTTTATATAATTCTGGATATGAATAAGATACATACCATCCATAACAAATATAACTCACATAACAAAGAATATAAAGGAAAACATATATGTTAACACCCGAAACGACAATAATACTAAGATATTATTAACAAAGAAATGTTAAAAGATCATATATGATATCATATTAATGTATATGGTTCTTGTATAATTTGATAACAATTATTTCACCATTATACAGGAGGTTAACCTACCCTCAACAAAGTAATAGTACAAGATAATTGTTAATTTCAAAATCTCTTCATTATCTGAGGTTGTTTATAAGTAATTATCTACCTAGAACTCTTTATAATACACATCCATGCTTCTTAAAAATGTATTTTAAAACATTTTTTATATTTAATAGACAATGGGTTGAAGCCATTTATACCCATATTTGACCTTATATGTTTTTAATTCAATCTTTCTATCATTTTCCAAAAAAGGTACTTTTTTACCTTTTCGACAAATTTGTGGTAAGAATGTTTTTTAACTTATATGGTGGGTGCAGATATTTCCCACAATTATAACATCGTCGAAGCTTCCCATACAAGATTATAAGAATATTTTCAAAGATGCATGATTTATTTTTTAATTATGTGACTTTTAAATGATTTCAATATAGAAATATACATTTCTCTTAAAAGGTTTTGATTTCATCTTTGTCAACATCTTTTTATGGATTTTAAGCTTGTTTGAAGGTCATTTATTATGATACAAAACATCCATATTGTATGTAAGGTTTTCTGATATGTTTGACTACGGATGTTTTATTTCACACCATTCATGGTTTATGGATAAACTATTGACATTTCATATGCCAATTTTAATATGAATGTTTATGTTATGTTTAAACCTTCTCATATGAGGAATGCATTGGACTTAGTAAGTGATGGGTGGAGCCCGCTATAGCTCCAAGATGTATCGGTAGGTCTCCTGAGACAAACTAGTGTCCTGGCACAAGGCCTTGACTATGTGGTTATGAAAGTCTGGCATTATGCATTCCATCATTATCGACGTGGATATTGATATTGCATGTGATTATTCGACTAGTATAATATCCATGTGAGTATGTAAATAAAATTATTTCAATTTATATTTTCCATATTATGATGAAGTTTATGTTGAAAAATATTTTGTTTCAGTTTTATACATTGCCTTAAGTGTTTATACTTATTTATGAAAGCTTCCGCTATATTGTTATCCTTACTGATCATTTGAGCTCACCCATTTCTATGTTTTATTTTTCCCAGGATGGGAAGAATTAAATTATGATAGGCCTGTAGGGATAGTCTATGGGATCTCAGTGTTGTCTATGGAAACAATGTTGTGGCAGTTTTCCATTTTATGACGTAATGTAAACCTTATGAATGTATCTAGTACTTTTGAGGAAACTAAACTAATCGGTCTTTTGAGAATTTATATTTTGTCATTATGACAATGATACGTAATAATGCACCGACTCTAGGCTTCTTGGGTCGAGGAGTTACATTTGGTATCAGAGGAAGTGTAATACAAACCTTAGAATCTAGATTTAGATAAACTCTAGTTAGAGCACATAGCCCTAAGCTGGACTTTGAGGATTAGTATAGAAGAACTTCCATGAATTTGGGTATTGTAGAGATTTCATGAGTTTTCCATGAAATACATCCCTATATGGATATGAGCAGGTAGAGGCGGATCTGGCACAAATTTACCTAGGGTTAAAACCTAAAAAACATGGCTTTGAGCTAGACTCGAACAGAACTTGTGCACGACAATAGGCATTACTGCACTCTTGGGTATGAATCTCTCTTTGTATATGCTTAGGATAATTATCATTTTCTTTACAAACCATTATGAAGGGTTTATGAGTATATAGTTTCTCAAACAAAACATTTTTTTATGATTATGGATTATATCCATAAATTTTTCAATTTATGTTAAGTTTTTTACAAGTTTGGATTTATGTATTGCGATTAATAAACTAATATAGTGTATGCCTTTTTTTAGAAATGGCACCTAGTGGAAGTAATAGAGACCATATCAATACATGCACTCCATATCGGGATTTCCCTCCTACACGCGATAATTATAGTGGAGCTGGTGATACAACCGGTGCTGATCAGCTTATCACCATTCTGGGATAACTCAATTATGTTATGAATAATAACCTCACCCGTATGGAGCACCATGATCCATAGTGTGGAGGATCAATGCAAGTTTTCTTCATGAGGAAGCAACCAACAACATTTAATGGGGGAATAAATCCACTAGTAGCTGAGAAATGGATAAATTCCTTAGAGAAAATATTCCATGAATTGGGAAGTAGCGAAAGGGAAAAAACATTCATGGCAATTTACCACCTCACTGGAGATACTGATCAATGGTGGTCATTGATTCAAAACAAAAAAGAAGATGGTGAAGTATCAAATATGGAATGTAGGGAGTTTACATAAATTTTCATAGAAAAATATTTCCTTCATGACCATCGAGTGGATATGGAAAGACAATTTCTTAGTCTGAGGAAAAAGAGGATGATAATGTCACAATGTATGAAGCTAACTTTATAAAGATAGCAAGGCATGCTGCAGATTATATACATAACCCAAGAAGTATGATTGATCATTTCTTTTATGTATTAAAACCATTTCTTTGTCGAGCATTAGTCTCAAAATCCTTCTCATCGAACGATGATATTGTCAAATGTGCTATCAAAAGAAAAAACGAATTCTCTAAGTCTTACAACTTTAAATCAAATAAAGAGAAGAAGAGATCTGTTGAACACTCTGGAAATGGAAATAAAGGGAAGAAGGGAAAAATTTAATATCCATCCTATAGTAAATGTTGGAAGAAACACCCTGGTACTTTCCTGAAGGGGATGAGAGTCTGTTATAAGTGTGGTGAAAAAGGCCACCAAGCTCGTGATTTTAAGGGGAAGAAAGAGGCTGTCGATGTTGAATGATACAATTATAAAGAAAGGGAGAATTATGTGAATTAATGACCTAAGTGTCAGGGGAACTTACCTCAGAAAAGGCCAAAGGATCAAGGACAAGATTATGCTATCACTACTGCTGAGGTTGAAGCTCTGAAAGACATAGTGGTAGGTAATTTTATGGTTTCCCCAAGTTTAGAAAATTCTTTATTTGATTCTGGATCCTCACATTGTTTCATATCTTCCCAGTTTTCTAATAAAATTAGATATTTCCTATTTTATTTAACAAGGGAGTTGTTAGTGAAAACTCTAAAGGGAAGTATCATTGCAACAATGTTTTGCGAATCATTAACTATTAGGTCATACAAATGTTCTTTATCTGCTGATCTTTTCATCAGACCCATGATTGAATTTGATATAATCCTCAGTATGGATTGGCTTTCAGACCACAATGACATTTTTTCAATAAGGAGGTTCATATTTTTGATGATGATGATAAATAACACCTTATATTTTGAGTAGAACCATCACCACTTAATTCTTATTTAGATCCACCTGCAAAAGCTCAACTAAATTCCATTATTGGGGATGAAGAGAATGAAATAACTATGGGTGAGGAAAGGAATGTTCAAATAGAGTATGTACCTATTGTGAAAGAATATTTTTATGTGTTTCTATAATATTTACCTATACATCCTCCAGAACAGGAAATTGACTTTTCCATTGATTTAATTCCTGGAGCAAGGCCCATATTGAAGAACCCTTATAGAATGTCCACGGTGGAATTAGTGGAACTAAAGAAACACCTAGAGGAATTGAGTAATAAGGAATTTACTCTCTCTATTTTTTCTCCATGGGGAGCCCCTGTTCTTTTGGTTAAGAAGAAATATGGATCTATGAGGTTGTGCATTGACTACAGGGAAATCAATGATATAACAATAAAGAATAGGTATCCCCTACGTTGAATTGATGATTTATTCGACCAAATTCCTGGAGATAAATAATTTTCAAAGATTGAACATTGATCTACATATCACCAGTTGTCTGTGAAGAAGAAAGACATTCTGAAAAAAACATTTCGAACTAGGTACGGGCATCACGAGTTTACAGTAAGGCCTTTTGGATTGACTAATGCACCCTCCATCTTCTTGGATCTAATGAATGGAGTTTTCATGGAATATATTTATGAAATTGTAGTGGTATTTATTTATGAAATCATGGTATACTCCAAAATCTAATCAGATCATGAAGATAACTTGTGCATTATCGTGAACAGTCTTAGAAGACATGAATTATATAGGAATTTTAGCAAGTGTGAATTCTGGATTCATGGGATTTCTTTTATTTTCCATATTGTCTCTAAGGATTTAATCTTTGTTGATATTTCTATGACCAAGGAAATCCAAGAATGGACAGAACCGATGAGTACAACTGAGGTATATAGTTTTATTTCTTTAGTAGGTTATTATCAACATTTCATCCATAATTTTTCCAGATTGGATAACCCATTAACCAAGCTCACACATACATGGGTTAACTGTTTTTGGAAAAAAGAGTATGAAGAGTGTTTTGAAGAACTGAAGAGAAGATTAGTCAATGCACCTATCTTGATTCTAACATCAAGGAATGATGGGTTTGTTATTTATTGTGATGTTTCAGAGAATGGAATTGGATGTGTCTTTATGAAGAATGATAGGGTTATTGCCTACACATCACAATATCTAAAAATTCATGAGAAAAACTATCCTACTCATGATATTGAGTTAGAATTTGTAATCATTTCTTTGTATATTTGGAGATAGTATCTCTATGGTCAAAAAATGTGAGATAAATACCGATCACAAGAGTTTGAAGTATATTTTCTCACAGAATGAACTAAACATGGGGAAAAAGAGATGGCTTGAACTACTCAAGGATTATAATGGCAGTATACACTACCACCAGGGGAGGGAAAATAAGGTGGAAGATTCTTAGAGTAGGAAGGATCATTGAGTTTTGAAGAAGATGACAGTTGAAAAGGATCCTATATACATGGATCTAGTAAAGATGGATATGGGAATGACCCTAGAAGGTGAAACATAAACACTTTTTCAAATGGTTTCCCAACCATATTTACTAGAAAGGATAAAAAGTCCTTATACTAGTGATGAAGAGTTTCAAAAGAATATTAAAGCTGTGAATGATGGGAGATTGAGTGACTTTGTGTATGAAGATGGAATTTTGAAATTTTGGAAGAGTCTTTGTGTTCTCAATATACCTGAACTAAAAAGGGATTTGTTGGATGATGCTCATAGTTCCAATTTCTCTATACACCCTGGTAGCACTAAGATGTGTAGATATTTGAAGGAACATTTTTTTTGGGACAACATGAAAAGGGAGATTGCTGATTTTGTGTCATGATGTATGGTTTTTCAATAAGTGAAATCTAGAAGGCAACATCCTGGAGGAGTCTTGCAACCTCTTCCCATAACCGATTGGAAATGGGATAATATTACAATGGACTTTGTCATGGGACTACCAACGAATCCTAGAAGTAATGATGCAATATGGGTCATTGTTGATTGTGTTACCAAGTCAGCATATTTTCTTTCTATAAGAGAAGATTTACAACTTGAACGATTTGCAAGACTTTATATTAATGAAGTTGTTAAACTTCATGGAGTACCACTATCGATTGTTTCTAATCATGATCCTCATTTTACATCAATATTCTGGAAAATCCTTTGGAAAGCCTTGGATACTAAACCTCGTTTGAGCACTACCAACCACCCTCAAATTGATGGACAATTAGAATGGACTATTAAAACCTTATAAGACATGCTGAGAGCATTCTCACTTGACTTTGAAGGTATGTGAGTTCAATATTTACCTCTGGTAGAACTTTCCTATGACAATAGCTTCCATTCAAGTATTCAGATGTCACCATATAAAGCGTTATATGGAAAGAGATATCACACACCAACTTGTTAGGATGATGTTGGTGAAAAAAACTCATATGCCTAGACCTTGTGGAGGAAATGATGGAAAAGGTGAAGTCAATCCAAAACCACACCAAAGTGGCTCAATGTAGGTAGAAGAGCTATGCCGATAATCAAAGGAAGGATTTGGAATTTCATGTAGGAGATCATGTTTTCTTGAAGGTATCTCCATGGAAGGGTGTTATACGTTTCGTTAAGAAGGGAAAATTGATTCCCAGGTACATCGGACCATTAGAAAATCTAAAACAAATTGGGGTTGTAGCTTACCGTTTGTAAATTCCACCAAGTATCTCCAAAGTTCAAAATGTATACCACATATCACATTTGAGAAAATACATGCCTGACCCAACGCATGTACTCACCTATGAGGAATTACAACTGGAGCCGATCTGCCTTATTGGGAAGAGCCTGTCAAGATTCTTGATACAAGAGAACAAGTATTGAGATACTGGATGACTAGTCTGGTAAATGTTTTATGGAGAAACCATAATATTGGATAGGCAACATGGGAACCCGAGGAACTTATGATGAAGAACCACTTGATTCTTTTTATGCAGTAATATTCTAGAAATTTCATGGACAAAATTATTTGAAGGTGGGGAGAATGTAACACTCCAACCTTCCACGATACGTTTCCCTTTGAATAATGCAATAGCTTGTGTTGTACGCAAGTTCGAGATTCTAACACATCGTGACTAATCAAACTTGCTGTTATGAATAATAATACCCAGTTTTTGAAATTTTTTAAATTTTTTCATTAAAAATTGAATTCATTTTTTGATTTGGAATATCGAAACTCACTTAGGGCGAATATTTGGTATTTTTCTGAATACTTTCAATTTTTGATGAATAGTGAAAAACACCCAGTTATAGTTTAAAAAAAAATTCTATTTAAATAATTAATTAATTATTTAAATTTATTTTAGTTCCAAATAGATACATAATACCTATATAAGTTCAAATGTAATTTATTGGAGCCAGTTTATAATCATTTTAGATATATAAAAATTTTATTGAACTTTTTACCATCTTTTACCCACCTCCTAGGAAAATTTGCTTATTTACATAAAATATAATTTTACCTCTTCTGTGAGTTGAATTTAAAAAATCTGAGAGACACAGTTGATATCATTAAGTAAAATTTAGTTCAATAATATGAAAATAATTTTTGCAGAATAGTAACTTTTTACTTTTATTTACCACGGTTAAAAGTAAATAGTGTAATTAGGGGTAAAATGTTATTATTAATATCCTAACACATGTACTAATTCTATTGGATAAGTATAATTTAAGAAAAAACAACCTTAGAAATAAAATACGAACCTCTTTGGTCCACTTGGATTAGATTAGGATATTTATTATTATTTAATTCAAAGAAGAGTTAAAAGAGTGAAAATCAAAGTTTAATAACTAAATTTTTTTTAATATGGGGTTACACATAATATAAATTAGACTATAATTATTCATTAGAATGGTTAAAATATTTCCTACATAATTATGTTTTATTTATATTTTTTAGACGTTAAATAATTGAATTTATTTATGAAACAATGAAGATGTAGTAATTACCTAATTAATGATGTATTAAAATAATTGATATTATAAATATCCAAATAAATGTAATTTGAAATTTTTATGAATTATCTAATTTTCTAGGTTAATATTACATATTAGGGATTGTTAGAGGAATTTGGTTCCATGTAATAATTATTTTATGATATTAGAAAAAAATACAAATAGTGTCAAAATTGACATAAAAGAGTTTTTAAAACAAATATTATATTTTTAATTGAAATTCTATTCCTAAAAATATAAGGTTCGTCGAAAAGACTTATTTAATGATAGGTGTATCATTAGTGAACCACTTGGGTTTCGTTTAGATGTATATAGTATGTTTATTAACCATATAATATAAATATTCAAAGAGACATGGTAAATGTCAAACTATTTATCTAAGAGTTAAATCTAAAAGATAAGGTTAATATAGTGACCCAAATTTTTCTAAAACTAATTGTTTGAGTGTTTTTTGACCCATTACCACCTTAGAGCTTAAATAATCTACTTTGGAGCCATTTTGAACCGAAAATGATTTTATTATTAAATAATATTTCTATCTTTTCCAAAGGTGCCCCTCACCCCTCTTATAAAAGTGCACTCCCCCTTATCTCTAATTTACACCCTCATAGCCATTTTTCTCGGCAAAAATCTGCCCATATACCCTCTCAAATTCCCTAACTTCAAGATAGAGGCCTTAATTTAGTCCGAAATCCATCCTAAAGATCCATTTTGATCAAATCAAATGGAATAAACCGAAGAAAAGATAAATATTTCATCACCTCTTTCAAGTTCCGTTCTTCTTCCACTTCCTCTTTTTTGTTTACATTCTAAAATTATAACTCCAATATCTTCTATATAATGTGATGTTATTATAAATATGGGACAACCATATTCATTATTCTATCCATCCTTCAATTGACATGTCACCATACATGCATATGCACGACTTATCGTCTCCATGTTGTGGTGTAATTGTTATTTAATGCATTATTATTTGGATAAGTATAATAATGATGTTTAATTGATGTAAATAATAAATAAACATGATAATTATTCTTTATATATGATATACCATCCAATTATATATTATTTTAATATCAAAATAATGATATTGTCGCTCGTGCGTATGTATAGTTTACCGTCTCCACAAACGTGATGAGAAATTATTCCCCATCATATCAATTCAAGAATAATTTTCATTTTATGATTAAAAATAATGTATAAATAATTGATATCATTCTGTATATTAATAATATACATCCAATCCATAACAAATATGACTCACATAACAAAGAATATAAAAGAAAATGAATCTGTTTACACACTAAATGACGATAATACTAAGATATGTTTAACAAAGCAATGTTAGAAGATAATATATGATATCATATTAATGTATATGGTTCATGAATAATTTAATAACAATGGTTTTACCATTATAAAGGATGTTAACCTACCCTCGATGATGGAAAAGTACAAGTTAATGGTTAATTTCACAATATCTTCATTATCCAAGGTTTTTTATACGTAATTATCTACAGGGACATCTTTATCATCCACATCCACGCTTCATAAAAATTTATTTATATTATTTTATATTTACAAGACAATGGTTTAATGTAAATTATACCCTTATTTGACCTTATATGTTTTTAAAATAATCTTTTCGTCGTTTTCCAAACAGGGTAGTTTTTTACCTTTTCGACAAATTTAAGGTAAGAATGTTTTTTTAACATATACGGTGGGTGTGACTATTTTCTGCCATTATAACATCGTCGAAGCTTCCCTTACAAGATTATAAGAATATTTTCAAATATAAAGTATTTCTATAATAATTACATTTATATTAAATTATTTCAAAATAGAAATAGATATTTCTCTAAAAGGGTTTTGATATCATATATGTCAACATCCTTTGATGGATTTTAAGTTTGTTTGAAGTTGATTTATTATGAAACAAAACTTCCATATTGTATTGAAGGTTTTGTGATGTGTTTGACTGTGGATGTGTTATTTCATACCATTCATGGTTTATAGATAAAGTATAGACATTATGTTATCCAATTTTAATACGAATGTTTATGTTTTGTTTAAACCTTTTCATATGAGGAATGCATTGGACTTAGTAAGTGACAGGTGGAACCCGCTATAGATCCTTAATGCATTGGTAGGTTTCTTGAGATAAACTAGTTTCTTGGCACAAGGCCTTGACAAAATCTTATTCTTAGACTTGGCACAAGGCCTTGACTATGTAGTTATGAAACTCTGGCATTATGCATTCCATCATTATGAAAGTGGATTTTGATATTGCATGTGATTATTCGACTAGTAGAATATCCATGTGAGTAAGTAAATGGAATTAGTTTGATTTATATTTTCCATATTATGATGAAATTAATGTTGAAAAGGCCTTTGTTTCAGTTTTATATATTGTCTTAAGTGTTTATGCTTATTTATGAAAGCTTCCAGTATATTGTTGTCCTTACTGAGCATCTGAGCTCACAACTTTCTATTTTTAATTTTTCCTAGAATGCGAAGATGTATTTTATGACTGACCTACATGGATAGTCTATGGGATCTTAGTGTTGTATATGAAAACAATGTTTTTTTAGTGTTCCATTTTAGGATGTAATGTACACCTTATGAATGTATCAAGTACTTCCAAGGATACTAAACTAATCTGTCTCTTGAGACTTGATCTTTTGTGATCATTCCAATGAGACGTAATAATGCACCGACTCTGGGCTTCTGGGGTCGGGGAATTACATTATGGATAATAAAAATTTTGGTGTCATTGAAAAATATGGGGATACATCCACCACATAATAAATCCAGGATATTTGAAATAAGGGCACCCTTCATAGTATTCAAAGATTCAACATATAATGAATCATTGAAGCTATCTAGTTCGGTACTATTTTCCTGATTGAGATAATTAAAATCCTCCATGATATCCTCCTCCCTCTATGTTAAATCACGAATTTTATTAAAATCATTAATAACCACACATGCAATAGATTTAAATATATCAGTATTTCCCTTCGGGGGCCCTTCCTATATTAAAGGATTATGATCAGCTAAATGGGATTTAAAATAAGGTTCCAACATAACTCCCACAACCGTGATATAATTTTTTAAGGATGAATTGTCCATTAAAATTTTAAGAGTTGTGATCTAGTCATTTTCCTTGATACATGAATGAAGTTAATCCATGATAATATAATAGTCTTTTAGCCACATTTCCTATGAAAAGTCACGGTCCATGCATTCTTATTCTAGTAATAGCTAAGTTGGATTATTTATTTTATTAATAAGAGAATAAAAAAGGAAATTAACATTGGTGCTTTATGAAAGGGATCCATATGATCAATATTGTAATTAATTCTAGATAATTAATTGAAATCTGCTGGAAGCTTGCTAGAGAGAAAAATAGTCCCCGTTAAGCCTTCTATGTTTTCCATGGTGGACAACCCTTCCAATACCCTGAACTATTTTTTTCAAGACAACGTCACCACCTCGTGGTATCCAATATCTTCTGTCCAATGTTTAGTGAATAATAAGTGACCACTTATTTATTTTCTTCCATATAAGAGAAAAATAATCAAATAATGTCCTAAAATAGTTATCAGAAGATGAGTAAAGTTGGTAGCTAGATAAGTAGAGGTAACATGAATGTTATACAAAAAAAGATCCAGGTAGCACCAAGTATTGTTGGTAACCTATTGGTTATTACACCATATAAATTTCCAACATCAAAACCCAATTCCATGAGACCAGACGGAGCCATAAACACTATGAACATTATCCGTTATTTTTGAGGGTAGATATTTACACCATTATTTTCTGATCCATCCACAATAAATTTAAAATATCCACCTACCAGAAACACATTGTCCCCAAGAATGATGGACATGAGATACTATCAAATTGATTACCTCAATTTCAAGTCAAATTTGGTTTAAAAAAATGAAATAAAATAGTTAGAGTTTCTATTTGTGACTCTGGTAGTAATAAAATAATTAGAAGCAACTAACTTTTCCATAATGATATAGGTTTTCCAGAAAATCCATACATTCTGATTTTCTAGATAACCATGCATTCAGTTATGTAGTCCTGTTCAATGAGAAAAACAGTTTGTCAAATAGTAATGTTGTTTAGAGGATCATATTTATAACCCATTTTCACTCATGTATAAACAATTTTAGAATAACAGAATCCTAGTTTATTCTATAGGGGTAATATACCAGATTATCTCCCTCATTTTTCATGTTTGAGTACCTTTTATTGTCAAATTCATCAGGGGATATATTAGTCTCACCTATCATCCTGAGATATATTATGATCACATATTTAACACCCCATTAGTTCAAAGTACATTATCTAATTAAAGTAATTCAATAGCTTGCACTACATTCAACACTGAGTTCAAGCGTACGACAACTTTCCGAACTAGCCATTCAAAAAGAAATTATGAGTAGTATTAACAAAATTTTTAATATTATATATTATATATAATTTTGAAATCAATATTATATGTTTCTTAGACATAATATAAGAGAAAATTCATTTTTTTTCTAAAAGAAGTATTTTTCAAAAAATGAATATTTACCGCCTTTTAATGGAGAACCATTTTAAAAATCAATATTAGAAACTTTTTTATATTAAATATAATGAAATTAAATTAAACCTTCTAAGTGGGCCATTAAAATTTAGTTTGGATAAATTTTTGGTATTTTCTAATAACTTTCATATTTTGACAAATAGTGAAAAATACTATGATTTAATGGAAAAAACTTTTTTAATCAAAATAATTTATCATCTTAAATTCTGAATTTGAATGGGTTTTAATTATAATTAGAGTATATTTTTATAATTTAATACAATTTAGGTCATTATATGTATTTTCACATTTAAATTTGACATAAACACATGTCAATCTTTTGATTGTTTTTACTTTTTAAATACCCTCTTTTTTGGTTTGAGAATGGGAATTAATTTTAAATTATTAAATTCAACTTCTATGTTTTGAATTTATTAAATTTGGAATTATTTTTAAATTTGGAATATCAATATTATCAAAGTGTTAATTTTTGGTATTTTTTTGAAAACTTTCAATTTTTGATGAATAGTGAAAATACTACGTTGTTTTTTAAAACCGACTTTTTATTTAAATGATTATTTATTTTATTTAAATTTATTTTTAGTCAAAATTGATATATAATACCTATATATGTTCAATTAAATTAATTAGAGTCATTTTATAATAAAATTAGATGTATAAAATTTTATTGAACTTTTTAACCTCCTTTACCCACCTTCTCAGCACCTTAGCAGATTTGCATAAAACATAATTTTACCGCTTATGTGATTTGAATATAAAAAATCAGAGAGAAATTATTTAAATAAGTAAGTAAAATGTGATTAAATAAGTTGAAAATATTTTTTCTTGAATTGTATCTTTTGAGTTTTATATACAACGGTTAAAAAAATAAGGTAATTAACGGTAAAAATGATATTATAATTACCCTAACACATGTATTAATTCTATTAGATATGTGTAATTCATCTAAAAACAACCTTATGAATAAGATATAATCCTTTAGTTCCACTTTTATTAGATTAGGACATTTATTATTATTTTATTTAATGAAGAGTTAAAAGTGGTAAATTCAAAGTTTATTAACAAAACCATTGTTAATATAGAGTATACATAAGATAAATTAGACAATAAATATTATTTAAATATATAAAAATATTTCCCACATAATTTTATTTCATTTATAATTTTTAGAGATTTAATAATGAAATTTATTTATGACACAATGATGGTGCAGTAATTACCTTCTTAATGAAATATTAAAATACTTTATATTATAAGTATTAAAATAAATAGGATTTAAAAGTTTTGATTCCATACAAGAATTTACTATGTTAATATTCCATGTTAGGATTTATTAGATAAATTTTGTTTGATGTGATAAGGTTATTATGACTTAAAAAAACAAAATACCAAATAGTGTCAAAATTGACATAAATTAGTTTTTAAAAATAATACTATATTATTGGTTGATATAACATTCCCTAAAATATAAAGTTCCATAAAAGGGATTAAATAATATTACATATGTCATTAGTGGACCACTTGAGTTTCTCATGGTTGTTTAGAGTATGTTTATTAACCATATAGTGTAAGAATACAAGAAGACACGGTAAAAGTTAAACTATTTAACCAATAGTTAAATCTAAAATATAATGTTAAAATGGCGACATAAGGTTTTCTAAAACCTATTGATTGAGATTATTTCGACCCATAACCACCTAATTATCTAAATAAATTCATTTTGAGCCATTATAAACCGAATATTATTGAATAATAAATTAATATTTTAATCTTTTCCTAAAGTGACCCTCACCCCTCTTAAAAAAGGGAACTTGCCCTTCTCTCAAAATCACACTTCAAAAGCCATTTGGCACGGCCATCACTGACCAAATATCCACCCAAAATCCCTAATATCATACTTGAGTCCTTAATTTGATTAAAAATCCAACTTAAGGATCCCTTTTCATCAACTCAAAATGAAACAACCGAAGAAGAAGCATGAATTTCACCACCCTCTTTCAAGTTATTTTCTTCTTCCACTTACTCTTTCTTTGTTGTTTCCATACCAAAATAATAACTCCAGTACCTCCTACATAATTTGATGTTATTATAAATATGGAATAACAATAATAATTATTCTATCTATCCTATAAATGAAAAATTCACCATACATGCGTATATAAGGCTTACCGTCTCCACATCATGGTGTAGTTTGTTATTCAAAAATTTATTATTTGGATGGGTATAATAATTAGTATAACTGATGTAAATAATAAATATTACATGTTAAGTATTCTTTATACATGATATACCATCCAATTACATAATATTTCACCATAAATAAAATAATGTTGTTGCTCGTGCGTACTTACAGATTGTCGTCTCCACAATGCGATGAGATTCATTATAACACCCCAATCCCAAAAGCCCAGAGTCGGTGAAATATTATGTATCATGGCATGATCACAAAAGATCAATTATCGAAAGAACAATTAGTTTAGTATAATTGGAAGTAATAGATACATTCACAAGGATTACATTACATCATAATATGGAAAAGTACAACAACATTGTTTCCATAGACAACACTGAGATCCCATATACTATCCCTACAGGTCAGTCATAATATACTTCTTTGCATCCTAAGAAAAATAAAACATAGATAGGGGTGAGCTCAAATTCTCAGTAAGGATTAATATATAGGAAAATATTTTATAAATAAGCATAAACACTTCAGGAAATGTATAAAACCGAAACAAAATATTTTTCAACATAAAATTCATCATAATATGGAAAATATAAATCCAAATAATGTCATTTACTTATTCACATGGATATTCTACTAGTCAAATAATCACATGCAATATCAATAGCCACTTTCATAATGATAGAATGCATAATTCCATACGTTCATAACCACATAGTCAAGGCCTTGTGCCAAGACTACAAATAAGATTTTGTCAAGGCCTTGTGTGAAGACACTAGTTTGTCTTATGAGACCTACTGATGCATCGAGGAGCTATAGCAGGCTCCACCTGTCACTTACTAAGTCCAATTCATTACTCATATGAAAAGGTTTAAACATAACATAAACGTTCTTATTAAAATTGGAATATGAAATAAGACATCCATAGTCAAACATATTACAAAACCTTTAATACAATATGGTAATTTAGTATCATAACAAATCAACTTCAAACAAACTTAAAATCCATCAATGGATGTTGACATAGAAAAAATCAAAACCTTTTTAGAGAAATATCTCTTTTTATTTTTAAATAATTTAAAAGTCATGTAAATATAAAATAAATCATCTATATTTGAAAATATTCTTATAAGCTTGTAAGGGAATCTTAGACAATGTTATAACGTTGGAAAATAGCCACACCACCTGTAAAAGATAAAAAAACATTCTTACCATAAATTTGTCGAAAAGGTCAAAAAGTACCTTGTTTTGAAATCAACACAAAGATTACTTTAAAAACATATAAGCTCAAATAAGGTTATAAATGACTTTGACCCATTTTCTAGTAAATAGTAGGAATGTTTTGAAATACATTTTTAAGAATAATGGATGTGGATGATAAATATATCCCAATAGATAATTACGTATAAATAACCTCATATAATGAAGAGATTGTGAAATTAACCCCTAACTTGTACTTTTACTTGGTCGAGGGTAGGTTAACCTCTTTCATAATGGTGATATAATTTTTATTAAATAATACAAGAACCATATACATTAATATGATATCATATATGAACTTCTAACATTGCGTTTTCAATAATATCTTAGTATTATTGTCATTTCAAGTGTTAATAGATACATTTTCCTTTATATTATGTGTTATGTGAGACATATTTGTTATGGATGGGATGTATCTTATTCATATACAGAATGATATCAAGTATTTAAACATTATTTTTAATCATCAAATGAAAATTAACCTTGAATGGATATGATGGGAAGGAATCTCATCGCGTTCCTGGAGACGGTAGTCTGTACGCATGTACGAGCGAAAATATCATTCTTTTGATATTAAAATAATATATAATTGGATGATATATAAAATATAAAAAATCTTTATCATGTTATATTTTTTATTTACATCAATTAAAAATCATTATTATTCTCATCCAAAAAATAATTTATTGAATAAAAAATACGGCACGATGTGGAGATGGTAAGCTGTACGTACGCACATATGGTGGCTTGTAATTAAAAGGATAGATAGAATAATGAATATGGTTGTACCATATTTACAATAAAATCATAGTATATATAATATAACAGAGTAATTATTTTAAAATGGAAACAACAAAGAAAGAGGAAGCGGAAGAAGAAAGGAACTAGAAAGAGGTGATGAAATATTTACCTGTTCTTCGAGTTCTTCCTTTTAATTTGATCAAAAGGGACCTTTATGTTGGCTTTCTATCTAATGTAAGGACTCTAGGATGAATAAAGGACAGTTGAGAGGGTATTTGGGTAGGTTTGGGCCCAACCAAATGGCTTTGAAGGTGTGAATTTGAGAGAAGTAGAAGTGCCCTTTTATAAGATGGGTGAGGCACACCTTAGGAAAAAGATATAATATTATCTTATAATAAATTAATTTTCGTTTTCTAATATATTAGAAATGAATTTTTTAAATTATAAGGTGGGGATGGGTCACAAACCACTCATACAATATGTTTTAGACAGGTTTGCGTCACTATATTAACTTTATCTTTTAGATTTTACTCTTAGATAAATAGTTTGTCATTTACCATGTCTCTTGGTATTTTTATATTATATGGTCAATAAACTAACTATATACTTCCAAGTGAACCCCAAGTGGTTCTTTAATGATACACCTATAATTATATAAGTATTTTGGTGGAAATTTATATTTTTAGGAATATAATATCAATTAATAATATAATATTTGTTTTGAAACCACTTTTATGCCAATTTTAACAACATTTAGTATTTTTTTGATAAATTCATAACATCATTATTACTTCAAAGACAATCATCCAACCAACCATAATATTCCATATAAACCTAGAAAATTATTTTAATTCATAAAAAGTCTCAAATTACATTTATTTGTATATTTATAATATCAATTATTTTAATATTTCATTAATTACGTAATTACTGCCTCATCATTGTGTCATAAATAAATTATATTATTTAATGCCTAACAAATATAAATAAAATAATATTTTGTAAGAAATCTATTTATATTTATAATGACTATTTATAGTCACATTTATCTTATGTGTAACCCTATATTATAATGTTTTAGTTATTAAACGTTGATTTTAACTCTTTTAACTCTTCTTTGAATTAAATAATAATAAATGCCCTCATATAATCCAAGTGGAAAAAAAGATCATATTTTATTCCAACAGATTTTTTTTGTCTAATAACACTTATTCAATAGAATTAGGACATGTTTTAGGGTAATAATAATATCATTTTTACCCTTAATTACCCTATATACTTATAACCGTGGTAAATAAAAGTAAAATGTTACTATTCAACAAAAACAATTCATCTTATTGAACCATATTTTACTTAATGATATCAATCGTGTCTCTTGGATTTTTAAAATTCAACTCACAGAAGCGATAAAATTATTTTTTACGTAAATATGCAGATACTCCTAGGAGGTGGGTAAAAGATGGTAAAAAGTTCAATAAAATTTTTATATATATAAACTTATTATAAAATTACTCCAATTAATTACATTGAAATTATATAAGAATTATGTATCTATTTTAACCTAAATTAAATTTAAATAAAATACATAATTATTTAAATAAAAAGTCAGTTTTAAACAATAACTCAGTGTTTTTGAATATTCATTAAAAATTGAATGTTTTCAGAAAAATAACAAAAATTCATCATTAGATAATTTTGATATTCCGAATTCAAAAATGAAGACTATTTTACCAAATTAAAAACATTGAAGTTTCATTTATTAATTTAAAATTAATTCCCATTGTCAGAACCAAAAGGTGTATTTTTAAGAAACAATAACTATCAAAAGATAGACACTTGTTTGTGTCCAATTTCAAAGTGAAACTATTTACAATGACCAGAATTGGATTAAATGGTAAAAATAAAATCTATTTATACTTCCAAATCAGTAAAATGTATAATTTAACACTATAATTGTTTTTGATTTAAAAAAGGTGTTTTCAGTTAAAATATTGTATTTTTCACTATTCACCCAAATATGAAAGCTATCAGAAAAACACAAAAAATTTATTGAAAATAAATTCTTATGTATCGATTATAAAGAAGAAGTTTATTTTTTCAAATTGAATATATAAAAGTTTCAAATATTAGATTTAAAAAGGGTTCTCCATTAAATGGTTTTAAAATATCATTTTTTTGAAAAATACCACTTTTATCTGAAAAAATGAATTTGTTCTTACATTATGTCTAAGAAACTCGTAATATAGATTCTAAAATTATAAGGATTATATAAAGTAAAAAATTCAGTTAATACTATTTATAACTATTTTTGAATGGCAGGTTTAGTAAATCATTGTACGCTTGAACTCAGTGTTTTGTGTAGTTCAAGTTATTGAATTAGTTTGAAGAAATATTGTACATTGAAATCTTGGGGTGTAACATTCTTTACTCCTTTAATAAATTGTGTCCTCGCAATTTAAAATTGTTCTTCGAAAATAAATGGTTGGAAATAGAAAATACCTTTTTGGGAAAACCCACATTGGAAATTGGTTTAATAAAATTTAGTCTTAATAAGAAGAAAAGGGAAATGAAAAGGTCACCACCAAATTATGATCCTGGTTAGGAGAACATTGGTGGAAATTAGAGACACATAACTGGAGAAAAAACATAAATATTTATAGGGAGTGATTGAGGCCATCAATCATAAACAAGTGTAAAATTGAGGGCCTCAAATCCATCAATCTATGATGATTTAAATTACTATCGGTTCAACAACACAAACGGTATTAGGATAACAAATTTTTGGTTTTAAGATCCCTTCACTAAAGTTAAAGAATTAATTTACCCATAGAATAAGAGAGAAAAAAATTATATATATATACTTGAAAATTAGAGTTTCATCCTTCAACTAATTCCTACCACAAACTCGTCTTTCACTCCAAAAGATATCAAAAAAATATTCAATTTATCCTAATCGTATAGGGATCCAAGAATAATGAATTTAAAATTCACCTATTAGAACCTTTAAAAAAACTAGATTATATAATCCAAGGACTTCACCTAGTCCAGTTGTAGGTGATAAATCCCAATCGCACTATGGTTGTGGGTTTGATTCCCGCAGCTTTGTCCGACACGAGGGATTGCCACACAGTCTGCGTGTTGTCCATTTTATAACAATCCAAAAATAACCTTAACAATAGTATCCAATTTGAAAATTAATCCATTTCACCCTTTAAACTTATCCAAAATACTTCAATCCAAACTCATAGTCCAAAATTTATATGGAATTTAAACACAATGAATATCCTTTTTCCATGTAATAATATGTGAACACCTTCATCATGTATTCTCTTAAAACACTACACCATCCTGAATTTCCATAAAACCTTATTGATTACATTCATGCTCCCTTATTCCTTATAGAATACTAGATATAATCCTTCTATTGAAAAATGTTGTAAACTCCAACAATGATGGAATATACAAATCATTAATCAGTTTCAAGGTAGTCAAGAATATCCAATATAATTTATCCAAATCAATAATGTATTATACCAAAATCACTACATGATTATCGAAACCAAATCATGGTTTATCTTTATCTCAACCATATATTTTCTAAAAAAATTTAACCTACTATTGAGTCAATTTTCATGGTTCCACACAATCTCAAGTCCTTAATGAAATAGTACTGTAGTATAATCCTTATATACTCTATAATTCTTATAACATGTACATCATTAAAAAAATACTGAAATGACACAATAGTTTAATAACAACGTAAAAAATAAAATCTCTCCTCTTCATCTTTGGTAGTATCATAACTTTATTATTATCCAATAGCATCATTTGGGGTATACTCTGATGATTTGGACATTGATTTGGGTTGTGTCCCAACTCCTTGCAGATGAAGCATTGTATATTTGAATCTTTTTTCTTACCCATGCAATCACGTACTTGGTGTCCTTTTTCTCCACACTTATAAAAAACTCCCATTCCCTTCAATTATTTACGAAGGTGATTCTTTCCATAGTTATCACATATATGAAAATCATTCTTTTCCATATTCCTTTTATCCATCTTTATCTCTTCCATCCTTTTCTTCTCTTGCTGCCCTTCAAAGACATAGGACATAGAGAATTATTTAATTATCTTATTAACACATGATACTATTTCATCTTATGTTGAGAATACATGGGAGACTATTTCCCTTGTAAATATTGGCTTAATACCATGAATGATATGATCCTTCTTACTCTTTGGATCATACGTACTGTTGTAGTTCACATTCCTTCTATTGGGCACCATTTCTATATAATGGCATACAATAGTTCAGTTTATGAATTACAATGAATAATTCAAAACATGTAAAATATGTAACGTTAATTGAATAGTTTATGGATATAATCCATAATCATAAAAATATTTTCTTTGAGGAGGTATATACTCATAAACCCTTCATAATGATTTGTAAAGAAAATGAGAATTATCCCAAGCATATCCCCTAGGAGTGTCGTAACCAAGAGTGTAGCAAGGGCCATTGTTGTGCACCAGTTCCTGTTCGAGTCTAGATCAAAGCATTGTTTTCGGGTTTTACCCCTAGGTACATCTTTTCCAAATACTCCTCTACCTGCTCGTATCCAGGCAGGGATGTATTACTTAGAAAAATCACAAAATCTCTCTAATAAGGAAATTCAAGGAGGTTCTTAAATACAAATCCTCAAAGTCTATCTTAGGGATATGTGATCTAATAAGAGTTTACCTAAATCTAGTTTCTATGGATTATACAAAACATTATCTGATACCAATTGTAACACCCCGATCCTAGAAGCCCAGAGTCAGTGCATTATTACGTATCATTGGCATGATCACAAAATATAAAGTCTCTAAAGAACGATTAGTTTAGTATCCTTAGAAGTACTAGATACATTCATAAGGTTTACATTACATCATAAAATGGAAAAATAAAAAAACATTGTTTCCATAGAAAACACTGAGATCACATAGACTATCCCTGTAGGTCAGTAAAAATATACTTCTTTGCATCCTGGGAAAAATAAAACATTGAAAGGGGTCAGCTCATATGACCAGTAAGGACAATAATATAGTGGAAGCTTTCATAAATAAGCATTAACACTTAATGAAATGTATAAAACTGCAACAAAAGCCTTTTCAACATAAACTTCATCATAATATGGAAAATATAAATGAAAATAATTTCATTTACTTAATCACATGGATATTATACTAGTTGAATAATCACATGCACTATCAATAGCCACTTTTATAATGATAGAATGCATAATGCCAGACTTTCATAACCACATATTCAAGGCCTTGTGCCAAGACTACAAATAAGATTTTGTCAAGACCTTATGCCAAGACACTAGTTTGTCTCATGAGACCTACCGATTCATTGAGGAGCTATAGAAGGATCCACCTGTCACTTACTATGTCCAATGCATTCCTCATATGAAAGGGTTTAAACATAACAAACATTAATTTTAAAATTGGCATACAAAATGTCAACACTTTATCCATAAAACATGAATGGTATGAAATAAAACATCCACAATCAAACACATCACAAAACCTTCAATACAATATGAATGTATTGTATAAAAATATATCAACTTCAAAAAAACGTAACATCCATCAAAGGATGTCGAAATAGATGAAATCAAAACCTTTTTAGAGAAGGATCTCTTACTATTTTGAAATCATTTAAATGTCACGTAATTATATAAGAAATAATTTATATTTGAAAATATTCTTATAATTTTGTAAGGGAAGCATCGACGATAATATAAAGGCATAAAATAGACGCACCCTCCGTATAAGTTAAAAAAACATTCTTACAGTAAATTTGACGAAACGGTGAAAAAGTACCTTGTTTGGAAAATTATGGAAATATTTCTTTAAAAAAATATAAGGGAAAATAGGGTTATAAATGACTTTAACCCATTTTCTAGTTAATAGTAAAAAAAATTGAAATGTATTTTTAAGAAGCATTGATGTGGATGATAAAGAGGTCCCAGTAGATAATTACGTACAAAATACCTTAGATAATGAAAAGATTGTGAAATTAACCCTTACCTTGTACTTTTCCGTTGTCAAGGGTAGGTTAACCTCCTTTATACTGGTGAAATCATTGTTATTAAATTATACAAAAACCATATACATTAATATATTATCATATATGATCTTCTCACATTTCTTTGTTAATAATATCTTATTATTATCATCGTTTCAGGTGTCAACAAATTCGTTTTCCTTAATATTATTTGTTATGTGAGTCATATTTGTTAGGGATGGGATGCATATTATTGATAACCATAATGATATCAAGTATTTAAACATTATTTTTTATCATCAAATGAAAATTAGTCTTGAATGGATTCAATGGGGGAATGAATCTCATCACGTTCGTGGAGATGGTTATCCGTACGTACGCACGAGACACAATATCATTATTTTGATATTAAATAATATTTAATTTGATGTTATATAATATATAAAAGATCATTATCATGTTATATTTATTATTTACACCAATTACACATCATTATTAAACCCATCCAAATAATAATGTATTGAATAACAATTACACCCCGATGTGGAGACTGTAAGACATATGTATGCATGTATGGTGACATGTCATTCAAAGGATGGATAGAATAATGAATATGGTTATACCTATAAGGACCCGACCTTAAAACCTTACTTAATCATCAATTAAATGAATAATTCACATTGAGGATATTTTAAGGTTTAGAGTTTTAGAGAATTAGGACATAACTATTACATATCAAAGATTACAAAGTAGGCACATCTACTCAGTTTCTATTTTTTTCACAAAATAAAAACTCTTGAACAAAAGAGTCATGTCTCGTTCCTTGTTTTAGATAGAATAACATTTCCTCGGTCCCATCCTTGACCCTATTCCACTTTATGTCCTGTGAAAAACAATTCAAAAAAACATGCGATGAGCATAAAAATCTTAGTAAGGGTTATAAAAATACGGTGAGAAAACATTAGTCCATGTATACATAAGAATCAATGAAATCATACATTACCCATAAAACCTATAACCTTTAACATACCTCATTAAATAATAAGATTTAGGAATATCTCATAGCAATAATAAGACGTAAAGGCAACTTGTGGAATTCATAACATTCTTACGTAGGGAGTAACCCTTGTGGTTACATTTGGAATACTCACCATAGTATATTCCCTAAATCTCTTCCGAGAAACATTAGAGTTTAACCCCTTCGCGTTACCCAATGCATTGGAGAGCTATATCGGGTTCACCCGCCCTTAGTTTATCACGGAACCACCCGATTTCATAAACATTGCCCAAGAACAATAATATAATCATAACACTTGACACATGCATAAAAGAAATATAAAATTTCCACATTATAATCACAAGAGATCACATTATGATAAAAAAATCTAATAAAATCATTAAAACTCTATGAGAGAAAAATCTCTTTATTAAAAGAAGACATTTAAAAGATATTTTAGAATCAAAGTGTCCCATACCACTTCGAATATTTTGACCAGGTTTTAAAACATTCATTTCCCTATAAATAAATCCTTAAAACCATTTTCTAATGCATGGAAATGGATGATAAATATTTAAAAGAATAAATCCTTAAAACCATTTAAAAAAATGTTTTAGTAAAAGAGTCCTTTTCCATTTTGAACATCTAAATTATAAGCCACAAAAAAGTAGACCATTTTCAAAAAATTTAAATGACTTTAGTATAGAAATATTATGGATATGGAATGTCAAATGGGCTGTATATACACATTATAAAAGAATGAAAGTGAATATCTTTAAGAAATGTCTCAATGAGAAGAAATTGGGATGTAATCCCAATCAAGGATCATGCCATTAGAGTAAGGATAAATAAATGAACTAATTATGTGTGACAAATATAAATACAAAAAATATAAGTGTATAATCAGTGAAAAACAATCATATTTCCTCCACACATAGTCATATCACGACATAATCAAGGAGTAGAGGTTTAACCCAAAGAATTGAAATTGGGTTAAGAAGTTCCCTTACAAATATTCGACAGGCTAACAGCGTCACATTAAAATTCAGAAAATGATTTTATGGGGGAAAAAATGGTATCTCATCACTTGGAAATAAAATTTACAACAATAAGGATATATAATAACATATCCCAACATAAGAAGATGTAATTTAAAACATAAAACAAAAAGAAGTCTTTTAAAAATAGCAGGGTGAAAGGTTCCCTTAATGACTTGGGTAACTGTCGAAAGATACACCCCATGAAACAAGGACTATAAAAAATTTATGTAAATACTCATAAACGAAATTATATTAACAAAAGTGTAGAATAATGGTAAGTACATACACCACTAAAAGTAAATGGTGGAAAATGTTGCATAAATCTCACGGGAATAAAAGTGAGATGAAAAATCCCTTATGAAAACTCGGCAGCCTAATGACACCACTTAAAACATCCAAAAATTGATTTATGTGATAAAATAGGGTCCCACATAATATGAACATAAAAATTACAGAATGAGGCATATAAAATAACACCCCAAAACATAAGAAAGATGAGCTTAAAATAAATGACATAAAATAGAGCACTGATAAAGAAAGAGAGAGGTAGGATCCCTTACCTCGTGTCCGACTTGACTAGATCATTATTTAATCTCCTGAATAATAAACTAGAGTTAATTTATACATTCATAAGAACCTATTTTATGTTCATTATTCCTTTTATATCATTTATTACCATTTTATGAACATTATGTAATTATTGAAGTTAATAACGGTCGTTTTGTCGATCATTGGTATTTGAGTTAAAAATAAACTTCTTATAATTACAAGTTGTTCATGTGGTAAAATATCAATTATATCCCTAATTATGTTCATGATTTAGATATCATATATATATATTATATATCCATTATATAAATGCATTTATAATATTACATAACATTTAGATGTAAGAAATGAAACACACCGTTCATGGAGACGGTAAGTCGTACGTACGCATGAATGCTACTTTCATTTCTATTTCATATTTAATGGAATGAGATAATAATTATATAGAGGTATATTATAATTACAGTATAATATCAAATATATTATCATTAACCCCATCCTTTATACATCCCACATAATGCAATAACGAATCAAATCACTTTGAGGGGGCGGTAGTCCGCACTTCCTAAAATGAAGATATCACATTTACCCATAATGGAAACCATGATGGTATGCCATAAATGAAAAATATAGAAGCACAAGTAAAAAATAAACATAATATATATAATATATAAATACAGTGACATATTAATGGCCTCCAAGAAAGGTGTTAAAATAATATTGAACAATCATCGTTTCGTGAGGTAGAAATTTTCCATCCACAGAAACAGTATGTTTTTTAACCATTAGACAAAGTTGTGTGTAAGTGTAGCTTGAATAATTAACATAGAAACATCATAGTATACTGATGATACTGGTGTTGTTACAAAATAATGGGATAAAAAGAGTTTAGGGGGTTGGAGAAGCAAAATAAAACAAAAGAACACAAGTGAAGACATTACCTTTGAATCGGGTAACTCTTCTTGGTTTGAACCAAAAGGGTTTCTTGAAGAGCTTTATGCCTAAGGTAAGACTTCTAGGATTAAGAGAGAGATGTGGAGAGATAAAATGAGCATTGTTAGGCCGATCAAAAGGCTTTAATGGTGTGGGTAAGGAGGTAGAGGTTGGGACCTTTTTAAGAGGGAGGAGGGGCACTCTTGGAATGTCTTGAAATGTTACTTTATTATAAAATGATTTTCAGATATTAAAGGCCCCAAAATTATATATTTAGAGGTTATGGTGATAAGGGTTCTAAATAAACCCATACAATAGGTTTTTGATAAGTGTATGTCTTATATTTTACCTTATCGTCTCATTTTATTTAAATTGTTCATTAATGAGGTAATCACTTCATCATCATAATGTCATAAATAAATTTATTTATTTAATGTCTAAAAATTAGAAAAAAATATCATGATTTAGTAAATCTTTTTATATTTCTAATGAATATTTATAGTCAAAGATATAACTTGTATAACTCCATGTAAAAATTGTTTTAGTAAAACAATACATGTTTGTCACATTTTTATTTCAAGTTTAAATGAAAAGTTATAAATGTCATTTTCAAACCAAAGTGCCTCCATGGGGTCCCCAAGTTGACCCATGGATTTTATTGGTCGTCCATGACTCATACAATAAGGGTATGTCATGTTTCATGTTTATTTCATATTATTATAACATTATCTTTATTTTAAATTACCCTAATTACCTTCAATCACGATTAGTAAAACATAAAAGTTACTATTCACCAAAAAAATTATTTTAATCCCATTGAACCACATTTTACATCCTAATGACAACCATGTATGTAGGATTTTTTAAATTCAAATCAAAGAAGTTTTAAAGTTTCATTTAAACGAAAAATCAGTTTTTTAACTACCACTTAGCGGTTTCACTATTCATCAAAAATTGATGTTTTTATGAAAAATACCAAAAATTCACCCTAAGATATATTTGATATTCAGAATTGATAAATGATTTATATTTTAAAAAATTAAAAACATATAATTTTCATTAATTAATTTAATAATTAATTCATGTTGTCAAAACAAATAGCGTGTTTTTAAGAAACAATATCTATTAAACGATTGACACTAGTTTAAGTCCAATTTCAAAGTGAAATTAATTTCAATGATCACCATTGGATTGAATGGTAAAAATATATTCTAATTGAACTTTAAAACCAATTCAAAATATGATCTAATCTTATAAATAAATTATATTAAAAATAAGTTTTGAATAAAAATATAACATTTTCACTTATTCATTAAAAATGGACTTTATCAAAAAAAAAATAACAAAAACCTACAAAAAGTAAATTTTGATATCCCTATTCTAAAGAAGGATTTTATTTGGTCCAATATAACATATAAAATTGTCAACAAGTGGATTTAAAAAGGGTTCACCATCAAAAGGCTGTTAATAATCCTTTTAAAGAATATTAGAATATTAACGCTTAAAATTGGATTCATTCGCATTTTAAGCCTCTAAAATTTATTGGATAAGATTAATAATATTTGATAAACATATATATTCATTTTTTAGTTAGTTATGTTCATTCCTATAATTACAATGGCTAGGAGTTAACTACCATTTAAAATAATATTATTTTATTATTAGAGTACAATGTAATATTTCCAAGAAACTCATTGTTACGTATTGGGTTTGTCATCAAGCATAGCATTCCCTTTAAATAAATATTAAAATTTTATTCAAAAATATGGATAAATATAAAAATGTCATATTATTTATTTATTTGGGGTGTTACATCCTTCCCCCCTTTTGGAAATGGCGTCCTCGCAATTTTAAAATTAGGCTCGGAAACATCATTGAAAGTCCCACATCAGAACAAGAGTCAGTAAAACTATCACATTAAAATAAATAAAGAGAAGTACAAAGGTCAAATTAGTTAAACCATACTAGGATTCCATGAAAACATTGATATGGAAGAAAAAAGGGTCATGTTCTGATGGAGATTGATAGAAAACATGGTTAGGAGAAAGTTAACCACCAGAAAATCACAAACTTGTGATGGATTAAACGGTATTTAATTCCCCAGTAGGAAAATTTAACAAAAAACATATTGGTTTTAAATTACTTTTTATTGAGTAATTTATTTATGTTCTTTACTAAAACATAAGGAAACATTCTTACTTTTCATGTTGACTTTCAACTTTTGCAAGATTTCTTACACAAACTCATATTTTCTACAAAAGGTGAGTATTTAGGATAACTTGTTCACATTAAGAGAACTATAATCAACTTCTAGAGAATCACCTAATACAAAAAAGAGAACTATATACATCCCATGTCTTTAGACCAAAACTAAAACCAAAACAAAAAAGGATAGTACAAGATCAGATAATACCCAAACAGGATAATCCTTTAGAAACAAAATCTAATCTTAATCTCTAAAATTTGTCAAACAATACCCAATGTTAAACAAAGACCATTCAATAAACATATATCCATAAAATTATTAAAATTAATCATAACTAATATTGAAACCCAAATCTCTGAAGGATTTAATCACATACTCTCCCAAGATAAACCTTAACATTTATCTCCAACCATCAGTTACTCTTAAAGTCTCATACTGAAAAGTAATTAACCTAATCACATATCCTCCATGATAGTTTAATAATTTCCATGAATAACCCAAAATCAAATTATTCTAGACTCATAAGATCATCTAACTAAAAATAATTAGTCAAACTAACCAGGGACTTCATGTAGTCTAGGGGTAGGTGATAAATACCAGTCGCACTTTGGTTGTGGGTTCGATTCCCACAACATCATCGGAAGTGATAGGTTGTCACACAGTCTACATGTTTTCCTTTTTCCAAAACTACATAATTCTTATAACATTCCCCCCAAAAAGATAAAATCTTCAAAAATAAACATAACATAATTTAACCTCAATTTTACCTCATGCCTTTCATCTTCCATCATATAGTAACCCATAATTACCTCAAAAGTAAGGATCATATAAACCCTAATGGTTACCTTTATAATTATTACCTGAACTTCCACATAGAGTTGGTTCTCTCATACATGATGCATTAGAGAACCCACCAAGGTTCATGTAGTTGATCATGACTCCTGATAGTTGGTTTAGAATAACCACGAGATTTCTCATTGAATCCCCCATTTCAGCCAGTATCTTAATCAGAGAACCACCATAGTTTCCTTAAAACCCATTGTAACTTTGGTGCCTTCAAGATCCATCCATATACTAAAACTAAAAAGGTCAGTGTGAGTATATCAAAAAAATCATCATTTACTAAAGAGGAAGATAAACACTAATATATAATTATCCAAGTTATCTCAAACTCATTCCAACTTTCATAAATAAAAATGACTCTATCTAATATAATAACCATTGCGGTTATACACAATCTGTCACTTATGCTTAAACAACACTCTATCCTCTAAAGTTATCTAAACCTCCCTCTGATACCAACTGTAAGGACATGGCCTTAAAACCTTACATAATCATGAATTAAATGAATAATTCACATTGAGGATATTTTCTGGAATAGATTTTTAGAGAGTTAGTACATAACTATTACATATCAAAGATTACAAAGTAGGAACATCTACTTAGTTTCCATTTTTTTTCACAAAATAAAAACTCTTGAACAATATATTCATTTCTAGTTCCTTGTTTTGGACAGTATAACATTTCCATGATTCCATCCTTGACCTTATTCCTCTTTATGTCCTGTGAAAAACATTTCAAAAAAAAATGGGATGAGCATAAAAATCTTAGAAAGGGTTATAAAAATATAGAGAGAAAACATTAGTCCATGTATACATAAGAATCATTGAAATAATACTTTACTCATAAAACATAAGCACTTTAACAAACATCATTAAATCATAAGATTTAGGAATAACTCATAGAAATCATTAGACGTAAAGGTAACTTGAGGCATTGATAACATTCTTACGTAGGGAGTAACCCTCGTGGTTACATTTGGAACACCCACCACAGTATATTCCCTAAATCTCTTCAGAGGAAACTTAGCGTTTAACCCCTTTGCGTTACCCAATGCATTGGAGAGCTATATCGGGCTCGCCCGCCCTTAGTATATCACAGAACCACCCGATTTCATAAACATTTCCCAAGAACCATAACATAATCATAACACATGAAACATGCATAAAAGAAACATAAAATTTACAGATTTCAATCACAAGAGATCACATCATGATAAAAACATCTAATAAAATCAATAAAACTCTATGATAGAAAAATCCCTTTATTAAAAGAAGACATTTAAAAGAGATTTTAGAATCAAAGTGTCCCATACCACATCGAATCTTTTGAAAGGGTTTTAAAAAAATCATGTCCCTATAAATAAATCCTTAAAAACATTTTTAAAACATACACATGGATGATAAATGGTTAATATAATAAATATTTAAAACCATTTAAAACAATGTTTTAGTAAAAGAGTCCTTTTCCCTTTTGAACATTTAAATTATAGGCCACAAGAAAGTAGACCATTTTAAAAAAATTAAAATGACTTTAGTATAAACATAATATAGATATGGAATTTAAAAGGGGCTGTATATACACTTTATAAAAGAATAAAAGTGTATATCGTTAAGAAATGTCACAATGAGAAGAAATTGAGATGTAATCCCAATCAAGGATCATGCCATTAGAGAAAGGATAAAGAAATGACATAATTATGTGTGACTAATATAAATACACCAAATTTAAGTGGATACTCAGTGTAAAATAATCATATGTCATCCACACATATTCATAGCACTACATAATAAAGAAGTAGAGGTTTAACCCAAAGAATATAAATTGGTTTAAGAAGTTCCCTTACAAATATTCGACAGCCTAACAATGTCACTTTAAAATTTGTAAAATTAGTTGATGAGAGAGAAAATGGTATATCATCACTTGGACATAAAATTTACAACAATAAGGATATATAATAACATATCCCAACATAAGAAGATGTAATTTAAAAGACAAAACAAAACGAAGTCTTTTAAAATAGGAGGTTGAAAGGTTCCCTTAACGACTTGGATAACTTTCAAAACGTACACCCCATGAAAGAAGTACTATAAGACATTTATTTAAATACTCATAAACGAAATTATATTACACAAAGAGTAGAATAATGGTCAGTACATACACCACTCAAAGAAAATGGTTGAAAATTTAGCATAAATCTCATGGGAATAAAAGTGAGATGAAAAATCCCTTACGAATACTCGACAGCCTAACGACGCCACTTAAAACTTCCAAAAATTGATTTATGAGATCAAATAGGGTCTCTCATAATATTAACATAAAAATTAAAGAATGATGAATATAAAAGAAAATCCCTAAACATAAAAAATATGAGCTTAAAATAAATGACATAAAAGAGAGTACTTAAAAAGAAAGAGAGAGGTAGGATCCCTTACCTCGTTTCCGACTTTACTCGATAATTATTTAATCTCCGGAATAACAAACTAGAGTTAATTTTTACTTTTTAAGAACCTTTTTAAGTGAATTATTCCTTTTATATCATTTATTACCATTTTATGAACATTATGTAATTATTTAAGTTAATAATGGTCGTTTTGTCGATCATTGGTACTTAAGTCAAAAATAATCTTCTTACAATTACAAGTTGTTCATGTGGTAAAATATCCTTTATATCCAGAATTATATTAATTAGGTAGATATCATATATATCATATATATCCAGTATATACATGCATTTATAATATTACATAACATTTGGAGGTAAGAAATGAAATGCACCGTTCATGGAGACGGTAAGCCGTACGTACACATGAACGCTACTTTCATTTCTATTTAAAATTTAATGGAATGAAATCATAATTATATAGAGTTATATTATAATTCCAGTATAATAACATATATAATATCATTAACTCCATCCTTTATACTTCCCACATATGGCATTAACGAATCAAATCACTTTGAGGGGGCGGTAGTCCGCACTTCCTAAAATAAAGATATCGCGTTTCCCATAATGGAAACCATGTAGGTATGACATAATTGAAAAATAAAGAAGCATAAGGAAATCATAAACATAATTTATATCATATATAAATAGAGTGACATCTAAATGGACACCATGAAAGGTTTTAAAATAATATTGAACAATCATCGTTTCGTGAAGAAACAATTCGCCATCTACTGAAACAGTATGTTCTTTAACCATTAGATGAAGGTGTTTGTAAGTTTAGCTTGAATAATTCACATAAAAAAATCCTAGTATATTTAAGATACTGTTTTTGTTACAAAATAAAGGGATAAAAAGATTTTAGGGGGTTGGATAATCAAAATAATACAAAAGAACACAAGTGAAGACATTACGTTTAAAACTGGTAACTCCTCTTGGTTTGAACCAAAAGGGTTTCTTGAAGAGCTTTCTGTCTAAGGTATGGATTATAGGATGAAGAAAGGGATGTGGAGAGATAAAATGATCATATTTTGTCCAAGCCAAAATCTTGAGAGGTGTGGGTAAGGAGGTAGAGGTGTGGGCCTTTTATAAGAGGGAGGAGGGGCACTCTTGGAATGTCTTGAAAAGTTACTTTATTATAAAATGATTTTCGGATATTAAAGGTCCCAAAATTATATATTTATAAGGCAAGGTGATAAGGGTATTACATAAACCCATCCAATAGGTTTCTGAAAAGTTTATGTCTTATATTTTACCTTATATTCTAATTTTATTTAAATCGTTCATTAATGAGGTAATCACTGCATCATCATGTTGTCAGAAATAAATTTATTTATTTAAGGTCTAAAAATTATAAAAAAATATCATCATGTAAAAAATATTTTTAACTTTCCAATGAATTTTTATAGTAAAAATATGACTTTTATAACCCCATGTAATTTTTTTTAGTAAAACAATACATGTTTGTGAAATTTTTATTTTAAATTTAAATAAAAAGTTATTAATGTCATTTTCCTACCAAAGTGGTTCCATGGGGTCCCCAAGTGGAACCATCGATTGTCTTGGTCGGCCAAGACTCATCCAATAAGGGAAGGACATGTGTCAAGGTAATTTCATATTATTATAACATTATCTTTACCATAAGTTACACTAATTACCTTTAGTCGTGATTAATAAAACTTAAAAGTTACTAATCACCAAAAAAATTATTTTAATCCCATTGAACCACATTTTACATACTAATGAAAACCATGTACGTTGGATTTTTGAAATTAAAATCACAGAAGTCTTAAAGTTTCATTTAAACAAAAAATTTGTTTTTTAACGACCACTTAGTTGTTTCACTGTTCATCAAAAATTGATGTTTTTTAGAAAAATACCAAAAATTCAGCCTCAGCTCTATTTGATATTCCAAATTCAAAAATGATGTCTATTTTAAAAAATTAAAAACATATAAGTTTAAATATTTAATTTAATAATTAATTCCTGCTATCAAAACAAATAGCGCATTTTTAAGAAACATTATCTATTAAAAGATTGACACTAGTTTAAGTCCAATTTTTAAAGTGAAATTATTTCCAATAACCACCATTGGATTAAATGGTAAAAATATATTCTAATTGAATGTTAAAAACAATTAAAAATATGTTCTAATCATATAAATAAATTATATTAAAAAAGGGGTTTGAATTAAAATACAACATTTTTCACTTATTCATTAAAAATGGACTTTATCATAAAAAATAACAAAAACCTACACAAAGTAAATTTTGATATCCCGATTCAAAAGTAGGATTTTATTTGGTCAAATATAAAATATAAAATTGTCAATAAGTGGACTTAAAAATGGTTCACCATCAAAAGGCGTTTAATCATCCTTTTAAAGAATATTAGAATATTTACGCTTAAAATTAGATTCATTCCCATTTTAAACCTCTAACATTTATTAGATAAAAGTAAAAATATTTGAAAAACATATATAATCATTTTGTAGTTAGTTTTAATAATTCCCACCATTAAAATGGCTAGGCATTAACTACCATTTAAATCAATATTATTTTATTATTAGAGTGAAACGTATGATCTCCAAGAAACTCGTTGTTGAGTATTGGGTACACCAATGAGCATAGCATTCCCTTTAAATCAATATTAACATTTTATTCACAAATATGGATAAATATAAAAATTTAATATTCCTTATTTACCTGGGGTGTTACAGTACCATATTTATAATAACATAAAATTATATAGATGATACTATAGTAGTTATTTTATAATTGAAACAACAAAGAAAGTGGAAGTGGAAGAAGAAAGGAACTTGAAAGATGTGATGAAATATTTACCTCTTTTTCGGGTTCTTCCTTTTGATTTGATCAAAAGGGCTCTATAAGTTGGCATTATGACTAATGTAAGGAATCTAGGATGAAGGTAGGATAGTTTAGAGGGTAGTTGGGTGGGGGTTGGCCGAGAAAAATGGGTTTGAAGGTGTGAATTTGAGATAATGGGAAGTTCCCTTTTATAAGAGGGGTGAGGGGCACCTTGGGAAAAAAATAAAATATTATTTTATAATAAATTCATTTTCGGTTTCTAATGGATCAAAAATGAATTTTTTAAAGTCTAAGGTTGGGATTGTTCTATAACCACTCATCCAATATGTTTGAGATAGGTTTGAGTCACTATATTAACTTTATCTTTTATATTTACTCTTAGATTAATAGTTTGACATTTACCATGTCTATTTGAATTTTTATATTATATGGTTAATAAACATACTATATACTTCCAACTGAACCGAAAGTGGTTAATTAATGATACATATATCATTATATAAGTATTTTTTCCAAAACATATATTTTTAGGAATAGTATATCAATTAATAATATAATATTTGTTTTACAAAACTCTTTATGTCAATTTTGACACTATTTGGTATTTTGTTTTTGGTAAATTGATAACAGAATTATTACTTCGCAAAAATTCATCTAACCAACCCAAATATTCCATATTAACCTATAAAATTATTCTAATTTATAAAAATTCCCAAATTACATTTATTTAAATATTTATAATATCAATTATTTTAATATTTCATTAATTAGGTACTTACTGCATCATCATTGTGTCCTAAATAAATTATATTATTTAATGTCAAAAAAATATAAATAAAATTCCATTATATAGGAAATATTTTTATATTTATAATAAATATTTATAGTCTAATTTATCTTATGTATAACCTTATATTAAAATGTTTTAGTTATTAAACTTTGATTTTAACTCTTTTAACTCTTCTTTAATTTAAATAACAATAAATGTCCTAATATAATCTAAGTGGACCAAAAGGATCATATTTTACTTCTAAGGTTGTTTTTCACCGAATTACACTTATCCAATAGAATTAGGACATTTGTTAGGGTAATAAAAATATCATTTTTACCCTTAATTACCTTATTTACTTTTAAGAGTGGTAAATAAAAGTAATAAGTTACTATTCACCAAAAATTGTTTTCATATTATTTAACCACATTTTACTTAAAAATATATATAATTTCTATCATATTTTTGAAATTCAACTCACAGAAATGGTAATATTACATTTTATGTAAATTTGCAAATAATCCTATGAGGTGGGTAAAAGACGGTAAAAAGTTCAATAAATTTTTATATATCTAAAATTATTATAAAATGAATCCAAAGAATTAAATTTAACTTATATAGGTATTATATATATATATTTACCTAAAATAAATTTAAATAAAATTAAAAATTATTTAAATAAAAAGTCGGTTTTAAACAATAACTCAATGTTTTTCACTATTCATCAGAAATTGAATGTTTTCAGAAAAATACAAAAACTTCACCCTAAGATAATTTTTATATTCCAAATTCCAAAATGAAGTCTATTTTTACCAAATTAAGAAAATATAAGTTGTATTTATTAATTTGAAATTAATTCCTATTCTCAAAACCAAAAGGCGTATTTTTAAGAAATAATAACTATCAAAAGATTGACACTTGTTTATGCCCAATTTCAAAGTGAAATTACTTACAATGACCAGTATTGGATTAAATGGTAAAAATAAAATCAATTTATACTTCAAAACCATCAAAATCTATAATTTAACACTATAAATTTTATTGATTAAAAAAAAATTCAGTTAAAATATTGTATTTTTCACTATTCACCCAAATATGAAAGCTATCAGAAAAAACCAAATATTTGTTGAAACTAAATCATTATTTCCCAATTCTAAAGAAGAAGTTTATTTTGTCATATTTAATATATTAAATACTAAAATATTGTATTTAATAAGGGTTCTCTATTAATAGGTTGTAAAATTTCATTTTTTTGAAAAATACTTCTTTTATCTGAAAAAAATGAACTTGTTCTTACATTATGTCTAAGAAACTCATAATATGGATTCTAAAATTATAATAATTATATAATGTTCAAAATACAGTTTATACTATTCATAACCACTTTTGAATGACTAGTTTGGTAAGTCGTGATGCGCTTGAACTCAGTGTTGCGTGTAGTGCAAGTTATTTGATTACTTTGAAGAAATAATGTAATATGAAATAATGGGGTGTTACAGTCATTACCACATTCACCATTCAATGATGATTATAAAAAAATATATTATTAATAAGTATGTAATATATGACATAATAATTCTACTGCATATATATATATATATATGTAGGTACTTACATATATATTATTCACATACTTTTGTTCAATACAATATGAAAACAGAAACACCGTTTATGTGTACGTATGACCTACCATCTCCATAAATGGTGCCTTCCATTTCATATATCTATATATTATAAATATTTATATTCTAAATATATATGATAGATAAATCAAGGTTTATATTTTGGAAGTATTTAAATCATGATATAAATTATATGATCAATAATAACAAGGTAAAACATGTACGATAAAGAAAACAATTATTAACCAAAATGTTAATTTAACATGGAAATCATTATTAAATGGGAAGTATAAAATCATTAATAAATCAATTATGATATAATAAATATGAATATGGTTCTGGTATAATTTAATAACATACTATGGTCATTATATAGGAGGTTAAACGTACCCTCGACCAAAGGAATGTACAAGGTAAGGGTTAATTTTACAATCCCTTTATTATCTGAGGATGTTTTTACATAAGTATCTTCTGGGACATATTTATTTTCCATGTCCATGTTTTATAGAAGAGTTTTCAAAGGGATTATTTTTAAGGGACGCTTTTACTAAAACATCATTTTAAATGTTTTAAACATTTATTCTTTTAAACCTTTCTCATTAATGTCCATGTTTTTATGTTAGTTTTAGGGATTTATTTATAATTATATGAATGTTTTAAAATGTTAATTCCATTCAAAATTTTGAAAGTGGTGTGGTATAATTTGATTCAAAACTATCATTTAAATAACTACCTTTATATAATATGTTACTTTTAAATTATTTCATGAATAAGGGATATTTCTCTCAATTATTTTTACTGATCATTCTCAACTGTGTCAACATCCTTTATGTGAAATTATTATTGATCGAGTGTGACTTAGTAAGTGATGGGTGGAGCCCTCTATAGATCCTCAATGCATCAGTAGGTCTCATGAGACAAACTAGTGTCTTGGCACAAGGCCATGACAAAGTCTTATTTGTAGTCTTGGAACAAGGCCTTGAATATGTGGTTATGAAGTCTGGAATTATGAATTCCATCATTATGGAATTATCTATTGATATTACATGTGATTATTCTACTATAATAACAAACATGTGAATAAGTAAATTGAATTATTTTATTTATATTTGACATATTATGATTAATTTTAAGTTTAAAAGGCTTTTGGTTTAATTTTATACATTTCCATAAATGATTATATTTATTTATGTAAGTTTCTATTATATTGTTATCCTTAATAAGAATCTTAGCTCAACCCTTTCTATGTTTTATTTTTACAAGGATGTGAAGAAGTATATTATGACTGAACTGTTGGGGTAGTCTATGGGATATGAATGTGGAGAATGGATACAATTTTATTTATTTTACAATGCAATGTAACGTTCATGTATGTAATCTATTTTCCCAGAATGTTAAACTGATTAGTGCTTTGGGACTTGATTCCGTGTAATCATGCTAATGTATTAAAATAAAGCACCGAATTTGGGTAACTGGGGTCAAGGAATTACAATTGGTATCAGAGGAAGTTTAGCAATAAACTTGGAAACTAGATTTTAAAAAACTTTGATTAGAGAACATTACCCTAGGATAGACATTGAGTATTAGAATATAATAACATCCTAGAATTTTGGTAATGTATATATTTTGTGAATTTCCCAAGCAATGCATCCCTGTCTGGATACGAGCAGGTAGAGACAGATCTAGAACAGATGTACCTAGGAGTGAAAACTCAGACAAGGAGTTTTGGGCTTGACCTGGGGTATCCCAATACATGACAGCCTGTCTTGCTACACTCTTGTTTACGACACTCCTAGGGGATATGCTTAGGATAACTCACAATTTTTTACAAGCCATTATGAATGATTGAGGATCAATTACTTCCTCAAAGAAAACATTTTTTATGATTATAGATTATATGAATAATATTCTCAATTTACGTTAGGTATTTTACAAGTTTTTAATTATTCATTGCGATTTATAAAACTAACCTCATGTATTCTATTGTTTAGAAATGGCACCCAGTCGATAGAATGAGAACTCTAGAAATACGCATGATCCAAAGAGTAAGAAAGATCATATATTTCATGCTATTAAGAAAATAGTTAGAAATGAAATAGTCTCCCACATATTATCAATATATGAAGAAATAGTATCATGTGTTAATAAGAAAATTAAAGAATTTTCTAAATCCTACGACTTTGAAGGGAATCCAGAGAAAAAAAGGATGACATAGAGAAATATGGATAAAGGGTATATGGGAAAGAAGGATTTTCCCATATGTAATAACTGTTGAAAGAATCATCTTGGTAAATTATTTATGGGAATGAGTGTTTTTAATAAGTGTGGAGAAAATGGACACAATGTATGTAATTTCAAGGGTATGAAAATGGATTAAAATGTACAATGCTTCATCTACAATTAGTTGGAACACTACACAAATCAATGTCCAAATCATCAGAGTATATGACAAATGATGTTGTTGCATAATAATCATGTTATGAAATTACCACATATGAAGAGTAATGACTAGTGTTATTATGTTGATATTATAGAATTATGTCAATTGAGTATTGTATCAATGATGTACTGGTTATAATAATTATGAAGTATATAAGGATTGTACTACAGTACAATTTCATTTAGGATTAGAGATTATGTGGTACCATGAAATGTGACTCAATAGAAAGTTAATATTTTTTGAAACTACATGGTTGAAGGAAAGATAAAATTTTAATATGGTCCTAATACTAAGGTATTGATTTTGGAATAAGAGATGATTGATTGGGATAAATTATATTGGATATTATTGAGATCCTTGGAACTGGTTAATGGTTTGTTTATTCCATCATTGTTGGAGTTTACATTATTTTAGGATATAAGGAGTATATATAGAATTCTATAATGAATAATAGGGAATGAATGTAATAAATATGGATTTATGGTAATTCAGAGTGTTACTATGTTTTAAAATAATACATTATGAAGGTATTCACATGTTATTATGTGGCATAAAAGACCATCATTGTGTTTACCTTCCTTATAAATTTTGGACTGTGAGTTTGGACAAAAGTATTTTGGATAAGACTAAAGTTTGGAATGGATCAAGTTTGACATTGGATACTATTTTTAGGGTTAAATAATTTCTTAAGATTATTTTTGGATTGTCATGAAAGGAACAACCTGGAGGGTGGGCGATAACCGATTGCATCCGAAAAGGCCGCAAGACTTGAACCCGCAACCCAAGGGCGATAAGGGTAATCACCTACCACTGAATTACGTGATGTCTATATTTTTATAATGTAGTTTTTTAAATGTTATGACAAATGAATTATAAATTCATTATTTTTGGAACCATATATGATTAAGATAAATAGAATATTTTTGAATTCTATTATCTTTTGGAGCGAAAGATGAGTTTGTGGTTGGAATTAGTTGAAGGATGCAACTCTACTTGTCAAGTATATTTTTTCCTCTTATTATATGAATAAATTAATTCTTAAACATTAGGGAATGGATCTTACAACCAAAAATGTGTTATCCATATACCTTAAGTATTGTTGAACAGATGATATTTTAAATAATCATAGATTGACGGCTTTGAGGCCCTCAATGTTACACTTGTTTGTGATTGATGACCTCAATCACTCCATATAAATATTTACATTTCCCTCTAATTATGTGTCTCTAATTTCCACCAATGTTCTCCTAATCAAGATCATAATTTGGTAGTGACTTTTTCATTCCGTTTCCCTCTTATTAAGAATAAATTTTCTTAACCCGACTTCCGATGTAGGATTTCCACAAAGGTATTTTTCTATTTTTTTCCTTTTATTTTCACATAACAATTTCAAATTGTGAGAAAACAATTTATTGAAGGAGGGGAAAATATTACACCCCATGATTTCATAGTACGTTATCTCATTAAAGTAATTCAATAGTTTGCGCTACACGCAACACCGAGTTCGAGCGCCCCACAACTTACCAAACTATCCATTAAAAAAGCAGTTATGAACAGTGTTAACTGCATTTTGAATCTTATATAATCTATATAATTTCAACATCCAAATTATCTGTTTCTTAGACATAATATAAGAACAAATTCATTTTTTTCAGATAAAAGAAGTTTTTTTTTCAAAAAAGGCAATTTTACCACCTTTTAATAGAGAACCCTTTTTAGAACCAATATTTGACAATTTTATATATTAAATTTAATAAAATTAAATTATTCTTTAGAAGCGGGACATAAAAATTTAGTTTGGATAAATTTTTGGTACTTTTCTGATAATTTTCATATTTTGATGAATAGTGAAAAATACAATGTTTTAATTGAAACAACATTTTTAATCAAAATAATTTATAGTGTTAAATTATGAATTTTAATAGTTTTGAATTATAATTTGATTATATTTTTATCATTTAATAAAATTTAAGCCATTATATGTAATTTCATATTTAAATTTGACAAAAAAACATGTCAATCTTGTGATAGTTTTTAGTTTTTAAAACCCAACTTTTAGGTTTTCAGAATGGGAATTAATTTTAAATTAATAAATGAAACTTGTATGTTTTGAATTTGGTAAAATAGATATCATTTTTTAATTTGGAATATCAAAATTAGCTTTGGGTGAATTTTTGGTATTTTTCTGAAAAATTTCAATTTTTTAATTAATAGTGAAAAACACTGCGTTATTATTTAAAACAAACTTTTTTTAAAGAAATTATTTATTTTATTTAAATTTATTTCTTATAAATATATATATATAATACCTATATAAGTTTAATTTAATTAATTTGATTCATTTTATAATAAAATTAGATGTATAAAATTTTATTGATCTTTTAAACCTCTTTTACCCACCTTCAAGGCTCGTTAACAAATTTGCATAAAACATAATTTTACTACTTCTGTGAGTTGAATTTATAAAATTCAAGAGACACGATTTACATCAGTAAGTAAAATTTGATTCAATAAGATGAAAATATTTTTTGGTGAATATAACTTTTGACTTTTATTTACCATAGTTAAAATTAAATAGGGTAATTAAAGGTAAAAATGATATTATAATTACCCTAAAACATGTCCTAATTATTTTTGATAAATGTAATTTGACCCAAAACAACATTAGGAATAAAATATTATCATTTAGGTCCACTTGGATTAGATTAGAACATTTATTATTATTTTATTTAAAGAAGAGTTAAAAGTGTTATATTCAATGTTTATTAACTAAAACATTTTTAATATAGGGTAATACATAAGATAAATTCGACTATAAATACTAATTAGAAATATAAAAAGATTTAATACATAATGGTATTTTAATTATAATTTTTATAGATTATATAATTAAATTTATTTATGACACAATGATGATGCAGTAATTACCTTTTTAATGAAATATTAAAATAGTTTATATTATAAATATTAAAATAAATAGAATTTAAAAGTTTTGATGCCATACACGTATTTTTTATGTTAATATGGAATGTTAGGGTTTATTAGATAAATTTTTTCAAAGTGAAATCGTTTTTAGGACTTTCACAAAAACAAAATACCAAATATTATCAAAATTGACATAAATTAATTTTTAAAACAAATACTATATTATTGGTTGATATAATATTCCCAAAAATATAAGGTTTGGCCAAAGGGATTAAATAATTTTATATATGTCATTATTGAACCACTTGAGGTTCAATTGTAAGTTTAGAGAATGTTTATTAACCATATAGTGTAAGAATACAGGAAGACACGGTAAAAGTTAAACTACTTAACGAAGAGTTAAATCTAAATGATAAGGTTAAATTGGTAACCTAAACTTATCTAAAACCTGTTGGTAGAATTTATTTCAACCCATAACCACCTATGTCTCGAAATAAATTCATTTTGAGCCATTATAAACCGAATATGATTGTATAGTAAATTAATATGTTAATCTTTTCTTAAAGTGACCCTCACCCCTCTTATAAAAGGGCACTTCCCCATCTCTCAAAAGAACACCTCCAAAGCCATTTAGCTCAGCCAAACCCTGCCCAAATATCCTCAAAACTTCCCTCAAATGACCATAGAGTCCTTACTTTGATCTGAAATCCATCATAAGGAGCCCTTTTGATCAATTCAAAAGGAAACACCCGAAGAAGATGTAATAATTTCACCACCCTCTTTCATGTTATTTTCTTCTTCCACTTCCTATTTCTTTGTTATTTCCATACCAAAATAATATCTCCAGTACCACCTATATACTTTTATGTTATTATAAATATGTTACAACCATATTCTTTATTCTATCAATCCTATAAATGACAAAGTCACCATACGTTCGTACGTACGACTTACTGTCTCCATGTCATGGTGTAGTTTGTTATTCAAACACTTAATTATTTGGATGGGTATTATAATGAATATATCCAATTTAAATAATAAATATATCATGTTAATGATTGTGTATATATGATATACAATCAAATTACATATTATTTCACCATCTATATAATGATATTGTCACTTGTGCGTACGTACGGACTACCGTCTCCACGACGCAATGTGATTCATTCCCACATTCACCATTCAATGATGATTATAAAAATATATATTATTAATAATTATGTAATATATGATATAATAATTCTACTAGATATATATATATATATATATATTTATGTATGTATGTACTTACATATATCTTATTCATTTACTTCCGTTTAATACAATATGAAAACGGAAACATCGTTTATGGATACGCACGATCTACCGTATCCATAACTATTATAAATATTTAGAGTATAAATATATAAGATATAAAAATCATGGATTATATTATGGAATTATTTAAATTAGGATTTAAATTATAAGATCAAGAATAAAAATTTAAAAAATGTATGATAAATAAAGCGATTATTACCCAAAATGCTAATTTAACATGGAAATAATTATTAAATGGGTTTTATAAAGTCATAACTGAATCATATATAATATAATAAATAATAATATAGGTATGGTATAATTTAATAACATACTATTGTCATTATATAGGAGGTTTAACGTACCATCGACCAATGTAAAGCGCAAGGTATGGGTTAATTTCAAAATCCCATTATAATCTGAGGTTGTTTTTATATAAGTATCTACTGGAAAATATTTATTATCCATGTCAATGTTTAATAAAAGATATTTCAAAGAAATTATTTTTAAGGTACTCTTTTACTAAAACATTATCATAATTTTTTTAAAGATTTATTCTTCTAAACCATTCTCATTAATGTACATGTTTTTAAAATGGTTTAAAGGATTTGTTTATATGGAAATGAATGTTTTAAAATGTTAATTCCTTAGAAAATTTTTGAAGTGGTTTGAGACACTGTGACTCAAAACTATCTTTTAGACGAATTCCTTTATAAATTATGTGACTTTTAAATGACTTCATGAAAAAGTGATATTTCTCTCAATGATTTTTACTGATCATTTTCAACTATGTCAACAACCATTATGAGATATTATTCTTTATTGAGGTTGATTTATTATGATACCAATATAACAAATTTTATTGAAGGATTTGTGATATGTTTGTCTATGGATGTGTTATTTTTATACCATTAATTTTTTATGGATAAAGTATTGACATTTTTTATGCTAGTTTTAATATGAATATTTATGTTATGCTTAAACCTTTTAATATGAGGAATGAATTGGACTTATTAAGTGACAGGTGGATCCCCCTATAGCTCCTCGACACATCGGTAGGTCTTATAAGACAAACTAGTGTTTTGGAACAAGGCCATGCCAAAATATTATTTGTATTCTTGGAACAAGGTTTTGAATATGTGGTTAAGAAGTCTGGCATTATGCATCCTATCAATATGAAATTAGCTATTGATATTTCATGTGATTATTCAACTAGTAGAATATCTATGTGAATATGTAAATGGAATTATTTGATTTATCTTTTACATATAATGCTGAAGATTATGTTTAAATGGATTTTCTTTTAGTTTTATATATTGTCTTAAATGTTTATTCTTATTTATGAAAGTTTCTTCTATATTTTTATCCTAATTTAGCATCTCAGCTCACCGCTTTCTTTGTTTTATTTTTCATAGGATGTGAAGAAGTATATTATAAATGACCTTTAAGGATATTCTAAGGTATATGAATGTGGTAAATGTAGAAAATTTTGTTGTTATTTTTCATTTTATAATGTAATGTATCGTTCATGTATGTTATCTATTTTAAAAAACTGCTAAATTGATCGGTCCTTTGGGATTTGATTCCACGTAATCATCCCAATGTATAAAAATAATGGAATTAATCTGGGTAATTGGGATCAGAGTGTTACTACAAATCATTATATATATTGGTAAAGTTCTAAAAAATGAACAAAAAAATTCAATCTGTCACTTTTCCATCATAAAACCATTAAAAAACAAATTTTAACCCATGATAAAAATTAATTTCATTTTTCATATAAACTTATAGAGAAATATCCATTTCCTTTGAAAACTCTTAAAAATGAAAAACTCCTAGAAAGGTGGGAATCAGATTATATTTGAAAAAATAAACTAAATTATATAGGAATCTTGAAAATTAATAATTTCAATGATGGTAGAAAACAGTGATAAATATGTGTACATTAAAAAAGTACTTTTATACATTGGTATAAAATTCAAAATGAACTGTATTGTAAATATTCAAAATATTTTTTGTCATAAATATTTTTGAATAAATTAAAATGTATTTTGAAGTTTAACTTTAAAAAATTTTATATATAAATAATAAATTTATTGGAACATTTTAATATAGAAGGATATGGGGGACAAATAGTTTAGGGGAATATGTTAAAATAAGGTTTTAATGGAAACCCCTTACATTAAGTCTCTTCATGCTTCATATATTCTCTAAAAAATGAATAATAAAATTATATATTAATTTTTCAATTTCATAATAATATTTTTCATTTTTATTCCATTATAATTTTTCATTTTATTTAATTTTATTACCATGTTTTATTTTTTTTACTAAAACGGTTAAGTTCGTGTTCTTCATTTTGGGTTCATTCGGTTTAGAAACTCAAAAGAACTTTAGTGAATTGAAGGTGGTAAAATAGATAATTATTCCATCATATCATCAATCTTAAACATGTTATAATTTTAATTTTTATACATTAAATATACATTTATAACCATATATATATGGTGGTTGTGAAAAATAATGCACATCCCTCTCGGGAGATAGAAGTCTATACACACGCATGAACGCCATTTTAATTTTTCGATTAGGTGGAAATAAAATAAATTAGTTTATATTTTAATTTTAAATAATAATAAATATGTTATAAATTTCATATTTATCAACAAGTTTGATCATTATTAGAATAAAAGTGAGCCAATAATGATAAAAAATCACATTGCTTTGTGGAGTTGGTTGTCCACACGTATGCACGAGCGACATTATCATTTTACAATGTATGGATAATGTGATGAAAAAGGTTTTTACAATTATCATTATAAAATTTATGTTTATGTAATATATGTAATTTATCATATTGTCATGGTAAAAAATAACTTAAGGATGTATAAGATTAAATAAACATGAAAAACTCATTTGAGAGTTATACCTATTATTTGATAACCTCCATTGGATGACACATTAATCTTAATGGGTTTAATACTCTGTGTAACCAGGGAATATAAGACATGTTAATGGATGTTTTTATGGTGTTTTTTTAAATAACGGTTGAGATAGAAGTCTAAATTTATATGAATAATTTAAGAGAGGGGGTGGCTTTATAAGTATAAGGAGTGGAACTCTTGTTATTATTCAAAGTGTTAAAACAACATGAAGTGTTAATAATGAAAAATTGGAACAAATACCACCCAATATCAAATATAATGTGATTAGTTTTGAAATAAAATCAACTAATAATATTATTATAATATTTTTTGATTTTAGCACTTAGTGTTATCTTAATTAACACATTTTACCCTTTACCATGGTAACTAATTTTTACTATGGTAAAAATTAATAATGACCATAAATAATATTTAATTCCTTAATAAAATTTAACCTACTGATTCAAAAAATATAAAATCAATTTTTAATGATGCAATATATTAGATTTTAAGAAATTACTTTTAATATATGTGTGTAAAACACAATGAAAAACAATTATTAAAATAAATGTATTTAAGAGAAAAAAACTAACTTATATCAAAATTAAATATAAAATTGATTCCTATAAAATTAAATAGATAATTATTAATAATTAGGATATTTTGTGACTTTTAAAATAAATCAAAAACACAATGGGAATTTTAAATTACTTTAATTAATGAAAATAATTTCTTATTTCAAAAATCGATAGTTTCAATATTCATATAAAAATCAATATTTTGAAAAAAATAAAAATAATTCACCCTAATAAAAATATGATATAATTATATAAAAAATTAATTATAAATTACTAATTTTAATTAATAAGATATAAAAATTTAATATTTAGATAAAAACACATAATTAAAAAAATGTTAGAAAATTTGATATACTTATATGAAAATGAATTACATTTTATTAATTTTAATTTCTAAAATATAGAAATTAATCTTTGAAATAATACTACATAAATCACTTAAAATTTATTAGAAATATTAGATTATTTTTCATCTAAAAAATTGATTAAAATAAATATAGTGAATATGAATCGATTGTATATAGTAATTAACATTACCATTATATAAAATTTATTTATTATTGAAATTACATGGGGTTTCAAAACTAACATATAATCAGAGAATCGATAATATATGAGTTTTCTATATAGGATTGATGTACTCAACATCCTATGGGCACTCGATGTGTTGTAAAATGGGATTATATGACTTTACATAATTATATATACTAAAACATGTAGACACATCCAAACATATACATGTTTTCATAGTGATCACACAATATATCATTGTATCTTGAATAACTCTAATTCTTTTCTAGAGGTACTAATTTTCTTACATATATGAAATAATGAAAAAATTTATTTTTTTCAGTGCTAAAAATTCTCATGGGGACATCATTGTTTCCTCACCAAATGATGGTTGAGTTTTTGAAAAACTAATATTGCTACACTAAAAGTGTTTAGAGTTTATTCAATTGGATTTTCTATAAATTTTTACACAAGTATTGAATATGATTTGATATATGGTGAATTTGATGATAAAATTTTAAAAGTGTATTGAAATATATCCAAAGGAGTTCTAAATATGGTTTTACAAGTTATTGTATATGATATAATGTAAGGTGAAATAGAATAAATTCCTTTATGTTTGAGTGTTATATCATAATTAATGATATGTATACATCGTCAAGTATAACATGTATAAATACAAGGAATATCATATTAACTGGATTAAGGAATCTCATAAGGTGTGATATGAATATATCATGCCTTTACCTTGGCTGATCATGTTGTAGGATAATGGAATATTGTTTAGTGGGTTGATCATAAATTCTGATTAACAAAATACCCTTTGACTGATTAAGGCATTCGAACATTAAGTTTTAACTATAAAAAATATTAATGAACCCAATATCAATATTAGTAACATTTAAATAGATGATTTTTTTCTTGAATTATGTCAGAAAATGATTAGATGAACTATAGCGGCATTCTACATGCATATGAATAAATGCACGTAAAGGATCTGGAGTGTCCCGATTCCTATATAAAAATGGTGAAACCAGTAACAACCCTTACTTTTATAAATTAAAAGTCCTCTTGATCTAATTAAATTTCTTATTATGTAAAATTGTTATATAAAATATGAACTTCCATGGCTTTAGGTTTTTTATTTCGAAATACTGTTAAGATTTGTTACTATGCTAATAGAGTCGTTAAACAATTATCACATGATTTGTATAAATATCAGGATTTAACAAATCCAATTTACTTAGAAAGAGGAAGAAATGGTCTCATCTAGTAGAATTGATCCATATTAAGACCATATTTCATAACACATAAAGGAGGTGGCATCACTAGGATTCTCTCTTGACCATTCCCATTTTTAGCTTCAACATGTTAAGAATGAATGGAACCGCCTATGGGAGTAGTGGAAGTTAGTAGAGATTACCGCCCAAGTGATGTTATCTAAGCCACCCCCGGAGTCTATCTCCAGTGCACACCTTACGAATAGGTCTTATACGGGTTTTATAAAAGGTTATGTAACAAGAACCTAGCACTATGACTATGTGAATTATTTTTGTATTGAATAAAGAATATACATTCATTTTATTATCATTACATTGTAAATAGTTTTTAAACCAAAAATATTATTTTTAGTTAATATTAAATTAAAAAATCTATTTGGATGAATTAATGGATTTCTTAATTATATAATATTTTAGAAAATTTTATTACTAAATTAATTTTTATTAAATATAAATTATCGTATAATTTTTAGGAAAACAATTGTAATTTTTATAAAGGATTGAAATCTGTTTTTGTCAAAACCAATGAATTTTTGATAAATGTCAGTTTTTATTTTAAAATTGAAAATTAACATATTAATAAAATTATTTAGATAGAACGAATATTATTTTTTGAATCAAGATTTTTAAATTATCCAATGGTTAATTTTTCATAATTTTCTGAGACTGTCGAATTTTGGGGTAAAAATAAAATACCGTTTAATTATATAATGTGTTTTATTACATCATAATGACCTAATACGGATGTAATAAAATAAAATAAATGATATTTTCAGACACAATATGTTTTATCCTTCGAAAAATGTCATTTTATATTTGTTTTATTAATTTTACGGTTCCTTAGTTGACCATCCAAGACATATAAAACATTTTAACTTTTCAAATTTATTTCCCTAAGTGTGTGACTAACCTCCACATAAGAAAGACTAATATTTTAAGAATTCAGGACATTGGGGAAATAGAATAATGTTTTCTACTCCCCTTTTTCAGAAACCATTGGCAAAAACCATGGCTTGCATTGGGTTTTTCCTAAGTTTATTGTGTAATGTCCAAAAACTAAATAATAATGTATTCCCTCTCTTTTCCTATATAAACCCACCCAAGATCCCACTTACTCTTCGCACAAAGCATTTGGAGGTCAAAAACCACATCCATTCACTCTTTATAATCCTCCCAAGGATCCCCAATCTCCTAAAAAGCCTCTTTCATGCCACTCCCAAGCCTTTGGGATCACTCTTCCATGTAAGGGATTTCTTCATTTCTTATTGTGGTCACAATTTATTTATGTTTCTATACCCATTTATTTTCCATTAAAAATGCTTGAGTTGGATTATCCACCTCCCCCATATTTCTCTCTTTATTTTTGAATTATTATAGACCTCTTTTTCTCTCATTAGTGCCTCCCATGTACACCCATTTCCATGCCGAAATTCTGTACGAAATTTTTCTCTTCTCATTTAGATTCATGAAATTATTTTGTATTATGAATGTAAATTCCATTAAATATGTTGGGAAATGATTCTATATGACCCCCATAATTTCTATTTAATTTCTATATTATGATACACCCATTTATCTCTCATCAACCATTTTTATTAATTCTTATGTCGCGCCATTAGGCTGTCGAAATTGCACCATGATTTTCAAACCAAATTCATAGTGTAGTGAATACCATGCCCATATATCTATCAAGGGTATTAACCTTTATGCACATTTATTTATTGATTATAGTGTTTCATGTATTAATTCCATAGTCCTTTATTGTGGAATAAATGAAGATTTTTAATGAATCCATGTTATATGAAACGTGTGGCACACTTATACATGAAATGAAATGATTAAAAGGTTGCACCCTTATAGCACTCCAATGCATTGGGTAAAGATTAGTATCTTGATACGTCATGTGAAATGAGGATTTAGTCATTATAATTCAACTGAAATGAGGGTTTACTCATGATCTATGTGAAACGAGCCTTGGATCATGCTAAAATCATGTTAATTGTTGTTGCCACATTTCCATGTTATGATAATCATGGTTCATCATGCCTTTGTGACCATGTTTCTATTATGCCCCATTGATATGTCTATTGCCTAAAATGTACTATATTATTCAGGTTATTCATTGTTTACTCCATTACCGGGGTTTATTGATCACCCTTTTCTTATGGATTTCCTCAAATTATCTCATGAAATGATAATTATGAAGGAATGTGTGTAGTAATGTAAAAGAAGTTTTCAAAAACGATGTGTATTTTTATTTTTATTTTTTTATTTAATGTTCTTAATCCCCAAATCTACAAGAACTATCAATATTATATGTTTTATAAAGTGATGATTTTATGTAATAAATTATGTTTAAGTGTGAAATAAAGTGTCACAACCCGTCCTCGGGGCCCGTGCCATGACTACCCTAAGCCCGCCTTCCATAGGCCAGGGGCTGGCGACTAGCACCAAGGCGTAAATCCCGATAAAAAGGGAAGACATTGCTTCTATGAAATGAAAACATAGACAAACAGAGTACTAGAAGAATCTACACTAATTAAGTAGTAAAACAAACGTGCTAAAAGTACAAGGGGACGGAAATACAAGCCCAAAAGAAAGGTACAACTACAACAGAGTGTAAAGTACATCTCAAAGGACAACAGCTGAAAGGTGACAAGCAGCTCCTGGATCGTCCTCTGGATTCCTACCTGAAGGGTAGGTATAGATGTCCTCTTCAGTACTCCACGTCCGTCTGTCTCCTCTGGGTACCGACTCGTCGTGAGATCCACCCCGGGTACCGACTCGTCGTGAGATCTACCTCAGGTCCCGTCTAGCTCTACAAGGCTCAACCATAATCAGTGATGTCCGTCGTCTGCAACCAAGAAAACAATGTGCGGGTGATTCCCATGCAGAGGTGAGTATAAAACACTCAGTAGGGACCCTAATACCCCCAGTGGTCTCCCTGAATTCACAAAGGATAAACCACAAGAAAAGATCCAAACACGAGGTATCATCCAACAATAATTAGGTATATGCCCATACATATACCCAATCCATCAAATCCAGTTCAGTTCCAACTCACAAGCTCAAGTACAATCCAGTCCACTCAGGAAACTAAAACATAATCCCCATAGGAAAGCATAATCAAATCCACACAAGATATCAAGTCAATCACATTGAAGATAATGATTAAATGTCAAGACTCAGCTCAAACCATGATTTTAATCATGATGTCGAAACCATAGCTACTGGGGAACTCCTCCTCTATAGAGTACAGTGGGTCTGCCGCTACAACCAAGCGCTTCCCACTAACCTTGGACTGTTTTAGTACTCCACCTGTCAAGTACTATAGTCCTGCTGCTACAACCAAGCACTTCCCACCATGGGTATGCCGCTACAACCAAGCGCTCCCCCTCATAGCCTACCGAGGTACTCTTTCTGTTGAGTATCGCTGGTCTACCGCTACAACCAAGCACTCCTCCTCCATGGGTCTGCTGCTACAACCAATCACTCCCCACTACAATATCAGAAACACTCTGAGTCGAGCGATCAGTAGTCGCCAAGTCTCAGCCAGCTATAGGGTTACTGCACAGAGAGAACTCATTTCTGAGAGGGTCCACTCCATGAGCCAAAGGTGTCGATACATCAATTGACACGTAGTCCGGAATTTTTGTATCCCAATGTTCCGTCTCGACAAAAGGAACTCAATGCGACAGGCGGTGCGTCATTCGGACGCCCGGTCTGAGAGTTATTGGCTTGTTCATTTCAGGGGCCCGATTGGTTTTTAATTCAAAACCAACATGACCATACTCCAACTGCATCCAAACCCCGAGCTGAGTAAGCCAAAAGGTCCGTCTGACTAAGAGGAATCCAAAAAAGTCAATGACATGTCAATCAGACGCCCGAAGCTCATGTTATAGGCATTTCCGCTCCGAGGGCCCGGTTGGTTTTGTGTTCGAACAAACCCGGCCATACCAAAAGTTCTCCAAAACCCTGAGTGTAACAACTGGAAATGACCGTCTCGATCCAAGGATCACATCTCAACTGACGGTTCATTGATCGGAGGTCCCTAGCCCATGTTATGAGCATTTAAACGATCTGTTCGGTTTTAGGAGGGTTTGGGCCCAGACCGACCCGGCCCGGAACCCCTTGGGTCGGCCCGAACAGGGCCAACTGGACCCGGTTCCGGGTCCGGCACAATAGGGTGCTGTCCGAAATGGCTGGCACGGCCTGGCCCAACACGAGTGTCCCGTCCTGACGCAGGCGCGGTCCGCTTGTTGAGCGGGTAAGCCGCTCCGACTGAGCGGGATGTAGGACGGGGGGGGGGGGGGGGCTGCCCCCCTTGATGGTGTAACGACCGACCATTTATGGCCATCCGTTAGCATGCCCACGGGACTTGAAGGGTCCCGCCCCCAGATGGCTCCAGTGGCCAGCCCGGCATGCCTCCCCCTCCCGAACCGCCGTGACCAAAGGGCCGCCGCTCTTGATGCTCTGGCGGCCGGAACATTCGGCCACCCCCTGTTGCTGACTGCCGCGGACCTAGGCCGCGACCTTCCTTCAACCAGCGCAGCGTGTAGACGCCGCGGCCCTCTACTATGGCCCACCCCGGTCGCGGCCCTCTGTCGCAGCCCACCCCAGCCATGGCCCTCCATGGTTCTCCGGCGTGGCGCGATGGTGCCGCACCCCTCTACCGTGGCCCGACTCTGGCCGCATCTTCTTTTGGCCTCAACGGTGTGGCGCGGTGGCACCACACTCCTTCACTGCATTTTGTTCCTCGTTTCCGCACGGTACCGTTGCACTGCACCATCTCGTTCCAAACCATAATGAAAAATCAACAAAATGGGGAGGAGGTTCAGCCGTGTTCGTGCGGTCCGACCTCCTCTTGTTATCTTGATAAGAGACGGCATAATAAACAACAAAGAGGAACATGAATTTAATCTTGAACGTAAAACTAATCCCTACGTTTTTTCCCGCAATCAAATAATCCCAACCCACAACATATTCTTTCACAGATCAACTTAATATTGAGTTGATCCACGTTCTTTTTTTTCGAAGGAAATAAACATGGGTTTATTAACATTCACAAATCAGTCCCCTACCACGATAACGGGTTGATGATCAGTGAGCATTGCAGAAAATGATGTTCTAGGGAGAGGTTCCGTACACATTGATGGAGATCATCCGAGGTGGGGCGGTGTCTTACAAAGACTGCAGAGATGAGGAGAAAGGCACGACGATCGCTCCTTTCAGTGATGGCGTTCTTCGTCGAGGTCTTGACGTTCTTCGCGTTCTCCAACAAAGAAGATGATGACTCCTCAAGATTTGATTATTCTCTGCCAAATCCTCTCACACGACAAACCCCAAAATAAAAAAAGTTTCACCCTTATTTATTAATCCCAAGCCATGAATTCCCAAGATTTCAATATTAAACTCTTAATTAAATTCATTGAATAACTTAATCAAATCATTTAATGAGAGAGTTGACTTGTAATTAAGAGGAGGAGAGGATGAGTCACACATTAAAGATAGGGGGTGTTTAATGGGGTGTTAGGAAATTTAAGGAGGTGGGGGCTCGTGTGGGCCCCACCCCAACTTCCTCACAACTTCCTTTTCCCTAACACTTAGATTACTAGTGGTAAAATAAAATTATAATTGTAAAACAACTATAATTTTATTCTTGAAATTTATAACAACTCCTTCCGAGCAAACACACCTTTAGAAATGGTGTTCTTAAGTGATTACCGGCACTACGGTTTCATCGGTGCCCTCAGAATTTGATTCCAAGCACCAGTTCAATAGTTAGGAAAACCCGCTCGTTCGTTCACTGAACATACCCAATCTAAACTTCGGAAATTGATTCCGGGCACACTGGGCCTCGGAATGAGGTGCCGTCAGAAACTGCAGACTCATAAAATTCCAAAGAAATTAGGAAAAAAATTTCCCTGAAATTTCCAGGTCTTTACATTACTCCCACCTCAGGGATTTATGTCCCTGTAAAGCTATAACACAAACTAGGGAAACAAAAGAGGGTACTGAGCATGCATCTGAGCCTCCTGCTCCCAAGTTCTCTCCTGGAGGTTTCCGTGTTGCCACCTGAGTCGTATTAGAAGAATTGATCGTCCATGAAGGACCCGCTCATGTAGATCCACAATCTCCACCGGGACCTCCACAAAAGTCACCCCATCATCAAAGATATGATTTGGGTCACCCACATATCTCCTCAGCTGAGATACGTGGAAGTCATTGTGCACCTGGTGCAACTGAGGTTGATGGGTCAAGTGGTAAACCACCTCACCTACCCTATTGAGGACCTAGAAATGTACGATGAAGCAAGGAGATATCTTTCTGCCCTGGCCAAATCTCCGTAATTCACGTCGAGGTGAGACCCGTAGGAAAACGTGGTCTCCATCCTCAAACTCCAGTGGTCCCCGCCTCCTATCAGCGTAAGAATTTTGTCGGATCTGAGCTGTCCTCATCCGCTCTTGGATGACCTGGACCTTCTCTGGTCCTAAAAGAGATGCTAAGATTTATTCTTTTCTGATAAAATAAATCTGGTCTCATCCACAGGATGAACCACGTTCTTTTCCTAATACAGTCAATCCCAACATGGATGATACTAATATATACCAAGGATGACAACGTAAGGCCACGACACTACTACCAAGAGATACAACCATTAATCTCGCCTCCAAGGGTTGATTCACACTGTTGGCATCAGTGTGTGGTCACTGGGTCTCCTCAAGTAGGTATCTCAAAAATGAGGGTCAAGTCAACGGTTTTTAAACCAGAACCTCTTAGTACACAAAAAGAGAGGAAGAAAATGTCCCAAGGAAAAGTGTCTTTTATTATTGCATCTCAAGTACAAAGACACACAACAAAGACAACAAGGAAGCTAGAAAAACCAAGATCAAAGGACCCATGCCTGGAACTAGTCCCGCTCATGTCCATCTACTCCCGGAGCTCCATGGTCGTAAGTCTCAGCTGCTTGAAGATGATCTCTCCCATGTCCATCTATTCCCTGCGGTCTGGGTGGACCTCTTGGTGGTGGTGGTGGAAACACCTCAAAGCGTCATCCACCTCCAGCTGCACAGCCAGCTCCCCTGCCTTTGTCTCCTGCTCCTTGCGGTCCGCCTCGATCGAACCTCTACCTCTGCCTGGGAGGTCCTTCATTTATCAGCTGATCATCTGTATTTCTGGTCAGATAGTCACGTACCATGTGATGAACCCTGCCGCAGGAGTAACACTGTCCACTCATGGTAAGTCATTCTCCACCGTGGGTGCCTCGCACACACGATCCTGTGTCATGCGGTCAACCACCTGTGGGTATGGTCCTCTTGGACCTCTACGTCATCTGTCTACTGCCCACTGCAGAAGACTCTACCGCATGCCGGCTTGTGGTTGGTCCTACTGCTGGAGACTGCTCAGCAAGGAAACTCTCCACTAATAGGGCTCGATCCAACACCCATGTCTGCGTTGGGATGCTGTGAGAAACAATTGAAGCTGTGATCTCTCTCCTGAGCCCCTTCTCGAAGGTTCGGGCCCTGAAGAATAGGTCCCATACCATGTCTGTGGAATAGCATTAGAGATCGGTAAATCTCACCAAGTACTGGGCTACCGTCATGCTGCCCTTCCACAGCTGTAGTAGCTCCTGAATGCGAACCTCATGGAGGGTGGCTAGGACAAACTCTGAGCGGAAGAGACACTCAAAGTCCATCTAGAGGAGAGATGCCTCATCGTGTACCAGGAGCATCAGGCTCCACTATATGCCTGCTGCTTCCTGAAGGAGGCTGGAAGCAAGGATCACCATGAAGTCTGCTGGCGTCCCTACCAATCTAAAAACTCAAACAACAGCCTCCATCCAACCCTCGGCTGCCTGAGGGTCCATCTCCCTGCGGAACCTTGGAGGCCTCTGACGCTGTAACTCGTGCATTGAACTAAGGCGACGTTCACTCTTAGCGGATGGGTCTGGTGGCATCGGTGGCTTGGCGGGTAGAGGTACTGCTGGTGCCTATGCTGAAAAAGGGCCCTGTACTGAGGCCTCGTCGCTCAGTGGGTTGTCCTCTCGTACAAATCTCAGAACCCTAGATGGCTGTCGTCATGGGGCCATCCTAAAAAGAAACAGGCGTGCCAGGGTCAAAACATTATACCTGGTGAGTTGACACAAAGTAATCACAAGAAAACTTCTGAAACACACATGCAAACAATGTTTTCGTGCATTGAGTCGGAAATCAGAAGTCAGGGCCCTCATATATGGATATGTCGACCGTCACACCAACACTGGACTCCCCGAACTGATAACCACACTCAATACCCTTAACATTATTGCTTCACACAGAATAAAGATCAGAGTCCCGAGTTCTGCAGTAGAATCGAACTCCTCTGATACCAATTTGTCACAACCCGTCCTCCTGGCCCGTGCCTTGACTACCCCAAGCCCGCCTTCCATAGGCAAGGGGCTAGCGACTTGAACCAAGGTGTAAATCCCGATAAAAAGGGAAGGCATTAATTTTTTGAAAAGAAAACACACACAAACAAAGTATGAGCAGAAGCTACACTAAGTGAGAAATAAAACAAACATGCTGAAAGTACAAGGGGCCAGAAATACAAGCCCAAAAGAAAGGTACAGCTACAACAGAAAGTAAAGTACAACTCAAAGGACAACAACTGAAAGGTGACAAGAAACTCCTGGATCGGCCTCCGGATTCCTACCTGAAGGGTAGGTACAAATGTCCTCCTCAGTACTCCACATCAATCCGTCTCCTTTGGGTACCGACTCGTCTTGAGATCCACCTCCGGGTACCAAATTGTCGTGAGATCCACCTCTGGATACCGACTCGTCATGAGATCCCCCTCTGGGTACCGTCCAGCTCTACAACCCTCAACCATGATCAGCGATTTCCGTCATCTGCAACCAACACAATGAAGTGCAGGAGAATCCCATGTAGGTGTGAGTATAGGATACTCAGTAGAGACCCCGAGACCCCTGGAGGTCTCCCTGAATTCACAATGGATAAACCACAAGAAAATATACAAACATGAACTATCATCCAACACTACCTAGGTATATGACCATACATATACCTAAGTCATCAAATCCAGTTCAGTTCCAACTCACGAGCTCAAGTACAATCCAGTCCACTCAGGAAAGTAAAACATAATCCACATAGGAAAGCATAATCCAATCCACACAGGATATCAAGGCAATCACATCGAAGATAATTATTGAAAGTCAAGACTCAGCTCAAACCAGGATTTTAATCATGATGTCAAAACCATAGCTACTGGGGAACTCCTACTCTATCGAGTACAGTGGTTCTGCCGCTATGACCAAGCACTTCCCACTAACCTTGGACTGTTGTAGTACTCCACCTGTCGAGTACTGTGGGCTAGCTGCTACAACCAAGCGCTTCCCACCATGGGTCTGCTGCTACAACCAAGCGCTCCCCCTCATAGCATATAGAGGTACTCCTTTTGTTGAGTACCGCGGGTCTGCCGCTACAACCACGCACTACCCACTGGGCTATCCGAAACACTCCGAGTCGATCGATCAGTAGTCGTCAAGTCTCAGTCAGCTCTAGGGTTCCTGCACACAGCATGCTCGTTTCTGGGAGGGTTCAATCCACGAGCCAAGGGGGTCGATACATCAACTGACATGTATTCCAGATTTGATGTATCCCAAAGTTCCATCCCGACAAAAGGAATCAACGTGACAGGCAGTGCGTCATTCGGACGCCCGGTCTGAGAGTTATTGACTTTTTTGTTCCAGGGGCCCGTGTTGTTTTCAATTCAAAACCAACCCGACCATACTCCAACTACATCCAAACATCGATCGGAGTAAGCAAAAATGTCTGTATCACTAATAGAAATCCAATAAAGTCGATGACACATCTATCAGACGCCCGGAGCTCAAGTTATAGGAATTTCCTATCCTATGGTCCCGTTGGTTTCATGTTCGAACCAATCCGGCCATACAAAAAGTTTTTCAAAACTCTGAGTGTAATATACAGAAATGATCGTCTCGATCCAAGGATTGCATGACAACTGATGATGCATCGATCAATGGTCTGTAGCCCCTATTACAGGCATTTAAAAAACCTTTTCTGGTTTGAAGGGGGGGTTTGGGCCCGGACCGACCCAGCCCAGAACCCCCTGGGTCGCCCCGAACCGGGTCGACCCGACCCGGTTCTGGGTCCGGACCAATAGGGCGCGGCCTGGCCCAGCAGGCACGGCCCAGCCCGGCGCGGGGGTCCGGCCCGGTGCGGGCGCAACCCGCGTGTTGAGCGGCTCGACCGCTTCGGCCGAGCAGGATGCGGGGGGGGGGGGGGGGGCTTCCCCTCTTGATGGTTTAACGGCCAACCATTTATGGGCGGCCTTTAGCGCGCCCGTGGGACCCGATGGGTCTGACCCCCAGCTGGCTCCAGTGGTCGGCCAGGCCGACCGCTCCCTCACGAACTGCCGCGGCCAAAGGGTCACGACTCTTGATGCTCCGACGGCCGGAAAGTCTGACCACCCCCTGTTTCTGATCGCCACGGCCCTAGGCCATGGCCTTCCTTCAACCGGTGCGACACGTCGACACCGTGCCCCTCCGCCATGGCCCGCCCCAGCCGCGACCCCACATGGTTCTCCAGCGCGGCGCGACAACGCCGCGCCCCTCCACCGTGGCTGTACTCGAGCCGCGACTTCTTTCGGCCTCAACGGCACGACATGATGGTGCCACGCTCCTTCACCGCGTGTTGTTCCTCCTTCCTGCATGGTGCCATTGTACCTCTCCACCTCGTTCCAAACCATAACAAAAAATCAACAAAATGGGGTGGAGGTTTGGCCGTGTTTCTGCGGTCCGACTTCCTCCTGTTATCTTGATAACAAGGGGAATAATAAACAACAATGAGGAACATAAATTTAATCTTGAATGTAAAACAAATCCCTAATTTTTCCCCCGCAATCGTAATATGAACGTTATGAATAGTAAATAAGAGTAAAATTACCTATGAATAATAAAATAAAATTTATACATCTTAGAAAATGACAATTTGACATTAGTAAACGTTTGTGGCATTTTATAAGTCATAAATAAATAATTATAATTAATTAATTAATTTAAAATAATATTTATTCCCTTGAAATGTATTCAAAAAGTATTGAATCAATGTCTAATAGTTTTTAGATAATTTTATAAGACCCTACATAATTTTTGAACGAACTAAAAAATCAGTTTTAATTTTAAAAACGGGTTTTTAAGTAAATTATGATTTTAATTAAGAATTAAATTAATAATATTTAAAAAATTATTTTTGAAAAATAGACATCATTTTTGGATCCTCCACGTGTAATAGTATTATGTTTTTTATCTTTGAAATGATGTAATAGTAAAGAAATAAAAGGTCGGGTCGCTATAGTTGGTATCAGAGGAAAGGTTTAGTTAATTTGGGAATTAGGATTAGTAAACCCTAGAGAAAACCTCTAACATGAGAATAAGTACAAATATGTACACACAAATATTTACCTAGGGATCCCATATGTTATGTTTTTGGTATAATTTTAAAATGAATAAGTTATTCATGACTTGTTTACTTATGTTCTGTTCTAACCTTCTCTATTTTATAAAATGGTTGGAACCAGGAGAAATCAAGCCAAAAAATCTTGCGAGGGCCAATGCAACGATTGCCCGAACGACATCCCCAATGATTTTGGAGGTGGAGTTCAAAACATCATGGCGATGCTTACCCAATTATCTCAGGTTATGAATGATAACCATAATAATGGGGAATATCTTCCTTCAACAAAGATGGGGAAACTAGCTATCGAATGTTTTATGCGGTAACGACCACCGACATTTTGTGGATCTTCCGATCCACTAGTTGCAGAATAGTGGGTCAACTCCATGGAGAAGATATTTTCTGTTCTTCACTATTCTGAGATGGAGATGGTGACTCTAGCCATTTAACGTCTAGATGGAGAAGCTGATCAATGGTGGGCTTTGATTAAGAACACCAAGCTAAGGGAGGAAATTGAAGAGATGGAATGGGAAGAATTTAAGATAATGTTTCTTAATAAGTACTTCCCATGAACTCTTCACACGAAGATAGAGAGAGAATTCATAGAGCTCATGAAAAAGGAAGGAGAATCAGTCACAAGCTATGAAGCAAATTTCACAAGGCTTGCAAGGTATGCTTCGGGTTTTGTTATCAGCAATGATAGCAAAATTGATAGATTCTTTAGTGGATTAAAACCACATCTTCGAAAGGAACTTGCAATTCGAGGCTTTAGGAGTTATGAAGAAATTGTTTAGTGTTATCTAAAAGTGGAGATGGTGTTTGGAGAATGGGCCCATGGCTGTGGTGATAAGAAAAGAAAGATGGAGTTTCAAGCTGGTGGATCTAGTGGCAAAGGTGGGAAGAAAAATCAACGACCCACATGCCAAAAATGTGGGAAGTTGCACCATGGGAACTGCCTCAAAGGTACGGGGAAATTCTTTAAGTGTGGGAGAGAAGGACACCATGCTCAAGAGTATTGAAAAGACATGAAAATGAAGGATAATTTTGCTGATTAAAGGAGAGAACCACGCGTGGTTCAATGTTACAACTATAGGGAGCTAGGGAACTATTCAAACCAGTGCACTAAACCTCGAGCTCTCGAGGGTAATCAATGCCAACAACCACCAAAGCCAAAGGAACAAGGGAAGGCTTATGCCATCACTACTACGGAGGTGGAACATGATAATGAAGTCGTACAAGGTACACTTACTATTCACTCAAGAATGGCAACAGTCTTATTTGATTCTAGTTGTACGCATTCCTTTATATCTTGCATGTTTGCTAGAACTATAGAATCGAAGCCCCGAAAACATGAAGTAGAGATATCTGTAAAAACACCAAGTGGAACAATCATTGCAACCCATGTGTTTGACTCTTCTCCTATTGACGTGTGTTGGAAGATTCTTCTGGAAAATCTTGTAATACATCCCTTGGTGGAATTCGACGCTATAATGGGAATGGATTGGATCTCATTATATAGAGCACATATCAACTATCGGGAAAAGGAAATATATTTTCATATTCCGAACCATCCCATGATCTGCTAAAAATGAAAGGAAGATCATGAATATCCTTTGAAAAATCCTTCAATGGTGTGGGTGTTTATTCCTATGAAGAAGTATACCTTTCCCAAATGGTTGAGTCGAAGGAAAGTTCCATCCTTGAGGAAATTCCCATCGTAAGGGAATACAGTGATGTATTTCCCAAAGAGTTACCCGGAATTCCCCTGGATCGTGAGGTAGAGTTCTCAATTGAACTCATACCCTGAGCTACTCCTATATCGAAGTGTCCCTATAGGATGGCTCTTATCGAACTGAAGGTGTTAAAGAAGAAGTTGTAAGAGAATCTGGAAAAAGGGTTCATACACCCTAGTGCATCACCTTGGGGTGCGCCAATGCTCTTTGTAAAGAAGTAGGATGGAACCAAGCGGCTATGTATCGATTATCGGTAACTCAACAAGATCACCATAAAGAACAAGTATCCTCTCCAAAGGATTGATGACTTGTTCGACCAGTTAAGAGGAGCTCAATACATCTCAAAGGTGGATCTTCGTTCTGGATATCATCAAGTAAAGCTGAAGAAGGAATATATTCAGAAGACTGCCTTCCATACAAGTTATGGGCACTATGAGTTTTTGGTGATGCCCTTCAGACTTACTAATTCCCCTGAAATCTTCATGGATTCGATGAATAGAGTCTTTAGACACTACATTGAGAAATTTGTGGTTGTGTTTATCGATGATATTCTCATCTACTCCAAGATCAAGGAGGAACATGAAGAACATCTAAGACTTTTTTTGGCAACATTGAGAAAGGAGAAGTTGTACGCCAAGTTTAGCAAGTGTGCCTTTTGGATGAATCAAGTCACGTTCTTGGGACATGTGATCACAAGTGAGGTAATTTCTGTGGATCCTTCAAAGACAGAGGCAATTAAAGAATGGCCCAGGCCCTCTAGTGTCACAGAAATCCGTAGTTTTCTTGGATTAGCTGGATACTACCGACGTTTTTTGAGAAACTTCTCACGATTGTCAAGCCCGCTAACTAAGTTAACAAGGAAAGGGGTAAAGTATGTATGGATGAAAGAATATCATGGAAGCTTCAAGGAGATAAAGAGAAGGCTGATCACTGCACCTCTACTCACACTACCGAAAAGTGGAGAATGTTTTGTGATATACAATGATGCTTCAAAGAAAGGCTTGGGTTGTGTACTCATGCAAAATGATAATGTGATAGCCTATGCGTCATGACAGTTGAAGATCCATGAGCAGAACTACCCAACGCATGATCTAGAGCTGGCAGCCGTGATTTTTGCCTTGAAAATCTGGTGGCACTACCTTTATGGAGAGAAGTGTGACATATACACCGACCACAAGAGCCTAACGTATATATTCACACAAAAGGAGCTCATCATGCGTCAAAGGAGATGGTTAGAGGTAATCAAGGATTACGATTTCTCTATTCACTATGATCCTGGGAAGGCGAACAAGGTAGCTGATGCTCTAAGTAGAAAAGAACCTATTCCCCTATCCATGTTGAGGATTTAGAAAGACCCTCTCTTCTTGGACATGAAAAGAATAGATTTGGGAATCATAAGGGCAGCGGATACATCCTACCTTGCCCAAATGATTACGCAACCATCCATCCAAAAAAAGATTAAGGAAGCACAAAGGGATGATGTGGAGATACAAAAGAGGGTGAATGTAGTAAAGGAAGGGAAGCTACAAGAGTTCCATATCGATGATGATGGTGTGATTCGGTTTGGAACGTAGCTTTTTGTGTCTTCATCACCCTAGATAAAGAAGGAGCTATTGGATAATGCACATAGCTCAAATTTCTCTATCCATCCTGGAAGTACCAAGATGTATCGTGATCTACGAGAGAACTTCTAGTGAGATAACATGAAGAAGGAGATTGTAGAATATATATCAAGGTGCTTGGTATGTCAGCAAGTTAAAGCTGAGTGAAAAAAGTCCAAAGGTATGATGCAGCCATTTCCTATACCCGTGTGGAAATGGAAAAATGTTACTATGGACTTTGTCACGGGTCTCCTGAATATGTCAAAGGGAAATAATGCAATATGGGTTGTGGTTGATCGACTCACCAAGACTGCCCATTTTATCGCTTTTCAGGAAGACCTCTCACTTGAACAACTTCCAAGGATATATGTGAAGGATGTAGTGAGATTGCACGGTGTTCCACTCTCGATTGTCTCTGACCGTGATCCAAGGTTCACATCAAAGTTCTAGAGGAGACTTCAACATGCTTTGAGTACTGAATTAAATTTCAGCATGTCCTATCACCCCCAAACTGATGGCCAGTCTGAAAGGACTATTCAGATGCTTGATGATATGCTATGAGCCGCCTCTCTTGAATTCAAAGGTGGTTGGGATCAGCATCTCCCATTGGTTGAGTTCTCATACAACAATAGCTTCCACTCGAGTATTTAGATGGCTCCGTATGAAACTCTTTATGGGAAGCGATGTAGAACTCCAACCTGTTTGGATGAAGTTGGAGAACGAAAGCTAATTGGTCCTGATCATTTTCAATAGATGACAGTGAAGGTTCAGGTCATCTAGAAACACATCAAAGCCACTCAAAGTCGGAAAAAGAGCTATGATGACAATCGTCGAAGGGACTTGGAGTTTGAAGTTGGAGATATAATCTTCCTTCTAATATCTCCGTGGAAGAGAGTCATCAGATTTGGGAAGAAAGGGAAGCTAATCCCAAGGTACATTGGCCCCATTGAGATCCTTGACCGTATAGGATCTGTGGCCTATCATCTGGCACTTCCACCGAATATGACTCAATTTCATGATTTGTTTCATGTATCACTACAGAGGAAGTACATACCAGACCCCTCACATGTACTAAACTCAGAGGTGGTGTAGCTGAAAGATGATCTCTCCTATGAGGAGCAGCCAGTAAAATTTTTGGATCGAATTGATAAGGTTCTACGCAACAAGACAAGATGCCTTGTCAATGTATTATGGAGGAACCATAAGCATGAGGAAGAAACTTGGGAACCAGAAGATGCAATGAAGGAGAAGTACCCTCACCTGTTTGTGTAATGTGAAATTTTAGGGGAGAAATTTCTTAAGGGGGGAAGAATGTAACAACCCAAACTATTTCAATGGAAAATTCCCTTCTTATATTTATGTCATAAAATGACAAAATAATGAACTACTAAGTGATCAGTGACCTTTAAACATAATTTTGTCACCCCTATGTTTGAAATTTTAAAAATCCGACATACACAGTTGTGTTCAAGATAGTTTTTGGAGTCTAATGAAACAAAAATATTTTTTGGTGAATAGTAACCTACCCTTATGAATAGTAACCTACCCTTATGAATAGTAATATGACCGTTATGAATAGTAAATAAGAGTAACATTACCTATGAATAATAAAATAAAATTTAGACATCCTAGAAAATGACAATTGGACATTAGTAAACATATTTGGCATTTTATAAGTCATAAATAAATAATTATAATTAATTAATTAATTTAAAAGAATATTTATTCCCATGAAATGTATTCATAAAGTATTGAATCAATGTCTAATAGTTTTTAGATAATTTTATAAAACCCTACATAATTTTTGAAAGAACTACAAAATCAGTTTAATTTTAAAAACTGTTTTTTAAGTAAATTATGATTTTAATTAAACATTAAATTAATAATATTTAGAAAATTATTTTTGATAAATGGACATCATTTTTTGATCCTCCACATGTAATACTATTATTTTGTTTATCTTTGAAATTATGTAATAGTAAAGAAAGAAAAGTCCGGGTCACTATAGAGATCATCCGAGGTGGGGCGGCGTCTCACACCAGTTGTAGAGATGAGGATAAAGGCACGACAAACGCTCCTTGTAGGGACGGCATTCTTCATCTATGTCTTGACGTTCTTCGCATTCTCCAACAAAGAAGATGATGACTCTTCAATATTTGAGTATCCTCTCCCAATTCCTCTCACACAACAACCCCAAAAATGAAAAAAAAGGTTCACCCTTATTTATTAATCCCAAGCCATGAATTCCCTAGAATTCAAAATTCAACTCTTAATTAAATTCATTGAATAAATTAATCAAATCATTTAATGAGAGAGTTGAATTTTAATTAAGATGAGGAGAGGATGAGTCACACATTAAAGCTAGGGGGTGTTTAATGGGGTGTTAAGAAATTTAAGGAGGTGGGTGCTCGTGTGGGCCCCACCCCCAAATCCTCACAACTTACTTTTCCATAACACTTAGACTACTAGTGGTAAAATAAAATTATAATTGTAAAACCACAATAATTTTATTCTTCACATTTTTAACTACTCCTTCCGAGCAAACACACCTTTGGAAAAGGTGTTCCTAATCGATTACCAGCACCGTGGTTTAATTGGTGCCCTCAGAATTCGATTCCGAGCACTGGTTCAAAAGATAGGAAAACCCGCTCGTTCATTCACTGAACATACCTGAGATAAACTTTTGTAATTGATTCCGGGCACACCGGGCCTCGGAATGAGGTGCCGTCAGAAACTACAAACTCGTAAAATTACAAAGAAATTAAGAAAAAAATTTCCTTAAAATTTTTGGGTCTTTACATAACATGAAGGGTTGTTGTGGTTGGTATCAGAGGACAGGTTTAGTTATTTTTGGGATTAGGATTAGAAAACCCAAGTGAAATCATTAGGGATAAGACTGAGCATAATAAAAACATTCCTAGATTTTGGTGAGTATTGATTAAGTGGTTTATCAAAAAAATACATCTTTTTTTGGATACGATCTGGTCGAGGTGGCTCTCACACAGATGTATCCAGGGGTAAAACCCCAAAAAACCTCTTTGAGATAGACTTAAATGGAAACTAGTGCACGACAATGAACCATACTACACTCTTGGTTACAACAGTCCTTCGGGATATGATTTTGGAAATTCAAAAGCTTAGTATGAACCATTTTTAAGGGAATTAAATAAAATTCCCCTAAGAATATATGTTAGGATGTTGATCCTGGATAACATAGATTGAAACCTCTAAATTCATAAGTTTAGGAAATAAAATTAATTTATAATTCATCCATTTTTGTCCTTGGATTACCCTTCATGTGTTACCCCTAACTTTCCTTTTATTAAATCCAATGGATGGTAATTAGAGGAATCTTTCTAACAAACAATGTGAAGATAACTGTGAAAACTATTCTAATGAGATACCAATCCGATGGGAGTGGGAATCACAAACATTGTCATGATACTCTCTCAGTTAACTCGAGTTTTGAATAGAAACATGGGTCAAGAGGAATTTTCAACCCCCTAATAAAGAACAAGTCGCAATTGAGAGCATCATGAGAAAAAGGACTCCTACTTTTAATGGATCATCTGATCCCTCAATCATCGAACAATAGATCAAATCCATTGAAAATATCATTTCCATTCTTCAGTGTTCTAAAATAGAGAAGTTTCTTATTGATTATTATCGAATAGAGGGTGAAGTTGATCAACGGTGGACATTGATAAAAAATACAAAGTCTGAAGAAGAAATGCAGGCATTAGAATAGAATGATTTTCATAAAATGTTTCTCGATAAGTATTTTCCTCACACCCTCCGACTTAAGATGGAAAAATACTTATTTTCCATAAAGAAAAAAAGACGAAAAATCCATAAAAGTGTACAAGGAAAACATTCTAAGGCTTTCACAATATTCCACCGGATTTTTTGTTACCCCCATAATGCAAGGTTTACTTCTTCTTTGGTGGGATAAAACCTAGCATACAGAAATCCCTACTGATCCATGACATTGAGAGCTATGATGAAATTTTCTGATGTTCCATCTAAGTTGAAATAGAGATCGAAGAATCTCAAGGGTTTCATGGGGATAATAATCATATGGTGGAATTCAATTCTAGTGTTCCAATGGATATATAAAATAGTGCTAAGAATATCTAGCACCACACTTGCTAAAGGTGAAGAAAGAAGCACCCTGGAAATTGCTTGAAGAGGACAAGGAAATGCATTAGGTGTGGAAGAGAAGGGCACTTGGCCATTAACTACTGACAAGAAAAAAACTTGTGGCTATGGAAGAGGAGAGGAACACACTATATAACCCTAAACATGTTGATCATTTCTTCAACTATAAATATTTAGGGAACTTTGCAAACCAGTGCTCTAAGCCTAGGGTTTTCGGAGGCAACCAACAATCTTCAAGGAAGAAATGGTGAGATTTTTCCATCACTACCACCGATGTGAACCTCGAAAACAAAGTGGTGACTGGTACAATAGTTATTCATTCAATAATAGAAAAAATTATTTGTTGATTCTGGTTGTACACATTCTTTTATATCCTGAATTTTTAGTAGAACAATCCCAACACTACCACAAGTTATGGAAGTAAAGATGCCGGTGTGAATGAAAAATGAGGAAATCATCGCAGCCCATGAATATAACTCCTCCCCTATAATAATTTTTGGATTGAACATCTTGGAGAACCTTGTCATACTCCCTCTAGTGGAATCTGAGGCAATTGTTAGCATGGATTGGCTTTCCCTGTATAGAGAAAACATAAATTTCCATGTGAGTAAAATCACTCTCCATGTGGAGAATTGACCTCAGATTCTCTACAAGTGCAAGGAGGAGGATGAATATTCCTTAACACCATCTTCTCAAGCATGAATATTACTTCCCTATGAGGACATATATCTAGCACATATGATTGAGTCTAAGCGAGAAACCATCCTTGAATACATTCTTATTGTGATAGAATTTGATGAAGTCTTTCCTGAGGAATTACCTGGTCTTACTGCTAGAAGAGATGTTGAATTATCAATTGATCTTATAACATAGGCATTTCTGATATCCAATACTCTATATAGAATGGATGTTTTTGATATTTAGGATCTGAAGAAACAACTATAGGATAACCTGGATATAGGGTTTATACACCCAAGTGCTTCACTAGAGGGTGTACCAGTCCTCTTCATCAAGAAGAAGGATGAGTCAATGCGCCTTTGCATTGATTATCATGAGCACAATAAAATAACGATAAAGAAAAAGTAATCTCTGACTCAAATTGATGACTTTTTTGATCAGATATGTTTATCACAATACTTCTCCAAGGTGGATTTATGTTCTGCATATTTCCAAGTAAGGGTGAAGAAGGAGGATATATCCAAGACTAATTTTCATATAGGATACATGCACTATGAATTTATAGTAATGCCTTCTGGATTCACTAATTCTCAAAAAATATTCATGGAATTTATGAATAGAGTATTTAGATACTAACTAGAAAAATTTATAGTACTCTTTATAGATGATATTATAATATACTCCAAAACCTTGGAGGAGCATAAGGAGCATCTGAGCACTACACTAGAGACCGTGCGAAAGAAGAAGATCTATGAAAAGTACATCCAGTGTGAGTTATAGTTGAATTAGGTCTCATTATTGGGTCATATCATCACAAGCAATTTAATATATGTGGATCCCTCAACGATAGCTGCAATTGAGGGATGACTAAGGCCAACATCGGTAACAGATATCCGTAGCTTCTTTGGGTTAGCTGGATATTATCATCGATTTGTTAGAAATTTCTCACGACTTTCAAACCCTCAAACCGAGTTAACTAATAAGGGGGTAATGTTTTCATGGATTGATGAATGTGAAGATAGCATCACGGAGTTGAAAAAGAGTCTTATCACTGCGCCCGTGCTCACACTACCCACAAGTGGAGAACATTTTGTTGTATTTAGTGATGCTTTAAAGAAAGGACTGGACTGTGTATTGATGAAAAATGAGGAAGTCATTGCCTATGCTTCAATGAAATTGAAATTTCATTAGAAAAAATATCCAACACATGATCTGGAGTTGGCTGCAGTAATCTTCTCTTTGAAAATTTGGCAACATTACCTCTTTTGGGAGAAGTGTGAAATATACACGAATCACAAAAGCATCAGGTTTATATTCATAAAGAAAGTTTATAACATATGCCAATGAGGATGGTTAGATCTTATCAAAGTCTATGAGTACTCAATCCATTACCACCCTAGGAAAGAGAACAAGGTGGCATATTATCTAATTAGAATGTATCCAACAATTTTATCATTCATGATAATGGAAAAGGATTTAATGTTATTAGATTTAATGAAGATGGATATGGGAATCATAAAGAAGGGACCATAATCATTCCTTTAAAAAATGATTTCTCAACTATCTATTTTGGAAAGGTTAAAGGTTTCTTAAAAGGATGATGTGGGAATTTCGAAGAAAGTTGAAACTATTAGAAAAGATAAATCCTCAGAGTTCAATGATAATGAAGGAATTGTGAGATTTGGGACAAGACATGTGTTCTTTAAAATCCAAAGTAAATAAATGAACTTCAGGATGATGTACATAGTTCAAATTTCTCCATTCACCCAGGAAACAAAAATATGTATCGAGATCTATGTGGGAATTATTGGTGGGATAACATGAAGACGGAGATCGATGAGTATATATCAAAGTGTCTGGTATGTTTGCAATTGAAGTATGAGAGACATAAGTCTAAGGGGAATATGAAACCATCACCCATACTAGAATGAAAATGGGAGAACATAACCATGGACTTTTTCACTAGACATACGAAGGTATCTAAAGGAAACAATGATATTTGGGCTCTTGTGGATTGTCTTTCAAAGATTGCACAATTCATTGCAATTCAAGAGGATTTCTCATTGGATCAGCTGGCATAGATATATATCAAATATGTGGTAAGGTAGCATGGAGTAAAAATAGAGATTGTATCTGATCAAGATCCATGATTCACCTCTATGTTTTGGAATAGTATTCAACATTCTATAGAAACTGAGCTAAACATTAGTATGGCTTATCATCTTCAAACTGATGGCCAATTAGAGTAGAATATCTAAACACTTGAGGACATGTTGATAGAATTCTAAATGGACTTAAAAGTAGGATGGGAACAACATCTTTCTCTAGTTGAGTTCTATTACAACTACATTATTCAATCAGGATTCCAAATGTCTACTTATGATTCCCTTTATAGGAAGAGGTGAAAAACTATGACATGTTTGGATGAAGTTGGGGTGTGAAAACACTTACGTCTAGAAATGGTTGATGAAATTGTGGAGAAGGTTAAGAACATCGGGTAACACATTAAAACTACTCAGAGTTGACAAAATAGATATGCTAATAAACATTGAGGGGACCAAGAGTTTGGTGTCGGAGATAGGGTATTCCTACGCATATCACCATGGAATAGAGTTATGAGATTTTGGAAGAAGAGAAAGCTTAGTCCTAGGTATATTGGCTATTTTTTGATCCTTGGTCACATTGAAGCAATGGCCTGTCGACTAGAACTCCCACCAAACCAATATCAAGTACTTGATGTATTCCATGTATCACTCTTGAAGTACATACCTAACCCATCACATGTCTCTATTTGGAGGTGGTACCATTGGAGAACAACCTCTCCTATAAAGAGAAGTTTGTGAAGATTTTAGATCCTAGGGAAGATGTTCTACAAAATAAGACAATGCTAATCATCAAGGTATTTTCTTAAAAGCACAAGGTTGAAGAAGAAACATGGAAACCATAGGAATTGATGAGGTAGAGTTACCCACATCTATTTTAGTATGGGAAAAGGAAATTTTGAGGGTGAAATTTCGTAAGAGAGGTTGATTGTAATGACCAAAAATTTTATTAATGAATATTACTCTATATCTAATTAGATATATTATTATGTAAAATGGTTATATAAAATACGAACTTATATGGTTTTATGTTTTTATGTTTTTGGATTTCAAAATACCATTAAGAATTGTTACCATTGATAATATATTACTTGAAATGTGATCACATGATTAGTATAAATATAGGGCTTTAATAAATCCAATTTACTTAAATAATGGAAGCGATGGCCTAATCTAGTAGAATTTCTCCCTAAAAAACCCATTTTTCAAAGCATATAAAAGAGGTGGTATCACCGGGCTTTGCTCTTGATGGAGCCTAATATGAGCTTCAATACATTAAGCTTGAAGAAAACTGCATATGGGGGAAGTGGAAGTTATTAGAGATTACCACCTGAGCGATGTTATTGGAGCCACCCCAAGAGGTTATCAACATTTAACACCTTACCCTTTGGTATTATATGGGTGTTATAAGGGGTTATGCAACAATACCCTAGCACAATGATTTGGTGCATTTTTTCTGTATAGAATAAAGAATATACATTCATTTTATTATTGTTACTTTGCTAATAGTTTTTAATTCAGAAATAGTATTTTTAGTTAACATTCTATTAAGAAATAAATTTTGATGAATTAATGGATTTTTGAATTAAATATTATTTTAATAAATTATATCCTTATATTAATTTTTATTAAACATAAATTATCGTATAATTTTTATGAATAAAAATGCCCTTTTTATTATGGTTTGAACGCTATTTTTGTGAAAATCCATGAATTTTTTAATAAATGTCAGTTTTTATTGTAAAAGTAAAAATTCCCAAATTTTAAAAATTATTTAAATAAAATGAATATTATTTTTGGAGTCAAGATTTATAAATTATTCAATGGTGATTTTTTCAATATTTTCTAATACAGTCGAATTTTTTGTTAAAAATTAAATACTGTGTAATTATAATATGTGTTTTATAACATCATAATGACCCAATAGTGATGTAATAAAATAAAATAAATGAGTTTTTCAGAGAATATATGTTTTAAATTTAAATTAATGCGATTTTAGATTTTTTTGATTAATTTTATGGTGCCTTAGTGGACCCTCGAAGACTTATAAAATAATTTAAATCTAAAATTGATTTCTTTGAGAGTGTGACTCACCTCCACATAGGACAGGAAAATATTTTATGATTTTCGGACATTGGACATAAATAATAATGTTTTACACTCCCCTTTTTGAAAATATGTGGTCAAAAACCATTGGTTTGTTTGTGGTTTTGATTAGTTTAATATGTAGTGTCTAAGACCTAAATAATATAGAATTCCCTCTCTTTTCTTATATAAACCCACCCAGGTTCTAAATTCTTCTTCACACAATGCATTTGGAGCTAAACCATACTTTTCCATCCTCTATCTATAATCCTCCCATGGTTCCCCATGCTCCTAATAATCTTCTCTGAAGGCTCTCCCAAGCCTTTGGGATCACTCTTCCAAGTAATTGATTTCGTCCTTTCTTATTTTGGTCCTAATTTATTTATATTTCTATATCCTTTTATTTTCAATTAAAAATTTTAGGGTATGGTTTCATAATTCCACCATAATTCCCTTCATATGTTTTAATGAGGATTTAACTATTTCACTCCCATTAATTCTTCCTTTGTACACATGTTATGATGCCGAAATTCTGTAAAGAATTTCTCTATTCTCATTTACATTCATGAAATTATTTCCAATTAAAAATCTAAATTCCATTACATATGTTGGGGTATGTATCTATATGACCCCCATTAATTTCTATTTCATCTAAATAAGATGACACAAACCTTTCTATTTCATCAGCCATTTTTAGGAATTCTTATATCACTCTTTTATGCTTATGAAATTGCACCACAATTTTCCAAGACAAAGTCATTGTGTAGTGAATACGATGATCATTTCTCTATCAAGGGTAATCACCATTATGAACATTTACTTATTGATTATAGTGTTTCGTGTATTAATTACACATTCCTTTATCATATAATAAATGATGATTTTTAATGAATCCATGTTATATGATCCACATAGCACACTTTTTCATGAAATGAAATGATTAAGAATGGCACACCGTGATAGCGCTCCAATGAATTGGTTAAAGATTAGTATCATGATACGTCATATTAAATGAGGGTTTCCTCATTATCCATGTGCAATGAGACTCGTCTCATTCTAAAATCATGTAAAATGTTGTTGCCGCATTTCCATGTTATGATAATCATGTTATATCATGCCTTTATGTTCATGTTTATCTTATGCTCCATTGATATGCCTATTTCTGAACATGTACTATATTATTCATGTTATGCCTTATTTACTCCCATACTGGGGATTATATCTCAGCCTTTTCTTATGCATGTCCTCAGGTTATCCCATGTTATGCTAAGTACGAAGGAATGTGTATGTTCATGTAATATAAATTTTCAATGAAGATGTGTATTCCATGTTTTATGTTTTTATGTAACATTCATATGACCCAAAGACTCTGGACCTCTAAAAATTCTATGTTGTATCAAGTAAAGACATTATGTAATAAATTTTGTTTAAGTGTGAAATAAAGTGAAGGGTTGTTATATTTTCCATCCCATAAAACTTTTCCATTCATATAGAATATTTATATTTTTCATCACTATTAGAATTGTGAATACAAGGATATAAATGGTATTTTAATCTCTTATTAGAATATTTTTTCCTTATATTTTTGCTCTAAAGTTAACTACGTCATAAGTAACATTTCCAGAAGTAGATGCAATGGTGACTCAATTGTATAATTTTTTTTCATAAATCATTAATTGATTCACATATTGTATTAAAGAACAAATAGGATCATAAATATTTAATATAAAATGTTTTTTACTATCACCTATATTTGTTCTCATATAATCACAATTTGGGAAATTTCTATAAACACTTTTCTATACTAACTGATTAGCTATTAACTCTTTCTCACCAAGTGATTAAAACCCATTCAAAATAGTCATGAACCTCTGAGGCGTCTGAGATATAGAATTAAAACATAGAAAATGAGAATCATTATAACAATCCCTCAACATAACCTTATGAGTTACATGAAATTTTTATTTTCTAAAGGGTGTAATTTCCAACTTCATTCATAATATATTATTAAATTAAAATGAATAAATTTGACAACTAGTATTCTGAGTCCTATAAAAAAGCAATATATTCTGAAATTTAGAATTTACATAGTATTAAATCATTTCATCATTCATGGATGTAGAAGTTATTTTAATACAATTTGAAAATGTTTTTGGTCATCATATGAAAATGAGTCATGCTATTACGGATAAAAAACTATCCGAGTTGTGAAATATTTCTAACATTTAGCATCAATGATAAGTGTTTGTCTTTGTTTTAGATTCTTCAATGTTGTAATTAGATGTACATCCATTTCAAAAACCATTTTCTACCACTCTATTAGAGTAAGAAATATGATATATTTATATTTATGACAAAATAATAGAACAATAAAAAGAATAATATATTCAATATTGAACATAGACAACAAATATGATAACAAATTTTGACCTAGAAATAGACGGTAGTAAAACTAGTGGGGGTTAATTATATTAAGAAATAAAGCTTTAATTTTCTGACCCACAAATGAATTTAGATAAAACAAATTATGAATTATGAAAAATATAAAAATAAGGGTATATACAACCTTGTGGAAATAGAAAAATAGGTAAAACCAATATACGTGTTGAAGAAATATAATGAGTAATGAATATAGTATGTAAAATGAATGTTGAAAATAAAACATATAGCATTGTTTATACTCCTATCAATCCTATAAAGTATATAATTAAATACTAAATCAATTTAATCATTGTCTTCATTAATTAAACCCAAAGAGAGAAGGGTGACATCTACTTGAATCCATATATCCTCTTCCTAGAGTGATGCACTCGGAAACTATTTGAAAAAAAATGCTTCAACCACCATAATATTCCTAAAAATAATGGTCAGTAATAGATCAATCCTCAAAAATCAAACACATAGAACAATACAATTAGAAAACCTTTATCATAATCAAGTATAACCATAAATAGAATAGTTGTTTTTACAATGTATTCCACACTAGAATCAGTCAATAGAATAGTCAGAAAAAAATTTATTTTAATATGAAATACTTGGAAAACTTATAATGAGATCATTAAAAAACAACATTCTATGCATAAATAATCAAAAATAAAGACTTATATAATCAGAATCACACACACCAATAAGTTGTTTAGAGAATAAAAAGGACTAAGATATCTATCAAAATCATTTTATGTTCTATTTTTCATCTGTTCAGTATTGTTGTGGGTTATATTTATTGATGAACCTATAATGTTAATATTTCCAAAACCATAGGTATAGTTGGAACGAAATCAGAAGATACAACATCCATGCTCTAATATATTCAATGTAACTCTAATTTATTTCCAAAACCATAGGTATAGTTGGAAAGAAATCAGAAGATACAACATCCATGCTCTAATATATTCAATGTTACTCTAATTTATTTGATGCAATGTGACCTTTCTCTATATTTCCAATAGTTTTATGGTTTTTAATAATACTGTTGTAGGATATATGATCATTGAAAATGTGTCATTGTATGTACATGTATCCAATTTTTATATTTAATATGTTATATTTATAAATAAATATTTAATTATAAAAAAACTATATGAAATTAAATTGAAATAATAAATTTTGAAAAAAATTTAAAAAACTAACTCATTTTGGAAAAAAAATAATTTTAATATTTATAATGGAATACAATGTATTGTAAATTTAATTTTCATATCTAAAAGAATCATTTTAAAAAATGGATCTAAAAAATTAATTTGATTTTAAAAAAAATAAGAAAATAAAATTCATTATATAATTAATGAGTTGTAAACATTAGTAATGTAATGATTCTTGTTAATTGATTTGTTTCCTAATTCTTTTGATTATATTTGTTATATATTTATTTAAAATATAACTTCCTCAGAAAATTTTCCCACAAGGTAAATGTAGAGCTTCCCTCATACGATTTTTATTATGGAACCACTTTTCATGAGATATTACATTATATATAGTTTAAGGAATGAGTATTTGTGAAAATACAACTATGGATCTCAAATAAAAGGAACCATCCTTTGAATAGTTGAATAAATAAATTATAATTGTTTATGATTTAATACCTAGAAAAATTATCTCCTTATAAACTATCTCCGATATTTCAGAAACTCTTGTCATAAGAACCAATCCTGTATCACTAATTTCCAATAGTCTCGTTAAGATAAGATTCATGTATTTGACATAAGTGTTATCACTTAATCATTATTTTTTATCATCAACATACAAAAAATATCAAATATTATCTATTATTTTAATTATTTTTTTAAGTCATTGTGATTATAAAAAAAGAGATATTATTATTAGATAATTATATATTCTTTCTCATTCTATCATTATAACATATTCTTGTTCGGGTTAGTTTTATCAACAACATTAACGATGCTATAAAATTTACATAATGAATAAAAATTATTACAAATATATTTTAATAATAAATAATTTAATATTATTTGATAATCCTTTTATGAGTAATATTCCAAATTATTTTAACTAATATCTTTATTTTTTTTGATAAATCTTTAATCATATAAAATGGGATTTTGATGTTTTCCTTTCAAACCATCACCATTAATTCTAGGATATAACTATGGATATTTCATGATTATATGAACCAATGGTCATTGGGAAATGATTAAAACTGCTAAACTAAAGAATACAAGGAAAATTGGGCAATTAATCCCAAAAATATTAATTTCAGCAATAAAAAATTATCAAATATGTTATAAGCATTTATAAATTAATGGTTTTAATGACAAAAAATATTCATAATATTAAAATAAATATGAATATTAAATATTTATTTATTATATATGTAATTAGACCATGTTCGATCAAGTGAAAATACAATTTATATGTTGCCTTTCCAATCTCATTGTGAAATAAATATTTCCTATGAGTAAATTTACATTAAGGTTTTGTTTATTTATTACATCTAAAAACCATATACTTTATTCTCTTTAGGTTATATTTTTGTTCAACTTGTATACTTATCATTTTCAATTTCATTGGGTCAAAATTAAATCAAAATGATGCTTGTGTGTGGAATCAAACTTATCTTTCTATTTCCACCATGTTTCTTTTTACTATATGTGGATGATTTTTATTATATTTTTATGGATGTATTTATACATAAATATATTATTCAATAAGATAAATTTATATAGATTTTTTTTTGAAAATAAATTTTTAATGGTTTTCCACACTATCTTGATCACCCTCATTTTTCGTTGGTCTTCTTTATGAGTATTGATTTAAAATATTTTCCTTAATCATTAAAGAAATATCTATTTAATTTATACATCAATTTAAAACCGTGGATTTATAAATTATTTTTTAATTACATTATCAATGTGTATTAGATGTTACTTCTTATTTTATATGAAGAATTTTAGTGCTCTTAATGTTTTTTTATCTATGTGGAAATCCTTTAATGATTCTTATGTATAACTTGGGAAAGTATTCATTGAAATCATAAATATTATTTCAATGTATGATTTTTTATTGCTTATGATAATTATTTTTAATCATGTTTAATTATCTTGGGTTAATTATTCTATCAAATCGTTATGGAGGTCTTCATTTTTATTTGGAACCCATATGTTCTGTTTTTTATTGTAACACCCCGACACCAGTTAGTTCAAGGCCAGTGTATTATTTTAATACACTAGCATGATTATAAGGAATCAAGCCTTGAAGGACCAATAATTTTAGAAGTCATGTAAAATAGGTCACATACATGAACTTAACATTACAATTTCAAACATAAAATACAACTTAGATAATCCTTTGAGAACACCATTATTATCCTAGCTTAAACCTGCATATAAAACATAATACACTTCTTGGACAGGCCCATTAAACATAAACTTTAGCATAACATGGAAAAGATAAATCAAATAGTGCCATTTACTTATTCACATGGACATTATATTAGTTGAATAATCACATGTAACATTAATAACAAATCTCATAATGATAGAATGCATAATGTTGGACATCATAACCACAACATCAAGGCCTCATACGAAGACCCTAAATATAAATTTTTTCAAAGCCTTTTTCTGTGATAGTAGTTTTTATCAGGAGACATACCGTTGCATCAAGGGGAAATATAGGGCCCCAAACCTTACTTACTAAGTCCAATTCATTCCTAATATGTAAAGGGTGGAACATAACATAATCATTTGTATTACAATTAGCATAAATAATGCCAATACCATAACCATAAATCCTTAATGGTATAAAAATAGCACATCTACAATCAAAAATATCACATCTCATTCAATATGGAATATTTTTTTTATTATAAATGAACCCCAATAAAAATAATATCCATTAAATGATGTTGACATAGTTGAAAATGATCAGTAAAACTCTTTGAGAGAAATATTCCATTTTTGTGAAATCAGTTAAAAGTATCACATTTATAAAGGAAGTAATTTAAAATATATTTTTGAATTAATATTTCCCTTACCACTTTGAAACATTTGAGAGGAATTTACCTTTTTAAGCAATCATGTCCATATAAATAAATCCTTAAAATCATTTTGAAGACATGGAAATTAATTAAAAAATTTAGAAAAATAAATCATTAAAAATTTTAAAATGATGATTTAGTTAAAGAAACTCTTCCATAATATTATTTTTACCTTTAATTACCCTATTTACATTTAACTATGATAAATAAAATTAAAAATATACTATTCACAAAAAATTATTTTCATCCTATAGAACCATATATTAATTACATACAGAAACCTTTTTTGTTGGATTTTTGAAATTCAATACACATAACATGTAAAATTATGTTTTATGTAAATTCGAAAATGTGCCTATAAGGTGGGTAAAAGATGTTAAAATATTCTATAAATTTTTTTATATATAATCTTATTAAAAAATGAATAAAATTACTTATGTAACACCCCAATCTTCTACAATACATTTACCTTTGAATAATGTTGTAGCTTGCGTTGTACGCAACATGGAGTTTTAACACACCACGGCAAATCAAACTAGCCCTAATGAATAGTAATACCCACTTTTGGAAATTTTATAAATTATTTTTTTAAAAATTGACTTCATTTTTGGATTACAAATTTCAAAATTATCTTAGGGAGATATTTTGGTAATTTTCTGAAAAAATTCAATTTTTAATGAATAGTGAAAAACACTATGTTATTGTTTAAAACTGATTTTTTATTTAAGTGATTGGTTATTTTATTTTAATTTATTTTAGTTCAAAATATAATAATAATACCTATATAATTTCAATTTAATTCATTGGATTCATTTTATAATATGTTTATATATATAAACTTTTATTGAACTTTTTACCGTCTTTTACCCATCTTTTAGAAGCATTTGAAAAGGTGCATAAAACATAATTTTAACGTTTCTGTGAGATGAATTTAAAAACATGTAGAGACACAGTTAATGTTAGTAAGTAATATGTGGTTCTGTAAGATGAAAATAATGTTTGGTGAATAGTAACTTTTGACTTTTATTTACCACGGTTAAAAGTAAATAGTGTAATTAATGGTAAAAATGATCTTATAATTACCCAAACTAATGTCCTAATACTATTGGATAAGTGTAATTAGAGAAAAAACATCCATATGAATAAAATATGATCCTCTCTTGTCCACTCAGATTAGAAGATGTCATTTATTATTAATTTATTTAAAGAAGAGTTAAAAGTACTAAATTCAATGTTTAATAACTAAAACATTTTTAATATAGGGTTATACATAAGATAAATTCAACTATAAATATTCATTAGAAAAATAAAAATATTTCATACATAATGTTATTTTATTTTTAATTTTTAGGCATTATATAAATTAATTTATTTATGACAAAATGATGATACACTAATTACCTTATTAATGAAATATTAAAATAATTTATATTAAAAATATCCAAATAAATTTAAATAGAGAGATATTATGAATTGAAATAATTTTATAGGTTAATATTACATGTTAGGGTTGATTAAATAAATTTTATTCGAAGTGATAATGTTTTTATGGCTTTCTAAAAAATGAAATACTAAATAGTGTAAAAATTGACATAATTGAGTTTAAAAAAAACTACTATATTATTAATTGATATAATATTCCTAAAAATCTAAGGATCAGCCTACGGACTTATATAATTTTAGATATATCAATAATGAACCACTTGGGGTTTACATGTCTGTTTATAGTCAGTTTATTTACCATAAAATATAAAAATACAAAGAGATATGGTAAATAACAAACTATTTAACTAAGAGTTAAATCTAAAAGATAAGGTTAATATGGTGACCTAAACCAGTATAAAACCTATTGGTTGAGATTTTTTCCACCCATACCCTCATTATCCAAGAAATAAATCATTTTGGAGCCATTATAACTTGAAAAGGTTTTTATTGTAAAATAATATTTCAAGCTTTTCCTAAGGTGACCCTCACATCTCTTATAAAAGGGTACTTCCACTTCTCTTAATTTCACACCTCCAAAGACATTTATCCTGGCATAAACCTACCAAATATCTTTAAAAATTCATTCACTTCAATCTATAGGTCATACTTTGATCAGAAAGCCAACCTAAGGATCCCTTTTGATCAACTCAAAAAGAAACACCCGAAGAAGAACTTATAATTTCACCACCCTCTTTCAAGTTCTTTTCTTCTTCCACTTCCTCTTTATTTATTGTTTTAATAACAAAATAATAAATTCAGTAACTTCTATATATTTTTATGTTATTATAAATATGTTAAAACCATATTAATTATTCTATCGATCATATAAATGACAATGTCACCATATGTGCGTACATACGACTTACCGTCTCCAAGTCGTGGTGTAGTCTGTTATTCAAACACATCATTATTTTTATGGGTATAATAATTTGAAAATTTTATTTAAATAATAAATATACCAAGTTAATGATTCTTTATATATTATATACCATCCAATTAAATATGATTTCACCATCAATATTATGATATTCTCACTCGTGCGTACGTACAGATTACTGTCTCCACGAACACGATGAGATTCATTCCCCATGTTAATAATTCAAGATTAATTATATTTTATGATTAAAAATAATGATTATGAACATAATATCAGTATATATATGAATAAAATACATCCTATCCTTAATAAACAAGGCTTACATAACCAATCATATAACGGAAAATGAATATGTTAACTCCCGAAAAGATGATACTACTGAAATATTATTAACAAAGTAATATTAGAGGATCACATATGATATAACATTTAGGTATATTGTTATTTTATAATTTAATAACAATTTATTAACTATTATACAGGTGTTTAACATACCATCTACTACGGAAAAGTACAAGGTAAGCATTAATTCCACAATCTCTTCATTATCTGAGGTTGTTTATTCGTGAGTATCTACTGGGACCTCTTTATCATCCAAATCTGTGTTTCTTAAAAATACATTTCAAAACATATTTACTATATCCTATACTATGGATTAATGTAATTTATAACCTTTTTTTGACTTTTTATAAAATGTTTATAAAGGAATATTTCTATTATTTTCGAAACAAGGTCCTATATAACCATTTCGACAACATTAAGGAAAGAATGTTTTTCTTAACTTATACGGTGGGTGCATCTATTTCTTACATTATAACACCTTAGAAAATTCCCATACAAGATTATATGAATATTTTCAAAATATATTTTTTCTTTTCTAATTACATGAATTCTAAATGATTTCAAAATAGAAAGAGATATTTCTCTCAAAAAGTTTTTATTTCATCAATGTCAGCATCCTTTTATGGATTTTAAGCTGGTTTAAAGTTGATTTAGTATGATACAAATCATCCATATTGTATTGAAGTCTTTGGGATATATTTGACTATGGATGTGTTATTTTTATACCATTCATGCTTTATGGATAACGTATTGACATTTCATATTCTTCTTTTAATACAAATGTTTATGTTATGTTTAAATCTTTTTATATGAGGAATGCACTGGACTTAGTATGTGACGGGTGAAGCCCTCTATAGCTCCTCGATGCATGAAAAGGTCTATTGAGACAAAATAGTTTCTTGTCATAAGGAATTGAAAAAAATCTTATTTTTAGTCTTGGAACGAGGCCTTGACTATATTGTTATGAAGTATAGAATTATGCATTCCATCATTAAGTGTTTTACAAGTTTGGAATTATGTATTGTGATTCATAGACTAATCTATTGTATTCCATTTTTTAGAAATAGAACCTAGTGGAAGGAACAAAAACCTTATCGACGCACGTAATCCATGTATGGATTTGCCTCCTACTCAAGATAATTATAGTAGAGCTGGTGATGCAACTGGTGCTGATCAACTGAACACCATACTAGGGCAACTCAGCCAGGTTATGAATAATACCTTTACACATATGGATCACCCTGATCCACATTGCGGAGGATCAATGTTAGACTGCTTCATGAGGAAACAACCACCAACATACAATGGGAGTAAAAATCCATTGGTATATGATCAATTTATATGTTCCTTAGAGAAAATATTTCATGAAATGGGGAGTAGCGAAAGGGAAAAATATGTCATGGCAGTTTATCGCCTCACGGTAGATGCAGATCAATGGTGGTCATTAATCCAAAAAACAAAGGAAAATGAAGAAGTATCAAACATGGAATAGTGATAGATTAAAGATATTTTCTTAGAAAAATACTTTCCTCGTGACCATCGAGCAGATATGGAAAGACAATTTCTGAGTCTAGGGAAAAAGGAGGATGGGAATGTCACAAAGTACGAGGATAACATTACTAGGTTAGGAAGGCATGTAGAAGATTATATACATAACCCAAGGAGTAAGATTGATCAATTCATTGATGGGTTAAAACCATTTCTCTGTTGAGCATTAGTCTCACAATATTTCTCATCATTTGAATATATTCTCTCATTTGTTATCAAGAGAGAAAATAAATTCTTTATGTATTACGACTTTGAAGAAATGAAATAGAAGAAGAGATATACTGAACACTTTGGAAATGGAAATAATAGGAAGAATTAAAAAGTTTAATATCCATCCTATAGTAAATTTGCGAAGAAACACCCTGGTACTTTCCTAAAGGGAATGAGAGTCTGTTACAAGTGTGGTGAAAAAGGACACCAAACTCATGATTGCAAGGGAAAAAAGAGGATATCAATTTTGAATGATACAATTATAAAGAAATGGGGAATTATAAAAATTCATTTCCTAAGCTCCAAGGGAACATACCTTAGAAAATTACAAGGTGGAAAGGACAAGCTTATGTGATCGCTACTATAGAGGTTGAAGCTCCGAAAGACGTTGTGGAAGGTAATTTAATGGTTTCCTCATGTTTATCCAATGATTTATTTGATTCTAGATTATCACATTGGTTCATATATTCCCAGTTTTTTAAGAAAATTAGATATTTTAAATTATACATAACAAAGGAGTTTTCAGTGAAAACTCCTAAGGGAAGTGTCATCGCATCAATGATTTTTAAATCAGCACCCATTGGGCCATATAAGTGTTCTTTATCTGCTTATCGGATCGTCATACCCTTGATTGAATTTGATATAATCCTCAGAATGGATTGGATTTTTGACCATGATGCGAAAATATATTCAATAAGAAGGTGGTTATAATTTTCAATGACGACAAGGAGTACCATATCTTTAGAGTCAAAATGTCACCACCAAATTCTTATCTAGATCCCCCATGTAGCTCTACTATATTCAATTATATGGGAGTAAGAGAATGAAATAACTACGGTTGAGTAAAAGAATGTTCAAATAAAGGACATACATATGGTACAAGAATATGTTTATGTGTTTCCAGATGATTTACCTAGACATCCTCCAAAATGATAAATTGAGTTTTCCATTGATTTAATTCCTGGTTAAAGTCCCATATCGAAGACCCCTTATAGAATTGACACTATGGAATTAGTGGAACTAAATAAACCACTAGGGGAATTGTGTAATAAGGGATTTATTCATCCTAGTTTTTCTTTATGTGGATCCCCTGTTCATTTTTTAAGAAGAAAGATGGATCTATGAGGTTGTGCATTGACGACAAGGAGATCAATGCTATAACAATAAATAACAAGTATCCCCTACCTTGAATTGATGATTTATTCGAGAAACATCATAGAGCTCATTATGTATCAATGATTGACCTTGGGTCTGGATATCATCAGTTGTGTGTGAAGGAGGAAGACATTCTAAAAACATTATTTTGAACCAGGTACAAGAATTACGAGTTTATAGTAATGCCTTTTGGATTGACGAATGCACCCTCTATCTTCTTGGATCTAATGAATAGAGTTTCATGAAATATATTAATGAATTTTTAGTGGTAGTTATTGATGATATCATGGTATACTTAAAATGCTTTGAATATCATGAAAATCGCTTGCGCAAATTTCTAAAAACCTTCAGAAGAAATGAATTATATGGGAAGTTTAGCAAGCGTAAATTCTGGATTCATAAGATTTATTTTCTTGGCTATATTTTATCTAAGGATATAATCTATGTTGATCCTTCAAACACCATGGAAATCCAAGAATGAACAACACCGACAGGTATAATTAAGGTACAAAATTTTAAAGGTTTAACAGGTTATTATTGGCATTTCGTCCATAATTTTCCTTGGTTGGATAACCCATTAACCAAGATCACATGTAAAGGGGTTATATTTTTTTGGAAAAAATAGAATGAATAAATATTTTAATAACTAAAGAGAATATTAGACAATGCTTTTATCCTTACTCTACCATTAATGAATGATCGGTTTGTTATTTATAGTGATGCTTTAAAGAATGGACTTTTTTGTGTCCTTATACATAATTATAGAGTTATTGCCTTTTTATCATGATTGATAAAAAATCATGAGGACAACTATCCCACTCACGATCTTGAGTTATTAGTTGTAATCATTTCATTGAAGATAGGGATACACTATATCTATAGTGAATTTTTTGAGATATATACTGATCAAATTGTTTTAAGTTTATTTTCTCACAGAAAGAACACAACATGAGGCAAAGATTATGCATTAAACTACTCAGCAATTTTTATTTCACTATACACAAACACCCAGGGAAGGAAAATATGGTGGAAGATTCTTTGAGTAGAAAGGATCATGGAGTTTTGAACAAGATGAGAGTTGAATGGGATCCTATGTTTATGGATCTATTAAAGATGGATATGGGAATAATCATGGATGGTGAAACATCAATAATTTTTCAAATGGTTTCCAAACCATTATTATTAGAAAGGATAAATAGTTCTTAGACCGATGATGAGGAGTTTCAAAAGAATATTAAAGTTGTGAATGATGGGAGATTTAGTGACTTCATATATGAAGATGGAATTTTGAAATCTGGGAAGAGAATTTTTGTTCCTAACATACCTGATCTAAAAAGGGAATTGTTAGATGATGCTCATTGCTCCAATTTATATATACACCCTGGGAGCACCAAGATGTATAGAGATTTTTTGGAACATTTTTGGGGGGACAAAATGAATAGGGATATTTCTGATTTTGTGTCAAGATGTATGGATTTTCCCCAAGTGAAAGGTGGAAGGAAATGGCCTAGAGGAGTCATGAAACCTCTTCCCATACCTGAGTGGAAATGGGATAATATTATGATGGACTTTGTTATGGGGCTACCAAAGACTCCTAGAAGGAATTATTCAATATGGGTAATTGTTGATCATCTTACCATGTCAGCACATTTTTTTCTATAAGAGAAGATTTACCACTAGAACGTCTGTCAAGACTATATATTAAAGAAGTTGTAGGACTCCATGGTGTACCCCTATCAATTGTTTCTTATCATGATCCCTATTTTACATCAATATTATTATAAAGTCTTCAGATGGACTTGGATACTGAACTTCGTTTGAGCACTACCAACCACCCTCAAACTGACGGACAATCAGAATAGACTATTCAAACCTTATAAGACATGTTGATATCTCTCTCACTTGACATTCTAGGTATGTGGGATCAGTATTTACTTGTGGTAGAATTTTCTTATAATAATAGCTTCCATTCAATTATTCTGATGGAACCATATGTTGCATTATATAAAAAGTGATGTCTCACACCAATATATTTGGATGATGTTGGTGAAAGAAAACTTGTAGGCCCAGAAATTTTTGAGGAAACAAAGGAAAAAGTTAAGATTATCCAAACCCACATCAAAGAGGCCCAAAGTATGAAAAATATCTATGCCGATAATTGAAGGAAGGACTTGGAATTTCAATTATGAGACCATGTTTTCATGATGGTATCTCAACAGAAGGGTGTTATATGTTTCTATAAGAAGGGTAAATTGAGTCCCAGGTATATCAGAACTTTCGAAATTCTAGATAGAATTGAAGTTATAGATTATCGTTTGGAAATGCCTCCATGTCTCTCTAAAGTTAATGATGTGTTACATGTATCACTATTGAGAAAATACATGACTGACCCAACACATGTACTCATCTAGGAAAAAATTGAGCTGGAACCTGATCTATCTTATTATGAAGAGTCGGTCAAGATTATTTATACTAGAGAACAAGTGATGAGAAACTGATGACTCATTTGGTAAAAGTTCAATGGAGAAACCATAATATGGAAGAGGCAATGTGGGAACCTGATGAACTTGTGATGGAGAACCACCCAAGTCATTTTATGCAGTAATATTCTAGAAATTTCTAGGATAGAATTATTTTAAGGAGGGCAGAATGTAACACCCCAAGCTTCCACAATACGTTTCCCTTTGAACAATTTAGTAGCTTGCGTTGTACACAACTTGAAGTTTTAACGAACCATGACCAATCAATATATCCATTATGAATAGTAATACAGACTTTTTGAAATTTTATAAATTTTATTTTTCAAAATGGACTTCATTTTTGGATTTTGAAAATCAAAATTAGTTTAGGATGAATGTTTTTTATTTTTCTGAAAACATTCAATTTTTAATGAATAGTGAAATACTTTGCGTTATAATACTAATATATGTTCAATGTCATTCATTGGAGTCATTTTACAATAATTTTATATATATAAAATTTTATTGAACTTTTTATCGCCTTTTACCCACCTTCTAGGAGAATTTGAAAATTTATATAAAACATAATTTTACTACTTCTGTGAGTTGAATTTAAAAACTTTGAGATACAAGGTTAACATTATTATGTAAAATATGTTTCAATAAGATGAAAATAATTTTTTATGAATTGTAACTTTTGACTTTTATTTACCACGATTAAAAGTAAATGGGGTAATTAAGGGTTAAAATGATATTATAATTACCCTTACACACATCCTAATTCTATTGGATATGTGTAATTAGATCAATAATAGACTTATAAATAAAATATGACCCCCTTCGGTCCACTTGGATTAGATTAGGACATTTATCATTATTTTAATAAATGTAAGGGTTAAATTCAATGTTTAAAAACAAAACCATTTTTAATATAGGGTAACACATAAGATAAATTCAACAACTAATATTAATTAGAAAGATAAAAATATTTCCTAAATAATGGTATTTTATTTTTAAATTTTAGACATTAAATAATTTAATTTATTTATGATAGAATGATGATGCAGTAATTACCTTATTAATGAAATATTAAAATAATTGATATTATAAATATACAAATAAATGTAAATTGAGATTTATAATTAATTACAATAATTTTATAGGTTAATATGACATGTTAGGGTTCATTAAATAAGTTTTATTCAAAGTGATAAAGTTTTTATGGCTTTCAAAAAATCCAAATACTAAATATTGCCAAAATTGACATAATTGAGTTTTTAAAACAAATACTATATTATTAATTGATATAATATTACTAAAAATATAAGGTTAGGCCAAAGGACGTAGATAAGGTTAGATATATCAATAATTAACCTCTTGGGGTTCTCTTGATTGTTTATAGTATGTTTATTAACCATATAATATAAAAATAAAAAGAGACATTGTAAATGTCAAACTATTTAACTAAGAGTTAAATCTAAAAGATAAGGTTAATATTGTGAAATAAAACCGTATAAAAACTATTGGTTGAGAGGTTTTCGATCCATTCCCACCGTACCCTCCAAATAAATTATTTTTGTACAATTATAAACCAAAAATGATTTTATTATAAAATAATATTTGAAGGTTTTTCCTAAAGTGACCCTCACCTCTCTTATGAAAATGTACTTCCCCTTATCTTAATTTCACACGTCCAAATACATTTAGATTGGCAAACCCAACCCAAATATCTTACCAAAATCTCTAAATTAAACCTATTGGCCTTACATCGATCAAAAATCCATCCTAAGGAGCCATTTTGATCACCTCAAAATGAAACACCCGATGAAGATGTAAAAATTTCACCACCCACTTTCAAGTACTTTTCTTCTTCAAATTCATCTTTTTTTTGTTGTTTCCATACCAAAATATTAAATCCAATACCATATACGTACTTTTATGTTATTATAAATATGGTATAATCATAATTGTTATTCTATCAATTCTATAAATGAGAAAGTCACCATATGTGTGTACGTATGACTTACTGTCTCCACATCGTGGTGTAGTTTGATATTCAAACACTTAATTATTTGGATGGGTATTATATTGAGAATAACTGATTTAAATAATAAATATAACATGTTAATGATTTTTTATATATGATATAACATCAAATTTTTACTATTTCACCATCAATATAATGATATTGTCGCTCATGCGTACTCACAGATTACCGTCTCCACAAATGCGACGAGATTCATTCCCCATAATAAGCATTCAAGAATAATTTTCATTTTATGATTAAAAATAATGTTTTTGAACATAATATAATTCTGTATATGAATAATATACATTGTATCCATAACATACATGTCTTACGTAACCAATCATATAAAGGAAAACAAATTAGTTAACACCTGAAACGATGATACTACTGAAATATTATTAGGAACGCAATATTAGAGGATCACATATGATATCATATTAATTCATATAGTTATTTTATAATATAATAACAATTTTTTAACTATTATAAAGGAGGGTAACATACCATCTACTAAAGAAAATTATAATTTAAGTTTGAATTCCACAATCTCATCATTATCTGAGGTTGTCTATACGTGAGAATCTACTTGAACCTCTTAATCATCAACAACAGTATTTTTTAAAAATATATTTCAAAACTTTTTTACTATATCCAAGAATATCAGTAAAATTAATTTATACCCTTTTTTGACTTTTTATAAAAAAATTTTAAAGTAATATTTCCATCCTTTTCCAAACAATGTCCTTTACGACCCTTTCGACAAAATTAAGGAAAGAATGTTTTTTAACTTATACGGCATGTGCAGCTATTTTCCACTATTATAACACCTTATAAGCTTCCCTTAAAATATTATTAGAATATTTTCAAAATGAATGTTTTCTTTTTATAATTACATGAATTCTAAATTATTTCAAAATAGAAAAAGTTATTTCTCTCAATAACTCTTGATTTTAATTATGTGAACATTCCTTGATAGATTTTAAACTTGTTTGATATTGATTTATTATGATACAAATCTTCCATATTGTATTGAATGTTTTGTGAAATATTTGAACATGGATGAGTTATTTTTATACAATTCATGGTTTATAGATAATGTATTGACATTTAGTATGCTATTTTTAATACGAATATTTATTTTTTGTTTAAACCTTTTCATAAGAGGAATAAATTGGGCTTAGAAAGTGAAGGGTGGAGCCCTCTATAGATCCTTGATACATTGGTCGGTCTCACGAGAAAAACTAGTGTCTTGGAACACGGCCTTGAAAAAATAATATTTGTAGTCTTGGTATGAGGCCTTGACTATGTGGTTTTGATGTTTGGCATTATTAATTTAATCATTATGAAATTGGATATTGATATTACATGTGATTATTCGACCAGTAGAATATCCATGTGAATAAGTAAATGGAATTACTTTATTTATCTTTTCCATATTATGCTTAAGTTTAAGTTTAAAAGGATTTTTGTTTTAGTCTTATACATTGCCTCAAATGTTTATGATTATTTATGAAAGTTTCTACTATATTGTTATCCTTACTGAGAATCTGAGCTTACCCCTTTCTATATTTTATTTTCCCACGATTCAAAGAAGTATATTATGACTGACCTATAGTGATTGTCTAAGGTATATGAATGTTTTCAATGGATTCAATGTTGATTAATTTTTTCATTTTATAATTTAATGTTAATCTTCAGAATGTATCTTGTACTTACAAGGTTTCGAAACTGATAGGTCTTTTTGGGATTGGATCCCTTGTAATCATGCCAATGTAAGGTTATAATGCACCCACTCTTGGTAACTGGGGTCGGGGCGTTACAACTTACATTCGACTACTATATGTATAATATATCTATTCTTACTTTAAGATAAATATTAATTAAAAATAATTATTTAAATGAAAAATTCAGATTTATGTACTATGTAGTATTTTTCACTATTAATAAAAAATTGATTATTTTCAGAAAAAAAACCAAAACCTGACTCTAAGATAATTTTGATATTATGAATTCAAAAATAAATTCTATTTTACCAAATATAATTTTTAGGAGTGTTTATAATTATGTTTGTTATTGTTCACAAAAGGACAAAAAAATATTTCATTTAAGAAAATAGTTTTTCTTAATATATAAATATTTTAACAAAACATATATATTTCATTATAAATATGTCTTATTTATGTGAAAACATTATATATAACATTTAAAATTTATTTGTTACTATTGATATTAAAATATTTAATTGATAAATAAATATATTGTTTAAATAATTATAATATTAATGTGTGGTTTCGCAGAAACTCAATCATGCATATAACGCAAGCCAAGTCAGTGTTGTGTGTAATATAAGATATTATATTAAATTAAATAGATAACTTACTATGAAATCTTGTGGTGTTACATTCTCCCCTCCTTAAATAAATTGCTTAATCTCAATTTGAAATAGTTCTTCAAAAATAAAATGATGAAAATAGAAAATACCTATGTGGAAAACCCACATTGGAAAGAGGGTTAACAAAATTTAGTCTTAATAAATGGGAAAAGGAAATGAAAAAATCACAACCATATTAGGATTTCAAATATAAGAACATTAGTGTAAATTAAAGACACAAAATTGGAGAAAAAATGTAAATATTTATATGGAGTGATTGATGAAATCTATCAAAAATAAGTGAACAATAAATGGAAAAATTGAGGGCCTCAAAGCCATAAATCTATGATGATTTCTAGTATCATCATTTAAAAAAAACATAAGGTACTAGGATAACAAAATTTTTTAGATACGTTTTTTTGAAGATAATGGATTAATTTAATATCAAGATAAGAACTCAAGAAAACATAGTTGATTTCATTACCTTTAATATACGTATTCTCATCATTTGGTTGTGCTTTGATCTATTTTCAATTCATCCCTTACACTAGGAAATGAATGTTCAAAAATGATTTTTGAATGCCTGAAGAAAAATTGGTAAATCATAATGTCCAAAATGTATTACCTTAATCCTCAAAATGTTTACTAATAACTAAAAGGGTAGGTCAAAGTATCCAATAAATCTTACTTTAACCTAAAAAAAACCAATTGTTCAACTCACTCAATTCTAACATTTTTATTTATAAAAAATACTTGTGTGCAAACTCACAGTACAAAAATTTATAAATAATGTCAACATAAAATAATGAATATCTATTTTATCACATAAAAACCTGTGAATACCTTCATCATGTTTTCTATTAAAACATGGCAACAACATGAATTACCATAAAACCTTTTCTGAATACACATATAATTCCTTATTACTTATGTAAAACATAGAATACTAGATAAACTCCTTAAATCCTAAAATGTTGAAATCAACAATAATGATGGAAGAAAAAAATCATTAATTTGTTCCAAGGTAGTCAAGAATATCCAATATGATTTATCCAAATAAATAATCTCTTATTTCAAAATCATTATCTTAGTATTATGACAATATTAGGGTTTATCTTTTCCTCAACCATGTATTTTCTAAAAAGTTTTACATACTATTGAGTCAATTTTCTTAGTATCATACAATCTTAAATCCTTAATGAAGAAGTACAATATTGAAATCCTTATTGAAATCTATAATTCATATAACCAGTACATCATTGATACAATACTCAAATGACATAATTCATTAATCCAGAAACAAAAATACATTAATTATTCCACACCAACTATTGTAATAGATTATTCTTGACCTTGATCCCTTTGATTTTTCTATGATATATTTCCTCGATGCTTAGGACATTTATTTGCGTAATTATCTATTTCACTAAAATTGAATCACAGAATATTAGTCTTTTATTTCTTCCCTTTTCATTCTCTACCCTGATTATCATTTTCTCCACACTTATAACAAACACCCAGCCCTTTCATGCACATACTAGGGTGATTCTTTCTAGAGTTACCACATATAGGAAAATCCTTCTTTCCCTTCTTCCCTTTATGCAGATTTTTCTCTTCTAGCCTATTCTTTTCATGATTCCCTTCAATGCCATAAGACTCAAGTAACTCTTTACTTATCTTATTAACATATTATACTATTGATTCATATTATTTGAATACGTAGGATTCTATTTCCCTTATAATTGTGGTCTTAAGACCATGAAAGATATGATCCTTCTTACTCTCTAGATCATGCGTATTGTATGAGTTATCATTCCTTATCCTAGGATCCATTTCTAAATGACAACATACATTATGCTATATCCTATCAGTATGTATAATCCAAAAACTATAAAACTTCTCAACATTAAATGACGATTTACACACATCTATTCTCAAAATCATAAAAATTGTTTCTTTGCCGACATATTTAGTCATAAATACTTAATAATGGTTTATAAACAAAATGTGAATTCTCATTAGCATATCCCCGAGGAGTGTCAAACCAGGTGCGCAGTAAGGCTCATTGTCGTGTACCAGGATACCCTGTATCATGCCTAAAACTCCTTGTCAGAGTTTCTACTCCTAGGTAAATCTGTGCAAGAACCATGTCCGCTAGTAGTATCCATAAATGGATGCATTTCTTATAAAACACAGATAATATCTACATTAACAAATTTTTTCAATTTTCCTCTTCACTAATCCTGAAAGTCTATTTTAGGGAAATGATTCCTAATCATAGTTTATCTAAATCTACTTTTCAATGTTATTTCTAAACATACTCTGATACAAACTGTAACACCCCAACCAAAGTTAGCCAGAAACTAGTGCATTATTTTAAAACATTGGCATGATTATAAGGAATCATGCCCCAAAGGACTGATCAGTTTAGCAGTACTGAAAAATAGACTACATAAAAGAACATAACATTTCAATTTCAAACATAAAATAAAACGTATACAATCCACTAAGAATTCCATTATTTTCCTAGCTTAAACATTCATATAAAACATAATACCCTTCTTGGATTCCTAGGAAAATAAAACATAACAAAGGGGTGATCATAGATTCTCAGTAAGGATAAACAATATAGCGGAAGCTATCATAAATAATCATAACCATTTATGGAAAGATATAAAATTGAAACACAAGACCGTTAAACATAAACTTCAACATAATATAGAAAAGTCAAATCAAATAAGTCCATTTACATATTCACATAGTTATTCAACTAGTCGAATAATCACATATAACATTAATAACTAATCTTATAATGATGAAATGCATAATTCTGGAAATCTTAACTAGAAAGTCAAGGCCCTGTGCCAAGACCCTAAATATAAATTTTTTCAAGGCCTTCTGCCAAGTCACTAGTTTTTCTCATGAGACCAAACGATGTATCGAGGGGTAATAAATAACCCCTTCCATCACTTAATAAGTCCAATGCATTCCTCATAATAAAAGGGTGAAACGTAAAATAATCATTCGTTTAAAAATTAGCACAAAAAATTTCAATACCTTAATTATAAACCATGAATGGTATAAAAATGGCACATACCGTTTTTGTGAAATATTTTAAAAGATACACAATTATAAAGGAAGTGATTTAATATAGATTTTTGAACAAAAGTTTCACATACCACTTTGATACTTCTGAGTGTAATTATCATTTTCAAACAATGATTTCTATATAAATAAATCCTTAAAATCATTTTTAATACAAGAACATTAATGAAAAGTATTTAGAAAAATTCATAATTAAATCATTTAAAATGAAGATCTTGTTAAAGAGTCTCTTCCATAAAGCCTAAAAATATTCCTTTGGAATTTTTTTTATGAAACAGGGACATAGATGATAAGTATTTCCTAGTAAATACTTACATATAAAATATCTTGGATTATAATGAGATTGAGGAATTAACCCTTACCTCGTACTTTCCTTTAGTTGAGGGTACATCATGTATAATGACCATAGTTTGTTATTAAAATATAACATAAAGATATTAATATTTATGATATCATATATGATTCATTTATGACTTTATCCTACCCATTTAGTAATAATTTCAATGTTAATGTAACATTTTGAGTAATAATGGATTTCTTTATTGTACGTGTTTTGACTTGTTATTCTAGATTTTATCACTTAGATCATGATTTACATAATTCCTGAATATAAAAAATGATTTATATATATTATATATTCAGAAGATAAATATGTATAATATATATATATATATATATATATATTTAATTGGTGCACCGTTCATGGAGACGGTAGTCCGTACATAGGCATGAACGTTGTTTCCGTTTTCTTATCGTATAATATAGAAGTAAGTAAACAACATATATTTATCTACATAAATATATATTATTATAGTATAAATATTATTTCATATATATAATACTTAATCAATATATATATTTTTATAAAAAGGCTGAATGGTGACTGTTGAAGATGAATCTCATTGTGTCATGGAGACGGTAAGCCGTATGTACGTACGAGCGAAAATATCATTTTGTTGATGGTTAGAGGGTGTTTAATTGGATGTTATATTATACATTAGAGTCATTAACATGTTATATTAATTATTTAAATTAATTATACCCATTATTATACCTCTCAAAATAATTTAGTGTTGAATAACAAACTACACCAGGACATGGTAACGGTGTGTCCTACATACGCACACATGGTGAATTTATCATTCATAGGAAGGATAGAATAATGATTATGGCGATACCATATTTATAATAACATCTCAACATTTATAAAATATTAGAGATATTATTTTAGTATGGTAACAAAAAATAAAAATGATGTAGAAGAAGACAAGTACTTTGAAAGAGGTGATAAAATAATTACCTCTTATTCTTGTGTTTCCTTTTGATTTGAACTGTATGGATCCTTAGGATGGATTTATTCTCATGTTAAGCCCTCTAGGTTTAATTGAGGTAAGTTAGGAGGAGATTTGGGATGGGTTTTTCTGATCTAAATGGTTTGGAGGTGTGAATTTAAGAGAAGGGGAAGTACCCTTTTATAAGAGAGGTGAGGGGCACTTTAGGAAAAGCTAGAAGTATTAATTTATTATAAAATTTATTTTCGATTTCTAATACCTCTAAATGTATTTATTTCAAGGATAAAGTGGTCCAGGGTATAAATTCACTTAAACAATAGGTTTTAGGCATGTTTACGTCACCATATTATCCTTATGTTTTAGAAATAACCCTTAGTTAAATAGTTTAACTTTTACGATGTCTTCATGTATTTTTATACTACATGGTTTATATAGTGACTATAAATTTAAGAGAAACCTAAAGTGGTTTATTAATTACATATCTAAAATTATATAATTTATTTTCCTTAATCTTATATTTTTAGGAAAACTATATAATTTAATAAAATAGTATTTGTTTTAAAAACACATTTCTCTTAATTTTGACACTATTTAGTATTTTTTGTCAAAGTCATAAAAACTTTATTTCTTCGATCCAAATACATTTAATCATCCCTAAACTATCACATGCACCTAGAAAATTAGTTTATGGCATCAAAAGTTCAATTTAAATTTATTTTAATATTTATAATATCATTTATTTAAAACTTTTATTAACAAGGTAATTACTGCATTATCATTATGTCATAAATAAATTAAATCATTTAATATATAAAAATTATAAATAAAATACCAGTATTTAGGAATTATTTTTATATTTATAATGAATATTTATAGTCGAATTTTTCATATTTATAACCCTATATTAAAAATGGTTTAGTTATTAAAATTTGTATTTAACACTTTTAACTCTCCTTTTAATAAAATATAATAAATGTTATAATCTAACCCAAAAGGATCATAAAGGATATTTTTTTTTCTAATAATTTTTATGGTCGCAAAATATTTATCCAATAGGATTAGGACATGTGTTGGTGTAATTTTATATTATTATAATATAATTTCTACGTTTAATTACCCTATTTACTCTTAATAGTGGTAAATAAAATTCGAAAGTAACTATTGAAAAAAATTATTTTCATCCTATTGAACCAAATTTTACTTACTAATGATAACCATGTCTATCGTATTTTTGAAATTAAATTCACAGAAGTAGTGAAATTAAATTTTATTCAAATTTGAAAATGTTCATAGAAGGTGGGTAAAATAAGTTAAAAAGTTCAATAGAATTTTTATATATCTAATATTATTATAAAAGAAATCAAATGAACATAAATTGGAATAATATATGTATTATTTATTTATTTGTTCTTTAATATAAATTTTAATTTAAAATTATTATTTAATTAAAAATTCAGTTTTTATGTACTATGTTGTATTTTTCACTATTCATAAAAAATTGAATGTTTTCAAAAAAATAAAAAGATTACCCTAAGATAATTTTGATATTTTGAATTCAAAAATGAATTCTATTTTACCAAATTCAATTATTAACAGTTTCTAAAATTACTTTTATTATTGTTCAAAAAATAACATAAAAAGTAGTTCTTTTAAGAAAATTGATTTTTTAAACATACAACTATTTTAACAGAACTTATAAATTTTATTATAAATATATTTTATTTATGTGAAAACATTATAAATGACATTGAAATTTTAATTTCTACTATTCATATTACAATATTTAATTGGTAAATAAATATATTGTTCAAATAATTATAATACTAATGTGTTGTTTCACAGAAAGTGAATCTAGCGTATAACACTAGCCAAATTGGTGTTGCTTGCAATATAAGCTGTTAAATTACTTTAAAGAGATAAAATTCTATGAAATATTGGGGTGATACAATTATACTGTAATTTTTTGGAATAAAATAATATAGCACAAAACTTTTTAGGTAAAACTTTAAATATAATGAGAAAACATTTAAGGGATCAGGGAGTAATCCTAATCAACTACGTTAATGGGAAAGGGGCATAAACCCAATTCATTATGTTATTGGTGTAGTGTGACTTAGGACATATATCACTTGAGCATCCGATAATACCTTTTTTAGTACGGTCATCATTAAACTAGAAGTTTTTATATAGATCAAAATAGTGAAAAATTAATCTCAATAAGTATTTCTTCAAACAAAACTATATATAATAGATGTTATATTTTAAGGAAACACACCCAAAGCAGAAAATTAACTTTTTAGAAAACTTTTTTGAAATTCACACTCTTCCAATGTAACATAAATATAATACAAAAATACATAAATAAGTAAAAGACACAGGGGATTAAATTTCTTCAGATGTGAGGTCCTTTATTCACAATTAAATTAACTACAAATAGATTTCAAGTCATTGAAATTATAGAGATTTATCATTAAGTGAAATTTTTAGTTAGTAAGAAACATTATATTGATTTATTAAAAATGAAATATTTATATTCATAAAAAACATTAACTATTTATAATGTATCTGCATTTGTAAAAAATTCCTTCTATTTCCCATATCCATTTATATGAAACATTGATAGTCCTCATGTTCACACTACCTTCCTATATTCTTATAGATCCTATATATGAAATTTATCTATTGATTTTTAATAACATTATCAAACTCACCCATTTGAATCAATAAAATTCTAGAGCTTGTATTATTGATACATTATTTTAGAGGGTTTATCAAATATCCCATATCTTCATGTCTGCATCAAAAGATATGATCATTTAATATCCATACAACCTTTTATTAAACCACTATTATCTATACACCATGCCCATCAATCAATTACTTGCTGATATTTTGGTAATCATATTTCGAGTGATTGGACTTCTTATAGTCTAAAACCAGGATTCATATACCAATAGTCTCAAACATAAATACTCATTTAATGGAAACTCTGATAGAAACTCTTTTAGAAATCCTATGTTTCTTATTCAACAGTATAATGTGACCATAAACACTATTTCTTTCATCCAAGCCCCACTAAGGCATGATTTTAACTCAAAATTTCCTGACATTAGCTTTAGAGAACATGAATGAAATATTTTCAATACTAGAGATATTCCAAGGGTCTAATTTTGTTTCTCATCCATCATGTTAAAGATTAAATAGTACATTAGGATTATGTTTTTTATTATTTCAGTGAGACCCATATTTTCATTAATGTTAATTATACTATTATTATGAAAAAATAAAACCAACCCTCTTCATTAATACATTGTGACATCAACAATTACTTCAACCATACCAATTCTTTCTATTATTTATTCACAGATATAAACATATATTTTGTAAAAATTTTTTGATGATTTTATATGGTATTACCCATTAATTGACCATTGTTCCTCCATATATAAATAGGAATCTACTTTTTCTTTTCAAGGTATCTAACACTACTGAAATTTCCAAAATAATAAAGGCTTCTTATAAATCTCTTGACCCCAAACAAAGAATGTCATTCATAATTCCATTCAATAACTAAAAGATCAAATTATCTGATTCCCTCCATTACATACCATGAAATGGCATAAACTAAAAAAAGTTACACTAAATAAATAATATCTAGATCATTCACAATCATCACGTACAACAACATTCCAACAATTAATGTCTATGGATCTTTTTTCCAAATACAGCTACTCTTGTAACATTGTTTATGCATGGGTTTTGGTCCATCTAAATAGCCCAACAAGTGGATAAATAATATTTTTCTTTGGTCAGGAAAAACATTTTGATGATATTCTAAATATACTCATTCTATGATAAAATTAAAAAATTATTTTTTATCTCTCTTTGTCCTCATTCATAATATGATATTTTTATTTCTAAGATCCTTTATCTAAAATATTTTATTTTCTCTGTTTATAAATATTTTTATAATATGATAAAAATAGAAATATCCATTTTCCCATAAAGGAAATATAATTAATGTTCATTTATCGAATTTTTATATAGAAATATTGATAAATATTAAATCTTATTAAGCCTCACACTAAAAAAAATATTCTAAATATTTATTTCGATTGTAATTTTTCATTGGTAAATTAATACTAAATTTTCATCAATTAACATACCAAATTTTGATTCCGAATATCAATTACCCCTATGGTATGATTCTTATAATATTAATTCCCCAAACTATTCATGAATTAAAATTATGATAACATATATCTTTTTTAAGTGTAGATATTTTGATTATCCAATACATAGAAGTATACAAATGGTAGAATGTTGAATTTCTAATTAGAATATTTCTATGAAATTAACTGCTTAATTATATAGAGATATTTTCATTACCATCCATACCTTTTATATTTTCATTCCATCAGTCTGTTACATAACTTAGTAAAGCTATTTTTTATCTAGTGCTATTTCCATTGAGGAAGTTCAGTTATCTCCCACATTACATTCATCTTCAATGATTCTATATCATTATTCATATCTAACTCCCACAATTTTGAGTAATTGAGAAATTAATCATCTTCTATAAATTTTTGGTCTCTAAAATCCACTAAATGTAGAGAATTCATTTCCTCACTACAATATTAAACTGATCTTGTTTTCTTTATCTCCATATCTAAATTGAATGTTATGAACTTATTTAATTATCTATTTGTTTTGGTACATAAAATTTTGACTCTATATCTTCTATTCCCCCTACATTTTTTTCTACCACTCAAGACTCCAAAACTCTAGAACCTTATTATATTTAATATGGTCTCAGTACTAGAATTTTGAATATTTTTAGTACTCACATTTTAATTTTTCACAAGTTATAATTTTTAACAAATTTAGTATTATCATCCTTGGAATCAACACTTTATTTTTTATCAAAATAATTATTCATAATGTTCCATGACATCTTTAGAATAATATATTCAAAGTAAAATTATTTTCTATAGATTATTATTATTTTATCATCCAGTAATTGAATTAAAAAAATTTATCTCAAAACTAAGGATACTTTTTAAAATTTATCCTCAATATTATATCAAAATTTATTATTAATGAGTACCAAGGGAAAAAAATAAAATAATTATGTTGTTGAAAATTTTTCTTTTTTATGGTGTATGATTCATTCAAATCCTCCATTCCAACGGTCGTAGATAAACTTCTATTGATGAGAAATGACATTAGGTTCATATCTTCAACCCAAATCAGTTTAGTTATTCATATGTAAAACCTAATAATTTGATATTTCTCTATAAAAATCTTATCAAATATTTCATATAATCCATTATAAATTTGATATTTGATCACACACTTATATTGTATTATTCCTTTTTTTCCTACTGAAATTTATGGTGTATTTGTTTGGTGTATTCAACACTATTGTCAATCTGGATGTTGTTCAACTCCTGAGAACATTATATTTCAACTAGTTCTTTCTACGAGATGAAAAAATAAAATATATTATACTTATAATTAAAATATTATATCAAATATTTTATTATAGCATTAATAATTAATGTAATTTTTTTTGGGAACAACTATTGTATTTAATAGGGGTAGTTATGAAAACATCGGATTGTAAAAATGATAAATATCATACTTTATGCTTCTAAAGAACTAGGTTTAAGGATACAATTATTTTTCCACTATTATAAAAATTTCACAATTTTATATCAATGTGTGATATTATTTAAATATAATATTTTCTGTTAGAAAATTTATATTATTTTCCTTAAGGTGAAAAATCCTACATTGACAAACATCCAGAACTGTGGATGATATTCATCTGAAACAATAAACCCAGTATGATATTTTGGTCAGGTGTAGAGTCACACGCATTTTTCCCCATGAAAATATTATAGATCCTTTGGTGATATTAAATGCCCCACATGAAAAACTAGTTACACATCTTACTTCATCATGTTTCCAATGGTAAAGGGTAATTATATAATCTAGGAACATGGATAGATTTTGTTAGTTTCATGAATCCACTATTCTTCATAAAGCTGTAGACGATTTATTTTAAAAAAACCTCTTGGGAATAATCATACACTATATGAAAATTCACAAACACCATAAAAATATTATTGAATATGTATCATTCAACATCGTTGAAATGAAAATATTTTCTATATTCATTCAACCAAGCTTCTACTGAGGTATTCACACTTAACAAGTAATTGTTACTTATTCATGTGGAAAAAAAAATTTGAACAACAAGAGGTTGATATATTTTTTATTTTTACCATTAATACATTCACAATTAATTATAATATATCATTTCTTCTAAAAATTTCAAAATGTGCTAACTTATCCAACCGACTAGATTTTCCACCTTTATCGATAACTACTACTACAAGGCTTCTCGAGGCATGTTTTATTAAATTAAGGTGATGATAATGTTTTATTTTTATTAATATCAGAATCATAATTTTCATGCACTTTTCTTTACATTATCACCTCATTTAAGATAAATTTTCATTTATCATCAAATTATAAATAAATTATGCTATAATATTTTCAGATATAGTAGGCATAGAATCTCAGCTATCTGGAATCTTGGATTACAAGAGGACTTACCATATATAACCATATTGAAGGATCATATTGATTTTTTTTCACATTATCCTCCAATGGTCTTATTTTTTATAACCCTAATAGAAGCATCGATTTCACCATAAAACCTCATTAAGGGATGATTTCATTTCATTCATCGTCCAAATCCTTCATAACATTTTTTATGTTTTCTTTTCCCTAATTTGGAATGAAAGTTTTCATAATAAATATATTTTTACTACCACTATGGCTTTTAGATCCAAAATATCCCATTATTTCTTTCCAATTTTTTCATTCTTAATATATTTAAATAGTATGTATAAATACTTCTGGATGAGATAATTTTATAACTGAAACTTCTAGATCCCATAATCCCTTCCATAGAATTTATATATCTAGTTATAAAATTCATCTAAAACGATAGATGTGTATTTTGGTGTGTTCAACCTTTACTTTGATACCACTAGTTGGGGGACCAAAAACATTGATATATTATTATTATGATTTAAATATTAGTAGTATAACAACGAATCCACTTTAAATTCATATTTTACTGAGGGTATAAAAAATTAAAATATTTGGATGTCCACTTTCTCCCTTGATTATTTATGTTGTAAATAGTAATAAAATTCTCTCTACCCATCACAAAAATTAATCCTTTCAACAAAATTATAATAAACTCACTAAAATTTAATGTAAATTAAATACATGGTAAATAAATATAAAAATAAGTGAAATACAAAATAGATTAAAATTTATAATATGTATTATCCTATATGCGTGTGGGAATTTTTTGTTTCCATATTTTCATTCACCACGTCTACAATGATTACAAGTTAACTAAAATTTTCAGACTATAAGATGCATTACAAAGAAATTGACCACTTATTAATATTCAGATTCATTCTACACTTTAATCATGAAATGAAAATTTTTAATGGTATATAGATCATTTCAATCCGCGCTTCATTTTATATGGAACTATAATGTCCATGAGGGTGACACAGAGATCACATATTCATGGATAGATTCTATATAGAATTTTATTATTTAATACTTGTCACCTTTGTAATTATGACCTGTTTCATTTATAAAATTAATGATTATTCTATATATAATGTTATTTCAATAAATATTGATGAAATTCATGGACATTCGAGTCTCCATAACAAGATCTGAACATCCAATATTCCTACTACCATTGGATGAGTTTACACTATCAAAACACTGATCCCCACCATGGAACACCATCTTGTATCCCATCAAATGTGTTTCTTGTGATTGAACATTTAATGGTTTGAATGTAAGCTTCAAAAACCAAAAATGTGACTCTATATACTATGTAATGATATTTTTAATAGAGAAATTTGACATAAAAAAAGAATTTATATTCTATTTTTGTACCATATTTGTATGTTAGGACACATTCTTATGTTATTATTTCCTTTATCATGATCATTGAATCATTATCAATAGTTTTTCAATGTATTTCATATGTTATTTTAAAATCAATATTTTATTATTTATCATTTATTATCCATGTTTTATCAGGTATGGTATCCTTATAATGTTTTCATTATGTTCACATAGCCATATATTCATCATGTCCTCACATGTGATGTTTTATTGATATATTTAATATTTAACCATACTATGAATCCATGATAACCATTTATTATGTTTCCATTCCCACGATAATATGTAAGAGTATTATGTATTATTTACCCATTAGTGTTTTATATGTGATGATTATTTCTGTGAAAAGGTGAATATTGGTTTTAAAATAATTTGGTTATCTATCTAATCATTAAATACATTATACTTATAGGTTTTGATGAGTGATTTATTGTGATATGTAATGAACATTTATGTTAAATTATTTATTATATTTCTATGTGATGGTTAAATCACCCAACAATTATGGTTCAACATAATTCATGTCCCATGGTAACCTGATATCTAATAAAATGGATTATATGATTTTGTATACCAATATTTTATATAACTATTGGAAACTAATATGGATATTCATGTTTATTATTGATATCATTACAGATCCCTCTGTATATTTTTGTTGAAATTTATCAATTTTTGAATTCATAATTATCTTCAATCCAAAAAATTTAAAAGGGGTGTCACTTTTTAGTTTCTTCAATATGGATCATGGTTATAGTGCATTTAGTAATACCCCAAAAGATTTTTATATGATATTTAGAAGAATTTTTGGATGATTTTTTCATAATTTGTTACATATAATGAGACATATGGTGTAAATAAATGTTATATTTTATAAAAGGGGTTTTATATATTGTTTCACAAGTTGTTTTATATGATTAGACCTAAGGTGAGACATTCCAAATACTATGAGGTCTAAGTGTATATGGGATAATGAGTGATATATGTAACAAAACTCTATAGGTTATGAAATACTTAATGTTATGGGATTTTAAATATCCATCCATGACATTGTAAAATTCACTATGTTATAATACAATGGATATGGGTTACCCAATTATGATACAATATACTTGATTCTTCAATATTCCAATATAATTGCTATCATGATTGGTCATTCATTATGTGATGTTGAATTGGGGGAAATTAAGCTTGTTTCATGATTTTTTAAATATTAAATATCAACATAGGGTGAAACCATTTATCCTTCGTGTGTGATTGTCCTATGTCCATGATGTCTTTGGGTTTCCACCCCCTTTATCCCTTAAACGAGGGTTTTATCTTATAATAAAAAAATTTGAAGGCCCTCTGGCTGTTGGAGTATTGAATTAATATAATCTAAATATATATGTTTTAGGACTCTTATATTAGATGGTTCGATCATTATTTAGGGTGTGATTTGGATATAACATCTGAGGGACACAATTATTAAGATCTCAATTCTATCATTACTATATACTGTAGTTTTTAAATAATAATGGCATGGGAATGATCCTTCAGGAGTGTCAAGAGATTCTTGAATCTCATGGACACCCAATTAGGGTGGAACCCATCATATTCCCCCATGTGATACTGATCAAAATTGCATGAAACACGAATAATAAATTTCACCAAGGTTTAATGTAATAAACCTGTTTTTATTTTACTTTATATACTCTAAAAATGATCATATATTTTTTGTTGTTTTCATTTTTGTGTTGTTCTTATGCTAAAATTAAGATGACAGTAATCCATTTAAAACACTTCAAGTGTTTCATTTTCATTTGTTTAGTTTTATTTTACACGCTATTTTTGTGTTTTTATTTGTAAATAATTATAGATTAAGTAATACACCTGATATGAATATCATTTATTTTTTGTAAACACAATAAATAAATTTTACTTTGATACATTTTTTTTCTTCATAATAATGTTTTCTGTTTTTCTCTTTTTCAGTTACAATAATGAGGAAACTTTGGCTACCTGATATTTCGACGCATAAATATTACATCTTAATAGATGAATATTGAATTTGATTAAGAAATAAACACATAAGTAATATAGTGGTTAATTTTATTTATATAATTGTATACCAATCATATTATTTCATGAAATATCTTTAATATCCCAAAAAATTATCTTCCCCTTTATTAATCTTCATAAACATCCCCAATTGAAAACTTGCATCATAACATAGGGAAAGGAAACAAAATAAAGTATGAGCTTGAATTCTTAGTAAGGGTAACAATAGAAGATATCGATCAATGATCATATGAGATAATAAGATAAAAATAATTGTTTGAGACTATAAATACAATATAAAAAGTTTTAACCAATATATCTTGGATATTATGAATGATACATGGAATAAAACATTATAATTTCCAAATATGTGAACCATTAGAGTGAAAATCATCCCAAATAAATCATGAACCACAAGTTTATTTCATTTAAATTTAAAATAATTATATGTATAGAAACATTCTCATATGTAATGGTTAACATACAAGACTATAAAATCATAATAGATCAGGAATCAACAATATTTTCAAATTTCATAAGGATTTGGCATCATCACCGTTTCATATAACAGATCAATCACATCATCCTATTTCATAAAATTATATCAAAAGAAGTAATAATATACCTAAATAATTAAATAGAGATACATGCCCCATACATTATATAATGAAAATCTTATATATGTGTTCCACATGATCATAAATAAATCTTCACATCATAACTTCTAAAAATAAAATGGATTCATAAACATTTTATGATAACTTAACCTATAGGAAAAATGGGTCTCATAATAACCTCATCAATCAATATATTATTTAACAAACTAATGAAAAATAATCTCAATACAATTCTACCATATCTCTAGTAAAATTTATGCATCACCGATAGTTTTTTTTCATTGATGAATAAAAAGGTCATAATCCTCCCAAGGTTTCCCAAGCTCCAAATAATCCCTAGAAAAATTTATATAAACCCACCCAAGCTCTAAACTCTAATTCACACAATGAATTTGGAGCTCGACCATCCTTTTCCCTCCTCTCTCTATAATCCTCCCAAGGGTCCCCAAGCTCCCAATAATCTTCTCTCAAGGCTCTCCTAATCCTATAGGATCACTCTTCCAAGTAATTGATTTCGTCCTTTCTCATTTTGGTCCTAATTTATTTATATTTCTATATCCTTTTATTTTCAATTAAAAATATAATGGTATGATTTATGACTTCCACCATAATTCCATTCCTATGTTTTAATGAGGATTTAACTATTTCTCTCTCATAAATTCCTCCTATGTACACATATTACGATGCGGAAATTCTGTAATGAATTTCTCTCTTCTCATTTACATTCATGCAATTATTTCCTATTACGAATAAAAATTCCATTACATATGTAAGGACATGTATCCATATGACCCCCATTAATTTATATTTCATGTAAATAATATGACACATACCATTCTATTTCATCAACCATTTTTAGGAATTCTTATGTCACGCCGTTATGCTTCCAAAATTGCACCACAATTTTCCAAGCCAAAGTCATTGTGTAGTGAATACGATGACCATTTCTCTATCAAGGGTAATCACCTTTATGAACATTTAATTATTTATTATAGTGTTTCATGTATTAATTACACATTCCTTTATCATATAATAAATGATTATTTTTAGTGAATCCATGTTATATGATCCACATAGTAAACTTTTGCATGAAATGAAATGATTAAGAATGGCACCCCATGATAGCGCTCCAATTAATCGGTTAAAGATTAGTATCATGATGCGTCATATGAAATGAGGGTTTACTCATTCAAATTCAATTGAAATGAGGGTTGACTCATTATCCATGTGCAATGAGCCTTGTCTAATTCTAAAATCACGTAAAATGTTGTTGCCACATTTCCATGTTATGATAATAATGTTATATCATGCCTTTATGTTCATGTTTATCTCATGCTCCATTGATATGCCTATTTTCAAAGATGTTCTATATTATTCATGTTATGCCTTATTTACTCCCTTTCTGGGAATTATAGCTCACCCATTTTTTATGCATGTCCTCAGGTTATCCCATGTTATGCTAAGTACAAAGGAATGTGTATGGTCATGTAATATAAATTTTCAATAAAGATGTGTATTTCATGTTTTATGTTTTTATGTAACATTCATAAGACCCAAAGACACTGGACCTCTTAAAATTCTATGTTGTATCATGTAAAGAGATAATGTAATAAATTTTGTTTATGTGTGAAATAAAGAGAAGGGTTGTTATATTTTCCATCCCATAAAACTTTTCCCTTCATATAGAATATTGATATTATTCATCACTATTAGAATTGTGAATACAAGGATATAAATGGTATTTTAATCTCTTCTTATAATATTTTTTCCTCATATTTTTTGGTCTATAATTAACTACGTCATATGTAACATTTCCATAAGTAGATGAAATGGTTACTCAATTATATATATATTTTTCATAAATCATTAATTTATTCACATATTGTATTAAAGAACAAATAGGATCATAAATATTTAATATAAAAAGTTTTTTACTATCACCTATATTTGTTCTCATATACTAAAAATTCAGGAAATTTCTATAAACACTTTTCTATACTGACTGATTAACTATTAACTCTTTATCACCAAGTGATTAAAACGCATTGAAAATAGTCATAAACCTCTGATGCATCTGAGATATAGAATTAAAACATAGAAAATGAGAATCATTATAACAATCCCCCAACATAACCTTATGAGTTACATGAAATTTGGATTTTCTAAAGGGTGTAATTTCCAACTTCATTCATACTATATTATTAAATTAAAATGAATAAATTTGACAACTAGTATTCTGAGTCCTAGAACAAAGCAATATATTACAAAATTTAGAATTTACATTGTATTAAATCATTTCATCATGCATGAATGTAGAAGTTATTTTAATACAATTTGAAAATGTTTTTGTCATCTTATGAAAATGAGTCATGCTATTACTGATAAAAAAATGAACAGAGTTGTGAAATATTTCTATCATTTAGCATCAATGATAAGTGTTTGTCTTTGTTTTAGATTCTTTAATGTTGTAATTAGATGTACATCCATTTCAAAAACCATTTTATACCACACTATTAGAGTAAGAAAAATGATATATTTATATTTATGACAAAATAATAGAACAATAAAAAGAATAATATATTCAATATTGAACATAGACACCAAATATGATAAAAAATTGTGACATAGAAATAGACGGTAGTAAAACTAGTGGGGGGTTAATTATACTAAGAAATGAAGCTTTAATTTTCTGACCCACAAATGAATTTAGATAAAAAAATTATGAATTATAAAAAACATAAAAATAAGGGTATATACATCCTTGTGGAAATAGAAAAACAGGTAAAACCAATATACGTGTTGAAGAAATATAATGAGTAATGAATATAGTATGTAAAATGAATGTTTAAAATAAAACATATAGCATTGTATTATACTCTTATCAATCCTATAAAGTATATAATTAAATACTAAATAAATTTAATCAGTGTCTTCATTAATTAAACCCAAATAGAGAAGGGTGACATTGACTTGAATCCACATATCCTCTTCCTAGAGTGATGCACTCAGAAACTATTTGAAAAAAATGCATCAACCACTATAAGATTTCTAAAAATAATGGTCAGTAATAGATCAATCCTCAAAAATCAAACACATAGAACAATACAATTATAAAACCTTTATCATTCTCAAGTATAACCATAAATAGAATATTTGTTTTTTCTATGTATTCCACACTAGAATCACTCAATAGAATAGTCAGAAAAAATGAATTTAATATGAAATACTTAGAGAACTTATAATGAGATCATTAAAAAACAACATTCTATGCATAAATACTGATAAATAAAGAGTTATAAAATCAAAATCACACACATAAATAAGTTATTTAGAGAATAAAAAGGACTAAGATATCTATCAAAATCATTTTATGTTCTATTTTTCCTCTGTTCAGTAATATTGTGGGTTATATTTATTGATGAACCTATAATGTTAACATTTCCAAAACCTTAGGTATAGTTGGAAAGAAATCAGAAGATAAAACATCCATGCTCTAATATATTCAATGTTACTCTAATTAATTTGATGAAATCACCCCACACAACTAAAATTCACTATCTTATGGAAATATAATTTCTTATTGAAAACGTACGATAAATAGAAATTTAAAATATATGATTCATTACAAAAAAGAAAAATGGATTTACATTTTTTACAGAACAAAAAATTAAAAATCATAAAATTATGTCATGTTCATATTTGAGTGTATTTTTATTTTCATAAAGAAATTATTCAATGGAGTATTTGACTCAATGAAGTATATATGGATATATATATGAATGCAATATGAGATTTCTCTATATTTCCAATGGTTTTATGGTTTTTAAACATACTGTTGTAGGATATATTATCATTGAAAATGTGTCATTGTATATACATGCATCCAATTTTTATATTTAATGTGTTATATATATAAATAAATATTTAATTACAAAAAAAACTTTTTGAAATTAAAATTGAATTAATAAATTTTGGGAAAAAATTAAAAAACTAACACTTTTTGGAAAAATACAATTTTAATATTTTTAATGGAATACAATGCATTGTAAATTTAATTTTCATATTTAAAAGACCATTTTAAAAAAATGGATATAAAAAATTAATTTGATTTAAAAAAAAATATTAAAAAAAAATTCATTATATAATTAAAGAGTTTTAAACATTAATAATGTAATGATTCTTGTTAATTGATTTGTTTCCTAATTTTTTTGATTATATATGTTATGTATTTATTTAAAATATAACTTCCTCAATAAATGTTCCCAAAAGGTAAATGTAAAGCTTCCCTTATACCATTTTTATTATGGAACCACTTTTCATGATAAATTACATTCCATATAGATTAAGAAATGAGTATTTGTGAAAATAAAACTATGGATAACAAACAAAAGGAACCATCCTTTGAACACTTGAATAAATAAATTATATTTTTTATGATTTAACACCTAGAAAAATTATCTCCTTATACTATCTCTGATATTTCAGAAACTCTTGTCATAATAACCAATCCTGTATCACTAATTTCCAATAGTCTCTTCAAGATAAGATTCATGTCTTTGACATAAGTGTTATCACGTAATAATTATTTTTTATCATCAACATACAAAAAATCTTAAATATTATCTATTATTTTAATAATTTTTTTAAATCATTATGATTATAAAAAAGAGATATTTTTATTAGATAATTATATGTTCTTTCTCATTCTGTCATTATAACATATTCTTGTTCGGGTTAGTTTTATCAACAACATTCACGATTCTATAAAATTTACATAATGAATAAAAATTATTACAAATATATTTTAATAATAAATAATTTATTATTATTTGATAATCCTTTTATGAGTAATATTCCAAATTATTTTAACTAATATCTTTAATTTTTTTTGATAAATCTTTAACCATGTAAAATTAGATTTTGTTGTTTTCCTTGAAAACCATCACCATTAATTCTAGGATATAACTATGTATAGTTCTTGATTATATGAACCAATGGTCTATGGGCAAAGACTAGAACCGCTAAACTAAATAATACAAGGAAAATTGTGCAATTAAACCCAAAAATATTAATTTCAGCAATAAAAAATTATCATATACATAATAAGGATTTATAAATGAATGGTTTTAATGAAAAAAAATATTCATAATTTTAAAATAAAAATGAATATTAAATATTTAACTAATATATATGTAATTAGACCATGTTCGATCAAGTGAAAATACAATTTATATGTTCCTCTTCCAATCTGTTTATAGTCAGTTTATTTACCATATAATATAAAAATACAAAGAGATATGGTAAATAACAAACTATTTATCTAAGAGTTAAATCTAAAAGATAAGGTTAATATGGTGACCTAAACTAGTATAAAACCTATTGGTTGAGATTTGTTCCACCCATACCCTCATTATTCAAGAAATAAATCATTTTGGATCCATTATAATCTGAAAATGATTTTATTGTAAAATAATATTTCAAACTTTTCCTATGGTGACCCTCACCTCTCTTATAAAAGGGTACATGCAATTCTCTTAATTTCACACCTTCAAAGCCATTTCTCCCAGCATAAACCTATGAAAATATGTTTAAAATTTCTGTCACTTCAATCTATATGCCATACTTTGATCAGAAAGCTAACTTAAGGATCCCTTTTGATCAACTCAAAAAGAAACACCCGAAGAAGAAGTAATAATTTCACCACCCTCTTTCAAGTTCTTTTCTTCTTCCACATCCTCTTTATTTGTTGTTTAAATAACAAAATAATAAATAGCGTAACTTCTACATATCTTTATGTTATTATAAATATGGTAAAACCATATTTATTATTCTATCGATCATATAAATAACAATGTCACCATATGTGCGTACATACGACTTACCGTCTCCACGTCGTGGTGTAGTTTGTTATTCAAACACATCATTATTTGTATGGGTATAATAATTTGAAAAATTGATTTAAATAATAAATATAACATTCTAATGATTCTTTATAGATGATATACCATCCAATTACATACTATTTCACCATCAATATAATGATATTCTCACTCGTGCATACGTATTGATTACTGTCTCCATGAACACGATAAGATTCATTCACCATTTTAATTATTCAAGAATAATTATATTTTATTATTCAAAATAATGTTTATGAACATAATAAAATTATATATATGAATCAAATACATCTTATCCATAATAAACAAGGCTTACATAACCAATCATATAAAGGAAAATGAATATGTTAACTTTTGAAAAGATGATACTACTGAAATATTATTAACAAAGTAATATTAGAGGATCACATATGATATAAAATTTATGAATATTGTTCTTTTATAATTTATTAACAATTTATTAACTATTATAGAGGAGTTTAATATACCATCTACTACGGAAAAGTACAAGGTAAGCGTTAATTCCACAATCTCTTCATTATCTGAGGTTGTTTATCCGTGAGTATCTACTGGGACCTCTTTATCATCCAAATATGTGTTTCTCAAAAATACATTTCAAAACATATTTACTATATCCTATACTATGGATTAATGTAATTTATAACCTTTTTGACTTTTTATAAAATGTTTATAAAGGAATATTTCTGTTATTTTCGAAACAAGGTCTTGTATAACCATTTCGACACCATTAAGGAAAGAATGTTTTTCTTAACTTATACGGCGGGTTCATCTATTTCTTACATTATAACACCTTAGAAGCTTCCCTTACAAGATTATATGAATATTTTCAAAATATATTTTTTCTTTTCTAATTACATGAATTCTAAATGATTTCAAAATAGAAAAAGATATTTCTCTCAAAAAGTTTTTATTTCATCAATGTCAACATCCTTTGATGGATTTTAAACTTGTTTAAAGTTGATTTAGTATGATACAAATCATCCATATTGTATTTAAGACTTTGGGATATATTTTACTATGGATGTGTTATTTTTATACCATTCATGCTTTATGGATTAAGTATTGACATTTTATATTCTTGTTTTAAAACAAATGTCTATGTTAAGTTTAAACCATTTTATATGAGGAATGCACTGGACTTAGTAAGTGACGGGTGAAGACCGCTATAGCTCCTCGATGCATCATAAGGTCTATTGAGACAAAATAGTTTCTTGGAATAAGGAATTGAAAAAATCTTATTTGTAGTCATGGAATGAGGCCTTGACTATATTGTTATGAAGTCTGGAATTATGCATTCCGTCATTAAGTGTTTTACAAGTTTGGAATTATATATTGCGATTCATAGAATAATATATTGTATTCCATTTTTTAGAAATGTATCCTAGTGGAAGGAAAAAAAATTGTATCGACGCACGTAATCCATGTAGGGATTTCCCTCATACTCAAGATAATTATAGTAGAGCTGGTGATTCAACTGGTGCTGATCAACTAAACACCATACTAGGGAAACTCAGTCAGGTTATGAATAATACCTTTACCAATATGGATCACCCTAATCTACATTGCAGAGCATCAATGTTAGACCGCTTCATGAGGCAACAACCACCAACATTCAATTGGAGTAAAAATCCATTGGAATATGAGCAATTTATATGTTTCTTAGCGAAAATATTTCATGCAATGTGGAGTAGCAAAAGGGAAAAATATGTCATGTCAGTTTATCGCCTCACGGGAGATGCAGATCAATGGTGGTCATTAAAACAAAAAACAAAGGAATGTGAAGAAGTATCAAACATGGAATAGAGATAGATTAAAGATATTTTCTTAGAAAAATACTTTCCTCATGACCATCAAGCGAATATGGAAAGAAAATTTCTAAGTCTAGGGAAAAAGGAGGATGGGAATGTCACAAAGTATGAGGCTAACTTTACCAGGTTAGAAAGGCATGCAGAAGATTATATACATAACCCAAGGAGTAAGATTGATCGATTCATTGATGGGTTAAAACCATTTCTCTGTTGAGCATTAGTCTCACAATATTTCTCATCATATGAATATATTGTCTCATTTGCTATCAAGATAGAAAATAAATTCAATAATTATTACGACTTTGAAGTAATGAAATAGAAGAAGAGATATACTGAAAACTTTGGAAATGGAAATAATGGGAAGAATGAAAATGTTTAATTTCCATCCGTTAGTAAATGTGGGAAGAAACACCCTGGTACTTGCCTGAAGGGAATGAGAGTCTGTTACAAGTGTTGTGAAAAAGGCCACCAAACTCATGATTGCAAGGGAAAAAGAGGATATCAATTTTGAATTCTATAGTTATAAAGAAATGGGGAATTATACAATTTTATTTCCTAAGCGCCAAGGGAACATACTTTAGAAAAGTCCCAGGGGGAAAGGACAAGCTTATGCAATCGCTACTATGGAGGTTCAAGCTCCAAAATACGTCGTGGAAGGTAATTTAATGGTTTCCTCATGTTTATCCAATGCTTTATTTGATTCTAGATTATCACATTGGTTCATTTCTTTCCAGTTTTTTAAGAAAATTAGATATTTTAAATTAGACTTAACGATGGAGTTTTCAGTCAAAACTCCAAAGGGAAGTGTCACCGCATCAAAAAAATTTGAATCAGCACACATTGGGGCATATAAATGTTCTTTATCTTCTTATAGGATCGTCATACCCATGATTGAATTTGATATAATCCTCATAATGGATTGGATTTTGGACCATGATGCGAAAATATATTCTAATAAGAAGGTGGTTATAAAATTCAATGACGATAAGGAGTACCCTATCTTTAGAGCTGAAATGTCACCACCAAATTCTTATCTAGATCCCCCTTGTAGCTCTAATATATTTAATAAAATGGGAGGGAGAGGATGAAATAACTACGGGTGAGTAAAATAATGTTCAAATAGAAAACATAAATATTGTACAATAATATGTTGATGTGTTTCTAGATGATTTACCTGGACATCCTCCATAATGGTAAATTGAGTTTACCATTGATTTAATTCCTGGTTAAAGGCCCATATCGAAGACCACTTATAGAATTTACATTGTGCAATTAGTGGAACTAAAAAAACCACTAGAGATATTGTGTAATAAGGGATTTATTCATCCTAGTTTCTCTTTATGGGGATCCCCTGTTCTTTTTTAAGAAGAAAGATGGATCTATGAGGTTGTGCATTGACTACAGGGAGATCAATGCAATAACAATAAATAACAAGTATCCCCTACTTTGAATTTATGATTTATTCGAGAAACTTCATAGAGCTCATTAGGTTTCAAATATTGACCTTCGGTCTGGATATCATCAATTGTGTGGGAAGAAGGAAGACATTCTGAAAACATCATTTTGAACCAGGTATAAGAATTACGAGTTTATAGTAATGCCTTTTGGATTGACTAATGCACCATCTGCCTTCTTGGATCTAATGAATAGAGTTTCACGGAATATATTAATGGGTTTTTAGTGGTTGTTATTGATGATATCTTGGTATACTTAAAATTCTTTGAATATCATGAAAATCACTTGTGCAAATTTCTGAAAACCTTCAGAAGAAATGAATTATATGGGAAGTTTAGCAAGCATAAATTCTGGATTCATAAGATTTATTTTCTTGGCTATATTTTATCTAAGGATAGAATTTATGTTAATCCTTCAAAGACCAAGGAAATCCAAGAATGACTAACACCGAAAAGTGTAACTATGGTTCACAGTTTTAAAGGTTTAGCAGGTTATTATTGGCATTTCATCCATAATTTTTCTTGGTTGGAAAACCCATTAACCAAGCTCACATGTAAAGGGGTTAAATTTTTTTGGAAAAAAGAGAACGTAGAATTCTTTGAATAACTGAAGAGAAGATTAGACAATTCTTTTATCCTGACTCTACCATCAAATAATGATAGGTTTGTTATTTATAGTGATGCTTCAATGAATGGACTTGTTTGTGTCCTTATGCAGAATTATTGAGTTATTGCCTTTTCATCATGATTGCTAAAAATTCATGAGGACAACTATCCCACTCATTATATTGAATTATTAGTTGTAATCATTGATTTGAAGATATGGATACACTATCTCTATAGTGAAAGTTGTGAGATATATACTGATCAAAGTGTTTGAAGTATATTTTGTCACAGAAAGAACACAATATGAGGCAAATATTATTTATTAAACTACTCAAAAATTTTGATTTCACTATACACTACCACACATAGAAGGAAAATATAGTGGAAGATGCATTGGGTATAAATGATCATGTAGTTTTGAACAAGATGAGAGTTGAAAGGGATCATATGTTTATGGATCTAGTAAATATGGATATGGGAATAATCATGGATGGTGAAACATCAATACTTTTTCAAATGGTTTCAAAACCATCATTATTAGAAAGGTTAAAGAGTTATCAGACCGATGATGAGGAGTTTCAAAAGAATATTAAAGTTGTAAATGATGGGAGATTTAGTGACTTCATATATGAAGATGGAATTTTGAAATTTGGGAAGATAATTTTTGTTCCTAAGATACCTGATCTAAAAAGGGAATTTTTAGATGATACTCATTGCTCCAATTTCTTTATTCACCCTGGGAGCACCAAGATGTATAGAAATTTTATGGAACATTTTTGGGGGGACAAAATGAATAGGGAGATTTTGGATTTTGTATCAATATGTATGGATTTTCCACAAGTGAAAGGTGGAATGTAACACCCCAAGATTTCATAGTGTGTTAATTCTTCAAAATAATTCAATAACATGAACTACACACAACACCGAGTTAAAGCGCACCCTGACATACCAAAAAAGCCATTCAAAAGAGTTTATGAATAGTTTTAACTAAATTTTAAACTTTATATAATCCTTATAATTTTAGAATCCATATTATGAGTTTCTTAGACATAATGTAAGAACAAATTCCTTTTTTTCAGATAAAAGTAGTATTTATCAAAAATGCACTTTTACTAACTTTAATAGATAACCCTTTTTAAATCCAATATTTTAAACTTTTATATATTCAATTTGACTAAATAAATTTATTCTTAAGAATGGGGACATAAAAAAAATAAAAAGTAACACCCCAAACTTCCACGGTACGCTTTTCCTTGAATAATATAATAGTGTGTGTTGTACGCAACTTTGAGTTCTAACAAACACTACAACCAATCAAACTAGCCATAATGAATAGTAATACCTACTTTTTAAAATTTTATAAATTTTATCTCTCAAAATGGACTTCATTTTTGGATTCGGAGTATCGAATTTAGCCTAAGGTAAAATTTTGGTACTTTTCGAATAACATTAATATTTTGATGAATAGTGAAAATTACTTAATTTTAATTAAAAACAACTTTTTTAATCAAAATAATTAATGGTGATAAATTATGAATTTGAGTGGTTTTAAAGTATAATTAGAATATATTTTTACCATTTTATCCAATGGTGTTCATTATAATTAATTTCCCTTTGAAATTGGACCTAAACAATTGTCAATCTTTTGATATATATTGTTTCTTAAAAACACGATATTTTTTGTGACAGCGGGAATTAATTATAAAATTAATTAACGCAACTTATATTTTTGGAATTGTTTAAAATAGACATCATTTTTGAATTCAGAATATCAATTATATCTTAGGGTGAAATTTTGGCATTGTTCTGAAAAACTTCGATTTTTGATGAATAGTGAAACTACTAAGTGGTAGTTAAAAAACTAAATTTTTCATAAAACATAATTTTACCGCTTTTTTGAATGGAATTTTGAAAATTCGAGATACACGGTTAATATCAAGAAGTAAAATGTGGTTCAATGAGATAAAAATAATTTTTGGTGAATAGTAACTTTTTACTTTTATTTACCATGGTTAAAAGTAAATAGGGTAATTAAGGGTAAAAATGATATTAATATTACCCTAAAACATGTCCTAATTCTATTGGACAAGTGTATCTTGACCAAAAACAATATTAGGAATACAATATTATCATTTAGGTCCACATGGATTAGATTAGGACATTTATTATAATTTAATTCAAAGAAGAGTTAAAAGAGTTAAAATAAAAGTTTATTTACTAAAACATTTTTAATATAGGGTTATACATAAGATAAATTCGATTGTAAATATTCATTAGAAAGATAAAATGATTTCCTACATAATTATATTTTATTTATAATTTTTAGACATTAAATAATTTAATTTATTTATGACACAATGATGATGCAGTAATAACCATAATAGTGACAAAATTAAAATAATTGATATTATAAATACCCAAATAAATATAATTTGAGTCTTTTTATGAATTAAACTAATTTTATAGGTTAATATGACATGTTAGGATTGAATTAATTAACTTTGGTCTAAGTAATAAGTTTTTATGAGTTTCAAAAAAATCAACTATTGAATAGTGTCAAAATTGACATAAAAGAGTTTTTAAAACAAATATTATATTATTAACTGATATTAAATTCTGAAAAATCTAAGGTTCGTCCAAGAGACTTATATAATGATAGGTGTATCATTAATGGACCACTTGGGGGTCTCTTGGATGTATATAGTATTTCTATTAACTATATAATATAAAAATACAATGTGACATGGTAAATGTCAAACTAATTAACTAAGAGTTAGAAATAAAAGATAAGGTTATTATAGTAACCCAAACCTGTCTAAATTCTATTTGTTGAATATTTTTAGACCTATCCCCACCTTAACCTTTAAATAATCAACTTTTGATCCATTAGAAACCGAATATGAATTTATTATAAATTAATATTTCTAGCTTTTCCAAAGGTGCCCCTCACCCCTCTTATAAAAGGGAACTCCTCCTTCTCATTACATAACACCTTCAAAGAATTTTGGTTCAACAAAACTCTGCCCAAATACTCTCTAAACTTCTCTCACATCATTATAGAGGCCTTCATTTAGTCATAAATCCAACTTAAGGAGACCTTTTGATCAAATCAAAAGGAAGAACCCAAACAAGAGGTAATGATTTCACCACCCTTTTCAAGTTCCGTTCTTCTTCCACTTATTCTTTATTTATTTTTACCATTATAAAATAATAACTCCAGTATATTATATATAATATGATGTTATTAAAAATATGGTACAATAATATTCAGTATTCTATCCATCCTTTTAATAACAAGTCACCATACGTGCGTACATACGGCTTACCGTCTCCATGTCGTGGTGTAATTGTTATTCAATATATTATTATTTTGATGGGTATAATAATGATTTTTAATTCATGTAAATAATAAATATAACATGATAATGATTCTGTATATATGATATACCATCCAATTATATATTATTTTAATATCAAAAGAATGATATTTTCGCTCGTGCGTACGTACGGACTACCGTCTCCACGAACGTGATGAGATTCATTCTCCATAGTATCCAATCAAGTATAATTATCATTTGATGATTAATAATAGTATTTATGGACTTGATATAATTCTGTATAGGAATAAGATACAACCTATCCATAAAAAACACAGATTATGTAACAGAACATATAAAATTAAACAAGTAAGTTAACACCTGAAATGACAATAATTCTAAGATATTATTAACAAAGAAATGTTTAAAGATCATAAATGATATCATATTAATGTATATGATTCTTTAATAATTGAATAACATTTATTTCAGCATTATACAGGAGGTTAACCTACACACAACCAAGGAAAAGTACAAGGTAAGGGTTTATTTCACAATCTCTTCATTATCCGAGTTGTTTATACGTAATTATCTATTGGGATCTCTTTATCATCCACATCCATGTTCCATAAAAATGTATTTAAAAACATTTTTACAATTTACTAGACAATGGGTTAAAGTCATTTATACCCTTATGTGTTTTGAAAGTAATCTTTCCGTCGTTTTCCAAACAAGGCACTTTTAACCTTTTCGACAAATTTAAGGAAAGAATGTCTTTTTTTAACTTATACGGCGGGTGCGGCTATTTACTACCATTATAAATCGTCAAAGATTACCTTAAAGGCATATAAGAATATTTTCAAAATAAATGTTTTATTTTATAATTATGTTACTTTTAAATGATTTTAAAATTAATATTTTAAGAATTTGTGAAAGGTACTCTTTGTCAAGATCATAATTTTAAATGTTTTAAAGATTTATCTTTCTAAATAATTTTAATTAATGTCCATATTTTCAAAATGATTTTAAGGATTTATTTACATGGACATGAATGTTTTGAAATGATATATCTTTTCAAAAGTTTCAAATTGGTATGGGACACTTTTATTCAGAAATCTCTTTTAAATCACTTCCATTATAAATGTGTGACTTTTCTATGATTTTGAGAAAAGATATATTTCTCTCAAATAGTTTTGATTTCATCTATTTCAACATCCTTTGATGGATTTTAATATTATTTTAAGTTGATTTATTAGGATACAAAACTTTTGTATTGTATTGAAGGTTTTGTGATATGTTTTATTGTGGATGTGTTATTATTATACCATTAATGTTTTATGGATAAATTATTGACATTTAATATGCTAGTTTTATTACGAATGTTTCTGTTATGTTTAATCCATTTCATATGGGAATGCATTGGACTTAGTAAGTGACGGGTGGAGCCTGCTATAGCTCCTCGATGCATCGGTAGGTCTCATGAGACAAACTAGTGTCTTGGCATAAGGCCTTGGCAAAATCTTATTTTTAGTATTTGCACGAGGCCTTGGATATGTGGTTATGATAGTCTGGAATTATGCATTCCATCATTATGAAAGTGGTTATTGATATTGCATGTGATTATTCGATTAGTAGAATATCCGTGTGAATAAGTAAAGGGAATTATTTCATTTTATTTTTTCCATACTATCTCGAAGTTCAAGTTTAAAAGGATTTTGATTTAGTTATGCATTGCCTTAAATGTTTATTCTTATTTATGAAAGTTTCCGCTTTATTGTTATCCTTACTGGTAATTTGAGCTCACCCCTTTTCTATGTTTTATTTTTCCCAGGGTATGAAGAAGTAAATTATGAATGACCTGCAGGGATAGTATGAGGGGATAAGAGTGTGGTCTATGAAGAAAATATGTTGTTGTAGTTTTCGTTTTTATGTTGTAATGTAAGACTTATGAATATATCTAGTGTTTCCAAGGCTACTAAACCAATCGGACTTTCGAGATTTGATATTTCTTGTGATCATGCCAATGTCATGTAATAATGCACCGACTCTGGGTAAATGGGTTCGGGGCGTTATAGTTGGTATAAGAGGAAGTTTAGTACAATCCTTGGAAACTAGATTTAGATAAAGTCTGATTAGAGCAGATATCCCTAAGATAGACTTTGAGGATTAGTATAGAAGAACTTCCTAGAATTTTGGTATTGTAGAGATTTTGTGAGTTTTCTGAGCAATAAATCCCTGTCTGGATAAGAGCATGTAGAGGCATCTCTGGCACAGATGTACCTAGGTGTAAAACCTTAAAACACCACTTTGAGCTAGACTCGAATGGGAACTGGTGCACGACAACGGGCCTTGCTGCACTCTTGGTTACGACACTCCTAGGGGATATGCTTAGGATAATTCTCATTTTATTTACAAACCATTATGAAGGGCTCATGAGTATATACTTACTCAAAGAAAACATTTTTTTATGATTATGGATTATATCCATAAACTGTTCAATTTTCATTAGGAATTATTTATTTCAATTCATAAACTGACATAGTTTATGCTATTGTATAGAAATGGCGCCCAGTAGAAGGAATGTGAACTCTAGTAATACGTATGATCCAAAGAGTAAGAAGGATCATATATTTCATGGTATTAAGACCTCATTTAGAAGGGAAATAGTCTCCCATGTATTATCATCATATGAAGAAATAGTATCATGTGTGGATAAGATAACTAAAGAGTTTACTGAGTCCTATGGCTTTGAAGGGAAGCAAGAGAAGAAAAGGATGTAAGAGAGAAAGATGGAGAAAGGGAAGAGGGAAAAGAATAATTTCCCCATATGTGATAACTATGGGAAGAAACACCCTGGAACTTGCCTGAATGGAATGGGAGTTTTTTATAAGTGTGGAGGAAAAGGGAACAGGGTACGTGACTGCAAGGGTAAGAATATGGTTTCAAATGTACAATGCCTCATTTGCAAGGAGTTTGGACACTACACGAACCTATGTCCCAGTCATCAGACTATCACACAAATGATTCTATTTGATAATAATCATGTTATGATACTACCACATATGAAGAGGAATGATTAGAGTTCTTATTTTGATTATGTCATTTGAGTGTTGTATCAACAATGTACTTGTTATAATAATTATGGAATATATAAGGATTGTACTATAGTACTATTTCATTAAGGACTTGAGATTGTGTGGAACAAAGAAAATTGACTCAATAGTAGGATAATTTTTTGGAAAATATATGGCTGAGAGAATGATAAACCATAATATAGTTCTGATACCGAGGTAGTGATTTTGGAATAATACATGATTGATTTGGATAAATTATATTGGATATTATTGACTACCTTGAAACTGATTAATTATTTTTATATTCCATCATTGTTGGGGTTTAAAAAATTTTTGGATTGAAGGATTATATCTATTATTCTTTAAGGAATAAAGGATCATGAATGTAATCAATAAGGTTTTATGGTAATTCAGGATGTTGCAGTGTTTTAAAAGAATACATGATGAAGGTGTTCGCATGTTATTACGCGGAAAAAAGGATCTTTATTGTGTTTTCCTTCCTTATAAATTTTGGACTGAAGTATTTTGGATTGTTCTAGTTTGGATTATTTTGGATTGCCATAAAAGGACAACCCAGAGGTTGGGTGGCAACCTGTCGCGTCCGGCAAGGCCGCGAGACTTAAACCCACAACCGAAGGGCAACAAGGGTGTATCACCTACCACTGACCCATGTGATGTCCTGGATTGAATAATGTCGTTTCTTTTAATGGTTCTTCTAGATGATTTATAAATTCATTTTTTAACCCTATACGAATAGGATAAATAGAATATTATTTTTATGTTCTATTATCTTTTAGAGTGAAAGATGAGTCTGTGGTAGAAATTAGTTAAAAGATGGAACTCTACTTGTCAAGAATATATATTTTTTCTTTTATTATTCTATGATGAAATTAATTCTTATAATTTATTTAAGGAATCCTAAAACCAAAAATGTGTTATCCTAATACCCTATGTTTTATTGAACCGATGGTATTTCAAATCATCATAGTTGATGAATTTAAGGACCTCAATTTTACACTTGTTTGTGATTGATGACCTCAATCAGTACCTATAAATATTTACGTTTTTCCTCAAATTATATGTCTCTAATTTACAGAAATTTTCTCCTAATTGAGATCATAATTTGGTGGTGACCCTTTAATTTCTATTTTCCTCATATTAAGAATAAATTTTAGTAACCCAATTTCCGATGTGGGTTTTCCCACAAAGATATTTTCTATTTTCAACATTTTATTTTCGAAGAACAATTTAAAATTGAGAGGACGCAATTTATTGAAGGATGGGAGAATGTAACACCCCAAGATTTCATAGTGTGTTATTTCTTCAAAATAATTCAATAACTTGCACGACACACAACACCGAGTTAAAGCGCACCATGACTTACCAAACAAGCCATTCAAAAGAGGTTATGAATAGTTTTAACTAAATTTTAAACATTATATAATCCTTATAATTTTAGAATCCATATTATGAGTTTCTTAGACATATTTTAAAAACAAATTCCTTTTTTTTCAGAAAAAAGAAGTATTTTTCAAAAATGCACTTTTACCAACTTTAATAGAGAAACCTTTTTAAATCCAATATTTTAAACTTTTATATATTCAATTTGATTAAATAAATTTATTCTTTAGAATGGGGACATAAAAAAATTACAATGTAACACCCCAAGCTTCCACGGTACGCTTCTCCATGAATAATACAGTAGCGTGTGTTGTACACAACTTCGAGTTCTAACACACACTACAACCAATCAAACTAGCCGTAATGAATACTAATACCTACTTTTTAAAATTTTATAAATTTTATCTCTCAAAATGGACATCATTTTTGGATTTGGAGTATCGAATTTAGCCTAAGGTAAAATTTTGGTACTTTTCGGATAACTTTAATATTTTGATGAATAGTGAAAATTACTAAATTTTAATTAAAAACAAATTTTTTAATCAAAATAATTAGTGGTGATAAATTATGAATTTGAGTGGTTTTAAAGTATAATTAGAATATATTATTACCATTTTATCCAATGGTGTTCATTATAATTAATTTCACTTTAAAATTGGACCTAAACAATTGTCAATCTTTTGATATATATTGTTTCTTAAAAACACGCTATTTGTTCTGACAACGGGAATTAATTATAAAATTAATTAATGAAACTTATATGTTTGTAATTTTTTAAAATAAAAATCATTTTTAAATTCAGAATATGAATTATATATTAGGGTGAAATTTTGGAATTGTTCTTAAATACATCAATTTTTGATGAATAGTGAAACTACTAAGTGGTAGTTAAAAAACTAAATTTTTCATAAAACATAATTTTACAGCTTTTGTGAATGAAATTTCGAAAATATGAGAGACACGATTAATATCACGAAGTAAAATTTGGTTCAATGAGATGGAAATCATTTTTGGTGAATAGTAACTTTTTACTTTTATTTACCATGGTTAAAAGTAAATAGGGTAATTAAGGTTAAAAATGATATTAATATTACCCTAACACATGTCCTAATTCTATTGAACAAGTGTATCTCGACCAAAAACAACCTTAGGAATAAAATATTATCATTTAGGTCCACTTGGATTAGATTAGGACATTTATTATAATTTAATTCAAAGAAGAGTTAAAAGAGTTAAAATCAAAGTTTATTTACTAAAACATTTTTAATATAGGGTTATACATAATATAAATTCGATTATAAATATTAATTAGAAATATAAAATTATTTCCTACATAATAATATTTTATTTATAAATTTTAGACATTAAATAGTTTAATTTATTTATGACACAATGATGATGCAGTAATTACCATAATAGTAAAAAAATTAAAATAATTGACATTATAAATACCAAAATAAATTTAATTTGAGACTTTTTATGAATTAAACTAATTTTCTAGGTTAATATGACATGTTAGGATTGACTTAATTAACTTTTGTCGAATTAATCATTCTGTTATGAGTTTCACAAAAATCAACTATTGAATAGTGTCAAAATTGACATAAAAGAGTGTTTAAAACAAATATTATATTATTAATTGATATTAAATTCCTAAAAATATAAGGTTCGTTCAAGAGACTTATATCATGATAGGTGTATCATTAATGGACCACTTGGGGGTCTCTTGGATGTATATAGTAAGTTTATTAACTATATAATAAAAAAATACAAAGTGACATGGTAAATGTCAAACTAATTAACTAAGAGTTAAACCTAAATGATAAGGTTAATATAGTAACCCAAACCTGTCTAAATTATATTGGTTGAATGGTTTTCGACCTATCCCCACATTAATTTTTATATAATCAACTTTGGATCCATTAGAAACCGAATATGAATTTAGTATAAATTAATATTTATAGATTTTCCAAAGGTGCCCCTCACCCCTCTTATAAAAGGGCACTCCTCCTTCTCATTACTTCACACCTTCAAAGCCTTTTTGATCGGCCAAACTCTGCCCAAATACTCTCTAAACTTACCTCAAATCATCCTAGAGGCCTTACTTTAGTCCGAAATCCAACTTAATGAGCCCTTTTGATCAAATCAAAAGGAAGAACCCAAAGAAGAGGTAATGATTTCACCACCCTTTTTCAAGTTCCTTTCTTCTTCCACTTATTCTTTCTTTATTTTTACCATTCTAAAATAATAACTCAAGTATCTTATATATACTCTGATGTTATTAAAAATATGGTACAATCATATTCATTATTCTATCCATCCTTTGAATAACATGTCACCATACGTGCGTACGTACGACTTACCGTCTCCACGTCCTGGTGTAATTGTTATTCAATATATTATTATTTATATGGGTATAATAATGATTTGTAATTCATGTAAATAATAAATATAACAAGATAATGATTCTGTATATATGATATACCATCCAATTATATATTATTTTAATATCAAAAGAATGATATTGTTGCTTGTGCGTACGTACGGACTACCGTCTCCACGAACGTGATGAGATTCATTCTCCATCGTATCCATTCAAGTATAATTATCATTTGATGATTAATAATAGTTTTTAAGGACTTGATATAATTCTATATATGAATAATATACAACCTATCCATAACAAACACGGATTATGTAACTAAACATATAAAATTAAACAAGTAAGTTAACACCCAAAACGACAATAATTCTAAGATATTATTAACAAAGCAATGATAAAAGATCATATATGATATCATATATTGGTTTAATGACTTTCTGGGGGAAGAAAGTATCTATGTTGGGGAGAATTGTCACAACCCGATCCTAGAAGCCTATTAATTTTATTTTATTCTTTTCTCAGTCTCACGTCTTTTGGATAGAGTGCGTTTGGGTTTGGGATTGAGTTTTTGAAACATTATTGTTTTCAGCGGGTCTCGAGCCGATGCGTGGTCATAGTACCGTTAGTTGTGCTGGTGTATTCAGCCCTGGTGAATGCATGGTTTCCCAATACTTAATGTGACTATTTTTTATAAATATTTATACCACCATGATAATATTATTTTTTTCATATAATTATAATAATATTGACATTAATTCTATATAATTATTATTCTTATTAAATTTATATAAGTATTATTTTTATCGAATTATCATTAATATTATTCTTACTACTATTATTAATATTAATATTTTTATTGTTTTTATTCTGGTATTATTATTATTATTATTATTATTATTATTATTTTTACTACTATTATTATTAATATAATAAAATGAAAAAAGCTGAAAACCCTAGGTTATCCTGTCGCACCCCCCCATTTCCCATCACATCACACTGGGTCTCCCCTTGGTCCACCCTACCTGCATGGGTCGTCCACCCAGTCTCCCATATGCTATCCTACTCTCACCTCTTCACTACATCCCTCATCAAGGACCCCACACCACCCACTTCTAGCCAGCCTCCTGTCATGTCGCGCTCCTGCAGCCTGCCTCACATCACGCCGTGCTCCGAAAGTGCTCACCTCCCTGCACACCCCGCATTTTCCCCGTTCAGATCCCAGCCAACATCCGCCTTCACCCCTCAGCTGACAGTGGCTTTCTATTCCTTGCCAACCCTACCTCCCTAACCAGCTCCTGTGCTCAGGTCCTCCTCTCTCATCGGCCTGGCCCTACCATACATTCGGCCTCACTGAATCCTTATCTAGGCCGCACCCTCCACACAACTAGCCTCACACACCCCACAAGTCCCTATTTCCCTCACCTCGCATTGCCGCTGCCCTATGCCCGTACTCCTAGTGAAGCCGCTTTCCCCTACTCCCCAAACCATTGCGTAGTTTCCCCCTTGTTCGCAGGTGACTAGTCATGATGCACGACACCCCCACTACATTGGTGCGAACCCCTCTCTAATTATTAAAATAGCACCTTGGCCTATATTCAGAATGTTTCTATATCCACCACCAATGTTTAAGTGGATTGACTTCATTATAGTTCATTTCCGGCATCCAAGTTATAGTTTTATACCGCTTGTTGGGTTTCACACTTGTCAAGTAGCGTTCGATGAGTGTTTTAAGGCTTCTGTCTATTTTTATGTAGTGCATTGAACACTGCTGTGAGTTTATTTTCTGTGGTTTTCAATAAGTTTCAAGTGCCGAGTATTTGGTTTGGTTTTTCCTTGGAGGTAAGATCACTTCACCTTGCCTTTAAATTTAAAAATAATTTTATTCCTTGTATTTTTTCACATCTGATGAATATTAATTTGTTATTATTATTTATTTGAATAATTTTTTTGGAGAAAAATTATTTGGCTATGTATATAGTCATGGTTTGCCTAATTATTTTACTTGCTTGACTGTTTTGACAAGATTTTCAATTAATTAATTTGGTGAAAAGAGGTTGTTTGAGTGAGTTTTTGTTTACATGATGTTGTGGTCACTCATTTAAAAAATTTCCACAAAATTGTAATGGGTTATTTAAATAATTTTAATGTTGTGAATCATGTTTTAGAAATGTTTTGAAGTACGCAAAATCTTGAATGTAAATTTTAACATGTGGTGTTTGTTTTTCAATTCTTGCATACCAAGTATTTATTAAAGGCCCAGTTGGGTCTTATGTGATTAAAAAGATATAAAATATTTTGTTTGTTTTTGATAAAGTATTGGAAGTGTGAGGAATTATGTTTTGGGGTTTTTATGGATTTCGAAAGTCATTTGGCCTTGATAGTAAATGTGTTACTTGTGAAATAATGGAATTTGGGGATATTGAAATTTTTTCAAATGTTTTAATCTATGTGAAGTGTGAAGTAAGTTTTTTTAAATCACTTTGTTTTGTGATAAGGAATTATAGCCCGATTGGCATTTTTATAAAAGTTTGTTCTCATTGAAAGTGTGTCAGAAATGTTTTGAAGCGGGTTTACAAGTGTTTTTATATGATGAACGATGTGTCTTGAAACTCTTTAGATGTTGGTTTGCATCTTTTATAATGAATGTTTTTATGAAATGTTTAAGGGTCCATTTGGCCACTTTGTGAAATATATTGGTGAAAATTGTTTATTATAAAAACTTCCTGTAGATGTTTCTCATGCCATACTTGATGTGTATAAAGAATGGGATGATCTTACTCAGGAATTATCATGATCCATTATGAGAGTGTCTAAAGTTGGACTCTTTAGGTTCTTTGATAAATGTTATGAGACCATTCCTTGGAGTGGCTCGTGGTGATGCCAGTTGTGCTTTATTATTATTATTATTATTATATATATGTATGTGATTGGATGCTTGGATGGAATCAGTTGGCTCACCCCTTTTACAAATACTTGAGACATGGGAGTCTAGCATATTGAAAGAATACTTACAGAATGATTAGTGCACTGCTAGGTTATGGTACTAACTAGTGGCCCATATTAGGTGGATATATTGTGTTATTTGTATGGGATTTTCCCTCAGCCTACCAGATAAAGGATGATTGATTGTTTGGGTGATTTGATTTCATCGTGTGTGACATGTCAACGAGGATGAGGTCTCATTTATTGGTGTCCATTGAATTATTCTTGATCTTATAGGTTCACCCATGTCTATTGAATTTCAGTTACTTGTAGCGATAAGTATACTACTTGTATGAATATCTACATTTCCTTTGTTGTGTACTTACTATTGTGCATTTTTTGCGCAATGTTTTCAATAGAAAGTGGTAAACTTGTTTTAATTTGGTTTCTAAAAATGGTATTTATATGATAGTGTATAATCCTCTTTGTTCAAATTTATTAACATGAACATCACATTCCCTTAATTAAAATGACATTGGCACTAATGACATGAATCTAGATTTTAAAATTGTTAAGGGTAATTTTTCATACTTTGTTTTTAAGTAATTGTTTTTGTAAAATCATACTTTTATATTTTTAGTTCAAATCTGTTAAATAATGTTTTCTTTATTTAATGGTTGTTCTTTGGAACTATATTAGTTGGGCCTACCAACCGAGTTTCAATAATCATTCCTATAGTGTTTTATTGTTTTTAGTTTCCCTTTTAGGTTCCAGATCTTGTTTAGATCACCTAGGATGTTTCTTGGTTTCAGTATGGGTGTGTAACCATAGGGTTACGCAGGTTTTTTGACATTGGCTGGTGAGTCATGTTGTTTTTCGTCCTTTACATTTCCTATCGTTTATTTATTTTGTGATGTCTTTTTTTCTATTGTTGAGTTTTTTTTTTCATGGTCCAAATCGTTCGCAACTGTTATGTGTTGATGCTCGACATTGGTTTCTAGCCCATGGGGATCGAGAACGCCCCTCCGACCATGTCACAAGCTGAATTGAGTGACCGGTTCAGGGTCAACCCAAGTTGGTTCATGAGAAAACTTCTCTGATAACACCATGGACCATCTCAGGTGATCAATGTAGATGGTGTTGAACTTCAAACCAATGAAACATTAGAGTTTCATTCGATATGTGTTGTGGATCATTGTTAGAAAATGTTGAGGTGAAAGACTATTCTAATAGTTAATATACTGTGGAAACATGAATATTTTTAGGAGAAAACATTGAAGAGAGAAATTTATATGCATGCTTAGTGGTATGATCTTTTTACCTAGGGATCCTAAATATTTTTGGTTGTACTGCTAGAGGATGAGCTGTTATTAGGTGGGGCGATTGTATGATACCTACTATTTATGATGATACCTCAAGAAAATTAATAGGAAATATTTTTACTTGCTTTTATTATATATTTTGTTGGGATTACCATATGGATTTCTTGGGTGAAATAAGATAATATTTGAAGATATTGGGGTAATGAATGGTTGGTGAATTTTTTTCCCCAATGGTTCGCCCAGGCTATGAAACCATTAGAACCCAAACAGTGGTGATTCAAATTATTGATTTGATAGATTTCTAAAAATTGCACCATTTTATTAGTAAATGTATGGACCCATCATTGGGTGAAAAATATTAGGTGAATAATTAGGAAAAATAGTTCACCACGTAGAGGAAACCCTAGGCACTGAAATTTAATCCCCAAAAAATTCATTAAAAATTTCCCACACCCCATTCTTATATCTCAAAACAACCTAGATTTACTTTAAACCAATTTCTTTCATTTTTGGTGATCCCTGGATTGATTACAAGGAATTAAAACCTCTACTCATGATGAACATAAGCATTTTTTTTAATATCTTTATGTGTCCCAATAATAGATTCTCATCTCGATTAGTTTATCCTCCATCTCCCTTCCTGCTATCATCCAATGAAAGGATATTTTTCCATGTTGGAAAGTATCTATATCTAGGTTACCATGGATCTAATCTATTTGATCCTAGATCCAGTTTTTGGATCTAGATCTCATTATACGTAATGATCATGGTTGTTCCACTTTAATTGGGGAATACCATTTGCGATTGTTCGTTATCAATGTTCATATAGGTGGTCTAAATTGAAAATAACATAAAATTGATTAAATTATATGTATATAATTGTGAAATTTATATTTCCATGATTAGTAAATTTCATTGGAGACCGAATTTATTTAACGTATTTTCCATGTGATAATGAATTGGTTTAAAAAATATAGAAATTAGATTTGGTGGAATTGGATTTATTAAATAATTGGATATTGTGATTTTGGAATTGATGGGATATTAGGATTTCAGAATTGTTCAATTATTGTGATTATGGATTAATTGAACGGGTGAATTTATAGATGTTTGAAATTCCATTAATGGATTAGTGGGTTATATTATTTAAAAATTTCAAAATTGTTTAATGTAGAGATTTTAATATTAATACATGTGATTTAAGTATTATACCCTGATTGTTTGAAAAATTGAAATGCTATTGATGATGGGAAATTTTATAAGAAGGTTAATGTTTGAAAAAAAAAATTGGAATAATATATCTATGATATATGTGTGATTTATTGAAATACGACTACAATAAATAATATCATGCTTCAAATACCATTATTTGATTGACTAATATATGAGTGTGGAAGATAGACTCATGCTCCAAATAATCATATGTAATAAACTGATAAAGGATGTGTCAGATATGGATATATGCGCCATATACTAATGGGGTACTAGACATGATTTCTAGTACCAAAATTTAGGAATTGGACTATGATTCCAATTATCCATGATATTAAATTGAAATGAAATGGATGATAAATGTCCTTTTGTGATAATGATATTTAAGTAAATGTATTATTGTTTAGAATACAACTACGATTGAAGAATGTATTGAGGGTTTGGGTTTCCCAAAGCACCCGAGTGTTTATGGGGTTAAATATTGATTAATATAATATTTGTTAATTTTTTACTTGATTTATTGTATTTTATTATTTATTCAAATGTATACACTATTAAGGATAAGATATTGTTTTAGACATCATTAGTAGTGTCCTAGTAGGTTGTACTCACAACCTACTTGGGCTGCATGATTTACACCCAAATATATTTCATGTTTACCACATAGAGATAGGGTAAGAGCCCTCTGTTAGAAAAATAATTCAAGATGAAGCATGGATTAGGGAATTGGACATGGTGTCGTGACTCTCTTTGGGGATTCAATGTTTCTTTCTTTTGGTTTTTCATTTGACACGTGAAACAAACTCAACAAGAAATATCTAATGTTGGGTTTCAATATTGTATTCAGGTTTTAGCTATCATGTGTCACAAAGGTTGTTGGTTTAATGTTATATATTTTTGTTATTGTTTATTTATTTTCACTATTTTGTTACATTGATAAAGTTGGTATTGTATCCCGATGATTGATTTTAGACCCTCACTACTAGTTGACAGCCTTTGGCATATGGGAGGCATGCTTGATGTCTTATAAATTAATTTCTTAGGTAACTATTGTGTGGAACCCAGGTTGGTATGTTACATTTATATAACATATGTTCATTAAACATATCATTATTACATTCCATGTAAATTGTGAGTGAATAATGAATCATGTCGCTTCATGAGGTCACAGTCCACCGAACACATGAGGGACATTATCATATTCCCACAAAATGGAATATATAACGTTTATTGTGATTTTATAATTATATAAGAATAAAAATTTAATAAAAATTTAATAAATATTTTAAATTAATCATTATATCCATCTGTGATAAGTGGTGAAGGAAAATTAATTTTATCGGTTGGTGAGGTATTAGTCCACCATACAGACCATTGACAGTTTCATTTCTCCCATAATAGAAGAGGATATAGATGTAATTCATAAAATTACTTAAATAAAAGTATATGTTTTATATTTATCTCACTATATCGGTGTGATTGAAGAATATTTGAGGGAGTATGATAAGAAATAAAATAACAATACTTGGTTAATGACTATACATTTAATTGGTAGAACCAATTGTTGTATATTCCTAAGGCCATATTAGGAGGTTTTCATAGCCAAAATTTTTTATTAGGAATTAAATAATGTAATTCAGTTGGTATTTTCTTAACCAATGCCTTTTGGATGAGCTAAGTAGAGAGGATATGGGGTGACATTTTATTTGAGGGTTAGAGGACACACCTGGAATTTTTTTAAAAAAAAGTTACAACCAAGTTTTTAACTTGCCGAATGGATTCTAAATTGTCCATTATATAACATTAAATGATATAAGTTAATAATATAGCCACATAATGGATATTTTACAGGTTTGTAGTTAATTTTACCATTTATTTATTCAGTTAACCATCGATAACCTAGTTTTAAGCTTAACTACAATAATTATTTTTATTAATTTTACATTTTCATTCTGAAAAAAAATTAAATTGAAATTATTAGATAATAATACTTTTTTTATTCCAAATATTTAGACCATTTTTTTAAATTTTATTCATAGAATCACAAAATATTAATTTAAAATAAAACCCTTGATGAGATGATGAAGTAATTTTCTAAAATGATAATTTTTAAAATTATAGAATGTTTTAAATTCAAAATTAAATATAAAATTGATTCCAATGACTGAAATTGGATAAATAAATAAATAATTGATATAATTTTAATTTTAAATCCATCATAGGATAAAATGGTGTTTGTAAATGTTTTAAATGAAAAGACAGTTTTTAATAAAAATTAGAATTTTTTTAAATATCCTTCGAAAAATTAGCCTTTTCAAGAAAATCTCAAAAATTTAATCAAGGAAAATTATGAAATTTAGATTTAAAAAAGGATGATAATTATTTGTAATTCCTTCTATAAAATTACAAAATAAATCAAAAAATTCAATATTATAATTTTTTTGAAAAATAATATTTTTGAATAATATAAAGTAGTTACTAAATATTAAGTAAATTTTTATCAATAGGTTTTATTTATATATGACACTTAAAATGAATATTTAATTTTTTTATTCTTATTTAAATCTCCAACATCAATAATTAGTTAATAATGGCCTTATGTAAATAATAATATTACCGATATATCCTTGTTCTTTAAAACTCGGTGTGGCATGTAATAAAAAGAAGAAAAGGAATTAAGTTTATTGTAAAAAACCTAATAATAAAATATCAGGGTGTTAAAAAATAGTTTTACACAACATTAAATAAATTTATGGATACTATATGTACTTTTTAAATGAGAAAATTTTCTTTTTTTGACACTATAATATAAGGTTTTCCTAATGTTTTAATGTGATTAATTAAAATATTCTATTTTGATATTATTAATGAAAAATATAGAAAATAATTATATGGGTTAGAAATCTTATAGGTCTTGATTTTTTTCATTGTTTTTTTTTTCTAAAATTATGTGATTTCGGATGAAATTCCATCATTTCCATGTATATTCATGATCAATAATAGAAATATTATTTTGATTCATATTGGGTTAATCATGAGACAATTGAAACTATTTGTGATTTTATATTAATTTCATAATATAGTAGGATTAAAATCAAACATAAATCACATCATTATGATCTGTTTATAATATCATGATCACAGACATGATAGGTTTAAAAAAAAATAAATCATCTTTTTGGATATCTTAACTCCCAAGGGAAATTTATATGTGTTTAAAATGTAAAAGTTTCTATAAATTCATTTCATTGTTACTACGTGCTTTTAATGTTAGAGTTTTAAATTTTTTTATCAATAAATGATACATTTTTATTAAATATTATTTTCTATCCATATTTCTAGCCTTATACATCATTAATGGTCTTGTTAGGATCCATAATATAAACTAAAATCATATCCCACCTTTCCCTGGATTCCAATGAAATGTTGAAAATGAGTGGGTTTTTAAATTAATTTTCAATCTTTTTTTGATGTATCGCATTATTTGGAGAAAAGTTTTCAGTAATAAACTAGAAAAAGGTAGTGCAGTGCACATTTCTAATTTAATTTATTTTCTTCCCCACTGTTTAATATAAATATTTGATAAAAATGATGAAAATAAGAGAATGATTAGACTTGACGTGTAATTCTACATTTTCAAGAAAGTCTCAATATGTTTATTGATACGAATGTTTATAAAGAGTGATATGTAAAAGCTATATTAAGTCCATATTTAGAGTATCTATAGTGAGCTTAAAAATTTTTTATGTTAAATTTTTATAATTTTTAAAATTGTTTATTTTTTATTTTAAAATTTCAATGTTTGACTACTCACCTATTAAATATTCAATATATCTATTAAAATATATTTCCATTTATATTACCTTTTTTATATTATTGGACAATTTCGGACAAAAAAATCATATGTATTGTGTTTTATTATTTAATGAACTGGAAATATTTTTTTCATAATAATTTCATGATTATAAGAGAAGTATTATTCCCTGAAGGTTTGTCAAATTTATTTTTCTACGTATATTGAGAATGAAATGATGTTATTCCAAAAATGGAATAATTAAAGAATTTGAATTAATAATGATGGCTAAACTGAGTAGGATATCTTGTTCACCACCACTTTTTCATTCAAGGATTTTAATATGGATTTAATTTATATTATTTATTAGAAAATATTGTGGTTAAATGATGGTAAAATTATAATTTGAAAACATTATGGATCAATTCAATTTTATATATCCACAATTTGTTTTCATTTTACTGAAATTGGAAATGTTTTACCTTAATGAATATGGAAATTTGGCATAATGGGATTGATAATTATTTATTGGGTATGTTTGTTAAGTCATGATATATAAAACAATGTTTCAGTATTAAAAATGTAATCCTATTTGAAACCACATGTATTATTTATGTCACTTAATATAAAATAGTTGAATATTTGAATTCATATTTCATGTGTTTGTTGCTTTATTTTTAGTAGAATATTATACCATTGATAAATTAAGAGATTGTTTCTACTTGATTAGAGTTTGTGTAAGTGGGTTCAGGTTTCTATATTAAAGTTAATTAAAAATATATTTTCAATTCATTGTTTTCTTGATTTATTCTATATGGATATGTGTATAATTTTAATATAGATTGTATGTTTTTGAGATAAATAGATCTATTAACTGGTACAATAAAACAAACATCATCATGGGTTGTTATACTAGGATTATAATAGTTTTGAGTATGGTTGGTCCCAACTTATTATAATTGTTTTTTATACACAAATTAGTGATAAAAAATGGATGTATTTTTCTATTTGATTCTTATAGTTCTAAGGGTTTGATTGATATGACTACGTAAGGATTTAATAAATCCTAGTATCATATCCTAGAAAATTCACTATTGTGTATTTGATAACGAATACCCTAAGAAAACATTTTTTAGTAAGATACTATGCTTGATATAATTAAATTTTAACTTAAACATGGAGAAAAGCCTTCTCTATGAATAAAATGAGTTTCTTAGTGAAATGGATTATGTATTTTTCCACGTTCTCCCTAAAATAGACTGAATCATTTCTATTTTACTATTACAATTTATTTATCATTATTCCCATATTTTGGGTGGTTATTTTTCTATTTCTATATTTGATTCATTATAATTTGATTAAAATTATTTTTTAAAGTGAGGTTTTTTCACTTATGTCCTATTTATTGTTTTATTACCTATAATGTTCATATATATATGTAACTACAATAATAATTTAAAGGTGTTAAAAAATAAGAATATGTTTATTTCTCATATTTTTTCTTTCCTCACTTGTTATTGGTTATATAATCTTGAAAGAGTGTTGAAAATAATATATTGTTGTATATATTTTTTCAGTCTACTATTTTTCTTCTCTAACATTTCTTACTTTTCAGTTCTATACATCTATAAAATCCTTTAAATGGAGGAGTTTCTTTTTGGTAAAAATGTTTTATGTTGGGGTTGTAGAAGAAAAATTATAAGAAAATGTTTCCACAGTTTTAAGGATTCAAAATGGGATTATTATTTTAATATATTCCTTAATTCCATAATCATGTTATATGAGACACTTAGTATTCTATTCAGTTTATCATAATAAAGGGATATATTGAAATTTTTTTAGTATATCCTTATGAGAAATTAACCATTGGTAGTGACACTATGGTACGTTATTTATAAAAAATAGAATTAAATTGATTAGTAATTCAAAAAAATAATTTTGTTATTAATATCTTATATTTAAGTATAAAATCTCTTATCTATGATCACCAAAAGGAAAAATATAATTCTAAATGTCTCAAGAATTTTCCTTGGTCTTGAAATACATATAAAAATCACACTTTAATCCAATAGAAGACCAAAAAAATATCAATGTGCTAATACATGTATAAAAAACGAAAAAAATATTATAAAAATTGAATGGTTTCTTAAATATTGAAACTATCCATGTAATCTACTTCCAAAGACATCACTGTATGCACATTTAGACTAATATTTAAAAAAAATCTCTTTCAAAAATAAAATTATCATAGTTCATTTATGTATTGTATGTGAAATGAAATGATAAATCCAAAACAAAATACACAACTTTCTTGCACTCACTTAATTACCCTTTCACTAATGGTTGATATATTATAGTAAAATCCAACACACTAAAATATATTATTATGTAAACACAAGATTGTGTATAGAAAAAAATACCCAATTACTCCACGGAGTATCCCTCTCCAAATAACATTACGTATTTTATTTAATATGCTAATTTAAATTTAAAATTCATTAAAAATGAACATAAGTGATAAAAAAATAAATTTTAATAAATTTTAATATCTATTAGAAAGGTCTTATAAAACCATGTATATAAGTAAAAATAAAATTGTCAATAATTAACCCATCTCTTGAATGTATATACAAAAATCTAGCCTGTAAAACTATAAAATAATACTAGATAAGTTAATTATCTACATTATTAATCATATTGTAATTCATATATATGGAAACTCAATAGCTTTTAGTTGATCAAAAACCCTTTCACCTCAATGAACTAAAATTATAAAAAACTATAATGAATCAATAATATTAATGAATCAATAAAATATAAGATAGATCACCACTAACTTGTGGTATGTTCCCCAAAATCACCAGATTATTCCAATAAGATAAAAGATATAATTATACACATTGGGAAATTATTTTTATCTCTATAAGAAAGAGAATACATTAACCAGCTTTTCCACATTTAAAATATATAAACATAATAAATGGTCACGTAAAATATAAGAAAAACATACAACAAAATACTATACATAATATTCAATCTTAAATTAATACATTAGAAAAAATAATGCTAATATGAATTGTGAGTAATAGAATATCCACAGATACAATCTTTAAGCTCCAATGGGATTGTATCCCTCTAAAAACTAGTATGAAATTTGACTACATCTCTAGACCTGGTATATAAAATTCAAAGTATGTAGTTTCTTAAAACAAAAAATGAACTTACAAGGAGTGTGTATATAAATCTATGTTGTGAGAAATTCTTTAAAAAAATATCTTTAGAAATCACTTATAAATAATTCATCACTCTAGTATTAAAAAAATACGACATTAAAATTATTAAATCACTAATATGAATAAAAATCAAATATAAACATTTCTATTTTTTTCATGATCTCAATGTGTTTTAGAATAAATAATATATTGTGTAATATGAATCATTTTTACACTGCTATACATGAAATAAACAAAATTCCACCATGGAACAGACCACTCTACAGTAAGGAAAAAAATGGACATGACTAAATGGTACAATCCTATTAACATTTTTTAAAATCTTACCTCTATAACACCCAATAAAATTACAGTCATGATCCGGGATATCCAAATTAGAAAATATATAATCTGAACTACTGGTTTCTACTAGAAAAACTTTAAACCTAACTAGTGATGCTAATAAACCTGTGAATAACTTTTCAATATAGTTATCTAATTAAATTCCATTTTTCTCTACAGTTATTTAAAAGGATAATCATAAAACAAAATTTATAAACTCATTCATGTGACTTGACTCTAACATCCACTCATATAAGAAACCCAAAATAACCCATTAATACTCATTCAATATCAATATAATCAAATATACCAATATCATTTATGTAAATAAATTTTGGGTGAGATGTATGAGTATAAAAATCCTAACATAATTTTTATTTCGAACCAAATGGGGACATACCCCTCAAAATTAATTTTAATTCATGATTTTATAAAATTAGAATTATTCCAAATAAATATTTAAAAAATAAACATTGAAGTTTAAATATGTAAAAAATCAAGTGGTCAAATAAAATAATGTTTCTTTAAACACAATAGAATATTAAAAAATTGAATCGTTCTTTGAAAGAGCAATGAGAGGCATCATTGGGGATGTGGGATGGGGGTGAATAAGTTCATGAAAACATCAAAATTACAAAACATTTCACTAAACTTCTCATATTATGTATTATTATTATATTAAAAAACATAATTATTGACAATAATAGATAGAGAGCGAGTAAAAATGCATATAAATGAAGTTATTTTACAATTTCCACAAACCCTTTTTTTGTATAAACTAATCCTTGGGGTCTAATCATTTTAATAAATTTATACACATTATTATCATATTAAAAATAAGAAAAATGATTATAAAATTAAGAAAGTATCAAAATATTAATATAGGAAAGATCATAACAAGAATAAAAAATTTATATATTTTATATGGTCCTCATCATGTGCCTCTGTGGTTGGTCAAGTGTGAACTGTCGTTGTTCTCCTCAATCCAAACAAAATTACCTCTGAAATGTATAACAAATTAACTCAATCCTACATCAAAATTGATTCTAATGAACACACAAATATAAATAGTCATTAATCCACCACGGTTTAATATATTCATCCATAATATAGTACTAATACACAAAGATAGATCATAAAACCACATTGAGATATATAAGGAGATCCATCAATCTCATTGTTCATTTTGATATCCTCAACTATATCATTAAATTCCATCACAACATAATTATTGTGTACATGCCCTACTAGGATTAAATCCTCTATATAAATGGTTATCAACATAGTTTTTCACCACAAAATTGGTGTACATGTATTTTTCATTGCACTATGTTTCAAATCATTCCCATTGTCCTCAAAACTCTTTATGATGAGAACTTAATTAATCTGTTTCACATGCTAGATACAGGAACATCTCTCTGTTGGGTATTTCCATCATACAACATGATCCAATAAGGAATACCCATATCATAATATTCCTTTCCAATATTCATCCATCAATGTTTTAATGAACCAGGATACTGAATATGATTTTTTTTATTGAAACTCATAATTTAAAGAGAAAAAAATTAATATTGGTGGTAATCCAAAAATAAGTTGTTGATTTTTTTACTCTCATAAGGGTTAGGTAAATAAAAATGAATTTTAATAGAAAATACATCACAACACTTGTGGTTACAGGAATTGTAAAACAAAAACACAATTACATAACATTTATATGTATTTGGTTAACCATTGACCATGAAATAATGAAAAAAATAAATAAAACCTTAAATCCATAGAAAACTAGCCTAAAACTCAGATAAAGTTTCTAATTGTTTTAAAATAAGAAAAAATAAAGTATGTATGATTTATTCCCATAAAAGATGAATTTAATAGAAAAATGGGGGAAGGTAACTTGTGTGAAATTATGACTAGAATGACCAAAACATAGCTAGAATTATAAACTGATATTCAACATATGATAATAAACAATATTAAATAACTCTCTATAATAAGAGGAACCTTAAATAATCATTCCAAGGCATTCAATATTTTTGGGAAAATAATTTCAATATTATTATAGAGTTCAGGAAATCTTGTGTCTCATTAAGTCAATATTTAACAAAAAATATATTTAGGATATCGTCCCTTCAATTGGATTCCGTAAACCATATGAAACAATAGAATAATTATAAATTATTATAGTGAAACAGTGTTATTATTCAACCATGTACGCAATTATCTTGAATAAATTCCTAATTTTAATGTAATAAGAATTTATATATACATACCACCTTTTTCATACTCAAAACATATTATGTAATAATAAATATGCTTAGTAACATGAAAGACCACCATTATCTTTAATATTATACAAACCACCCAGTCATCACGGTAAGATACAAAATTAATTTTAAACATGACATAATCTTGAAAAATTCATTAAAGTTTAATTATAATCTAGAAAAAGGTGAACTAGTTTTAAAACAAGTATGACATATGAAACTCATTCCTAGAAGAATATGTTAAAAACAAAACATGGATTAGTGTTAGATTACTATCATATTCTTAACTTCTCACATACGAACAAGTCTTAAGTGCACTACTATATAACTATGTTTTTATTTGGGGAAATATATGTAATGGAATCTTTCTATCATTATTTTAAAGTCATTACCCTTCATTTTAACAATAATCAATACTATAAAACCAAATACATTTCATGTTACAACATAAATTTAAACTTAATGTTCTTTGAAAATTTTGTTTCCCATATTTCAAATCCATTTTAAAGAGTTTTTACATTTTAAATAGAACTATTTATTAGGATTTATGGATTTATATATTATAATATACACATAATTCTTACATTACATAGATAAATTTACCTATGATCTGTGAAATAAATTCCCTAATCTTTTCCTAGTCCAAAAAATCAAGCATGATTATCATTAATGAATGTACATTGGTTAAAAGGAGGTATTTTAATTTTTAAGGAAATGGGTTGTTTAATAAAACCAATACACTAGTAAAAGAATTTTACTAAATTGGATAAAATTATATTACATTATGAAATAAATCACATATTAGCAATTGTGAATATTATAATCTATTTAAAGAATAACATATTATAGAATACCATGAATATATAATAATTTTTCTCTTCCTTCCCCCATATTATCCCCACTGTTACCACACCACTGATGGTATTACTAATTAGGGTTTTGTTTGGGATGCTGATTTATAATTTGACTAGTCCATGGTAGAATGATGTGTCTTTCTTAAAGAACTAAGTTGTGGTCCACCCATGTATACCTCATTAGAATTTTCTTGAACTAATAAATCCTTAACATAAATATCATAATATGTTCACATATAATGTTTATGAAGAATGGACGATACTAATTATGTGAAACTACCAAAATATATATAATAACATTGAAGAACATGGAAACATGTGAAATAAAAAATGAAAATAACTAATAAAACAAGGAAAGTTTCTAGATACATGAAAAGTTAAAAATAAATTATTGACTCATTCTTTAAAAACATTATAAATTGTTTGACATAAATTGATCAATAAAACCTGTAAATAATCTATAATCATATACTTGTTTATATCCCTTTTTATATAAAAATTTAGATCATTGATTTTAAGAATTATTTGAAGACTAATTTATAATATCACTTTATATATGAGTAATAGGCTTCTAAATTTTCATATTAAAATAAATTTTAGATAGCTCAATTTCATAATTCAAATAAAAGGTGTATAATTTATTATTAACATGAGAAAAAATAGTGTTAGTCATTTTAAAGCCATATCTTGATAATTCAATAAAGGGTTCATGACCTATAACTTAAAAATTATAGATCTTTATAAATAAAATAATCTATAGGGTACACTCCATCTACTGTAAAATAATCCCAATAATTATCAAATAATAAATACTTAATGAAAAGAAACCCAAAACCCCAAAACCTAAACATACCTACTCAACACTATACAACACCATCTCGATTTTTGAGTGGAATATCATCAAAATTAGGAAGAATTATTATTCAAAATAATACCTAATTAAAATATATATGATAAATCAAAAATAATATCCAATAATCTATAAATCCCCATTCAAATCACTAAAAATAATATATTTCACAAATAGTGATAAAAGGGTAAGACACAACTGACTTTGGTCTTCTCCAACTAAAACTGGAATAACCTAATGAATACAAATGTATTCCACCATGGAATTTGTGAAATCCAATATTTTTGAACCCCTATATAGTAGAAATCATGACAAATAGAAATAAAAAAATTGGATAAGTGGATGAGTAAATTTTTACCAAAAAGCATGAAAAAATCCATCATAATATATTAAGAATCATCAAAGAGGAAAAAGAAATCACGAATAATTTTTAATGATAGACCATCAAGGTAGTTATACTTGGGGAAATGAATGTGAGGAAAATTAAGATTTAATAGTTCATAAGGTAAGATGAAGAGTTAAAAAAATTCATTTATTGATAATTTTGAAAAATTATTTCCTAGGATGCCATCAGAGTCATAGTGGCCCCCACCTAGGGTTCAATAGATCATTAGTGTTAAGAAAGACATTGGATAACCACCAAACTTCTCTTGAACCTCCACTGAAGAACCTATGATATCCTAACCATCATAAATATAATATTCCAAAGGCTTGTAAGTTGGATATAATAGTTTTATTACATTATTGGTATAAAATATAGGATGTTTTATAGGATATGATGTATTAGAAATCTAGCGAGACAAGGTATATACATAGATTTCATTTGAAGAAATACGATAAAAAATTTCAAAAATGAATGAGTATATTTGTCCCATCCATCGTGACCTTTCATGTTAAACATATTTCTCCAATTTCTTTCTTAGAGAAACAAAAATAAATAAGACTAAGATTATATGGTCATTAAGGATTAGCATAAAATGGAATATATTGTAACATAAACCCAAAATAAGAGATATGGAATGAATAAAAACATAACATGAATCCATAATCTAGTTCATATGATGGGATTATATTTACATGATAGTAAATGTAAACATGGATAGAAAATATTTTATTTTATACTCATGAACTCATATTTTTATACATAAAAACATACAATGAAGACCTTATTATGAAATATATATTGATATAGGTAGAGGTATACACCCTAAACCAATATATTTTTTTCACATGAGGCTTATTGATGCATTTAGGGGATATATATATAATTGGTCTCCACTTATCACTTAATTATGTCCAATACATTCACAAAGAGATTAAATAATTCCATTTATAATTATTCCTATGGAAACTAGGGTAAATACAAATATGTATATCCTTATAATAAGAAAAAAAAACAAATACATCTCCATTATATAAAACAATTTTAATTTATTATAGAACAAACCATAATCAACTTATAATATCTGTGATATTCTTCAAATCAACATGAATTACACTTATTATAGAATTATAGTGGTGAGGGTAATTTTAATGTGATGTGTTATCCACAAATGAATATAATTGAATACTATAGTTTTCATTTGTTTGAGACCAAGGAAAAGGTAATAAAATTCTTTTATTATAGTTCATTAAGAGTGTCTAAATATTCTAATTCATACACCCTGAGAGTTTCTAGCCATGTACTGTCATAGGGCTAGTCATCGTGCATCATGTTGATGAATGATTCAATTCTAAAAAACCACTTTTTCAGGTTACTAACCCATCGTTAATGTATTCCATATGAATATCCACATTTAATTATCTTTGTTGGGATTTATGTACTAAAAAATATCCACAATTTTACTTTACCAATACATCGGATTGGTTTTTCATCATAAAAATATTGAATTTTATAATGGCTTTGGAAACTCTTGAATTAATATAATATAATGAATGGATTAAATTATATATTTCTATTCCATTATATTTCATGAATAATATGATAAAATTTATTCTATGTAAATTTATGCACCACAAAAAGGACATGTGTGGTGATTATAACATGAGTTCCAAGTAATAAAAATTCAGACGTTAAAGCTCATCCTATGGATTGGGTTGAAATTAAGTCAACACATCATGAAATAGTGGTATTAAAATTGTTCATAAAATAAAATGAACAAATCCATTTATTAATATAACATCTCAAATATTCATTATTTACTCCATATAAAGAACATTAGGCATAAAAATCAAAAGTTATCCAAAATAAAGTATTTTGAGATAGAAAACCCTTACCACTTATCATGACTTCCATGAATGTGATTTAAAACCATATGTAATATTAATTTATATCTTAATCACTTAATTTATAAATATACTTATGTAAAATTTTTATTATATTCTTTATAAATAATTATTATCTACATGATTAATTCTTGAATTTCCACATCAGGAGTTTATAGTTTTGATCATTTGAACAAGTTCCATAATAAAAGGGTGTATATTCATTCATTATAAAATTTTCATCATTAATTTTTTATTAAATTTACTAATACTCATGTTTTATATACTATTTATAAATATTTCTATTCCATTAATGAGTGTTTTTATATTTATCCCTTAATTTGAAATTGATAACAAGCATATTACATAATTTTCGATGATAATGTTGTTTTTTAATTAATGAAATAAATATTGATATAAAATATCTGAAAAACATTATTTATGCATTTATAATATATTTTACTAGTAATTATCTTCCCATAATCATTTGTGATATAAATTAATACTATTGTCTAAATTTGTGGAAAAACTGACCCAAACAAATATACCAAGATTTAATAAATGACTATCAAGTCGTTTTTAGTAATATAATTGATCCAATAGAATAATGAAACTATTTAGTTCTTATTAGTGTGTTATATATTAATGAAAAATGATTTATAATAATATATAATAAATACTAAAATATTAAAAAATTTAATAAATGATTTTTTGCATATCACAATTGTTTTAATCGACTAAATTAAAGATGATTGTTTTTCATTCATATCAATAATGGGATTTATTGTTTATCCTCGCAAAACCATAATGATATCCTTAAAATCAAATTTATCCTCTTATCATATACTTATATCTATCCTTTTATTTTGGTGATGGATAATGATACATGTTTTATTGTGGTTGATGTTGTCCACACAATCCATTAATGGGAATTTCACTTCTCTTAATAGAAAGGTGAAAGGTGGTTAGTGTATATTTACAAAATATAAAAAATTAATTATAATATAAAAAATAAATAATTAATATAATATTTGGAAAATAATTTAATGGAATGATAAAAGTAAAATATTTTAGTGAAAATATTGAATATATGATAACAAAGAAGAGTTTCTCTTGGAGTATTCCTTAGAAAGGAATGGATTAGGACAATATAATATAGAAAAAATAATATGAGATAGGAATATGATTCTAGGAGAAGGAAATCAGGTAATTAATTTGGATGAAATTGAATTATTATAGTGGTATTTAAGGGATGGTGAGAGGCCCCATTTATAAATGGGAGAATAACATTTTTCTGAATATTAAAATTTATTATTAACTGAGAACCTGTTATACATGTCATGTGAATCTAAATAATGTAAATAATTCAGTGGTGTTTGAAAAATTTTTTATAATCACTCAACCAATAAATAAAAGATATATTTTTATCATTTTATATTTCTATTACCCCTTTAATTATTATTTTCACCATTTACACTTTCACCTAGATAAATAGTTTTTACCAATGGAAAGTTAATCATTTTAAATCAAAATAAAGTTTCTCTTATTAGATAATTTTTAATTAATGATTCCAAATTAAATGTCAATTTTATTCTGAATAGGTATTTAAAATTTAACAAATTAATTTTATTATAATAATTTAATATTATATTAAAATATTTTTTTTAGAAAAATAATACTTGAGTTATAAAATATCAATAATTGGTTTATAAATGAAAATAAATATTTTAAAGTTTATAATTTATATTATAAATGACAAATTTTTCAAGAAAATATTTTTCAAAATTTCAATTTCATACATATATATTAATAATTTCATAGAAGTCATAATATCAGTAAAACTAATAAAATTCAATATTGACCATGAAATTTATTTTTGAGAAAAAGACTAATGAATTTTCTTAATATAATATTTATAGTAAGAATTTAAAAAAATAAAATATATTTTATTAAAATTAAATTCCATAATTAAGAAATAAATCATTGAAATATACTAATCAATAAAGGCTCTTTAAATTTTTCCTTTCAATATATTTTAGGATATTATGTCTACATGTTATTGTAGGGTGTCAAGTGTTACATTTTTTATCCTAAAAATACTTTCTACCTAGAAACTTTGAAATATATAATTATTTGAAAAAATGTTGATATACCTTCTTCATATATTATTTTTTTGGATCCTAGGTTGCATCTTCTAGTTTTTTATTTCCCCAATGGTCTTTCATGAATAATGTTTTCTAATTCCACTAAACATTCTCTATAGTTTAAATAATCATGATATGATCCTCATCTTATGAAAATTATAGCTCAAACATTACTCCGTGATATGTGAGTTAAATTAATAAATATGGAATGTATTTATTATTTAATGAAACCGAGAACACATAATGATTTATAGAAATGTTGGGTGATCTAGAAAATCATTTTCCTAGGACTCCAATATTTCTAGTATTTCAAATGGCCAACATACCAAGGTATGAACAACCCATTTTCACAAAGTTGAACCGGACCCATATATAGTGAATCGTTTAAGAATACATGATACAAAACAATAAATTTCAAGTAATTCTATTGATTATCACCATAGACACTTTTTTTACTACAAGAAAATTAATATCGTAATGAATAATTTGTATTTTGAGAGTCAACTCTTGTACATGTTTTGGACAAAATACCATTGATTATATAAATTATCCCAATAAGATAGTGTAATTCAAAATTTCTAATATTATTCTTTGAATGGTTCAATATTTCTGCTTGATGGAAGCTATTTGTAAGAACCCGGAGCTTCAGTTTTAGGTATGTATCTCTTTTATGGGCTTTTTAAGGAAGAATGGAGAATCTTGAAATTTTCAGAGTACGTACCATGTACTTTATGAGTACACACTGTGTACTCCTCGGAAACTAAAAGCCATGTGTTGGTCGAGACTGGGCCACACACACGGTGTGTAGGGGTGATGTGGAGGCCATTTTTGGTAGAGTACGGAAAAACCCACTACAGGCCATGTACTTTAAGAGTACACGCTTTGTACATTTTTATTTCATTAATTGACCCGGGGTTGCGCCTAATGATTGTAAACGTCTTCTTCTCTTCCTAATCCTGTCTAGAATGTCCAAGAAGGCCGATTCTTCCACGAGCCACCGATCCGTCACCGTTTGTTCGATTCAAACTCTGTCGGTTGCAGAAGAATCGCAGTGGTGAATTCTTGGTTCTTCTTTAGCCTCTTTTCCTGATTCTTCCTCTCATGTATGTTTTCTGAGGTTAAAAATTTTAGACGTTTTTGTTGATCTACTCTGTTCTAGGCTGATTCACCGGCCGAGGTTCAAGTATATCGATCTATGAGGATCGAGGTAGGTGGTTTGTTTCCCTACATTGAAGTTCTTTGAGTTTTGGTGGCAAAAGTGTCGGATACCCAGGTGTCGGGTATCCTGGGTTTAGGATTTTGACCCTATTGTTTATCTAACCTTGATTTCTTGTTAGATTATGATGAATTGCTGCTAATTTATGCTTGGTTTCATGTTTGAGGATCACCCCATGGGTGTTTACCTCTCTCATTTGGATGTTTATCACTGTTTGGAACCGTTGTCATGAGTCAACCCTATTGGAATTTTTCGTTTCTTGTTATCACTGATTTCATGTGTTTCCTGCTTTTTTAATGCTTTTGAATTGTGGTAGCTATTAGCCAAGTAGTTGTTTAACTTACATATGGCTGCTAACATTCGATTACGCAGGACTGGACTACTTAGGGCTGTAAGAACCTGGTGCGGGAGATCAAAGATGGAATAGACGATTAATTGCTTACCTAGAGGGTCTGTTGGTTTTAGTTACGTATGCAAGACCTATGGGAATAGGACTTTGTGCTTCCCAAGAGTGTTCTTAGTTACCCATGCATCGAGACCACAAGAGGAATTAGATGTAAGTGCTTCCCCATAGAGTCTGTAGTTATCATTGCAAGACCATAGGGGAATTCACGTGAGAGCTTCCCAGAGTGTCTATGACTTGTTTGATTACTAGACTATAGGGGTCTTCTAGTTTAAGCCACCCAAAGAATCAGTGTGAATTTTGATGGTTGGTTGTGACGAGTCTGCCAAGCCAAAGAACAAGCTTGGGTTTTGTACTGCTTGTGTTGAGGATGTCTTTTTAGATACCTTATATGATACTTGATTATCATGGAATAGAAAATATTTCTGGTTTTCCCTAGTTGTATATTTAAATGAATGTGAATGGTAATTGGTAGAATTGTTTGATGCATTTATTTACCATTACTTTAGCTATATCACTCATTGACAGTAGGGAACAAATCTTGTGGTGGTTACCTACTAGGATTAGTCTCACACCCTATTTGGGTACTACTTTCGGCCGAAACAGATTACATGGTTGTAGGTATAGGTATGGATTATGGGCCTTCTACCTCAGGTACATGATTGCTAGTCGGAGCTGGAGAGAATGGGACCGGGCCTTGGCCCGCGATGCAGCTGGAGTTGCTGTTTACATTTAGTAATTTGGTTTCAGTTGTATTTTAGCACGTTGTTTTGATTACTTCTTTCCATAGATAGATGTACCATTCTGCATCATTATTATATCAGACATTGCTTTTACTTTCAGTTCAGTAGTTTCATGCTAATTATTACTTCCACTATTGTTTATGCTTATTCTTCCACTGCATACTTTACTAAATAAGGGCATAGTTTCCCCACTGACTCACCAAGTCCCTTACTTCTAGTCGGTAGCCTCTGGTGTATTGGGAAACGTGCTTGAGGTCATGTGGCGAACTGGGTACGGGGCACCAGTTTTGCGGCTCCGGACTCGGGTCATTAAAAATTGGTATCATATGAGTTTTCTTTCTTTACTATTGCTTACTGTTTTGCGACAATAGCCAGGGATAGGAAGAAATGGGTATTTAGTACTTAACTGTGCCCAGGAGTAATTAACTCATGTACAGGGAATAGCTATATTACCTCGTAATTGCAATTTTCAGTTTCTGCAAGTGTTACAGTTTATTATTTTTCACCATTGGGTGATGCACATGTTTTGTGTTGTTACAGTTTATATAATTATGGTCTTATTTGGTTACAACCCGATGAAATGAGGGTGTGCCATCTCATGCATCATATATGCACTGGGTAGGAAATCACTTGTCATGCATTTTACCATGCCATCTAGGGTGCATTAGAATTGCATGCTGTTGTGATAGATGTCGTGATAGATTATGCATGTCGTTGTGGTAGTTACTGTGATAGAAATACTTGTTGCGATGATAGAGTATTACTTCTTTTACTGCCTGTTTAGCATGGGCGCCAAGCTCTGGTCTTGGATGTGTTATGGGCCCTCGAGGATAGTAATTTGGTGGATCATTATTTTTTATGATGTTTACTTGTTGTATGCATTGTTATGAGGCCATGCATTGATTCACGGGGAGTATGGGCCCCCACAGATCGGAATTTGGCACATAGATGGTTTTTTTTCAGTGTTTCTGGCATTCGGAGCAGTTTCAGAGCTACTGCCTGGAGAAACCAAAAATACATGGTGTTTACTTTATTCATACACGCCATGTAGTTTTCAAACTGTTTTGTTATCTATGTGAACAAAAACACGGGGTGGAAAAAATATTTGGGGACACGCCATGTACCATAAGTACACTCCGTGTAGTAGTCAACCATGTACCCGGCCGTGTCACTAACAACACGAGTCAGGGAAACTTTTGTAGTACACATCGTCTGTTATAATAACATGCCGTGTAGTCTCTTCTAAGTACCCGGCCGTGTCACAAACAACACGGGTCAGTGTTATCTTCTCCGATACACGCCATGTTTTTTCAGAACACACCGTGTAAGGGGTAAGCTGTTTGGCCGGCCGTGTAACCTGTGACACGGGCCGCCGTAGCCTGGCTTGTACACGCCGTGTCCTTAGTGCACACACCGTGTAGTTTAGAATTAGGAGGAACGTGGAGGTTAGCTGTGAAAAGAGACTCAGGCAGGGGAGTGGAGTTCAAGTACACACCGTGTCTTGGGACAACACGCTGTGTAGTCTGGAACATTACACAACCAGTGGTGGTAGAATTACACGCCCATGTAAATGGAATTTACAAGAACTCCATGTAGTTTAAATACACGCTGTGTATTTCAATTTTTTAAATTTAAGTGTTTCTCTCTCCTGTTCCCGTTTTGTACTCTTGTGTTTTCTATCCTTGTTGATTCTAAATCAGAGGCATGCTTTTGATCTTTCATGGATATGGAACCAAGATGTCTTCCCATTGCACATCAGGAACCAGGCGGTGACCGTACGCCTGATACGGTAGACCAGGGACTACCAGTAGTTCCGCCGATTGTCCCGGATATGGCACCTGCAGTGATTCTGGACACTGGTGCGGATGCTCAATTCAGAGAGGGTTTCATGAGGTTCATTCAGACCTTCCAGTGAGTTCATCATCCTACCCCATCTATGGTAGAGCTAACGCGAGTCTTCCAGCAGTATCATCCTCCCACTTTTACAGGGGATGAAGAACCTCAGGTTGTAGAGTCATGGCTAGAAACCATGCCTTCCATCTTAGAGCATCTGGAGACACCCCCATACAGAAGGGTGAATCTCGTGACTTATATGCTGCGAGATTCTTCCAAGAGATGGTGGGATGTAGTCTCACAGGCAGGGCACCATCAGACGATGGCTTGGGACGAATTCCAGTGTACGTTCTACGAATACTTCTATCCAACAACGCTGAGGGCCAACAGGGACAGGGAGATCATGAACCTATAGTAGGTCACTCTTTTGGTTATGGAGTATTCCTCCCGCTTCACTAAGTTACAACATTTCGGTCCTATTCTGGGAAATGACAAGCTGTTTTTGGCAAGGAAGTTTGAGGAAGGCCTCAAACCGGAGATCAGATCACAGGTGAATGTTTTCCAGTTGATTTCTGTTACTATGATAGTCAACCAGGTGCTGATCACCGAAAGAAATATGAGGGAGACTAGAGCTACTGGATAGGGAAGTTCAGCAACCAAGGCTGATTAATTTCACACTGACATCAGGAAGCGCCACCGAGAGTCTACTCGAGGTGACTCAAGGAAGCGAGGTATATCTTTTGGTATATGGGATCTTCCTTCTGGAAACCCAGTGGTGTGCTAGCAGTGCAGAAAGAGCGGGCATAAGAAGCCTCAGTGCCTGAGAGATACAGTGGAGTGTTGAGCTTGCAACATGGTGGGTCATCTGCAGTGTTTTCCCAGGGTTCTTCTTCCAGCAGCTAGTGAAGGAGGATCTGTTTCTACCCCTCATTCAATAACATGATTACCAGTCCCGCAGAAAATTACTGGCTGGAGTTCTTTGGGTCGTGTAGGCCAAGGTAGAGGTCATGGACACGGTAGTCAGGATCAAGGGGTGTCAGCTCAGGGATATCAGGCTGCTACATAGGGCTGCGGAACTGTCAAGACATTTGCAGCAGATCAGATCAATCAGGAGCAGGATCCTGAACCTTCCATAGTTCGAGATACGATCTTAGTAGCCTCAGTTTTATCTTTAGCCCTTTTCGATACTAGTGCTTCACATAGCTTTATCTCTATTACTTTCGTGGAAAGTCTTGAGCTCTGTATATTTTCATCTACTGACATGTTGACTCTCGACACGCCCTTGGGAATGAAGACATTTGGCATACGTCAGTGCAAGGAGTTCCCTCTCGAGGTTTCATGGCATCGTTTCCTATGTGACCTCTATGTCCTGGAGATTATGGGCTATGACGTCATTCTCGGTATGAATTGGTTGGTTCCCTTCCAGGCAGTCACCGATTTCTATCATTGCAGGGTGAGTTTTGTATCCCCATAGGGTGAATCCTTCCTTTTTAAGGGTGAGTGGGATGTTCAGGCTAGTAGATCCAGACTCAAGCATCATGGGATAGGAGGAGTTACGACCTAGATTGATATTCTTTATCTGGATGACCAGGGGACTTCACAGTTAGATTTTCCTCCAGTGGTTGATCGCTTTCCAAATGCCTTTCCAGAAGACTTTTCAGGTTTGCCTCCGGAGCGTGATGTAGACTTCTTGATTGAGCTCAGGCCAGGAGCAGTACCGATGTCTATTCCTCCTTATAAGATGGATACACCTGAGTTGCAGGATCTCAAGAAGCAGTTAGAGGAGTTGTAGACAAAGGATTTCATCTGACCTAGTACTTCTCCTTGGGTTTTGCCTATCCTGTTTGTGAAGAAGGCAGACGATACCATTACGCTTTGCGTGGATTATCGAAAGTTGAACTAGTTGACAGTCAAGAACCGTTATCCCTTTCCGAGGATTAATGATCTCTTCAATCATATTTGAGGAGATCGTGTGTTCTCAAAGATTGATTTGAGGTCCGTTTATCATCAGTTGCACGTTAGGCCTTCAGTTATACCTCTGACAGCCTTCAAGAGTAGGTATGGCCTCTACGAGTATACGGTTATATCGTTTGGCCTTACAAATGCGCCAACAATTTTCATGGCACTAATGAACCGAGGGTTCCATCCTTACTTGGATTCTTTCGTCATGGTCTTCGTGGATGATATCTTGGTGTACTCTCACACTTGACACGACCATGAAACCCATCTTGAGATCGTTTTGAGTACACTAGGGGAGCATCAACTTTATGCTAAACTCTCAAAGTGCAACTTTTGGATGGATGAGATTCACTTCCTAGGTCATTTCATCTCAGAGACAGGAGTATCAGTAGACCCCGAGAAGGTGAGAGCAATAGTTACATGGGAGCAGCCGAAGAACGTCTTCGAGGTATAGAGCTTCTTGGGCCTGGCTGGTTACTACAGGCAGTTTATATAGGGCTTCTCACGCCTAGCAGCACCGTTGATGCTCTTTACTAAGAAGCGGGTGAATTTTGTTTGGTCAGAAGCCCGTGACTCAGCCTTCCAGGAGTGGAAGGGGAGATTGATTTCAGCACCGATTCTAGTTCTGCCAATGCCGGGAAAGAGTTATACAGTTTTCTATGATGCATCTAGCATCATGTTTATAGTAGTTCTTATGTAGTAATATCGTGTTTTCGCATACAGATCTCAGCAGTTGATGCCACATGAGAAGAACTATCCTACGCACAACCTGGAGTTGACTGGTGTTGTTCATGCTTTGCATTGTTGGAGGCACTATCTCCTCGGAGAGCATTTCATGGTATATACTGACCACAAAAGCCTCAATTCGATCTTTACGCAGTGTGAATTGAATCTGAGACAGCGGAGGTGGGTTGAGTACCTACAGTCATTCGACATCGAACTTGATTATACGGCTGGGAAAAGCAATATTTTGCAAGACACACTGAGTAGTAGGACTCAGTTGCAGGCAGTTCAGGAGGTCCGTAGTGAGTGGAAGCTCATGGCTCTGTTCTATGAGATGCATCTGGAGGTGCACGATAGACTGGGTCATACGGTTCCTTATTCTGTAGCTGTTACCTGTACCCTTTTTGATCGAGTTCTAATGAGCCAGCTATCCGACCCTGAAGGCCTATTCCTATGGGAGGGTGTGTTAGATGGAGACCCTACTCTGGGGTGGATAGTGGGTGATGACGAGGAGCTTTGTTTTCATGGACGCGTATGGGTTTCAACGGACATACGAGAGGAGTTGATGCGAGAGTTCCACACTTCATCATGGGTAGTTCATCCTGGTGTCACCAAAATGTACTAAGACTTGCACCGTCAGTATTGGTGGCCAGGTATGAAGAAGGATGTGGCTGGTTTTGTTATACGGTGTTCCACCTGTCAACAGGTGAAGGCAGAGCATCAGTGAATAGTAGGTATTTTTCAGCAGTTACCCAATCCTGAGTGGAAATGGAATGATGTCGCGATTGACTTCATGACAGGCTTACTGAGACCGCCTCAAAGAAATGATGCGGTTTGGTTTGTAGTGGACAGGCTCACGAAGGTTTCACACTTCTTTCCAATCAAGGAGACCATCAGTGTTGATGAGCTGGGATAGTTGTACATCTGAGAGACTGTACTTTTTCATGGAGTTCCACACTCCATTGTTTTAGACAAGGATGCACGTTTTACTTCTCACTTCTGGAAGGGGCTACAGAGGGCATTGGGTACATGGGTAATTTTGAGTACAATATACCATCCCCAGACTGATGGCCTGTCCGAGCGTAAAATCCAGGTGCTTGAGGATATGCTCTGATCTTGCATAATAGACTTTGGTGGTTATTGGGAGATGTATATTACTCTGGTGGAGTTCGCCTACAACAATAGTTGGCAGGCGACTATTCAGATGGAACCTTACGAGGATTTGTATGATAGGCCATTCCGGTCACCTTTATGCTGGCTAGAGGTAGGAGAGGCAGCATTGCTGGGACCTCATCTGGTTCAGGACACCTCAGAACAGATAGAGTTGATTAAGAAGAGGATTTCGACAGCACAATCTCAGCAGAAGACTTATGCTGATTAGTGGAGACGACCTCTGGAGTTCGAGGTCGGGGATCAGGTTTTCCTGCGTGTCGCACCGAGGTTGGGACTCAAGAGGATTCGGAGATAGGGTATGCTTTCACTGAGATATGTTAGGCCATTTGAGGTTTTGGAGAGAGTCAGGATGGTTGCTTATAGGTTGCAGTTACCTCAGAGGTACCAAGATATGCACGACGTCCTTCATATTTCTCAAATTCGACGATATTTCTCAGAACCACCTCATGTTTTTCAACCTAAGGAGGTTGAGTTGGAGTAGGATGCATCTTTCAATGAGGATCCTATCAGGATTGTTGATCGTAGTGCAAAATTACTCTGTGGCTAGTCTGTTCCTCTAGTATGGGTGCTATGGCAGCACGACCGTATACAGAACGAGACTTGGGAGAGGGAGGCTGATATGCGATCACAGTGGCTAGAGTTGTTCATGGTTTCTTCTTCTACACCTTTCTAGGGAAATTCTGGGACGAATTTATTTAATGGGGGAAGTTTGTAAGAACCCAGAGCTTCAGTTTCCGGTACGGATCTCTTTTACCGTCATTTTAAAGAAAAATGGAGAATCTGTAAATTTTCAGAGTACACGGCGTGTACTTTATAAGTACACGCCGTGTACTCCTTGGTCACTCAAAGCCGTAGGTTGTCCAAGACTGGACCACACACACGGTGTGTAGGGGTGATGTGGAGGCTGATTTTGGTGGAGTACAGAAAAACCCACTACACGTCGTGTACTTTAAGAGTACATGTCGTGTACTTTTTTTATTTCATTAATCGACCTGGGTTCGCACCTAATGACTGTAAACATCTTCTTCTCCACCTAATCCCATCTAGAACATACAATAAGTCCAATTATTCTTTGAGCTACCGATCCGTCACTTGATGTCCAAATCAAACTCCGTCGGTTGCAAAAGAATCGCAGCAGTGAGTTCTTGGTTTTTCTTTAGCCTCATTTCCTTATTCTTCCTCTCTTGTAAGTTATCTGAGGTTGAATGTTTTAGACGTTTTTGCAGATAAAATCCATTCTAGGGCTATTCACAGGCTGAGGTTCAAGTATATCGATCTAAGAGGATCGAGGTTGGTGGTTTGTTGCCCTACATTGATGTTCTTTGACTTTTGGTTGCAAAAGTGTCGGATACCCATGTGTCGGGTATCCCAGGTTTAGGATATTGATCATATTGTTTATCTGTCCTAGATTTCTTGTTTTATTATGATGAATTTCTGCTAATTTATGCTTGGTTTCATGTTTGAGGATCACCCCATGGGTGTTTACCTCTCTCGTTCGGCTATTTATCGCCGTTTGGCACCGTTGCTGTGAGACAACCCTATTGCAATATTTAGTTGCTTGTTATCACTGATTGCATGTATTGACTGCTGTTTGAATGCTTTTGAAGTATGGTAGATACTTTCTAATTAGTTGTTTAACTTACATAGGGCTTCTAACAGTTGATTACGCATGATTGGACTCCTCAGGGCTATGAGAACCTGGTGCGGGAGATCAAAGATTGAATATGAAATTAAGTTGTTACCTAGAGGGTCTGTTGGTTTTAGTTTCATATGCAGGACCTACAGGAATAAGACTTTTTGCTTCCCAAGAGCGTTCTTAGTTACCCACACATCGAGACGAGATGAGGAATTAGACGTAAGTGCTTCCTTATAGAGTATGTAGCTATCATTGAACGACTAGGGGAATTTACATGAGAGCTTCCCAGAGTGTCTGTGCCTTTTTTGATTACTGGACTATAGGGGTCTCCTAGTTTAAGCCACCTAGAGAGTCAGTGTGAATTTTGATGGTTGGTTGTGACGAGTCTTCCAAGCCAAAGAAAAATCTTTTGTTTTTTACTAGTTGTGTTGAGGTAGTCTTTTTAGAAACCTACTGTGTTACTTGCTTATCATGGAATAGAAAACATTACTGGTTTTCCCTGGTTGTGTAATTAAATGAATGTGAATGGTAATTGGTATAATTTTTTACTACATTTATTTACCATTACTTTTTCTATATCACTAATTGATAGTAGAGCACAAATATTATGGTGGTTTCCTACTTGGATTATTCTCACACCCTGTTTGGGTTCTGCTTTCGACCCAAACAGATTACATGGTTGCTGGTGTAGGTAGGGATTGTGGCCCTTCTACCTTAGGAACTTGATTGTTGGTTGGAGCTGGAGAGCATGGGACTGGGCCTTGGCCCGCGAAGCTACTGGAGTTGCTGTTTACATTTAGTAATTTGGTTTCAGTTGTATTTTAGCATGTTGTTTTTCTTACTGCTTTCCATAGATACATGTACCATTATGCATCATTATTATATCAGACATTTCTTCTACTTTCAGTTCAGTTGTTGCATACTAATTTCTACTTCCACTATTGTTTATGATTATTCTTCCACTACATACTTTACAAAATGAGGGCATATTTTCCCCACTGACTCACCAAGGCCCTCGCTGCTGGTCGGCTGCCTCTGGTGTTTTGGGAAATGCGTTTGAGGTCATGTGGTGAACCGGGTAGGGGGCACCATTTTTGCGGCACCAGACTCGGGTCGTTACACTATTATTGAATGAAAATTCCATAAATGAAAGATATAAATCCCATATATGATGGAAGTTGTGAAAAATTAATCCCAACTTGCATTTGAAAATCATGATAATACTTATTCATTTAAAATCATTTTGTGAATGATTGGTGGAACTTAAAAGTATCTCGGTTATGAGATCCCTTTGGATACTCTTTTATAATCTCCTCCAATACCAAAGGTCCTGATCAAATACAATTGATATTGGTTCCCCATTAACCTTTACAATCTCATTTATATGGAGATTGAAAATGTGATCAAAGGGAAGATCATCATTTATCACATGGAAATGAGAGAACATAGTAAGATGGTCAATGACAACCTAAACTTGATTATTTTTATGTGGTGTCTTGGAAAGTCTAGTGAGAAATTCGAGTGTATTGTTATCCCACTTCCAAATAGGTTTAGGAAGAGGTTTCATGAATCTTTTATGATGTTTTTTTTATGGTTGTTCCTAATAGTGTACTATGCATTAGTACACATCCTCCAAAACTTCTATCTTCATACTATCCCACCAAAATGTTCTCTTAAATCACTATAAATATTTTTTCTTATAGTTTATAAAGATAAATTTCAGTTTTTTGCTTCATTAAGTAATTCCTCCATTAATTATAGTAGGAATGAAACATAGATAATCTTTTTAAAACATCAACACTATAAATCTATGATTATGTCTTCCAATTTATAATCATTTCACTCTTTAATAATGTTATTTATGTCATTACCATCATGTTAGTACCTATCTATATTGTCTAGTAAAAATTGTTTTACAAATTAATATAAAATGATCTATGACTCCAATTCATTGAAAAAACATTATCTACAATTAATAAGTATTTGGATATAAAATATTTTCTCATAATTTAAATGGTTATAATTCCATAGTCTAACCTATTGAATTTACCAACCTCCTTTTCACCCTTCCAAGGGTGGTAGTTTATGAAGAAATCATTGTCGTTGTGTAGTTCTAACCACCTTCTTTTACACACGTTGAGCTCTTTTTGAGGGATGTCATACATAAAACTCTTATGGTAAATATATATATATATATATATATATATATCAAACTTTTAAATAGAGGTAGTTTCACTGTATTTTTTTAAAAAAATTATGAATTCCAAATCAATTTCCAGACTTGGATAATTATATTCATGTATTTTCAATATATTTTATTTATTTGAAATCTCCCTATCATTCAGCATAGGGATACAATGACTTCCTTTATTTAATGAATCAGAATATATAGAAAATAATTCCCATTGTAATTATTATTATAATAATAGTGAATTAATTAGTACCTTATTTAGATTTAAAAATCATTCCTGGCAATCCCTTAACAATATTAATTTAACCCCATTATGTGTTAATTTTGTTATCAAGTTATCCATTTGAGAAAAATATTGATAAACTATCGATATTTACCTAATAATATCAAGAAACATCACATCTTAGGAATGTTAATTATTTTAGGGAATTATTTCACTACATTTTTCATTTAGGACTTAACATGTATTCCTTATATGAGGATAATATGGCATATAAAATAATCATCTTTAATCCATAAAATTGACATTATATGTTTCCCATGTACTTGTATTTTGTTGGGGTCTGTAAAATTATTTTTAGAGAAATTTTATATTCTGAGTTGTTTTTAGAGAATAACATTATATAATCAATGAATAACACAATTTTTTTCCCCGATAATACTTGAATACTCTATTCATCAGATACAAAAAATATAGTTGGTGAATTAGTGAATCAAAAAGGAAATACAATTAAATCCAAATGTTCATACCATATATGAAATTAAATCTTCAGTATATAGTACATCTTTACCCTTAGATGATGAAAACAAGACTGATGACTATTATTGAAAAATATTGGGCTCCTTGAACCTGATTAAATAAGTTATCAATGCAAGGAAATGATACTTATTCATTATTGAATGGGAATTTATATACCTATAAATGATGCACAATATAATATATAAATCCTTTATTTTCATTAAAAAGAAGGGGATCCCATTGGTGAAATAGTAGGGTGTTTAGATATCTTATCAAATAACTACTAAAACAATATCTTTAACTCCAATATCACTATAGATGATATTATATAGCGTGTTTTGATATGGGTATTAAATTATGAGTAAGTTTAATGGATTAATCAACATCACACTTTGGTGGCTAACCAGGTATTTATTCTGGAAAAAAATAATTGAAGTTCTATTCCCCAATTTCATCTTATATTCATAGGATATATTCTATATCTATAGAATGTAGTTGACCATTTAAAGTTCCAAGAATTTAATTAATGAGTGATAGTAGGGATGTTTTGACAAATTATTTAGATGATGAAGTGTCCCAAAAAAAACACATGATATTCCACATAACCTTTGCAAATTGTAATCCACTTATTTTAGAAATAAATGTCTTCATAAAACTTTAATATTAAATCTATAACAATGATTATAGTTAATTCAATGTAGGTATAATAACCATGTTTCAAAATAGGGTATTCCCATAAATCATAATTAGAACAAATTAACAAATCTTTGTTGCAATAATATTTCCACACGGTGTCTTAGTTGATAACTCACTTACTAGGGCTATTCAGAAATATCTAATGTTTTTAGAAATCATAAAAGATATAAATGTGTAAAATGAGCTAAAATCATTCGAATCATTAGATAACATTAAGGAAACGGCCAGTGACACTACAAAAACATCATTATGAGCTTTGACTTTAGCAATGGTAATCACATATTATTAGATTTACGCTCTTGGTTTTTTTCAAAAAAAAATTCACTTGATATTTGGGGGATTATAGACAAATAAATTAACATCATTGGATAATTCTTTATATTTTCATTGATTATATCGATGGATGTTTTTTATACTCTTAAGGCAAACTACTTTTTTCCTTTAAAAATATCTAGTGTGTTTATTCGCACTTTGATCACATGCGTGAAATACAAAGATTCCTTTATTACCCTTCACCACACAATTATTCCTGTGATGCTTAACCAACATATTGTTCCCATAATTCATGTTTAATAAATATGTCATTAAAAACTCCTTTCTAGTAAAAATGATTCTTCAGAATAAATCCCCACACATATTAATTATCTAAGATACCATTCCCTTTCAATTATCATCTTTAATTCATCACAGAGGAATGGGTTTTTTTAGTAACTCCATAAAATTTCCCCATTACTATGACCTCATCTAATCTTCCTATTTAGTTTTTTGAATTTGGGACCACTATTTGTACACATATCTTTTTGGATGATATACCTTCATGATGTCTTTTTTTCCTTTTTATTAATACCCAATTAAAAAAATATCCTCTCTAGGAACATCATACACTGTTTACCTACAAGGGGATTGGTAGTTTCACTGAATGTTAAATTTGTTTCCACATGAACCCTCACAACACATTTAAAATGTGTTTTTAATTAAAAGGTATCTCTTGGAAGGGATAAATATTTTTCTTAACTTGGGATGACTGAACTAATAGTAATATGATCTAATTATCCACAACAAAAATATTATTGACTTTTTAAAGGTAAAACATCTATATATTGGATATGGGTATTTTAAGGGTTCATATTCCATTAATTAGATTCCATATCTCTATAATTGGATACATAGAATTAGTATATGTTATTGAATTGTAAAATATAATTCTATTTTTGATTTCTAGAGTATTCTATAGAAATAATAATGTGTTTATATATTAGTTCTTCTAAAATACAATATTCCTCTAAATATTTCCATCAAGGTTCTTACAAAACATTATATGATAAAAAATTTACAACTAGTACTCTAGAAACCCATATCTGATAGTTTTATTACAATATTGGTTTAATATATATGATTTTCTTTAGGATCCAAAAGCTTAGTATTCAGGGACGAATAGGTAAATTCATAATCTATATTTGAAAAAAATAAGATAAAACATGAACATGTTATGAGATCATAATTATCCCCTCCCTCATATCATTGAAAATGACAAATAGTTCTCCTCTAGGTTTTCCAGGGAAGAAAATAAATAAGTGTGATAAAATATTCTCATTATGAGGTAGAATATAGTAGAATATATCATTACATGAACATGTATTATGGAATATGAAAATAAAAAATAGAAAAAATGAATCCATAATCCATTTAAATATGGGAAATTCTATGTGTATGATAATATATGAAAACATGGATAATAATAATAATTCATGTCATTCGAATGTAATTTATCATACATGGAAACAAAATATGTTGTGAAGACCATATTCTAAGACACTATAATAATATGGGTAGTGGTATACAAAAAAAAGGAATACATTTGTCACATGATTATGGTTAATTAATCTAGGGGCTATATAATTTTGAGCCCCATCCATTACCTGATTAAGTACAACAAAGACACTATATGAGTTAACAATATTGTTCTTACCTTCTCCTAAATAACCTATGGAAAAAAGCATGTATACACTTATCTGGAGAAAAAAAGAAGCAAATTACATCTTTATTTGTCAAAATAAGGTGCATTTCATGTAGAACATAACTTAATAAACATAGATCCTATGGGGTATTCATCAAATTAACAAGAAATAGTTGTATAAAAGAAGTTAAGTGCTGAGAGTGCATTCAATTTATTAGGTTATCCATGGAAAATTGTAATTGGGTTAAATACAATTCATCGGTAGGAGGCCCTAAAATTATACAATTTTAATTATATAGATAATGATGTATATGGTAGGAATCTATGCCCACTTTTTCTTTACCAAAATTTACTATATGTTTTCCTAGATAGGAAAGATTGTGTTTTACAAAGGCTATACATACGGTGGACTCAAATGAAAATGAGAAGAGGATTCCAATATATTATTTTAAATCCCATACATTTTATGATTAATAAAGTAAAAATTATTTCATTTTAATGTATACAACAAACAAAAGCAATCATATGTTGAATATAACATGAGTCCTAAAGAATGAAAATTAAGATGTTAAATCCCCACTTATGGATTGGTTTATAATTCAGTCAAAAAATTTTGAAATATCACCCATAAAATTAGTCTTCAAACACTTTGAAAAAAAAACATTTCATGAAAAAATAACAAATTGGTAGTATATACACCACATAATGGTAATTAGGTGCATAATACAATACATTCCCCAAAGAAACAAATTTGATATTGAAAACCCTTACCTCTTGTCCTGAATTGAACAAACATAACGTAGGATCATTTATCAAAAAAATATAATTCAAAGTATATTAATTATATAAATTAATAATATCCATTTTCATTTATATTTTTTATATAGTCATTATATATTTAAATATTACAAATTTTACACATAATTTTTTTAGAAATTTTTTCATTTTTACCAGTTTTATAATAGTGGTGTTTGTATTGAATATCGATCTAAATTTAATAATTAGAATAACATGAAAGTTAATTTTAGATAGGTTTTATAACCATTTATTATTTATTTATTTCCTTAAAACTATTATTTTTTATCCATGAAGATTAAATTTATAATAACCATGTTTTGGGGAATCTTTACAATCAAAGTTTGTCTTCTTAATTGAATTGTTAAATACTGAAAAAAAATCACCAAAATAAAGAACAAATAATTTTGTAAACAACTATATTAAATTATAAAATTAATTATGTAATGAAAAAAAATCATGATATAAATTCATATTATTGTTCAAGTAGGTGGTTAAACCAACCCAAATAAGATTATAAAACGATCTAAGGGATGATTATGAGGTGGTTTCGTTTTAATTTCATAATAAAAAAGTAAAATGGTGTGATTTAGTGTTTCTTTTTGTTTTTTATAATAATTATAATGTTTGTAAAATAATAGTCAATGGATATGAAAATATTATATAATTTTAATAAAATAGATTCCCGTTGGCATGGTTGTTTTAAATGGTTGAGTTAACAGTGATCATTTTTTGGTCATATCATTAATTGATTAAATAATTTGTGAAATAATATTGTTAATTATATTATAAAAACTAAAATTTTCTTTCAATTTTAGCGTTATTGAAAACATAGTTAGGTGATGGAGGAATTTAATATACATTGCGTCTTGGATGAGTTAGTCTATATAACACGTGAATATGGTCTCATTTTTCTTATAGGAATGGAAAAATGTGGTTATGTATAATTTTTATATTATTAAAACATTAAATATAATATAAATAATAACTCCATTAAAAAATATTATTTAAAATAAATTTTATATTTAAAGATAAAAGGAAAATATTTTTGCAAAAATATTAAACTTTCATTGAGAACATTAGAATTTTCAACGAGGATTCCTTGGAAAGTAAGGGAATGGTATAATATATTTTGACAAGAAGCATAAGACTGTGAAATAGGATTATATGGAATGTAAATAGTTCATATTTTATTGATGAAAACATATATATTTATATTTATATAAGGGTTGGGTTGAGGTCCCCTTATAAGTGGTGCGAATGAAATTTCTGTAAACATTTCAATTAATATTGCTAGATCACAAGTTAAATATGTCATGTGGCTCCAAAATAGAATATAATTAAATGTAAAATGAGATAAGGTTCATAATACTTCAATTAATCAATTCTATATATGTTTTTATCATATTTCTATACCTTCAACCCTTTAATTATTACTTTTATCATTTTAACTTTTACCATGGTAATAAGTTTTTACTTAATGTATATTAATCTGTATGCCTACATATAATGTAATAACAATAGATAATTTATATGTATTGATTCTAGATTTTAAATCCATTTTTTATACATAAATATATATAAATATTAAAATTTCATTTTAATAAAATAGATGTATAATTTATTAACACTATATTTAATGGAAATATTATATTAGTTATAAAATATCAAATATAGTTTCATAAAAACAAAGTAATATTTTAAAAATTTAATTAAAAAATATAAAATAAGTATATTTTCATGAAAATTGTTTAAAAAAATTTATTTCATACTTATATACTAATTAATTCCTAAATGTGTTAATGTTAGAATAAATTCAAAATCAAATTATTCCACTAAAATAAGTTTTTTTAAATACTCAAAAAATCAAATTAATATAATATATTTTTGATGAATTGAAAAATTAATTGTATTACATAAAATAAAATTATATTATTTGAAAAAAAACATTTAAATCTACTCATGAATAAAGGCTCTTTATTGTGCGAATTACATGATAGTTTCAGATATAGTGTTTAACTACTATAGTACTATCTATGGTATTACAAAACTATATTCTATCCCTAATTATAAACAAAATTAACCTAATAAAAATTCAATGATTCCACAAAACACAATAAAAAGAACTAATATATATCAAAAAACTAAAATATAAAAGAAATAATCCTAAATCAAAAATCATCCTACCATTCGGAATCTGAAATTTAAATTTCTCCACAATTCCATAACTAAAATTTTACTAGTAAAGAAAAGGACAATTTAAAGGTTATTAAAAAATCCTCACCATATCATTAATTATCCTTGAAAAATAATGAATAAAAATATAGAATATATAACCAACTTATCCATATCAATAAATAACCATTATAAATATAATTGTACACATAGAGATACTCATAACATCATCAAAATATTGATCAAATAATATATATACCATAAAAATCTACTTAGTAGTTTTTTAGGTTTCCAAATTATCATCATCACTTGACTGACTTTTCTCTACTACATCATAAACTCACAAAAACTCATAGGAATACTTTTAAAGTGGACATATCCAATTTTATATGAAACTATTATTATTTGAAAAGGTAGGACAAATTATTTTATTAAAATAGACCCCATAAATTTTATATTCCTAGAATAGTTTCATCAACGGAAGCCTATATTAAATTATAATTCCAATGGTAAAAGGCCCAATATTTTGTATTTTATCAAACCAAAATAATTAGGCTAATTTTACCACTTTATAGCCTGACACCATGTTTCAATTCATTACAAACTCAACTTATTAAATATGTTGAACCAGAAACTAAATTTATTTATATTTTCAAATGAAATATTTATTTTGAAAAACATTGACCCTTGAAAAATTTTATTTTTTTACAAATTCAATCTAAAAAAATTCCATATCGAATATTATTTTACAAAGGGAAACACTTTTCTAAAAGAGCTAATCTTATCAATATTGTCACATATAAAAAAAATTCACAATTTTTTTATCATATTATAATCAATTTAATGAATCATAACTTCTTAAAATTATGTCTCATTCAGAACCTGAGTTTTAGAAAATTGTGTATTAAAAAGATAGATAGGAATTATGAATTCTGATTAGTTAAAGAAAGATCCAAATAAGTGTAATGATATGATTTATAATAAAAAATAAATAATTTATAAGAATAGATTATAAATAAATAACCACATGAATACACAAAAACAAAAACAAATTAATGGATGAGTAACATTTTATTTTTGAAAAAAGTGAATCAATATATTAAAAAAATACATGATAAGAAGGTATGTAAGAAATTATAATACATGTTTATATTTGAATTACAAGAATCAATTTGAGAAATATGTTTAATATATATTAGAAATAACTATTTACTTTGTTATATATTATTTAATTAATTAGGGTAATTCAGGTAACACCCCAAGATTTCATAGTGTGTTATTTCTTCAAAATAATTCAATAACTTGCACTACACGCAACACTGAGTTCAATTGCACCATGACTTACCAAAAAAAAAGCCATTAAAAGAGGTCATGAATATTAGTAACTAAATTTTAAACTTTATATAATCCTTATAATTTTAGAATCCATATTATGAGTTTCTTAGTCATAATGCAAGAACAGATTCATTTTCAGTATTGCACTTTTATCAACTTTTGATAGTGAAACCTTTTTAAATACAATATTTTAAACTTTTTGACTAAATGGAGACATCAAAAAATTTAAAATGAAACATCCCAAGCTTCCACGGTACGCTTTCCTTTGAATAAAACAGTAGCGTGTGTTGTACGCAACTTCGAGTTCTAACACACCGTAACCAATCAAACTAGCTGTTATGAATAGTAATACCTACTTTTTGAAGTTATATATATTTTGTATTTTAAAATGGACTTCATTTTTGGATTCGGAATATCAAATTTAGCCTAAGGTGAAATTTTGGTACTTTTCGGATAACTTTCATATTTTGATGAATAGTGAAAATTACTAAATTTTAATTAAAAACAACTTTTTTAATCAAAATAATTAATAGTGATAAATTATGAATTTGAGTGATTTTAAAGTATATTTAGAATATATTTTTACTATTTAATATAATTTTGGTCATTGTACATAATTTTACAATTAAACCGAACATAAACAAGTGTCAATCTTTTGATAGTTATTATCTCTTAAAAACACGCTTTTTGTTTTGACAGCGGGAATTAATTTTAAATTAATTTCTGCCACTTCTGTGTTTAGAATTTAGGAAAATGGATTCCATATTTGGAATCAGGATGTTCAAATTGTGTAAATAGGTAACTTTTATTTTTAGACATTTTGAATAATTACTGCGGTAAATATTTTATTTACCATGGTTAAGGGTAAATCCGGTAAATAAGGGTTAAAAAAATAATATTATAATAATACTAAATTACCCTAAAACGTGTCTTAACCCTATTGGCTGATAAATGGTCGACCATGGGCATCTTTGTGTCAATTTTGGGACCCCATGGATCCACTTGTAAGTGATAATGACACTTTATTTTAATTAAGTCAAAATGAATACAAAAATGACACAAGCATATATCTTTTAGAAAAACAATTGTTACATAGGGTTATACAAGTTTGATTTTAGATTATAAATATTAATTAGAAAGATAAAAAGATTTCCTACATAATGATATTTTATTTATAATTTTTAGACATAAAATAATTTATTTTATTTATGACACAATGATGATGCAGTAATTACTATAATAGTGAAAAATTAAAATAATTGATATTATAAATAGCCAAAAAAAATATAATATGAAACTTTTAATTCATTAAACTAATTTTTAGGATAATAAGATATATTAGGATTGATTTAATTGACTTTGTTCGAAGTGATCAACCTGTTATGAGTTTCACAAAAATCAACTATTGAATAGTGTCAAAATTGACATAAAAGAGTTTTTAAAACAAATATTATATTATTAATTGATATTAAATTCCTAAAAATATAAGGTTCGGCCAAGAGACTTATATCATGATAGGTTAATCATTAATGGACCACTTGGGGGTCTCTTGGATGTATATAGTAAGTTTATTAACCATATTATATAAAACTACAAAGAGACATTGTAAAAGTGAAACTAATTTACTTAGAGTTAATACTTAAAGATAAGGTTAATATAAGTACCCAAACCTGTCTAACTTCTATTGGTTGAGTTGTTTTCGACCTATACCCACCTTAACATTTAAATAACCAACTTTGGAGCCATTAGAAATTGAATATGAATTTATTATAAATTAATATTTCTAGCTTTTCCAAAGGTGCCCCTCACCCCTCTTATAAAAGGGCACTCCTCCTTCTCATTTATTCACACCTCTAAAGCCTTTTGGTTCGGCCAAACTCTGCCCAAATACTCTCCCAACATCCCTAAATACAACCTAGAGGCCTTAGTTTGATCATAAAGCCAACCTAAGGATCCCTTTTGATCAAATCAAAAGGAAGAACCTGAAGAAGAGGTAATGATTTCACCACCCTTCTCCAAGTTCATTTCTTCTTCCACTTTTCTTCCTTTGTTCTTACCATTATAAAATAATAACTCCATTATCTCACATATACTGTGATGTTATTATAAATATGGTACAACCATATTCAGTATTCTATCCTCCCTTTGAATAACATGTCACCATACGTGCGTATGTACGGCTTACCGTCTCCACGTCGTGGTGTAATTGTTATTCAATATATTATTATTTGGATGGGTATAATAATGATGTGTAACTCATGTAAATAATAAATATAAAATGTTAATGATTCTGTATATATGATATACCATCCATTTATATATTATTTTAATATCAAAAGAATGATATTGTCACTCGTGCGTACGTACGGACTACCGTCTCCACGAACGCGATGAGATTCATTCTCCATCGTATCCATTCAAGTATAATTATCATTTGATGATTTAAAAATGATGTTTAAGGACTTGATATCATTCTGGATATTAATAATATACAAACTATCCTTTACAAACATGTCTTACGTAACAAAACATATAAAAGAAAACAAGTAAGTTAACACCTGATATAATGATAATACTAAGATATTATTATCAAATCAATATTAAAAGATCATATATGATATCATATTAATGTATATGATTCTTTTATAATTTAATAACAATTATTTCACCATTATACAGGAGGTTAACCTACCCCAACCAAGGAAAAGTACAAGGTAAGGGATTTTCTTATCTCACATTCAATTCCGTGAGATTTCCATTATTCGCCACTAAATTATTGAAAGTGGTGTATTGTGTACTGGAATTTGATATATATTATCATGATTATCTTTATATTCATGTTATTCTGTAAATAATTTGGTGGTTATTAACTTTTGGCCATACTACTCAGATGATTAACGTGGTAAGGGGTTTTCATCTCACTCCTTATTCCCGTGAGATTCATGCCATATTGCCACCATTACCTTTTCTGTGGTGTATGTACTGCCCATAATTATATTATTTGTTTAATACACTCTAATTCATGTGTATTTACATATTCATTGTACGATACCTCTTTCATGGGTTGTATGTTTCATAAGTTACCAAATTGGTAAGGGTTATTTCACAATCTCTTCGTTATCCGAGGTTGTTTGTACATAATAATCTACTGGGATTTCTTTATCATCCACATCCATGTTTCTTAATAATGTATTTCAAAACATTTTTATTATTTACAAGAATATGGGTTAAAGTCATTTATACTCTTGTTTGAATTTTTATAAGAGGAATCTTTCTATCGTTTTAAAAACAAGGTCCTTTTAACCTTTTCGATAGAATTAAGGTAAAAATGTTTTTTTAACTTATACGGTGGGTGCGGTAATTATCCGCTATTATAAAATCTTCAAAGTTTCCCTTACAATATTATAAGATTATTTTCAATTTAAAGGTTTTATTTTATAATTATGTGACTTTTAAATGACTTAAAAGAAAAAGAGATATTTCTCTCAAAAATATGAAAATCCAGTGCAAATGTATACGTATTTAATGCAAGATTAAAAATGTTTTCAGAAAACCTGACTCTCGAGTGTGTTAGACAGGTAGGGATTGGAAGTGGACCCATCATGGCCTATAATTGGTCGAGCAGTCTCAGAATTAGTTATTTTGATTTCAAAAGCTTGCATAATGATTTCAGAAAAACACTGGAGTATATTTTAGCAATTTTTAACGTAAGTATTTTATAAAAAAATTGCATCGGTAGGTCTCATGATACAAACTAGTGTCTTGGCACAAGGACTTGACAAAATATTATTTGTAGTCTTGGCCCGAGGCCTTGGCTATGTGGTTATGATAGTCTGGCATTATGCATTCCAACATTATGAAAGTGGTTATTGATTTTTGCATGTGATTATTCGATTAATAGAATATCCATGTGAATAAGTAAATGGAATTATTTCATTTTATTTATGCCATACCATGTTGAAAGTTCATGTTTGAAAGGTTTTTGTTTTAGTTATACATTTCCTTAAAAGTTTATTCTTATTTATGAAAGTTTCCGCTATATTGATATCCTTACTGGGCATTTGAGATCACCCCTTTTCTATGTTTTATTTTTCCCAGGAAGTGAAGAAGTAAGTTATGAATGACCTGCAGGGATATTATGTGGGGATATGAGTGTGGATTATGGAGACAATATGTTGTTGTAGTAGTTTCTCATTTTATGATGTAATGTAAAACCTACGAATATATCTAGTGTTTCCAAGGCTACTAAACCAATCTGTCTTTCGAGATTTGATCTTTCTTGTGATCATGCCAATGTTACGAAGTAATGCACCGACTCGGGGTAGCTGGGGTCGGGGCATTACAGTTGGTATCAGAGGAGGTTTAGTACAAACCTTGGAAGCTAGATTTAGATAAACTCTGATTAGAGCACGTAGACCTAAGATTAACTTTGAGGATTAGTATAGAAGAACTTCCTAGAATTTTGGTATTGTTGATATTTTGTGAGTTTTCCGAGAAATACATCCATGTCTGGATACGAGCAGGTAGAGGCGGCTCTGGCACAGATGTACCTAGGGGTAAAACCCGAAAACACCGCTTTGAGCTAGACTCGAACGGGAACTGGTGCATGACAACGGGCCTTGCTGCACTCTTGGTTACGACACTCCCGGGGGATATGCTTAGGATAACTCTCATTTTCTTTACAAATCATTTTGAAGGGATTATGAGTATATACTTCCTCAAAGAAAACATTCTTATGATTATGGATTATATCCATAAATAGTTCAATTTATGTTAAGTGATTTATAAGTATGGGATTATGTATTTTGATTCATAAACTGATCTAGTGTATGCCATTGTTTAGAAATGGCGCCCAGTAGAAGGAATGAGAACTCCAGAAATGCACATGATCCAAAGAGAAGGAAGGATCATATCTTTCATGGTCTTAAGCTAGAATTTATAAGAGAAATAGTCTCCCATGTATTATCATCATATGAAGAAATAATATCATGTGTTGATAAGATAAGTAAAGAGTTTACTGAGTCCTATGGCTTTGAACGGAAGCAAGAGAAGAAAAGGATGGAAGAGAGAAAGATGGATAAAAGTAAGAGGGAAAAGAAGAATTTTCCCATATGTGGTAACTGTGGAAAGAAACACCCTGGAACTTGCCTGAAAGGAATGGGAGTTTGTTATAAGTGTGGAGGAAAAGGGCACAAAGTACGTGACTGCAAGGGTAAGAAAATGGTTTTAAATGTACAATGCTTCATTTGCAAGGAGTTTGGACACTACGCGAACCTATGTCCCAGTCATCAGACTATGCCACAAATGATGCTATTGGATAATAATCAAGTTATGATACTACCACAGATGAAGAGGAATGATTAGAGTTCTTATGTTGATTATGTCAATTGAGTGTTGTATCAACAATGTACTTGTTATAATAATTATGGAGTATATAAGGATTGTACTGCAGTACTATTTCATTAAGGACTTGAGATTGTGCGGAACAAAGAAAAGTGACTCAATAGAAGGTTAAATTTTTGGAAAATATATGGTTGAGAGAATGATAAATCATAATATAGTTCTGATACTAAGGTAGTGATTCTGGAATAATATGTGATTATTTTGGATAAATTATATTGGATATTATTGACTACCTTGAAGCTGATTAATGATTTGTATATTCCATCATTGTTGGGGTTTAAAACATTTTTGGATTAATGAAGTATATCCAGCATTCTATATGGAATAAGGGAACATGAATGTAATCAATAAGGAATATGGTAGTACATGATGAAGGTATTCATATGCTATTACAGGGTAAAAAGGATCTATATTATGTTTACCTTCCTTATAAATGTTGGACTGCGAGTTTGGACAGAAGTATTTTGGATAGTTCTAGTTTGGATTATTTTGGATTTCCATAAAAGGACAACAAGGAGGTCGGGCGACAACCCGTCGCGTCCGGCAAGGCTGCGAGACTTGAACCCGCAACCGAAGGGCGACAAGGGTGTATCACCTACCACTGGCCCAAGAGATGTCCTGGATTAAATAATGTAGTTTTTTTTAAAAGATCTGGTATATGAATTATAAATTCGTTTATTTTGGAACCCTGTACGAATAGTATAAATATAATTTTTTTTACGAGTGAAAGATGAGTTTATGGTAGAAATTTATTAATGGACAAAACTCTAATTATAAAGTAAGTATATCTCCTTATGATCTTAGCCAATCTCATAAATAAATTCCTCAATATTAAGAAAAGAAACTTAGAACAAAAATTTTGTCCTAGATGGTACCTTAAATCATCACTAATTTATGGCTTTGGGATTGTTGGCCTTTTCATAGCCATGTTCTCTACCACTCTCCATCAGATAATTGATGGTTAGATTTCTCTTCCATATCCATATTTTCCTACATGGAACCCTAGTATGTGTTATTTTCGGTAATCTTCATACTTTCCACTCTTTATTTTAAATAGAGGCCTCATTAATTCATTTTTCGATGTGGGATTTCAACTAAGATATTTTGAAACGTCAAAAATGTGTTATCCTGATACCCTATGTTTTGGTGAACCGATGGTATTTCAAATCATCATAGATTGATGAATTTAAGGACCTCAATTATACACTTGTTTGTGATTGATGACCTCAATCACTACCTATAAATATTTACGTTTTTCCTCCGATTATATGTCTCTAATTTCCACCAATGTTCTCCTAATCGAGATCATAATTTGGTGGTGACCCTTTGATTTCTCTTTTCCTCATATTAAGACTAAATTTTAGTAACCCAATTTCCGATGTGGGTTTTCCCACAAATATATTTTCTACTTTCAACCTTTTATTTTTGAAGAACAATTTCAAATTGTGAGGACGCAATTTATTGAAGGAGGGGAGAATGTAACACCCCAAGATTTCATAGTGTGTTATTTCTTCAAAATAATTCAATAACTTGCACTACACGCAACACTGAGTTCAATTGCACCATGACTTACCAAAAAAAAGCCATTAAAAGAGGTCATGAATAGTAGTAACTAAATTTTAAACTTTATATAATCCTTATAATTTTAGAATCCATATTATGAGTTTCTTAGTCATAATGCAAGAACAGATTCATTTTCAGTATTGCACTTTTATCAACTTTTGATAGTGAAACCTTTTTAAATACAATATTTTAAACTTTTTGACTAAATGGAGACATCAAAAAATTTAAAATGAAACATCCCAAGCTTCCACGGTACGCTTTCCTTTGAATAAAACAGTAGCGTGTGTTGTACGCAACTTCGAGTTCTAACACACCGTAACCAATCAAACTAGCTGTTATGAATAGTAATACATACTTTTTGAAGTTATATTTATTTTATATTTTAAAATGGACTTCAGTTTTGGATTCGGAATATCAAATTTAGCCTAAGGTGAAATTTTGGTACTTTTCGGATAACTTTCATATTTTGATGAATAGTGAAAATTACTAAATTTTAATTAAAAACAACTTTTTTAATCAAAATAATTAATAGTGATAAATTATGAATTTGAGTGGTTTTAAAGTATATTTAGAATATATTTTTACTATTTAATATAATGTTGGTCATTGGACATAATTTTACAATTAAACCGAACATAAACAAGTGTCAATCTTTTGATAGTTATTATCTCTTAAAAACACGCTTTTTGTTTTGACAGCGGGAATTAATTTTAAATTAATTTCTGCCACTTCTGTGTTTAGAATTTAGGAAAATGGATTCCATATTTGGAATCATTATGTTCAAATTGTGTAAATAGGTAACTTTTATTTTTAGACATTTTGAATAATTACTGCAGTAAGTATTTTATTTACCATGGTTAAGGGTAAATCCGGTAAATAAGGGTTAAAAATATAATATTATAATAATACTAAATTACCCTAAAACGTGTCTTAACCATATTGGTTGATAAATGGTCGACCATGGGCATCTTTGTGTCAATTTTGGGACCCCATGGATCCACTTGTAAGTGATAATGACACTTTATTTTAATTAAGTCGAAATGAATACAAAAATGACACAAGCATATATCTTTTAGAAAAACAATTGTTACATAGGGTTATATAAGTTGGATTTTAGATTATAAATATTCATTAGAAAGATAAAAATATTTCCTACATAATGATATTTTATTTATAATTTTTAGACATAAAATAATTTATTTTATTTCTGACACAATGATGATGCAGTAATTACTATAATAGTGAAAACTTAAAATAATTGATATTATAAATACCCAAAAAAATATAATATTAAACTTTTAATGCATTAAACTAATTTTCTAGGATAATATGATATATTAGGATTGATTTAACTGACATTGTTCGAAGTAATCAACCTGTTATGAGTTTCACAAAAATCAACTATTGAATAGTGTCCAAATTGACATAAAAGAGTTTTTAAAACAAATATTATATTATTAATTGATATTAAATTCCTAAAAATCTAAGGTTCGGCCAAGAGACTTATATCATGATAGTTTAATCATTAATGGACCACTTGGGGGTCTCTTGGATGTATATAGTAAGTTTATTAACCATATTATATAAAACTACAAAGAGACATTGTAAAAGTGAAACTAATTAACTTAGAGTTAATACTTAAAGATAAGGTTAATATAAGTACCCAAACCTGTCTAACTTCTATTGGTTGAGTTGTTTTCGACCTATCCCCACCTTAAAATTTAAATAATCAACTTTGGAGACATTAGAAACCGAATATGAATTTATTATAAATTAATATTTCTAGCTTTTCCAAAGGTGCCCCTCACCCCTCTTATAAAAGGGCACTCCTCCTTCTCATTTCTTCACACCTATAAAGCCTTTTGGTTCGGCCAAACTCTGCCCAAATACTCTCCCAACATCCCTCACTACAACCTAGAGGCCTTATTTTGATCAGAAAGCCAACCTATGGAGCCCTTTTGATGAAATCAAAAGGAAGAACCCGAAGAAGAGGTAATGATTTCACCACCCTTCTCCAAGTTCATTTCTTCTTCCACTTTTCTTCCTTTGTTCTTACCATTATAAAATAATAACTCCAGTATCTCACATATACTGTGATGTTATTATAAATATGGTACAACCATATTCAGTATTCTATCCTCCCTTTGAATAACATGTCACCATACGTGCGTACGTACGGCTTACCGTCTCCACGTCGTGGTGTAATTGTTATTCAATATATTATTATTTGGATTGGTATAATAATGATGTGTAACTCATGTAAATAATAAATATAACATGTTAATGATTCTTTATATATGATATACCATCCATTTATATATTATTTTAATATCAAAAGAATGATATTGTCACTCGTGCGTACGTACGGACTACCGTCTCCACGAACGTGATGAGATTCATTCTCCATCGTATCCATTCAAGTATAATTATCATTTGATGATTTAAAAATGATGTTTAAGGACTTGATATCAATCTGGATATTAATAATATACAACCTATCCTTTACAAACATGTCTTACGTAACAAAACATATAAAATAAAACAAGTAAGTTAACACCCGATATAATGATAATACTAAGATATTATTATCAAATCAATATTAAAAGATCATATATGATATCATATTAATGTATATGATTCTTTCATAATTTAATAACAATTATTTCACCATTATACAGGAGGTTAACCTACCCCAACCAAGGAAAAGTACAAGGTAAGGGATTTTCTTATCTCACATTCAATTCCGTGAGATTTCCATTATTCGCCACTAAATTATTGAAAGTGGTGTATTGTGTACTGGAATTTGATATATATTATCATGATTATCTTTATATTCATGTTATTCTGTAAATAATTTGGTGGTTATTAACTTTTGGCCATACTACTCAGATGATTAACGTGGTAAGGCGTTTTCATCTCACTCCTTATTCCCGTGAGATTCATGCCATATTGCCACCATTACCTTTTGTGTGGTGTATGTACTGCCCATAATTATATTATTTTTTTAATACACTCTAATTTATGTGTATTTACATATTCATTGTACGATACCTCTTTCATGGGTTGTATGTTTCATAAGTTACCAAATTGGTAAGGGTTATTTCACAATCTCTTCGTTATCCGAGGTTGTTTATACATAATAATCTACTGGGATTTCTTTATCATCCACATCCATGTTTCTTAATAATGTATTTCAAAACATTTTTATTATTTACAAGAATATGGGTTAAAGTCATTTATACTCTTGTTTGAATTTTTATAAGAGGAATCTTTCTATCGTTTTAAAAACAAGGTCCTTTTAACCTTTTCGACAGAATTAAGGTAAAAATGTTTTTTTAACTTATACGATGGGTGCGGTAATTATCCGCCATTATAAAATCTTCAAAGTTTCCCTTACAATATTATAAGATTATTTTCAATTTAAAGGTTTTATTTTATAATTATGTGACTTTTAAATGACTTCAAAAAAAAGAGATATTTCTCTCAAAAATATGAAAATCCAGTGCAAATGTATACGTATTTAACGCAAGCTTAAAAATGTTTTCAGAAAACCTGACTCTCGAGTGTGTTAGATAGGAAGGGATTGGAAGTGGACCCATCATGGCCTATAATTCGTCGAGCAGTCTCAGAATTAGTTATTTTGATTTCAAAAGCTTGCATAATGATTTCAGAAAAACACTGGAGTATATTTTAGCAATTTTTAACGTAAGTATTTTATAAAAAAATTGCATCGGTAGGTCTCATGAGACAAACTAGTGTCTTGGCACAAGGCCTTGACAAAATCTTATTTGTAGTCTTGGCACGAGGCCTTGGCTATGTGGTTATGATAGTCTGGCATTATGCATTCCAACATTATGAAAGTGGTTATTGATTTTTGCATGTGATTATTCGATTAGTAGAATATCCATGTGAATAAGTAAATGGCATTATTTCATTTTATTTATGCCATACCATGTTGAAAGTTCATGTTTGAAAGGTTTTTGTTTTAGTTATACATTTCCTTAAAAGTTTATTCTTATTTATGAATGTTTCCGCTATATTGTTATCCTTACTGGGAATTTGAGCTCACCCCTTTTCTATGTTTTATTTTTCCCAGGAAGTGAAGAAGTAAGTTATGAATGACCTGCAGGGATATTATGTGGGGATATGAGTGTGGATTATGGAGACAATATGTTGTTGTAGTAGTTTCTCATTTTATGATGTAATGTAAAACCTACGAATATATCTAGTGCTTCCAAGGCTACTAAACCAATCGGTCTTTCGAGATTTGATCTTTCTTGTGATCATGCCAATGTTATGTAATAATGCACCGACTCTAGGAAACTAGGGTCGGGGCGTTACAATTCACTTATGAAAATAATGATAATACTAATTATAATAATTAAAATAATTCGTATGGAATTGAAATATCTTGAAACACTAATTGAAATAATGACACATTAATGAATACAAGCAAAGAACCCTAATCACACCCTTGAATTTTAGTTCCAATTCACAAAAATGCCATTTCAATATGCTTTTGGTAATATATCAAATGTCAATATATTTCATAGACTATACACATAGCAATCCTTTGTAACTCAGTTATCCAAAATAGTTACATTTTCCAAGAATCCACACTTTATATCTTCCTAAGTCTGAACATCTTATCTCTTATCAAAATTCCATAATCACATATCCCAAATAACCTTAAAAAATAATCTAAATCTATTTTTTTAATTACTATTATCTAATATCTAGAATGATATTAGTGTGAGATATTAAAAGGCCTCTAGTACACCTCTCACTCATCAAAGGATGTCATAAATTCTAGGGGTTTATTAAAACACCAGTGGTATGTTGATTCCCCCAAGAGGTTTCGATAAATAACAAATGAGTCTTTCCAAAATTTTGTATGGACCTTTGTTTCAATAGATATGTGGACCCAAAAAATCATTATCTGTCATTTTTTCACTTGTTGATCAACTATAGAGAATGGTATGATGTTAAAGATAGGTTAGACATGATATCCATATTAAACATTCATGTAACTCACATAGAGTCCATGAAAATGTTAAATAATATAAAATTTAGCATGTAAAAATATTTCCAATCCAAAAAGTCCAAAGATCTATTTTTTGATGGTCCTGTGTGTGGAAATGTGAATAGAAAAACAAATACAACCCTTAATGAACCATCACCCCATGATCATAGAAGGATCCTAGGTACTCAAATATGTTATAAAATACATTTGGTTCTAGCTCTAGAGACATATAAAAACCAAATTTCAATAAACATCCCACCCCTAATGATTTACTTGAGATACAAGAAGTGTAGAAGCATGTCTCCCATAGTGTCCATACAAAGTGTGGGAAAATATATACCTAGTAGGGAACCAACAATGTATCTCAACTAAGGTGTAGACAATGACTAGGTGTTATCCTATCTAAAGGAATTATGAAAGTTGTATAAATAGTTCAAGTGAAGCACCCTTTAAAGTCCCCCAACCTTTTTGAGGGAAATACCACCTTTGTATTTTTTCTAAATCCCAATTACTTTTACCATTGATGATGTTTTTAGCAGATCAGGGGGATTTCCTGAGTGTCCCAGTGGTTTGGGATCAAAATTATTGGTTTTTATAATTGTATAATGAGTCACATAGTTAGGTTATGATTAGTTCTAACTATTCTCCTCAACCACGTAACATAGATTTCATACTTGTATGGTTATTTAAAAATTCTTGATGCTCCAAGATATCATTCAAAACACTAAAAATATTTTCTAATTAATTTTACATTATTGGAATGTGGTTTTATAATTGTGTCCTATAACCACGCATTATGTTTGATCATGGAATGTCAAGGTTAGTATGGTTGTATCACAGTTTGGACAACACTATTTCTAAATCACACTCATTTAAAAAGATATAATGTTAATTTTTTAACTTGACAAAAATTTTATCCCAATTTTTTTTCATATCTTATTGGAAATAATACATTTCCAGTGCACACCCCTCACTGCTCCCTTAGGCCTCTATGAAACTCCCTTGATTCTGTCAATTTTCTATATTTTTTATGCGATCAAGATCTTACAGTAAATATATAACTCTTATAGAATCCAATATTTCTATAATTTTCCAACTAAATATCCTCCCATTTTTTTAACACAATTTTCCAATTTTCAGTGTTTTTTTATTATTTCCTATTATCATCCTCTTATTTTAGAACTAAAGGCCTATTATCAAAAAGAACAACTCTTCTAACCTACGGTTGGTGGTCTCATGATTTTAGTTTAATGTCTTACCATTTTATTGTAACATTGGAATGTGTATGCATGCCAACTCATTATGTTATTAGCTTAAATATAATAATTTTTTTAATACCTTATTATTTCTTTAGAATCTTCCTTGGACTTAGAAAAGTATATGAAATTTGGTACACTTATTGAGATTATTAAATAAGATTTTTTTCTTATTTTTTCATTTTGGGTGAAGTAATAATTTATTTTAGGGATTTAATTAATGATGTAATAGTTTTATATAGAATGTGGGATGCTTGGGAATACCCCTAGGACCTGATAGTGTTATATGAAATTGAATAATTAATTTATAATGTGAATTAAATGCAACTTTATGAACATTTTTTGAATTATAGAATAAATTATTTCTTGAATTATTGAATGAGGAAATTCTTAAAATACATGGAATTAGTCATGGGTATTGAATAACCTATAATAATTCCTTATATTACTCAATTATTTTATTATTTATGAATTCCATTGATGATACTAGGATTCCATTAGGGAACTCATATGTGCAATGAGGTGTGAAGAAACATTTTTATTCAGTGATGTTCAATATTATGGAATGAATTTAGTGAGCCAATAAATCCTACATAGACTTATTAACATAAATTTCAAGGGGTGACTACCCCTAGATTTTAGAAATTTATACACTGATTGGTTGTCATTGATTTATGGTGTGGATTCATATAGGGCTCCATCATTGAATGAAGTAATATGAGATCCGAAGATTCACCTTGATTTTTATTTGTGATGAATGACTTGGTTTTGTTCGTTGGAATCCTTTTAAATTGTTCCTTTGAAAATAAAATATAATCAGTTGAGTTTATACAAAAATAAGGGTTTTATTCAGTATTTATGGAATTGAATACTTAGTCAAACAACATTGATTACTTAATGTTACATGTTCATGGTTTCCACCGTGATGCACATATAAAATATATTTGGCCATGATACCCCTTCCGTATTTAGTGACCAACATAGTATGAAGAAAGTAGGGTTAAACAAACTTGTCTTACTGAGACCCGAGGCATGAAATGGTTACTTTTATTTCCACATTTTCTATTTATTAGTTCTCCATTTATTTATTGCACACTATTTTTCTTCACTCAAACATAATGGATTTTCATTAGAAATTTTTGGTGGTGGCCATTTCAGTTTTAATCACACCCTATTTGGGATTCCATTTTGTACCTTGATAGACTTTATAGATTCATACCAAGATAATGGAAAATAGACTAAAACTGATTCTTGATTATTTTCATGGATTGGAGTTGGGATATGAGAGATATGATAGAACTCATGAGTTCTAAGTTATTTTTTCCTTTAATGGGTTTACATTTTTTATTTTGTGGCATGTTGTACGTGACATGACATATATAATTTTCATTTTTTCTGTATATGGTTTTAGAAATGTATTTAATGGATTTTGAAATGGTATTTTAATAGATATTTATTTATCTTGATATAAGGCATATAATGTTTCCATTACTTCTTTTATGATTTACTATGACTATAGGGTATAATATTCACCACATGCCACCTATAGACCCTCTTTACTTAATTGAATCTACTAACATACAAAGGGGAACTCTTGAGGAAATATGTTTCATAGGTCTGGGTTACATTTTTAGTGAATTTTTGGTTGAGAAATTACATAAAAACATTAGAGAACTTTTCTTTGTTTTACTATTTAGTCCTAGTGGAAAAGAGGTAGGATGTTTTAGATATGGAAATGATCCATTGCATTGTATTAGTTAACTTAAAAATTATTGAAAATACAATTTTCCATGTTCATGAATTTATGTGGTTATAAATATATAATATAATAGATATATTTTTACCTTTATTTAGGAATTTATTTTGTTATGTTATCTTTTTTTGGATTTCTGTTTTTGGGATACTATGGAAAGTTGGAATTCTACATACTTCAAATTAGGTATATATATATTCACATTCCATTTTCATGATTATTTGATTTATTAAATCGTTCATTTTATTAGGAAATTGGTTTGTATTTTAATGTTCCAACATTAAAAAGAAGTGTTTTCATATATAAATTAATGGTAACCCCATCTATAACCATTTTATAAGTGGATACATATATTAAATAGTGACATATTAGTTGAATCTAAATTAGTGTAAGTTTAATGGACTCTGAAACACAATATAAAGGGTTTATACTTAATAACATGTGTATGATAACTCATTTAATGGTATTGAGGTGACGTGATTTGATAAATTAATTGTGTTGGAAAATGATAATGATCTGAACGTGCATGAAATATCTGGTATGTGATAATGTAAATGATATATTGGGTTAAATAAAATGTGAGTATGAAACTTATTAGGTTTTCTCCCACATAACATTTGAATGAAATCTTTTTTAAAAAATCAATTGGGAATGGGGCTTCTTTTTTATGTGTGACTTGACCTTAGATTAGGTTGATGGGGCAAGTGAGAGTGCACAATTTTAGAGAATTGGATCTTATTTTTTTCTCATTTCCATAGAATGTGATATCATGAACTACGTTATTATGTTCTATTAATTCACTTTTTTTGGAGTTCTAGATAAATGCCTTCTCATTCAACAATAGCTATGGGATATAAGGGAACTCAAGAGAATTCACCCTTGGTGAAGAGACCCAGTTAACCCAAGGCATAATGCTTGGGTATAAATGCTCATTTAAGGGATATTTTTCATTAGGAGGTGTAAGATACATAGGGAGATTAACAACATGAAGGGTATATTATGTCTTATATTACATGAGATCTTCAGTTATAGTATCCAAAATATTTTTTTATAGAGGGTGTCCCCCAAGAAATCAAGAATTTGATTGTTTCTATACACACTATCATTGAGCATTTAGAGCAACCCCATGAGAAAAGGTTTAAGATTTCTACCTATATGATTCAATACCAGGAATGGTGATGGTGGGATGTTGTTTTCTGGGCATATCTTCATGTGAGAATGGTTTTTAAGGATTTCCATAATAGTTTCATCCACCACATTTTTCCAAGACCCTACTGTCAAATAGGGCCAAAGGGGATTTCTCATTGATCTTGGGTGTATATCTGTTATGGATTATATCACACAATTCCCTATGTTACAGTGGTTCACTGAACATATAAACAATGATGAGTTATATATATTGAAATGGTTTTTGGATTTCTTGAGAAAAGAGATAATGATATAGGTGAATATCATTCATGTCACCATAGTATCTAATATGGTGACTCATTAGATGATTTTTAATAGGAATAAGAGGGAGGCTCATAATCATGGGAGTGAAGCCTGTGTGGGTAGTGAATTTTATAGTTTCAAGAAACACTACTTTGATGGGTACCAATAGATATATTTGTGAAAAATCCTCAAAGGAGATAGTGTAGTCTCATTCCATCAGTATTATAGAGAGTGTTAGTATCCTTGACACTACGGTAGGCCTCCTGTCAATTTCTGAACATATGGAAGGTTAGATCATATATAGTGTTTTTTATAGGAATTCATCAATGGATCCTAGTGATAGTACTCCAGGTATAGTTCACAGCCATAATGTAGGATCAAGTTATCCTCAGAAGTAATGTAGTTGGAGTTCTAACTGTATTACAGGTCAAGATGATGGAAGGGGTTCCTTATGTAAGATCATGTCACACCATCAGAGTTTTATATCACCATGTAGTCAGTATGGGATGCAAGGTTAAGGTATGGGGTACATGAATGGAGGTTATACTACTCCTACATATTAAAATTTTCATCCATCATCTATGAGATGTATTATCTTACTGAATGTGACCATATATTTGACTTTATTTAACAGAAGCGTCACAATATTTCATGTATAATCAGTTCATAGAAGTTATGGTTTATTTCTATTGATTATATGTATGGTTAAATTTCTATAAAATACACATTGGGGATCTGTTCAGATGGAGTTCATCAGTGCAGTGAGTGTTCCTTGGAAATAGGATGTTTCAATTTCATTCATTTTCATGCTCGATAGGACCAGGTTTTACCTGATTTTTAGAATTATTAGGTCGGATCCCTTTCAAGATCATATAGATTTATATCATTTATTATTTTCCTTATTTTCACTAGAAGGAATCATTTATTTTTATAAGGGCGAGAGGGACTTTTAGACTGATTCAGTAGGTTCTGTTTAGTAAATGTTGGGTGGAGTTCTTGGCCAGATTTCTAGTCTTATGGTGGATTATTGAGAGAAGTGATTAGAAGAGTAACCTACTATGGTGGAATAGTGTTTAGATTTTTTGTATAGGAATTTTTGGGATTACTGGTTGAAAGGGAGGTACAATACACTGATGTGTTCATTCCCTGCATTGGCCATATTTCAATCCCACTCTATCAGATTGATACGGCAGAGAATCATATATTAAGGAATCTTATAGATGATTTTGACACAGAGGGGATTATCCACACTAGTGAAACCCTTTTAGATTTTAGTTTACCATTATTTATAAATGATTCTAATATTTTATAGTTTGGTTTGTATTTTCATTTTATTAATTACAAATCTATGAAGATCTAAATCAAATATTATGTATCTATTTTTTGACTCAATATAGGGGTGCATAGATCATCTTTAACATCGAATTGTGATCTGATAATCACTATGATTGGTTGAGACACTCTTATATACCATTTAAAACATTCCAACTTATCAATGACCCCATTCTGTACAAGAAGATATTGTTCATCTTGAAGAACAAAAATAAAAAAAATCAGACATGATCAATAATGTTTTTAATACACACTGTGAGGTTTTATTGTGGTATTTGTGGATGATATCCTTAAGTATTCTCAGAAAATGGAGGAGCATCAACAGTACATTGATATCATTTTGGATACATTGTAGGAGAATCACCTCTATGCTATGATCTCAAAGTGTCATTTTTTGATAGACCGCGTCCACTTATGTTGAATTCATATCGAAAGATAGTGTTCACTTTAATCGATAAAATGTGAGAGCTTTGGTTTACTTGCAGCAATTTTATATTTTTTTAATAATAAGAGTTTCAAATGATTTTATGGACTTTAATTGAGATTTATATAGTACTTTTCCCATTTTTAAGAAGCTCTTATTGGGATGACTAAAAAGGGAGTAAATTATATTTGGTTGTAATGTTGTGATAATTCCTTCTTGGAGTTGAAGGGGAGATTGGGCTCACCACCAATCCAGATAATTCTTGAGTATGGAAGGGGGTACATTGAAAAATGTTTTGTATAGGGTATTGTGTTAGGTGTAGTTCTTATAGAAGGGAATAATGTCTTGTTGTATGGGTAATTATAGTTAATGCCTCATGAATCAAATAACCATGTATATAATCTTGAGATTTAAATAGTAGTTTATGTGTTAGATTTATAGTTATATTATCTAATAGGGGAGAGGATCATGGACTATATGAACCATATTAGTTTGAGGTGTATTTTCATTTAGTTTGACTAGATCCTTCATAAGAGATGGTGGGTCAAGTGCCAATTTTCATTTGACATTGAGTAGTCCAATACACCAGGGATAAAAATATAGTTTCTTATTCTCTGATCTAGAGGAAACAACATATAGGTTTTTTGGAATTGAGCACTGAGTACAAATTGATGGTAGTTTTTTTGAAATTCATCTAGATGAACATGAAGAAAAGGGTTGAGAAATTCTATAGTCATAACACATTTTTATTTATATTATATATCAGATCTAGATATAAAATGTTTTAGATCTAGAGTTCCCATCACATAGGGATCACATTTTTGTTAGGGAGATTCCACCACCAATAATTGTAGATAAGGTTGAGATTATCCTAGTTCCCGGTGTATTTTAGTTACAATGAGAATGAGAGTGCTGTTAATTTTTTAATATCCTACAACCATGTGAATAATACACCAAGTATAGATAAAATATTTTTAATATATTCACTGTATGTTTTGGTTTATAACCAATAAGAATGAAATAACAATGCTCTTTAAAAGGTCATCCACCATTTAATAGTTGATGGTTGAGTATTAGTGGCCTACTAGTCTCTAGAAGTCATTTACTATTCCAGGATGGAAATGATATGATTTGACTTAAGAATTTGTTGTGAGTTTTCCAAAGACCCTACAAGGAAATTATGTTTTGTGGGTAATTGTAGATTATCTAAAAAAGGATTCCCATTTTCTACATGTGTGAGAGATATTCATGAAGGATGATCAGGTAAGTTTACATGTCAGAGAGATCATATAACAATATGGTATCACTCATGGCATCATTTCTGACATAGAGAATTTTTTAGTTAATATTTATGGCTGGGGATATATAATGTGTTGGGTATGTAGGTTCTATTAATTATATACAACCATTGTCACAATGATATAATATATGAGGGAACCATTCATGTGTTCGATGAGATGTTGAAGGTGTATGTCCTTTATTTTAGTAGTTCATGGAAGAGAAATCTCATGATTTGAGATATTCCTTGAAGAATAATTACCTAGATATGATTCAGATGGATCTATATAAAATATTATATGGGATTCCATGTTGTTCACCCTATTGTTTTATGGAGGTAGGTTGGAAAAATGGTAGGGATGAGTCTCATATAAGAGGAATTAGTGCAATTAAAGTTAATTTGTAGGAGGATATATATGATAGAGTGTAAGAAACAAATCATATACAAATTATTATTTTCGACCTATTGGTATTGATTTTGGTTAACAGGTGTTTTTTCTAATTTCACCTAGGTTAGGACACTTTCATATATAGTGGTAGGGGAAATTTTCACACAAGTGTATTAGACCATTTAATATTGTCATGATGTACATCCCTAGAGCATACTAAATGTCTCTTCTATAGAGGTTTTGTGACTTTCATGATTTATGTCACGTATCTTTGTTTCAATGGTACATTTCCAGTCCATTTCAGTTGATTGATGGTGAAAATGTTGATATTGAGGCCAATACATGCTTTGAGAAGCACATAGTTCTAATTTTAGACCATGGTGAGAAACTTTATGGATGTCAATAAATTCTTCTTATATGTGTGATTTTATAACATAGCCATGTCAAGAAGGGAATCTAGTAGTGGTAATTGAACATTAATAACTAATGTCAAGGATTGGTTATCGAGGAACCTAGTGACATTTTATGGGGTAACTTGAAAATGAGACATCTTGAGTTGGGAGGTGGTAAGGCTACTCTATTATTTGTGGTACATACCCCATTTTTTTATTTTTTCTGAAACCTCCTTACTTTTAACATTGATGATGTTTTTAAAGTAATAGGGTTGGTATTGGGAATATATGGGGGTTACTAGGTAAGAATTATGGATTTCTAGAGTTTCATCATGGGAAACATGGTTAGTGATATCCATACACCACAATAAGGTGGCCTAGATTTTGTTTTCTCACAGTTCAGTTAACCATTCTTCAAGATTTCAGAAATCATGAAAAAATCTATTCAAGGAAGAGGATGAATCTAACATGTTCAATCATTGGTTTGAAAAAATTTCACTATAGCCCTATGAAATGGTTGGCACTAGATATTAAAGGTTAGCATGGTTGGCAGGTAGACTGTAAAATGATGTATCTAAACCATAAACTCATTTGAAAATTGATAAAAATAAAATTTTACCAATATTAATCCATAATCATTGAACCCCCATTCCTTTAGGTTTTTTTCAAGAAACTCCTCCAATGCATACCCCTTCTTTATCCCTTAGTAATTAATGTAAGTCCATCAATTCTTGTCTATTTCTAATTCTATTTGAGATTTGCATGGTATTATTATAAATTTATGGATCCTATATCTTCCAATATTTCATTAGCTTTCTTTCAAAATATATCCAAACAAGTTTAAAAAAACTCACTATTTTCATGTTTTTATCTTCTCAATATATTCCTATTTTTCTTAATCCAATTTTCGATACAAAAGAAGTGGGAATACTCTAATTTATTGTATGTATTCTGGTGCTTTTTCATTAATATATCACCGTTGTTTTTATTATTTGGCTAGCATTGTCACATCAACTCATTAGATGCTTGATCTAAAATTATTCTAAATTGTATTGATTCTATTTTAATATCTTATAATCTTTCCTATAACTAACAAGCGGGATGGGATTAGTACAGCCTTATTATGAGTGTTAAAAATATATTTTTCCATTTTATTTTTTTGTGTGTGAAATAATGGGGTATTTTTCGAAGGTTCATAGTGATTTGATGCATTAACATATAATTATGATTCTTGTGGTGAGACCTAGGACCCATTAGGGTTAGTGGACATGGAATTATTTAATGAAAATTTAAATTGAATGTAAATTTTGAAATTTGATTAATTATATAATATTTTATTAAATTAATTTTGGAATATATATTGGTTTTAAATCCATGGAAATGGAAATGGTTATCTAATTTCTTTGAGAAAATCCTTAGACTCCACATGGATTTAAATAGTTTTGAATTCCATGGATGATACTATTATTCAATTAATGGAATCATGTGAATGTAAATGTGGGAAGAAATATTTGTATTCAATGATGCTAGTTTCTATGTAATGCCATTATAGGGAAACTGGATTATACATAGATTCATTAGATCCAATTCCATGGGATATATCCACCTTATATTCAGGTAATTTATATAATTTTTGAATTCCACAGATTAATTTCATGGGTTGTTGTGTGGTACCCTTATTTAATAATGCGGGAACAACTCTCTAGATTTGGCTAAAATTTTAATCATTGAATGAATCAAGTGTTAGCGTTGGATTCCATTCAATCATTGCCTCAAAAAATCAAGGGTGGTTCATTATATTTATCATGATTAATAGATTTTCTTGTGAATGGATGGAAGGGAATACATATTTTGGAAATTGGGATTATATCATCAAATGGTCATGGTTGCCTTAATGATGCACCACATAATCAATTCAGGCCATCTTTCCTCCTCTATGCTCAATGAACGATGTACACCAATGTAGGTATTATGGGATTGGGTTGTCTCCTTATGATTTGAGGGGTGACTTGTTTTATTTTACTTCAATAACTAATATTTATTACTTCTCAACATATTTGTTTCAAACCATTATGATTTACTTGTATAGATTGTATTTTCATTAGACAACATTGGAGGTGGCCTTATTATTTGTATTCACACCTAGAGACTCAACCAAATTCCCTATTATTGTACAGGTTCTGAAAAAAACCCAGAATTTTATAGGATAATAACTAACCAATAAATTTAGTATCATAATTTTTACATCTTGCCTTTTTTGATTTAGATAGAATACAATCATCGATGGGGGAAAATCAAAAACTTTCTCTAATAGGTGAATACACATCAAAGACATTCATAGCTAGAGTCCAAACTTCTTTTATGTTTCGGGTCAAAAGAAACATTGTTTTCTATGGGGAAGTACTAATCCTATACTCTTATAGGATAATTACATTACTCAATAATTCTATAGTTTAAGAACAAATTGATAATCTAATGGGACGGAATAAAGGTTGATGTACTTTTCTAGGTTATTATAACCCCATTCATGATTAAATAAGTGATAATGTATAGCCCATAAAGTTACAATACATAGAATGAATAAATTAGTTTAATTACATGAATGATGGTAAATGAGGATGATAGAGAATGAGTTAGTTATTTCTATGGTCCTTCAACATGTCTAAATGGGGAAGCTTAGTGACCTATTAATGTACCTTTATCAAGAAGAATAATGATGAAGCTCCATGAATCGGTTTCAAAATATACGTAATATAAAAATAAATAGAAGTCACATTTTCCCATTCCCTACATACCATATTCCATTTTATACAAAAAAATATTGATACTTTTTTTCTTCAAAAGTACCAATGTTTTAATTTCACGTGGAAGATCCCTTTATTATACTATAAAATTAAATCCCATGCAATACACAAGTAACTGTTACAAGAATAAGTAGCAATAAATATATTCATAAATGCGGATAATTAATTGCTCGAAATACTCACATAATTCATGCGAGACTAGATATTAGTATCCCAAAACAATTTTAATTTGAACTTTTCATTTATTATATACATTTTTACCATTCATTATTATATCCCATAAAAACAATTCAGGCGTATTTTTCATAAAAGAGAGATTATTCATATCCTCAATATTTCTTTCTATATATTCAATAAAACAATACACATGCTATAAAATGAATCTATTTTATAAAAACTAATAGATTAGTTAGTATTACATATTAAAGTCCTTGAAAAACTCTATAAATATATACGATACAATCTTTTTATATTTCCACATGTTTTCTTTTAAATGTAAAGTTTTACGAATATTTATCATGAATATCCACACACACATAATCACATTTGGATCTTAGTTAATTCATTATCAAAAAATTTAAAACCTATTATCTAGTAATTTAGTAATTAATAAGTATTTTTATAAGGAATAAAACATTATGAGTGATTATAATATACATTAAAAAAATTGAAAAGTGAATAATAAAATAAAATGGAAATATTTTATAGTATTTTAGGAAAAACAATAGAAACATGAACAATCACATCAAAAAATTCAGGTAGATTATTTTCATATAACTATATTCCTCCATGTGTCCAAATTTTAATTTATAGAGAATTTACATAGCTAAATTAATGTAGGTGAAATTTACATAAGTAAATTCATGTTAGGTAATTCACATGAATGATTTACATAAGGGATTATACATATCCATTTCATGAATGAAATTTCAGGTAACCATTTCTCACTAGAAATAAAAATCCTTCACAATGGAAGCATTGTTCACAAAATTGAATAACCACATATTGTGTTCTCATGTATGAAAATTCTATCATTCATCAAAATTAATGTAAGGGATTGAATAATTTTGAAAAACATATTTAATTATCAAATTTCAAAAAAAGACATCTTAAATAGAAGAATTATCATTGGGTCCTATTGATTATATTTTTATAATTTAATTACATTTTAAAATAATCAAGAATCAAATTAATCAGAGTTATGTATCCCATGTTATCATCATAATACAATAGAAAATCTATTATAAGGAAATCATTGATTTCATACAATTAAAATAGTAAATTAAACCTTAATTTAAAATTTGATAGAAATCGATTATGAGTTTGATGTATTTTAATTAAATGTATATAATTTAATTATATTTTATAACACAACATGAATAAGCCAAATTTTATTTTTTAGCTCATTATACCATCAAAATATGTATGATTAATAATTCTTGAATATCAACTATGCGTTTTATAAGTTGGATACATGAATTTTAGTTTGGCTATATGGATTTCAATTTGGCTACTTGGTGAACAGTAAAAAAACATGAAATCATGGAATTTAAAATTACCAAATGACTTATTTATCAAAGGAACTGAACATGAAACGTGTAAAAAATGTTTTGATCTATCAAAAAATGAAATTTAAATATATTATAGGATAATAATAATATGATTTAATTAATTTCAATCACCCCTTATTCAAAACACAATACAAAATATCAAGAATATTAATGGAAGTAAAATACACATAAATGTTTTCAATTATGAAAACATAAATTGACTTAAGGATAAATAAACATTATACCACATTTTTATAATTACAAAATAGTGTATAATTTTAAAACTATTCCTACTTCATGAAATTATCAAAATGATAAGGTTTCAAGAGAAAAATTCTCTTTTTAAAATTAATACTGAAACAATTCTCACTAAGTAAAAACATACTAATCAAACATTTTGTATTAAATAAAATTCATTAAAATATATTTTAAAAAACATATATCAATTACCAACACTAAAACATTATATTTATATATGAAGAGAAAAATTTAACATGTAGTTTCTGACAAATTAATATAAAACCTTCATCAAACATTCATTTATGAAAAAATGTTAAAAAATAATGCTTACATAATTTAGTATGTATGATAAGTATTAATATATTAATTTAGTAAAAAGATATATATATAATTATTTGTTTTTAATATGAAAACATAGAGTCAATATTTCAACAAATGGTATAGAAATATAATAATTTTAGTACATAATTATACAAGCTAAAACACCCCATAAATTAAAGCATCATATATGATTCTCCTTGACTATAATATAATCCAAATATTTCTATAAAAAATACTAATGTTGTTTTATCATATATTTAACTAAATAAAAATTGAAAACATGAATAATTTTTGAAACAATTATAATTTATTCTTAAAATTATTTAAAAAAAATATTATAAATTGAAAAAAATACATATTAATGATTAATAACTGATTATATTCACAAATAATTAATATTCTCTTTAATCTCCAATGTTATTATGTATTGTACATACTTCAAATTTCAATATATCAAAATAAAAATACACATTAGATTCAAATATTCTTAAAATAGAATACTTTTCATGGTGAAAAATAATGAATTGAAATAAGTTTTTCTCCCTCTTAATTGAAGAATATATATATATATATATATATATATATTAATTAAGACAATATGAAATTCAAATGAGAAAAAAAATTGATTAAAATACATTGAAGTAATATTCTTTTCTAATTCAATGATTGAGTCCCAATATATATAAACTTGTGATGTCACTATTAAATAATGAAGACTTTAAAAATGAAATAAAAATCTAAAAATTTTACATTTTTTAAGAGTTTATAAGTATGAAATAAACATGAAAATAATAATTTTTTATTTCATTATAATGGTTCATGTCATCCCAATTTGATACTCTATGGGTTTTGGTAGTTGGAAGTGTTCAAATGAGGCTCAAAAGGAGTGTGGAGAGGTTTTGTTGGAAAAATCTAGGCAAGGGAGGTTATACATCATGTAACATTATATCATATCGTGGAAGATAGTTTTTCAACATGTCTTGGAATGATTAATGACATGTAGGCTTTTAAATGGTGTGAAAGAGTGATTCATTGTGAATAATATTTTGAGGTTTAAAAAAAATATAATCAGAATGAGATAGTTTACTTGAAGGATGTCTACCTGAATGGATTACACTGTGTGAAAGGGTATTACACATGCGGTAATAACCAACTTCTTTAATGTTTTAAAAATTGTTCTAGCTTCTAGGGTTGTCAAACCCTATGGTTGAAATGATACACCCACAAACTGAGATGACCCAGTGACCCCTCTCTGATATCATGAGGATTCCGACAACAATGAACAATTCCTAGCTTCTCTCCATCGATCTATAGGGACCCATATTAAATCTAAGGCATGTTCTTCTCCATTTTAGTGGTTTCTTCTTGTATGATCTCTATTTTATATACATTTCTTCTACCCATGTCTTGGAGGATAATATCGCTTGGATCAAATGAGGTTCTCTTCCATTTCTTAAGCGATGGGGTGGCGATGTCCTCGGGTGGATTCAGATCTTGGGGGATAGGAGATCAAAAGTCTGTTATATGATCTATTGTCATGTGAAAAACATTTACACCTCTCATCAAGATATGATTCATTCATTTTGATTTAATTGTGCATCATGTGGTGGGGGTTTTACTTTTTATCACTTGTGGATCATGGTTGTTCCATAAAAAATTAACATAAATAATCAGTTAATCAAAAATGAGGGGAAATGGGGTTTGTTCACATGATATTTATATCCTTGATATTGGTTGTTATGTTATGATGTTTTTGGGAAAAATTCCAGATAGAAAATTTTGGATGTTGCTGGTCGTTGGTTTAACAATAAAAAAGAATCATGTTTGTTGATTCCTATTGAACTCTTGAATATTGAAAATTTTAAATCATGTACACTTTTATAATAAATAGATTCCTAGGATTACTATGTTTCTATGAAGACACCTTAATTAAGAAGTGGAATCAAATAATGTATTCCTCTTGAAATAAAAAATTGCTTTGTCCTTTAGTATGTGAGTTGATGTGTGTGTGGGATATTGTGGTTGTGTGTGCAGGAAATATAGGACGTGATGTGGAAGTATTGTGATGTGTGGATACACTCTGGTTTGTGATGTGGTGAATTTTTGATGTATATGTTTGGGTTGTGGGTTGGTTTGGGTGGTGTTGTGCATGTAGGTTATACACCATCCTAACCATTCACTAGAATCTTATGTTAATATATTTATTGATTATAGAATGGATGATAAGTGTTACGTAGTGGGGATGTGACCAGGATGTGTGGTGGTGTGTGGTTGTGTCTCATGTTGTGGGATATTCTTGGTAGTTTCCCTAATAGGATTTGAATAAATGAATAAATGTTATATTAATAATATTTGGAACTGGATTGGGTTGGTTTGGTAAACATAATGAATAAATGGGATGTGAATAATGAATGGTAATGGTTTATTAAAATAGTTGGAAATTGAAAGGAGGTTGTGTCTTGATTTCTACTGTTGTGAATTTACAAGTAGCAACAAAGGTGGGAGTTGTGAGTTGATTGTTTTCCTTGTGAGTTCTATACACACCCCACCCTAGTTGAGAACTATGTTCCAAACACCCCATATTCATGGGGGAGGGTGTATTTCCAAGACATCCAAGTGGGAGGATGTTTGGATGACCACCTTCTCTTCCCTGATCCCTCTTCCAAGAGGTGTTAGACTAAAATTCATCGGTACAGATGGGGTTTGTGTAGCCCATGAGTGTGCCAGCAAGTTGTAACTTCCTAGGAGTATACAATATGAGATGGGTTGTTTTTTCTCCAAGTGTTGTCAGGTTGAGATGAGTTGTTCTTTTCGATGATTCTTTGGGATGGGATGTTATGTGTGTAGCGTCCTGGATCTGGTTACCACTCCACAGGTTCCCCGAACCTAGATCACCACTTGAATTCAAGTGCATTTCCCAAAACGCAAGAGCCTGCCGACAAGCAGCAAGGGCCCATGTCTGATAGTGGGGAAACTATGCCCTAATTTGTCAAAGTGTAGCGCAACAGAATACAAGAACAAACATAAAACAATAGCGGAAGAAGTAAAACATACATAACTGAAATGAACAACTTGTAGTAAAGAACCAGTAGTCATATATATATGTTTGTCAGGATGAAGCATGTCATTATTCTATGAAAACTACCAGAGCATGTACGCAGCAGTACAATATGATACAATGGATAGTACCGGTACAACAAAACAAAATAGAACAGCTGGAAGCATCGCGAGCCTGAGCTCATTCTCATTCTCCACTACACCTCAACAACACTCATGTACCTATAAAGGGACACTTTCCCTTATCTATTACTGCAGAAATATAGTCTGTTTGGGCCGAAGACTTGACCCAAACAGGGTGTGAGAAATTAATCCTAGTAGGCACCCACCAAAGATCCGTAACCAACTGTCTGTCTAAATGTGGAATAGCATTGTGCAGTATTAAATTCAATAAACTAAGAAGTACTCAAAAGTAACTAACATTACCAGTTATATTTCCATTTTAATATTCATTTAATCATTCAAAAGCAGGAAAACACCACAGTGTATTTCTAAGTAAACAATCAGTGTCCTCAGGCACGTAAACACTTACCCTCAGGTAAAGAGAGTCAAAACCAAAAAGAATATACCCACAGGCATATCGAACAATGACCACAAGCTTACGAGGTGTCGCCCACATGCATTGAATCTATTTCCCACAGGCATGAAACAAGTTTCCCTCAAGCTGATCAGAGCACTGCCCACAGGCAAATCACAACACTACCCTCAGCCTAAAGATGTAACATGGTCGTTCCCAATATATAAACAAGAAATTTATATAAAATTACTCTCAAGGTAATTTATGACATGATAAAATCATGGTATACCCTCAGGTAACCTGGCCAAATTGTTAAACAGAGGAACACACCCTAGGGGTGTTCCTGGATCCATGTAGAGATCCCAAAAAGCAGTTCTACATGTTCATTTAACTCCCTATACAATTCTAGGTATTTCATTATGCAAGGCCTCAGCCATACCACACCCCATTCATGGGTACGTATCATAAGGGTATAAAAATTCACAATAGTAGTTGGAAATAAACACTAGACCACCTACATCGATTGGCCCTGATCAATATACATGAATGAAGTTCCTCGAAACGTATATGAACGATGTATATATGAGGTAAAAGAAAACCCATTCAAACATAAATAACTTCCCCTTGAGAAAGAATTTGTATGAAAGGCATAAGGAGAAGGAAAGGCTTACCCGTACGGTTCTAATGAGATCGACGGAGGCGGAATCTGATTCCCGGTGCTCGATTGGGCAGTCTCCAAAGTTCCAGCCGTCTCTCCCAATCCCTCCTCTGGTTCTAAGACCTCCTTGTAAATAGGAGAGGCTACTGCCCATTTTAAGAGAAACAAAACTACACAGCGTGTAAAATCGAGTACACAATGTGTAATTTCCATTTTTTAACTGTTCCTTCAGTGACTTCTTTCCACCGCAGCACTGTTCATCAATCGACATGAGTACACGGTGTGTAATCCATGAGTACATGGCATGTACTGACGCTCAGTTGGAGGCTGCCATCACCGCCTTACTATTTTACTGTCGACTGACTACATGGCGTATACATACCCACTATACTGCGTGTATTCGGCTTTTACACGTTTCATCACCCACATGGCTACACACCCTGTATACTCATCCCACATAGCCAAAGTACAAGACGTGTGGAAAATTACACGGTGCGTACCCACCAAAAATAGATTTTTCCCCATTTCCTTATTTTTTTCTCAAAAACACTTAAGGAAAAGAGAAATGAAGAAACCCATACCATAAGAATAAGATCAAGGTTCATACAAACTTCCCCCCTTAAAGAAATTCATCCCTAAATTTCCCTTCCAAGGGTGGTGAAAATAATGCTCAGAATAACTCTGGCCACTGAGAACTTATGTTGGTCTCCCACTCCCAAGTTTCATCCTGCACCCGTCCATGCTACCACAACACCCGTATGAGAGGAACTGACCAGAATCAGAGAACCTTAGTGCTCCTATCTACAATAAAAATATGATGATCCTCTAAGGATGCATCTATCTGAAGCTCAACCTCCTTTGGATGAAAGACATGTGACGGGTCTGAATGATAGTGGCACAATTGAGATACATAGAAGACGTCATGCATGGCCCGGTACCTCTATACTAACTGCAACCGATAAGAAACTGGCCTGACTCTCTCCAGAATCTCAAATGGCCCCACATACCTCGGTGAAATTTTACCCTCTCTCCTAATCCGCCTATGTCCCAACCTCAATGAGACACACAGGAAAACCTGACCCCCGACCACGAACTCCAAGGGTCGTCTTCGGCGATCAACATAAGATTTCTAAAGAGACTATGCAGTATCCATTCACTTATGAATCAACTGGACCTGCTCTGATGTCTCCTACATGAGCTGTGGTCCCATTAAAGCTGCCTCACATGCCTCCATCCAGCACAATGGTTATCAGCATGGCCTACCATATAATGCCTCGTAAGGTTCCATTTCCATAGTTACTTGGAAACTATTATTATAGGTAAACTACACTAGGGGTATATGCTTCTCCTAGGAGACCCAAAATTCTAGGATGCATGCACACAACATTTCCTCAAGCACCTATATCGTATGCTCTGACTGGCCATCGGTTTGAGGTTGGTAAGCTGTGATTAGAAGCACATGTGTACCCATTACCCTCTGAAAACTCTTCTAAAAATGAGATGTAAAATAGGAAACCCTATCTGAAATGATAGAACAAGGGACCCCATGAAGGTGTACAACCTCTTGGATATATAGCTTTCAGATCTAGTCAACAGCAAAGGTCTCCGTGATCAGAAAAAACTGAGCTACCTTTGTGAGTCTGTCCACAATAACCCACACAACATCATTGCCTCGAGATGACCTCAGAAATCTAGTCACAAAGTCCATCGCGACATCAACCCATTTCCACTATGGAATGGGTAACTGCGGTAATATTCTGGTTGGCCTTTGATGCCCTCCCTTCACCTGCTGATAGGTGAAACATCTCATAACAAAACCAGATACTTCTCCCTTCATACCCGGCCACCAGTACAGACGTCTCATGTCACAATAGATCTTGGAAACTCCAGTATGAACTGCCCAAGATAAAGTATGAAACTCCTGCATTAACTCCCATCGTATATACCCTATAACCCACACTCATCCATGGAAACATAGTACCTCAACATCATATATCTCCCATCCAGGAGGAGGGTCCTCACTTACCACCGACTCCCATAGAACGAGGCCTTCTAAATCAGATAGCTGTCTCATTCTCACTCTATCCAGGAGGGTATAATTCATAGATAAGGAAGAAATATTGGTCTTCCCATGACTATCATGCACCTCCAAATGCATCTCAGAGAACAAGGCCATAAGCTTCCACTCATCACAGATCTTTTGCACTGCCTGTATCAGAGTCTTCCTGCTTAGTGCATCAGCAACTGCATTACCCTTACCCGGTGTATAGGGAAGCTCAAAATCGTAGTACTGAAGGAATTAGACCCACATTTACTACCTTATTTTCATGTCACATTGTGTAAATATATTCTTGAGAGTTTTGTTATGGTGAAAACCAGAAAATTCTCTCCCAAGAGATAATGTCTTCAACAACACAACACATGAACAACTATAGCCAACTCGAGATCAGGTGTTGGGTAATTCCTCTCATCTGGAAACAACTACTGAGACCTGTATGCAACTACTTGATCACCCTATATCAACACTTCTCCTAGCCCAATACCCGATGCATCACAGTAAAAGTTAGAGGTCTTCCCTTGATCTGGAAGTATCAAGATTGGTGCTGATGTCAACTTTCCCTTCAGCCCCGGAAAGGTTGTCTCACAAGCTCTTGACCAAATGAACTTCACACCCTTCTTAGTCAAACCCATCTATAGTTCTTCTAAGATAGAGAAGTCTTGGATGAAGCTCCTGTAGTAACCATCTAGCCCTAAAAAACCCCATATCTCAAACACGTTCATAGGCTGTTCCCAGGAAACTACTTCTCTCACCTTCTCTGGTTCTACTGAAACTCCTGCCTCTGAGATGATATGACCCAAGAAGTTAATCTGGTCCATCCAAAAGTGGTACTTTGAGATCATAGCATATAGCTTATGCTCTCTCAGTGTACTCAGCACGATCTCAAGATGGGTGGCACGATCATGTCGACTGTGTGAGTACACCAAGATATCATCCACAAATACTACCAGAAAAGAATCCAGATATGGATGGAACACATGATTCATCAGTGCCATGAAAACTGCTGGAGCATTCGTGAGTCCGAACGCCATAACCAAGTACTCATATAGACCATACCTACTCATGAAGGATGTGAGAGGTATATTATATGGTCTAGCGTGCAACTGATGATATCTAGATCTCATGTCAATCATCAAGAACACTCGTGCACCTCAAAGTTGATAAAAAAGATCATCAATCCTTGGTATGGGTTATCAGTTCATGACCGTCAACTGGTTCAGCTTCTGATAATACACACTGAGTCTAAGGGTACCATCAGCCTTTTTTGAAAAATGGACTGGAGAACCCCATGGAGAAGTACTGGTTTGGATAAAATCCTTTGATTGTAACTCCTATAACTGTCTCTTGAGATCTTATAACTCAAGTGTATCCATAATGGATATCGGTGTCGCTCCTGGCACAAGATCAACAAAGAAATCCACCTCACGCTCTAGAGGTAGACCTGAAAAGTCATCTGGGAAGACATCCCTGAAACGATCAACCACAGGCGGGAAATCCTGCTGACAAGTCCCCTGATCATCCTGATATAAAATCACAATCTGGGCTGTGACTCAATTTCTCCCATGATTCTCGGGTCCAGCTCGACTTGCATGAACATCCCATTCACCCTTGTATAGAAACTCTCTGCCCTATGGTGACGTGAAACACATCCTGTGACGATAGCAGTCTACAAAGGCTTGAAAGGGAACCAGTCCATCCCGAGAATGACATCATAGCTCGTCATCTCTATGACATAGAGGTTCCAAAGGAAGTGACACCCACCAACCTCAAGGGGGAAATCCGTGCACTGACACACACAACTGTTCTAGTTCCCAATGGACGGTCTAGCTTCATGACATCTTAAGAAGAAGAAACACAGAGCCCATGGCTCTCCACAATATGCACAGATACAAAGCTTTGTGTAGCACCCATATCGAAAAGTACTGAAGATAAGATAGAATATACAAGAATAGTACCTCAGACTGTAGAAGGTCCGAGATCCTACTCATGCTGGGTCTATTGCACTGCATATACCTGCCCAGTGCCGCAGCCCTGTGACACAGCCTAGATACCATGAATTGTCTCACCCTACTTCCTTAGAGATCCCGGTGTATCGCTACCACGACCACAAACAACATCTCGGCCTGCATGCCCTGACGTATTTCAGTATCCTGACTGGTAAGAAGCTGTTGGTCCTACTCCCGCTCATGGAGTCTACACAAAACCCCTATCACTAGCCACTGGTGGAAACATCCTGCAAGCCGATCCAGATGACCCATCATGCCGCATGCTCAGCACTCCACTGGGTCACGTGGCTACTGTGGTCTCTGGTGCCCCTCCTTACCACACTGGAATCACATGACCAGGACACCTGAAACATTCTTCTGGCTGGTACAACCACCATGAGAGAAGTCCATTTGTATCTTCCTATTGTGAGTACAAATGGTACCAAAAACTGGTATTGAACCGCCCTGGCCCACACCACTAGCTTCCTGCAGATTCTGCTCGGTAATCAGTTCCTGGTTCACAATAGAATGTACAGTAGGAAACCTAAAAACATTCACAAGTGAGATAATGTCATATCTAAGACCATCCTCAAAGCGCCTAGCCCTCAATGTCTCCTAATCCACCAGAACAGGTGCAAAATGATAAAGCTTGGTGAAGCGAGCAGAATAATCCATCACCGACATAGTTCCCTACTACAGATTCATGAACTCTCAAGCTCTGTCTACCCTCAGCATATCTGGGAAGAATAATTCATAGAAATCTTTCTGAAAATCTTCCAACTCCATGTCACTATGATGCTCTGACTGGGTGGTAACATCCCACGACCTCTTGGCAGAATCACGCAACATATACGTCGCGAGCTTGACCCTCAGCCTTGGAGGCATCTCAAGAGGCTCAAAAATAGTCTGAAATGAATCCTTCCAAGACTCCATAGCCTGTGGTCCGCAGTCCCCTGAAAATGTATGCAGATGCTGCTGCTAGAAGATATGCGTCAGCTTGTCTATAGATGTGGCAGCTGGTGGTGCTCCTTGAAATTTCTACATGAACCGCATGAAGCCTTCACAGAATTACACATCTGCACCTATGTCTGGTATAATGGATGGTGCCTCATATGGCTCTACTGGAGGATCCCCTACTAGCCCATGACCTACCATCTCTGGAGTATAATCATTGCCACTCTCCTAGTGAACAACACATGGTTGTCTGAGCGGCATGACTCTACAAGGTCAAACACACACCTTAGATCCAGATTATCAAAGACCAAAAACAAGGAGATGTGTAAGGAATGATTTTAAAATTTAAAAAACTTGACTACATGGCGTGTATAAAACTACATGGCGTGCTCCCGCAAGCTATTCACATGGGCGTGTGCCCCAGCTTAAACTGTCCATGTAACACCCCAAATGCACAGTGTGCCTTCTAAATATATGGCGTGTACCCGAATCCTTCTTCCCTGCCCAAGTCCTTATACACGAATAAGCCACATGACTCACTTGAAAATGACTACACGACCTATATAACATCTACACGGTGTATATGGTTTAATTTCCAACTGCCCGTGTTGTTTGTGACATGGCCAGCTACTCGGCTAATACTACATGGCATGTGACACCCGCACACGGCGTGTACACCACCCTGTTTCCCTACCACACGGTCAGGTCCACACAGTCTCCCACAGCCAAGGACTACACAACGTGTCCCTTAGGTACGCGGTCTATTATATAAGAGGTGACACTAACCCGTGTTTGTTAGCTACATGGCCGAGTCCATCATGCCAGACTGCACGACATGTTCCACAGTGGACACGGTGTGTATTTCATAAGGTCCCATCCATCCGTGTTGTCAGTTACATGGACAGACTCCTGGTCAACACTATACGGTGTGTACTTCAAGTACACGACATGTTTTTCCCAAGAATTTACCTACCCTGTGTCCCCGCCTACACAATCTATGACACGGTAAGAGACTACATGACATCTACTGACGGTACACGGCGTGCACTTAAAAAAGTTTTTCTTTTATTCCCAAATAGAAGAACACACGTTGTGTGTCCAAGGAACTAAACGGTGTGTATCCTAGGTTTTTTCGGATAGTAATCCTTAGATACTACTCTGGTACCCAGAAAATAACAAAAAAACAATACCTCAGTGCCAAATTCTTATCTGTGAAGGCCCATACTCCCCACAAATCAATGTTTGGAATCTTTATATGTGTTATAACAAGATAAGCAGTTAATGATTCACCAAATTCCAGTCATTAATTGCCCGTACTCCCCAAAAACCAAAGTATGGAATCCATTCTATCAATAGACTCCCACAAAAATACCCTATCGAATAGCTGGTATTTATCAAAGAAGCTATCACAACAATATGCTTTTCTAGCACAACAACTATCACAAGAACATGAATGTTCTAATGCGCCTACATGACATGGAACTATACGTGGAATGTGATTTATAGAATGTTCCTAAATGATTAATGAGATGGAATACCCTCATTTCGTCGGGTTTAAACTAAATAGAACCCATAGATAACATATAAACAGCACAATCACAAGTGCATCACCCCACGGTGAAAATCATATCAACTGTAAATTGAAAAATCAATAAAATTGCAACACGAGGTAAATTAGATTTTCCCATGTACATGGGTTAGCTACTACTGGGCACAACATATTATCAACTACCATTTCCATTCTATCCATGACTAAGGCTCCAAATAGTAATTCAAAGAAAGAAAACCCTTTGATACCACTTTGTAGCGTCCCGGATCCAGTTACCACTCCACAGGTGCCCTGAACCCGGTTCACCACGTGACCTGAAGCCCATTTTCCCAAACACCAATGGCTGCCGACTAGCAGTAAGGGCCCAGGTCTGATAGTTGGGAAACTATGCCCTCATTTGTCAAAGTGTATCATAACAGAATACTTGAAAAAACATACAACAACAACGAATGAAATAAAACATACATAACTGAAATGAAAAACTTGCAGTAAAAAAGTAGTAGTCATATATATATATGTATGTCAAGATGCAGCGTTTCACTATTCAATGAAAAATTCCAGAATATGTATGCAGTAGTACAATACGATACAATGGAATGTACATGTACAACAAAACAAAACAGAACAGCCGACAGGATCGCGAGCTTGAGCATGGTCCCATGCTCCGCTACACCTCAGCAACACTCATGTACCTATACAAGTACCCTTGACCTTATCAATTCATTTAGAAATATAGTCTGTTTGGGCCGAAGACATGACCCAAATAGGGTGTGAGAAATAAATCCCAGTAGGCACCCATCAAATATCCGTGCCCAACTGTCAGTTTAAATGTGCAACAACATTTTGTAGTAGTAAATGCAATAAACGAAGAATTACTCAAAAGTAACTAACATTACCAGTTATATTGCCATTTTAATATTCATTTAATCATTCAATAGTAAGAAAACACCACAGTGTATTTCTAAGTAAAAAATTAGGGTCCTTAGGCTCGTGAACCCTTACCCTCAGGTAAAGAGAGTCTAAACCCACAAGAATCTTCCCTCATGCATATCGAACAATTCCCCTAGGCTTAGGAGGTTTCTACCACAAGCACAAAATCCAATACCCACAGGCATGAATGAAGTTTCCCTTAGGCTGAACAGAGAACTTCCCACAAGATAATCACTACACATCCCTTAGTTTAAACAAGTAACCAGGCCATGCCCAACATATAAACAAGCAATTTATATACAATTCCTTTCAAGGTAATTTAAGACATGATAAAATCACGGTATACCCTCGTTAACCTGGTGAAATTGCTAAACAGAGGAATACACCCCAGGGGTGGTCCTGGATCCAAGCAGCAACCCCAAACAACAGTTATACATGTTCATTAAACTACCTATGAAATTATAGGTATTTAATTATGTAAGGCCTCAGCCATACGACACCCCATTAATGGGCGTGTATCACAATGGTACACAAATTCACCACAATAGTTGGAAATAAAAACAAGACCACCTACCTCGATCGCCCCAGATCGATATACATGAACGATGCTCCTCGAAACGTCCAATAACGATGTAGATATTAGGTGAACGAAATCCCGTTCAAACGTAAATAACTTCCCCATGGGAAATAATTGGTAAGAATAAATAAATGAGAAGGAAAGTATTACCTGTACGGTTCCAACAAGATCGACGGTGGTAGAATCAGATTCCTGGTGCTCGATCGGGTGGTCTCCAAAGTTCCGGCCATCTCTCCCAAGCCCTCATAAAGTTCTAAGCCTTCCCTTTGAACAGGGGAGGCTATTACCCATTTTAAGTGAGAAAAATAAACTACAAATCATGTACTATTGAGTAAACGACATGTACTTTCCATTTTTTTAACTTTTCCTTCGGGGGCTTCTGTCCACCATGACACTGTTCATCAGTTGACATGAGTACACAACATGTATTCCATGAGTACGCGACGTGTACAGACTCTCAACTGGCGGCTACCTTCACCACCTTACTATTTTTCTACCGACTGACTACATGGCGTGTACATACCCACTACACTGTGTATAGTCAGTTTTTACACCTTTCATCCCCCACATGGAAACACACCATGTGTACATATCCCACACGGCCAAAGTACATAGCGTGTGGAAAACTAAACGGCGGGTACCCACCAAAAAGAGATTTTTCCCCATTTTCCTTATTTTTCTCAAAAAAACTTATGGAAAAGTGAAAGGAAGAAACTCGTACCTCAAGAATAAGAACTGGGTTCTTACAATGTGGATCGTGGCCTAGGTGATGGAAAGAGGTGTGGTTGTAGGGCCCATGTGTCTGTGCAAGGGATGTGATTTGGATCGTTGCCTAGGATAAAACACAATGTGTGTTGTGGGGCCTAGGTGTGTGTGGGTGGGTTGTGATGTGGCTCTTTCACAAGATGTGGGAGTATGATTACATTTTCCATTAGGTAGGAATGACCAAACTAGTGGGATGTGGCATGGTGTACCCAAATCATCGATGTGATTACTATATTACTTTACTAGACTTTCTTTATTTGGCTAGCGTTCCTTGTTTAGGATTGGGATGGTTAGTATGCCAGTTTGTAAGGGATGGGTTATATTATTTTCACATAGTGGAATTAGTGTGTTCCTATTCACTTATGCACGAGTGGATTATATTTTTCTAAATTAGTATATCTGTATACTCACCCTATGTATATAATACCACTTTTAGGTATCCTTGAATAATTTAAAGACCGTGATTGACCTTACAAGCTCTAATCATGAAAATCGCTGAGTCGCTGCTTTAGAATTCTTTTCGTACTTTGGATTTTTTGTTTGTCTTGAAATAGTTTTATTTTAAATACGCATGTTCGATGAATTTTGGAGTTTATTTATATATATGTCTTGGAGTTGTTTTGGGATGAACCATCTTATCTTCCAATCTTGTTTTCCTAAAACTGGAAATTCCTCCCATTTTTTTGAGATTTTAAACCATTGGTGCTATTTTCCACCCCAGGGCATACTCAGGGAAGGACATGGGGGTCATTATCACCCTTCAATCACTATAATCCCACGAGGGGTATCATTGGAGAGAGGTGGTCATTAAAGAATGGTATCAAAGGTGATGGTTGAGATATATGATGTAGTTTGGGGTTAGGTATAGTGAGGATTTCATGGGTTGGTAGGGAAACTGTGTTAGGTGACCTTGGTTTGTGAAATAGGTTAGGGAAGACCAGCATGGACATGGGATTTTAGGGCCCCCATTTTCCGATGTTGGCACTATAAGCCTACCGAATGAATAAGAAAGTATAAAACATTTTCCTGGGATTGATCATAGTAAAGGTGAATTCATCATAATGAATTTTGTTCCTATTTGAATTGGGATGTTTTGGGGAATTTGAAATGAATAAAAAATTAGATAAATGAGTTAAAATGAATAAAAAAATATATACTACCATGTATTAGGAATTCCTTTTTTACATTTTAGCCATGGAACTTGTTTGTTATCCATGTGTGGCTTAGGCAGTTGACAGTCAATAGGCTGATAAAATTGATCAATTAAGGGTTGATCCAGTGCAGGAGGATGAATAGTGGTTGAGAATGTTACGTGATTTCCTGTGTCAGGCCTTAGGAATGTAAAAGAGAAGTATTTAAAACATGGGGAAGAAGAGATTGTTCATGGAGCATGATATATTATTTAGTTTGATCCTGGATCCAACATAGTACTGGGTTCATTTAGTGGCTAATTAGATGCAAGATGTTTCACGACAGTAGTGGTTGCTATACCTAAGGGCTGTGAAGTAGGTTGAAGTTATGTAGGTTAATTATGAGGGGTTCCAAGAATAATTACTCTCATCGAACATGATGGATGAAAAGAGGCAGGAGTTACACTCCCTCCATCAAGGGAGTATGTTAGTACGAGAGCTGTGAACCATGTTTATGGATCTCAACCATTTTCCACAGATCTATTTCTGTATGAGGAGTCTCTTGTGTAACATCCATTGGAGGGAATTCATCCTTTAATTGAGTACGTCGTTACTCTATTTATGTTGAGGATGAATCTGGAGCTCCCAAAAAATGATAATGTGATTGAGTAGATTCAATGATTATAAGTTTTACCATAAGAGGGAAGCCAACAAGGTTTTTTAAGAGGACGGGGTGATGTTCATGGTTGTTTGTGAGGCTTCCCATCTCGTCTTGAGATGCATCTTGATGCAGAAATAGGTAGTGATATCTTATAGGTCTAGGAATTAATGTCCCCCTAAACCTGAAAATGCCACCCATGATCTGGATATATTAGTGATCATGCTTTTGTTGATGTTGTGGAGACATTACATCCTTGTTTAGCACTTTGTGGACATCACATATCACAAGTGTCTGAGGTACATCTTTTACCATCATGATCTGAACTTGATAGAGTTGAGGTGGAAGAAGTTTCTTCAAGACTAATATTTTGAGATCTCTAACACCTTAGGAAAGGGGAATGTCATGGATGATTCCTTAAGCATGATTTATCAGAAAGAGGTTGTTCTGGAATCTGGTAACTCTTGGAAGGAAATGTAGGAGTTGGCAGCATTTCTTTTGGATTCAAGGTAAGACAACAATTAATGATATTTGTTTTAGATGAAGGTACAGTCTTCTATGAGGTAGTAGGTGGAGGAGACTTAGTGGGGAGACTTTGGGGAAGAGGTGATGCTTGACTACTTTGACCATTTTGTTTCTCTGTAGGGTTGGTTAAAGGATGGATGGAACCATATAATGTTTTAGGGGATGTTTTTTCCCCGATGGTTAGGTGAGGGGTGTACTTCATGATTTCCATAAATCACAGTTGATGGTATATATAGGAATTTCTAAGATATACCATGTATTGATGATTTTGTTTTGGTGGCACGAGATTATGCGGGAAGTAGCAGAGTTTGTGGAATGATTCTAACTGTTCTGGGAGGTGAAGGCCGAGCATTATGTTCTTGGATGTTTGTTGAAAACCTTTGATGTCCCCAATCGGAAGTGGGATGAAATACTAATAGATTCCATCATTGGTTTAATGAGATGGTAAGGAGGCTATGAATATACCTAGGTAGTATTGGATCAGCTGATGAAATGAGATCTCTTCTTATCAATCACAGAGTTGGGTGTAGTGGATGCCTTGTAAAGGTGGTATGTGGATGAGGCAGTGCAGTTTTATAGAATTCTATATAACATTGTATGATATTGAGACACCCTTTTTACATATTGAGTATATAGGGGATTGAATTATTCCATTCAAACCCAGTTACATCTCAACACTACCTTCCACCCTTAGACAGATGGGAAAACAAAACATATAATCTAGATAGTAGGACATATGTCGTGAGAATTAATCTTGTACATTGGCAGATCTTGGGTATGACAAATTACCTTGTTAGAGTTTGTTTATAATAATAGATATTACTCTTCCTTTGAAATGACTATTTTTGAAACATTGAACAAAATACTATGTCATTCACCATAGTTCTAGATAGAGGTTGGGGAGATATCTTTTCTTGGTCCCAAGGTAGTGCTATAAAACAACAGTGAAGGTTCATCTCATTTTTGAGAGGATGAAAGAAGTATATGACTGAAATAAGTCAAATTCCAATCACCAAAGGAGGTTATTGGATGATCTAGGATGGGGACCCCATGTTCTTGAGGGGTTTTCCTTGACGTGGGTAATAGAGGTTTGGAATAGGGAGTAAAATGTATCCTAGGTTTGTTAGACCCTATTTAGTGTTGGTGTGAGATAGTGAGGTAGAATACACATTGGAATTAATACAGTAGTCAGAGAAGATCCCTGAGATCTTGCATGTCTCTCAACTTCAATAGTATCTTCACTATGAACCCCATTTCCTTAGTTGGGGAGAGTTGGAAATTGAGGATGATGTGATGTACATGGAGAGGTTGGTAGAGATACCATATCGTCAGGGGAAGGTGTTATGTGGATGGACTATTCATTTGGTTTGTGTGTTATGGAGGCATGGTGTCCTGGAGGAGAGTACATGGGATCCAGAAACCCAGACATGTACCTATTACCCAGAGTTTTTTTGATTGTTGGCATGATATATTTTTTTGAAATGTAATGTTTGGACCTGGTTGTTATGAGATGAGTTGTTTTCCCATGGTAGTGTTTTGTGTAGTGTGCTTTGTGGTAATTTCCTAACATGTGAAGAGGGGAAGACCAGATTCCTAATAAATATGCATTAATTTCGATGTGATTAATCCTATATGGGTGAGTCCATTTCACCCCAAGTGGATAGTATCTTGACATGGAGGGTTTAATTCCCTGATTTACATATTGGGATAGTGTGGTTGTTGGGCTTGTGTAGTGTGCCCAGTTTTTATTGGGTAGGAAGATTTAGAGGAGGGTTTCCTAGATGTGGTGGTTTCCACTCTTTCTTTAGAACATTATAGGGTGGTTTATTGTATAAAATTGATATGTTTATTTATTTGTTTCATTACAAGCATAGAGTGATACCTTAGAAGTACCTTGTAGGGTGGTTGTTCGGACCCCTCTTTCTTATGAGCTTGGTTTTGGATTCATGAGGTAGAGAATCATTTGGGAGGTATCTAATGTAATGGTTAGTGTCCTCCTAGTATGTTACATGGAATGTTTTGGAAGATGGATGTGATCAAAGGAGGATCAGAAGGAGGTTGGGGAGGTTCAATTGCCAAAAAAATTTTGGAATGGAAATTACACATCGTTTACATTGATTTTATGGAATGATATTTGGTTTTCAAGCTTCTCCTAGAAAGCTTCACGATGTGTATAATTTTTTATGACATGAAAGAGGTATTATGGTGTGTCATATTTTATGGTTTAAAAAATAAAATAAAATCTTAAGGTTATAGGTTTTTCCGTAGATGTCATCCATAAGGGATTACACGGTGTGAAGGGGTATTACACATCATGTAATACCACCATTATGTAACACATTAAATGTTTTTCTAGCTGCTTGGGTTATCAAAAACTATGGATACAATGATACACATTAATACTTAGGGGACCCATCAACCCCTCTTAGACATCTTGAGGAATCCTTTATCAAGGATCGATTCCAAGATTATCTGTGTCGATCCGTAGTGACATGTCTTCAATCTAAGGTGCGTTATTTCCCATTTTGGTGGTTTCTTCTTGGTGGATCTGTATTTTCTATCCCATAATTCCTTAAATTTCATGGTGTATGATTTCATTTGGTTCAAATGTGGTTCACTTCGGTTTTTGTTAACTCAGTGGTGTCGGGACATCCTTAGGTGGATGAAGATCTTGTAGAATAGGTGATCAGAACTCTATTTTGTGATCTATTCTCATATAAATAATGTCGAGACCCCCTTCAAGGTACGATTACTTTGATTTCTCATTAATTGTGAAACGTGAGGGTGTGGTTTTAGTTTTCATTCCCCATGGATCATTCTTGTTCTATCCAAATTGATGATAAAGAATCAATTAATTGAAATTGAGGGTCAATGGGGTTTGTTTGATTGATTTTTATAGACTTGATATTGATTGTGATGTAGTGAATTATTATAAATAAATTCCCCACTGAAAATAATGACCTTTGGTGGTTCTTGGTTGTGAACTAAATATCTTTCATGTTTTCTGCTTCCACTTGAACAATTGAATATTGAAATTTTTAAATCATGTACACTTGGATAATGAATGGATTCCCTATGATTACCCAGTTTCTATGAAAAACACTGACCTAACAAGTGGATTCAAATAAGGGATGCCTTGCTTAATTTGTAACTGTGTTATGATTTGATATCTGGGTTGATGTATTGTGTGGGATAGTGTGGTTGTCTGTGTAGTGAAAAAGGGATGTGATGTCACTATTTTACGACGTGTGGATACACTCTAGTTTGTGTTGTGGTATGTTTGAGAAGAATAGGTGTGTGTTGTGGGTTGGTTTGGGTAGTATGGTGATGATTTTGATCATGATGCATCAACGTGACAATGTACTAGAATCTCTGGTATATATATAGATTGATTGTGGAATGGATAAGAAGTGTTTCACAATGGGGCTGTGATCGAGTTGTGCAGTGATGTGTTGATATATTGTTTGTTGTATGAAGTGCTTGGTATATTCGTAGATAATATTGGAATAAATGAATAAATAATTGGTTAATAATGTTTGGAACTCTCTTAGGTAGGTTTGGTAAATGAGATGAATAAATGGTCTGTGAATAATGAATGGTAATGGCCAATTAAATTCAGTGGGAATTGAATAGAGTTAGTGGCTTTATGTGTGGTTTTTTCATTTAGTCGTAGCAGTCAAGGTGGTTGTTGTGATTTGGTTGTTTGTTTTGGAACCCATAGGTATTTATTCAGTGTTTGGTATCATATTTTTACGAACTTGTATTTTTTTCCTTAGGATTTCTACACGCACCCAACCTATATGAGAACTATTTTCCGAAACCCCCATTGTCATGGAGAATCATATCCTTCTCCAACATCCTTGTGGAAGTATGGATGGATAGCCACCCACTCTTCCTTGCTCCCTCTTCCCAGGGGTGATAGAGAATGATTCTTCAGGCATGTTATGGATTGTGAGGCCCAAGTGTGTGTGGGAGTGTTCTATTTTCATAGGTGTTTACAGGATGAGATATTTTATGTTTACCCAGTTGTCATTGGGAAGAGATGGGTTTTTCTTTCCCATGTCTCTTCAGGATGGGATGTGATGTGGCTAGTGTCCTATGTTATAGGATGAGGTATAGTTACGGGGACCAAGTGTCTGCGTGTGGGATGTGGGGTAGTTTTTTTTACTAGGAGTATGTAGTCATGATATGATGTGGGTCATGGCCTATCATAATGGACGAGGTGTGGTTACAGTGCCCAGGTGTGTGCAGGTGGGTTGTGATGTTATTCTTTTGGATTTGGTGGGATCATGAGGATGTTTTCCATTAGGAAATAATGGTTAAAATAGTGGGAAGTGGTGTGGGGTACCCAAATCATCGATGTGCTTACTATATTACTCTAAATGACTTGTGTTATTTTGAGAGTGTTCCATGGTAAGGGATTTAATTCTTAGTGGACCTTTTAGGTGCGGTTGGATTCTACTATTTTTTCATAGGGTCGTAAGTGTGTTCCCATTTCCTTGTGTAATAGAGACTTGGGTTTTTTATTTTGAGAATATCTGTATACTACCCCTACATATATTATACATACTTTATATTTCCAATTGGACATCATAGACTGTAAATGACCATACTTACTTGGATCTTGACAGTTTCTAAGTCACATATTTAGTTTTATTTTGGTACTTACTTTTGAGTTTTATTTCACTTATAACTGTTTTATTTTGAACTTGCATGTGGGATGAATTTTGGTTTTCATTTGTACATATGAATTGGAGTTTTATTAGTATGAACAATCTAATATCCCAATCTTATTTTACTAAAAATTATAATGCCTCCCATTTTTTGTGATATTTTATACCCTTGGAGAAAGTCACCACCCCCCAGGCCTACTAGAGGTAGGACTCAAGGGCTCATTATCTCTATTTCATCAATGTCATCCCAGGAGGGGTATCTTTAGAGGGATGGGGTCATGACATTTATCAACCTTAAATTATAATTCTTGTTATCTAATATGAATTAATAATTATGAATTATAGTTAACCCCTCTAAACAAATTCTCCCCATTAAAAATGATTGTTTCAAAGAAGTATGATCAGAATTATATTTCTAGCAGTGAAGATTCATCTAAATTAAACGAATATTATCCCAAAGATCAATGAATCATCTCAAATGGTATCTAAATAAATTTTAGAGTAATGAAATGAAAATAATAAAAAATTAAATAATAATAACATATTAACTATCAATGTAAAGATGTTAACATTATTCCAAAATGATATAGTAGCATTGAAAATGATATAGTGTATAAAAGATTATCCAAAATGAAATACTAAATCTTATAATGTTTATTCCAATAGGATATGGATAAATATATTATTTAATTAATTCTATACATATGAATAAAAAAATACATGTTACTTTGGAATAAAGAATGTATTGATTTTACAATAATTAGAATGCATACAATTAGGTACCCAAGAAGTATAAGTTTTTAAAAAACATTCATTGAAATAAAACTAAGACCTAAATGTTGTATTTTGATAATAAGAATGAGTGGAATAAGAAGGGAAATCACAATAATAATATCTATAAGATATATTTTAGACCAATAAATGGAATAAAATACAATATATTTTTCATTCACAATTTTTTCCCAATTATAATAGTAATTAAATTATCACAATTATGTAAATTCCATTTATCATCACATTTGATGAATTAAGGATTCTTTACAAAATTAACATTTGATGTATTTTTTTATAAATATTATTTTAAATATAAAAATTTATAATCCAAACTTTTTCAAAATAAATTTTTTCAATTAAATATAGTTTTCTTTTTGAAGAAACAAAAAACCATTAAACACATTTTCATGTGAAGAATATGGTATGTTTATAAGAATATAATTTTTAATTTTAGGTTTCTTATATCGACCCTAACCATTATACATATCATCCAACAATAAATTAAATCTCTTTACATGACTATTATTGTTCTTGGATGAAAAAATATTTAATAATTTCATTTTCATCTTCTAGATTTAATATTCTAGAATCAACATTTTAGTTCCTCAATTTAAAAATATAAATTGATAAAACCAAATTATCTTCAAAATAATTTATATAAAAATAAGATAATATCCTCCTCTTTTCGGAAACAAATTTATATTTATCAGTGAATGATAAATGTTTAAATTTTATTTATTTTATTTTATTTTCTTATGAATCACACATTTTCTTTAAGATATTGAATATGTGATTCGTCAATTTTAGAATTGATAGATGCATGATAATCATAGTTAAAATGAAAATTACCACTTTTACTATTACCACATATATTTCTATATTTTTAGCATATGAACTATGATAACATGAAAATAGAGTGTGATGGTGAAAATGTTACCTTGGAATATTTTGAAAGAAGTTAAAAATTTCAACTTTCTTTTGGAATTTCATCCTTGATGATTGAACTTTTATAATAAATTTACGAGGTTACAAATTTATTTTATATGTTCTTGACCATCCTTATATTTTATAGATTCAAATAATTTGGTTTAATACATCCTATATTTTGAAATAAATAAATAAATATTTAAAAAATGTAAGTTCATATGTGAATTACTTTTAATGTTATCAAATTTAGAAAAATAATATTTCCCTTTCATGGTTGTTAACTCCTTTTTCATGTTTGAAGACATTATATAATTGGTCTGAATAGATTTTATGGTATCTCTTTTTTCAAAGTCAGTTTTCTATCTTTTTTCACAAATCTCATAAGTAGTTCTAAAATATAATTTTTTATTCAAAAATATTTCCGATAGAACGAACAATAATTAATATTCCGGACAATAAAATTAAGATCATAATTATCAACATATTCTCCTCTCAGATCAACTAGATTAGATTTATGTAAGTCATCATATTTAATCACGATATCCCATTATATAATACCAACACTCTTTAGATATTATTATGTCTAGATCTTCATATAGATATACATACATCCATTGAAATGTGGGGGAAATATTATATTCAAACTATATATATTATACAAGATGTCCACCACTAAAAAAGATCAATCCCTTATCATTATTAAGTAACAGGATAAAAATCATTGACAATTTAATATAAATAAATGTCATCCCAATTTATCATGAATAATATGATATATGATATCAATTATGAGTTATTAAATAAAGTGTAAAATTATTTTATCATCAAATGGCCCTAAAATGATAGTAATTATTAGGTATGAGATAGATCATCTTACTAAATATATCTTAAACTGTGCCAAAACTTGATATAATAATAACGTATAAAATAAAATTTTTTTATCAAATCATGGAATTGTATGACAATGATACCATCGGTTAGGTCCAAGAGAGGACATCAAAATGTTTAAGAGTGGGAAGTGGTGAATTTTATGTCATTAAAAATAATCATATTTTGATATTTATGCGTTGAAATTCATAAATAAAAATAATTAAAGATTCATCCAAAATGATAAGAATAATGATAGAGGAAAAAATTATGAATGTTAAAGATAAATGAAAGTGTTTTTTATGGTGGTTAAGATCTAAATGATCATAGTACACTCTTTACCATTCACATGAACTGAGAGAGATGAAAAGCACTATGGTATATCACTTTTTAAGGAGATTGATAACTCTATACAACCTCATTTTTCAATCCTAGAAGATCAACCAAATTCCCTTGTCTTTAATGTGTATAGATAAAAAAATCAAAATTTTACAAGAGAAGTCCCATCCTAGACTTTTATAGGCTAAAAATTAACATATTTTATTTTCTAGATTGAGAAAGGAACCAATACTTTATAGACAAGATCCTATCCAATTGTTTTATTAGTTAAATCACAACAAATACTTCAATAGTTGCAGACCTAACATCTTCTATATTATGGATCAAGGTAAACCCATTATTATTAAGGGGAGAGGGTAAACCCGAAATCTTACAGGCTAAGTTGTTTCCTATAATATAATATGGGTTAAGTATAATATAGTCTTCAAATGGTATAGAAAAAACCCAAACATACATTTTTAGGGTAGTATAACCCCATGACAGATGCACTAATTGAGACAATACATCCCAAATATTCATAATGACGATTGACAATAAAACAATTTAAAGCAATTAATTATTATCAAGATTGAATATGGGGAATGAATAAGGTAGTTAATATTTCATTATATATATTGAAATAGTGAATCTGGGGATTCCAAAACTGTAAATTCTGAAACAAGATTAATGATGACTCTCTAGGACTTAGATGTAAACAATTAATTATGTAACAATAATGTAGAGTCATGTTTTTTCTTTCACATCTTGTATTGGTAATATATATTCAAAAAATTACAATAATTAATGTGAGAAAAGATAATAATATTCAATAAGAATTATAATTTCATACATTTATTTATTCCATATATTTTTACCATTAATGCTTATTTTGAATAAATAAAAGATTAACGTTTGGGTTTCATAAAAGAGAGATAATAAATGACCTAATGAGATGATTTTCAATATTTTTAAAAATAAGTCACATTCAATACAAAGAATCTAATTTGGAAAATTAATATATTAGCTAATTATCCATATTAATTTCATTGATAAATACCCTGAAAATATCGGTGACACACTCTTCATATTATAATAGGATTACTTTTGAATATCACATATTCCTAAATTTCATTATGAATATACATATATAGATAATCCCATAAAAATCTCAAGTAATTTGTTATAAATAAAATTAAAGACAATTTTCATGGATACTAGATAATTAATAAATAATTTTAAAATGAAAAACAATTTATAACATGAGGAAAATGAAAATGTGAAGAATAATGTAAACAAATAACATATATATTTTTTTAGTAAAACCTATGGAAACATGTAGGCTCACATATGAAAATTCACATATATGATTTGAAAATGAAATTTTTTACTCCATGTTTCCAAGAATTATTATGAAAAAAATTCATATAGATGAAATCATGTGGGTTGATGTTACATTAGTGAATTCACTTAAGGGAATTCATGTAACTGATTTAGCTAAGGGAATTTATGTAGCCATTTACTATAATGTAATTCATGAGACCATTTCTCATGATTTAACTAAATAATTATCATTAGATATAGTTTTCATAGAACTGGATATCCCCATATTCATTTCCTACACTGGTAAATTTTCTCATGTATTTGAATTCACATCAAGTATCCTAAAATTTTGTAAAATAGATTGAATTATAAAATTTTAGTCCAAAAACCGGAAATATAAATGGAATAATTTACATTGTTCCCTAGTGAATTATTTTTATATAATTTAATTATATTAATAAAAAATAATCAAATTAATTTGGGTTATGTATGCCATGTTATAATCAAAATTCTATAGAAAAACAATTTCAAAAAACTATTGATTTCAGCCAAAATTTTCTAAGTTATAATCTAATTTATAATATCATAGATTTTAATTTAGAGATTATTGACTTTGGAGAAAGTATTATTTATTTTCTTATCCTTCAACAAAAAAGAATCAACTTATTTGGAATATAATAGTTCATGATATTGAAAAACTATAAAATTTAATTAATACTAGAAAATCAGCTATACGGTTCATCAATTAGCTAGGTAAATTTAAATTTGGCTACATCGATTTCAATTTCATGACATAGTAAATAGTAAAATAAAATTCCTATATAATAGTTAAAGGTTATTATTGACAAATTAATACTAGGGTCTGGATATAAAACTTAAAGTACCTATTTTGGACAATATAAACTTGAATTATGAACAAATGTTTTCAAAGAATATTATGATATAACAAAATGTTATGAGAAATTTAATCAATATGCACTAAAAAAAATGAAGATTCTTAAAGGAAATAATAAAATCATAAATCATTGTTATTATGAAAACATAAATTGAATCAATGATCCAAACAGGAGGGATATCTGGGTATTTATAGGCTTTTGGTTTTTCCAATTTTTGTTTTGTGGATTTTTGTACTCAAAATCGCTTATTTTATTATCTTCCTACTGTATATGCCGAATGTGTATTATATTTAATGGGTAGTGACTTGATAAATTATAACATGTTTATTTATCTAGATTTGATGAATACGATATTTCCTTCATTTCCATTATGTTAGAATATAACCAGGGGGTATAGTCTCTCCACATACCACCTCTAGACGCTTCCTGTTTATTGGAAGGCTTTGACATATGTGGAGACACAATTTAGGAAATATGGTGCATCATCTAAGGGAACCCATTTAGTGGTTTTTAGGTTGGTTGTCGCACCTTCCCTATTAAACCCAATATTTTTTTAGCAGGAATACATTCTAATATTGTATGTTAGAAGGAAAGATATACACATTAATCTTCTAGAATTATCAAAACATATCAAGTAATAATCATCATGATCAATGAAATAAAATACATACAATCACTTAAATTCCATGTTAAATAAGAAATCCTCATGGAAGGTTTCCATTTTAAATTTAAAAATGAAATATGTATTACCATTTCATGAATGAAAAATTACAATATTAAGATATGTATATTTGTTGCAAATGAAACACAATACAAGATTTTACACACTAATCTTAAGTTATTTATTATTTATTTTTATATTTTAATTTCATTATTCTATATGTTTGGCTTGAAAATTGTAATTTTTGGATGGGATTGGGAGTCACATTGTTTGGGAACATTATTAAGAAAACCATTCAGTAACCCTCGGTCTAGTGTCTTAATAATTAACACTCAAAAAACCCATTTCCAAATTTTAAGGGGTCTATCCTTCTATTACCACTAAATTAATACATTCAAATATTATGGTGCATGAATTAAGTCTTTCTTCCCCTCCTCCAGTGATTTCAATATATCATCTGTTGATTTTTAGTGTGTTTTTCAGATAAATCGCTCCTTTCACATTGCCATATATTTATCATTCCTTATTCACCATTTCCCATTACAATTCATTTTCTCTTCAAAATCCTAGGGGATACAATAGATGTGATAGGTTTAATTTTTGTTTTTAATCTATTTTCCTGGTTTCTTAATGTAATTTGATGTTATTTTTTTCATTTTATGGTTACTATCCATTGAAATAAAAAACATCTAACATGATTTTTTGGTTGGAAAAGGTAGGTGTATTTCTATATATTTATAACATGGAATGTTTTTTTAAATGACTTTTCTTAATTAATTAAAAATATATGTTTTGGTTTTAGAATATCTATAAAATGTTATATACCTATTCAATTCCTAGAATAAAATGAATTTCTACTTTTATTTATATTTACAATTTATATAGTTTCATTAAATAGTTTTAAATGTAGTTTCAGTAGATTATTTCATAGGTGTTTTTATAAATGGATCATAAATGATTCAAGGAAAAATTTATAATCTTGAGTTTATTTTCAAGAAAGATATATTTCAACATCCAAATTCATTCAATACTATATTGTAGTGTGAAAACCTCCATGAGACCTCTCCTTCCCATTTCACTTCATGGGTGATGGTTAATGGTTTTTGGGATTAGGTGATGGATAAAGGGTTTTATTTTTTATATGGGATATGGTTATGAGGATGATTTATTGTTTATTTCTTTTTTTTCTTTTATGGATTCTTTTCAAACCATTAGATTATATTGGTTATGGGAATCCAAGTTGATATGTGGGAAGTATTATACTATAAAATACAATCTCTAAGTATTTGTGTCCTTTAATTGTGCACCTGGATAGGTATAGTGGGGGGTTTTCCACTAATTAGGATCTGTGTACACAAGCATTGTGTATTAGGATAAGATTCGACTATTTTTGTATATTTTTTTAGAAATGTCAAGGGCTATCTCATCAAAGGATCTATAGTAGATCTCAAGAAACATATTCCTTGGCTAGTTGTTTTAAGTTTGTGATTTAAAGTTATATTTATATCCTATTAATCATAAGAAATGAGACATCATTATGAAATTAGTTTTCAAATTTTTTTATTCATTTGTTTTTTCAGGCTATTCATTTTACCCCTTTTTAGATTCACAATGAGGTGGAGTTTCTGTATAATTTCTGATATGTTTCTAGAAAATTAATTAAAAAATTTTAAAATAGATATTTTTAATTGGTTTGTGGGTGAATTTGAAGAAACACATTGAATGTTATTGTTTTTACTAAGGAAATATGAAATGAATGTTTTTAAAATATATATATAAGATTTTTTTTGAATTTTTATACATGATAATTAAAAAAATATTTTCAATATATATTTTATATTCGTATACGTGAACTATAATTGTAATGGAATTATAGTGACTCTTTGGTGTTATCTAAATGTTCCCCTTTTCTCCCACACTTAGTTTTCACCATTTTGTGTATGCAGTTGTAATGGTTTCTTTCAGGTTTCATAGTTTACTTTCACATTGATGTTCATGTTGGTCATCTATGTTTGAGTTAATACTCAGGGAATGAATGATGGACATATGAAAATAGTGGTTTTAGGTTTAGTTTTATTTTATTTTGGAGTGCTATTATATATCCATGACATTATTTTTTTTGTATATGTGATACATTATTCTTTAGATCATACCTTATTTTATACATTTATATTGAATTTTGTGTAATTTATTGTGTTTATGTTTTTATATCAAGGGTGAAATAGCCCTCAGAATATGATCTATTGATACCTTAGTGATTTTTATAAACCAAATGTGATCAGTAATGTTCCTCAAGACATACTAAGGACTAGATAGGGTATCTAGTTTTTGGGGGAACTATTTTGGTTCATGAAAATTGGCATTATTTTACTCAATTATTATTTTGGTTTCATATTGGTAGTATGAATATTAAGATCTTTTTCATGAAACAAGAGGTAGATCACGAGTTGGTTCTTGATCGCCAGATTTCATGTTGAATATTTAGTATCTATGGGTGGTTGGGATTGAGTCTTTATTTTGAATTATATTTTAAAAAAATTCACAGTTTTTATATGAATGAATAATATTTTAATACATATTGTGTTTATCTATGTTTTAGAGTGTCATCTTGAAATTTGAGGTTAGAACAGAGGGAATATTTAGATCGATGTAGTTGGATATAAAGGATAAAAAAATATAGGTCTAGTTTAGTTTTGTTTTAGTAAATTCACAACTACAATGGTATGGCGGGAGAATGGTTTCCTAGATCATTCATTCAGAACAAGAATTTCCATGTTCTTTCCCCTTATTAGTTGGTTCACATTACTTATTTTCTAAATTTGATTCAATGTTGATTATCATCGATCTAAGGTGAATAATAATATTTTTTTAGACGGATTTTATGTTTTAGTGGATGATTTTGGTTTTTGGTTTTATTTATTTAGAAATTTTTCCCTAGGAAAGGTGTTATTTTTTTAAAATCCAACGGCAATAATTTTTTATAAATGGTGAAAAATTTAAAATCATTTGATCTATGAATATAAAACTAATGATTTGATTTATTTGGAAAATAAAATAAATATATAAATATTAAATGATGATGAAAGTGATTTTATAATAAATAATTTTTGGATTCATATGGTTGATTAGAAAGGGGTTAGAAATTTTTACTAAAAATTGAAATGGTAATTTAGATATTTTAATTATGAAAGGGAATTTATTCAATTTTCTATATTAACAGGGAGCTGTGGGTGGAAGGTTTTCATATTGAAAAGATATTTTTTTTAAATTGTTGTTTTATATATGTTTTATTAGGTAGATTGATGATTTGGGATATATTTTTACTATGATGGTGATGTGATTTGAGAGTAGATATCATTTTAATTGATGACTTGGTTTGGAAAATTTATTTGGATTATCTCGGTATGTAGTTTTGTTTTTGAGTTCCATAATGATTGTTATTCTTATTTAATAAAATGTTGAGCATCCCTCTTAGTGTAAATTAAATGAAAAATAGAATGGCCATTATTCCAATAGACCATGATGGTTTTTCGTATAATAGATTATTAATGGTCTCACTATTTTCCAATTTTACATCGACTCATGAACCTATGGTGGAGCTGTGTCCCTCTATGTGATATGTTCATGTCCAGGACATATTAAACAATGAACCACACTCTATATAGGTAGATCAACATCCTCTTGATTTAATCATGATGATGAAGGATATTGGTAGTATCTTCAACTCTATTGAAACTCCTAGCGATTCAATAGTAAAGGCTATTAATTCATTATTAAATAGACTCAACCAAATATGGTAGAAAAATATGATTTATCATTAGATTAATCATGGAATGTGTTAAGAATTTTTCAGGATGTCCATTACTCATGTAACTATCATGAGGAAGTGAGAATAGGGATAAAAATGGAGTTTTTAAGCCTTTATTTTGATATCATAGTTATGGTGACTTATAAGGAAGTCAACAAAATAACATTTTCAATGAATGTTTATCAAGTGGGGAACCCTACGGTAGGTGATTCCTCAGATTGGGATATAACAGGTCCAGGTGATTCATATAAGGGATAATGAGGATTTCATAAATATGAATTGGAATAGAAGATTAGAGGAGTTTACTCTGCCCATAATATGGATTATCCTCAAAATAAGTGGAAATCCTTAGTTATATTTGAGTTTAGATTACTTATGATTAATATTTACTCATGTTTGAAAGCTCTAAGATTTGGTGTTCAGTTTTTCAACTTGGGAAATCATATAAATTTTATTATTATTAATTATTAAAAAAATTAATCACATATAGAACATTTTATTGGTTTTGAATATCGATTATTTGTAGATTTTCATTCAATGAAATGGAAGTGTTTTGGATGTTAACTTTTTGGTAGTAGTTGTCTTCATTTATGGGTCCTTGATTATTATATATTTTCTTAAATTATTAATTATTCATGTGTTTCAATGTGTGTGTTATGGTTAGTCTTGTCTATGTGTGTGTCCTAGGGATTCTGGTTCATTTAATTGGGATATTGTGTATGCATGTACTTAATATTTGTGGGGGTTGTTTTCTTAAAGGATTTTTTATGTAAAGAGTTATGGTTCCATACACCAATATCATGTATCAGTGCTCTAATAAGAAATCTCCAGAGGGTCTTGGATTTAATTTTTGGACCATTCTAAGATGGAACCTATGGTTGGGTTCCAAGTTAACCTTGTGAATCTCAGTGACTCCAGTCTAGTACCTTTTCTTTTTTATCAGGATTTCTTATGGGTTGAATTTTTCTGTTGAGGATTTTTAATTTTTCCCCTGATGGATGTATATTTTCATAATAGTCTGAGGGTTATAAAGTTATTTGGGGAGTTTAGTTTCACATGGGTGTTTCACTTTTCATGTTTTCATTCTTTGTAATTTCACCACTCTAAAGAAATATTAAATGGTGGGGTGACCTATTCTAGTTCATTGTCTATATATGGTCTTATACCTCAAATTTTTGGTTTCATTGTACTCAAATATTTTCAATAATTTTATTAAATTATTAAATTATTTTATATTTGAGTTTGTTTTTATTTGTTTTATTTCATTTTCGTTATCTCTATTCATTTAATCAACCTCGTACCTTCAGATCTTAGGTTCTATTATAATTCCTATTAGGTTTTCATCCATTCAATCAGACTCATATCAATGACTTTTTGGGAGAAAATTATTCATTTTTTAGAGGATTTTCACAAATAAATAATTAATTTTCTTTATTAATTATTTTATATTATTTTTATGTAGATATAACAATGTTCTTGATTTTTGGGCTTGAAATTCAGTTTTTGAAATGATTTTTAGTGTATAATTATAATAGAACATGATTAGGAAAATCATGTGGGTTGCCCATGTGATGTGCTATAACAATACATAGTCTCTTTAATAGTTGTTTGATAATTTATTCTAACCCTTATCTGTAACTATATAGGTGGGGTGTTATTGTATAGTGGAAACCACATGGTTTCTAGAAATTTTACCAAACTATACATCACAAGCATTTGAGATTCCTAGGTGTAAAATGACCTTATTTCCCAAAAAAATATACCTCATTATTTGAGGGGTATAACTTATCATCCTACATATGTTCATTTTACTAAATTTAAGTGAACATGAAGGGTTTCCACCATCTATTCCACATGTATTTTCAATCCATATTCCATTGGTTTTTTGGGTATTTAATTCTTTAAACCACTCATTTCACTTATTAATTCGATTATATTTCCTTCATCTCCCATTTTCATTTGGTTTTACAACTTCCCCCAAAACAAGAAGATGATATGGTTGAGGTAGGATTCAATGTTGTTTATTATCAATGGATATTGTTGTCAAGAACCTTCTAAAGCCATCATTCTTATTATACTGGTGCTCACTATCGAAATTGAAAACACCTGAATTGATTGATGATCGCATGAGGTTGGTGTTTTTTTATATTTTCATCACAATACTTGTCACTAAGTGACTGGTATTTTTAATTAATTATTTTTAAAAATAAAACATTAACTATTAGTTTTAGTTTATTTTAAAAAGGTTTTATATGAATTCTTCCCTTGGAATAAAAAAGATTTCGACTATATTATATATTTCAAAACAAAAATAGTTATTTAAATGTTTTGAAATGTTGTTTTAGTATATTTTCTCAATGGTTGTTCTATTAGAGCATCTATATTGTTTTTATAAACACCCAACATCAATAATTGATTTCATGATGTCCTATTTGGATATTTTAATAAGTTTCCAAAATGTGTAGAAGTGTGAGACCCTCCTTGATCCCCATTATTCTTTTTTCCCTTTATGGGCTGTCCTAGATGTATTTAGAGACATGGGATTGATAAAAAGGGTTGTTTCTAATGAGATAGTTAGAGATATTAGTGATTTATTCTTTATGTTTATTGATTATCATATGGTTTATTTTCCATCATTAATTTTTTTGGTCATGGGGACCCAAGTGACCTATTAGGAAGTTTATATTTATTCGATTCTGGATAGTTAAACTCTACATATGTTCCACAGTGGTTATCTATAATAGTTCTAGTGTGATGTGACTCCGATGAGGCTCAGGGATGGTTAGTCGGGTGGCATTTATTAGGGAACAACCTAGGGAGGGATTTTCTCAATATTTGTCAATGTCTAGGGCTATCTTATGATAGATCCTAGCATAGATCCCAAGACACCAATTCCTTGGATGGAGGATTAATGTAATAGATTCACTATTCTATTAAAATCTTTTTAATTGAATGGAATGTTGTGACTATAACTACTTAATAATTTTTTTCTTTTTTAAATTCATTTATTTTCTTGTTTAATTTTATGGACCACTATGTGTGTGTAGATTTGTTTTCCTAAATTATATTTAGAACATTTTATTAATGGGTTTTTAAATTAAAAAAAGGTTATTTTAAAGGCGTGTGTTTTATATTAATGAATCACTTTAAAATTGATTTCTTTTATTTTTGGAAAATGAAAAAATATGTTTATAAACTATCCAAGAAAGTGATAATCGTATTTTATGTTCATAGGTTTAAAAAAACTATTTTATATCAATATTTCAAACTAGTATAAATAATAATTCCCTAGATATAAATTTCACAAACTCTATGGTGGGATCCTATTGGTATTTTTTTCACTTGCACTCTACATTCACCATTCAGTGTATGTAATTATCATGGTTCAATTTGGTTATTAGTTTCCATAAAACTTCATATTCTGGATGGTTTGTGATATTTGAGTTGTTTTGTGGAGCGTGATTGTTGATCAGATTGCGAAAAAATATTTGAGTTTAGTTATTTTATTTTGGATTGATTAATTCCCAGTTTGGACTATTTGGTTTTCTTATGTAAGTTATAATATCATTCTATGGTTATTCATTTTATATATTATTTGACTCATTTATCCAATATTTAAACATGTAGGTTGTCTTTATATTAATATTTTTATGGTGGAATAATTCATAATTTATTCCCTATTTATACTCTTCCATTTTTTGTTTTCTTGGGGTGATTAGGAACATGGATTTGGAATTACCACATACTAGGATGAGTTTCAAGTTCAAGGAGGACCAAGGTTAGTTCAATAAATAAGACACTGGGAATCGATTCTGAAAAGATAATTGTGCATTGGTCTAGATCCATCAATCTTGTCCCTTTGTAGGTTTCCTAATATCAGGGATTATAGAATATGATTATTTGATGTCTCTAAGTGTTTGGGTTCATGAAGTTATATGGATGGAAAATGTATGTCATAATAAGGGGTATAATGTGTAAGTGTATTTTGTCTAATGAGTTTGATTGACAACATGAATGGTTTTTTCAATTAATTTTTTTGGATGAATGAATTAATATTTTATACCAAAAATTTATGATTATAATTAAATACATTACATTCTTATTGAGGTGAGGTTTTTTCTGTGGAATACAATGTTCGATGTGTTTATAATGTAAAAAAAGGTTTACAAAGTAAATATCCCACATATAGTGCACCTGATTATATAGAGAAAAAACAGTTATCCAAAACCATTATATTCTATTGAAAATCTACATGAGGCCTACATATTTTATTGAGGCATTTTGGGAGCCCCTTATAGGGGATCAATTCAGGAGTTCTCATGTTGTCTCTGCAGTTATCTATGGTCAGTTATCCCTTATTCTGATGAATTTTTTCCTTATTATTGCTCTTGTTTCTTTCTATAAATTTTATAATTGTTCCAATCCATTTTATTATGGTTTTTGGGTGTTTTTTAGAATAGTGTTGGCATTGAGTCACATGGGAAATGTAGATTCTTAAAGAAAAAGTTATCGAGGTCTGCCACATTGGTCCATTCTCTTAAAACGAGTGTTGACACATCCATGGTAGGGGATTTGATTATAATCTTATATTTATATGTATAATCATTTATTGAAAATGGTTTATCCATTTTTATGGATGGGAAATTAATCTAATATTGGTTTAAGGATATTAATAATGAAATTAGATGGTGATTATATGTCGATGTTTAATGCCATGAAATTGGATTGCCACTTGATTTGATTGTTAGTGTTCCTTATATAATAATATTTTGTAGAATGATGTTTTTATAAAATTTCCATGTTTACATCATAGAAAAATTTAAAATAATTTAATATCTAAATTATTTGATTAATTAAATTATGAATTAAAGAATATTCATGTTTGTTATAAAGTTTTATTTGTTATTTTATTATAATAAAATCTATGGAAAATGAATGATCTTGTGAAAGAAGTATTAAATGTGTTGTTGGAATTGATAAATAATGTTAATCACACTAATTAATGTGGAAAATAATTTTAAATTTTAATTTCAATCTATAATCGTTATTCTCTCAATTTTTATAAATTTTTTTCTCCTAGAGATCATTTTTAAAAATTGTGATACATTATTATAGTTGACGCATTAGGATTCATGAATTTAGAACCTATGAATAATGAATCATCTCATTAGGGATGGAATAAAAATTAGTTGTTCGATAAATATAAATATTGGGGCCGATTGTTCTCGTTTGATTGAGAAATCTGAGTGCATTATGTTGTGGGAAATGGGTCCATGTTTTTATATGGTGGATGAATGCCTTAGTTTAGGGCTATTTTTACATGTTGAATATGTTTTTTACTTCATCCTTGTAATATGATCTAAATATTGAATTACTCTTTAATATGATCCTGGGATGACTGATGATACATTGGAAAGGATCCTCAGACAATGTGATCATAGCTGGAATATGTGATAGTGAGATGCATCATATTATCCTTAGGGGTATAGGGTATGACATGAGAGATGTTGGAATGGGTTAAATCCATACACACCATTTTATCTCTTAATGGTGGATTCATTATGGATAATTAATATGTCTTATTGCTCATGGTTAGGTTTCTTTTTATCTTCATTCCATTCCCAATAGATTGTAGAATCTATATGTGATTAGTTTCATTTATCTTGGTGGTAAATTTGTATTGTTTCCCAATAATACCTACAAAAATGTAAAGGTTAATAATGTTTAATAAATAATTATCCGACAAGGATGGTCCATTATATAATGAAAAAGAGATGATCTTGAGAAACCATAGACTATGTTTGGAATATTCTAGGAGTAAAAATACTTCACTCTGTTGATTAATGTAATTTAATTTGGAATACTTATTATAGTCAATGAATGGTTAATGAATCAATTAGAAAAAGGAAATAATTTAAAATGAATTAAGTAATTTAATGTATATATTTAACATGTTTTTGTTCTTATATTATATATGGTATTTTCTGGTTTCCTCTGTCTGTCCATGTGATGATATTTATAATTGAGCATAGAACTATATTATACATATAATGTAGTTGTAAGGTGAATTATATCTTTTATGTTATTTTATTTCACATGCTACCCTACCCAGGTCGACTAGGGAATCTAACACGTAGTAGAGCATTGGAGGGTGTTTCCCCAGCTTCTTGGTAGGATGATGTATGGATTTCTACCCCTATAGCCTACTCTCTTATCGTGGTAATATTATATGATCTTATGAAAGGTGGTTTGTTTTACAATATCTGTGTTTAGAGGGATATGAGCGATTGAATTTATTTTATACACATGTATTTCAAGATATTGTATCGAAATAATTATTATAAGAATCAAATTTGTTGATTTTGATGGCTCAAAGTACTATAATAAGTGTATTGGAAGTGATGGTTTGAAGAATAATTCATGATATATGGTACATGTCATAGATGTTTTTGTGGATTTAGAAAACTACATAGTTACTACAAGGAGATATGAAATGAGATGACATGATGATGTGATACACAAGGTCTATATTATGAAATGTAGAATTTGTTTCTATGGGATGAATTAATTACGGAGAGGAATGGATCAATATCTGCAACATTGGGGCATAATGGAAAACTAGTGGGGAAGATATAGTGTGGTACCCTTGAGGATTTGATACAATAATACATGATCAATTGAATGTGATACTTAGTTAGAAATAAATATGGTGCATCCAGAAAATTAGTATACATAACTATATAATGATTTAGTTTAAATTGTTTATCACAGATCTATTATATTATTTAATTATTATTTAAATGAGATGCTCTAAGGAAGATCCTAAAGAGTATACTGTTACGATCAACCAACATTTATATAAAATATCTTTCAGGTTAGAAAGATAAATATGCATACCATGATTAATATTAATAGCTTTTGGTTTATGGGAGCTCATTGGACTTGATGGTCAATACATAGATTATATTTTTATACTCATAGCTATCAATTCAATTTTCTTATTAATGTATGAAATTACCTATATACACCAGGGTTATTTTATATATTAGAGATGGTAGGATTGGTTTATATTTATTACATTTATTTTTCACATGTTCTCGTTGGTGTTAATGACTCTCATATATATTCTTATTATACTCTCAATTTTAGTCACCAACCCAAGGGCAGGAGGAGTACAGGCTCTTGCGATACCCACATCCCTACCCTCATTATTAGCTAATGAGGCTTACTCCTTAGGGGTAGGGGGTCATGATATAATGGTATCAAAGGATTCAGTTGGGGGATAATATTAAGTTTGGAGTTATGTTTAGTTGAGGCTTCATGGGTTTGTATGGAAAAGGATTTAACTATGTTTAGAATGAGACGTAAACATGGGATACCTAATACAATAATGGGTATTTGAGGCCCCTAATATTCTGATGCATTTTCCGTTTTGATTACTAATCGTACTAAATAATGTGATTTTGTTTTTAAGGTTGATACCTAATAAAGTATCATATGTACTTCTTCTATGATCCTGTGTTTGATATGGTTAGACAATTTGATAGGTTAAAACATTATTCATGATAATTAAATTGGTAATTAATAAATGATAAATATTATACATTCCATATATAGGATTCAAACCATTTGTTCTTCTTCTAGTTTTTCTCATAGGATGATATCAGTGTTAATTTTCAACTGAATATGTTCAGTTGTATGTGTGATTAGATTTTCATAATATAGATTCCAATTTTGAAAACACATTGAGGAGGTACATCTAAGAGTTTATGATTCATATTCAGATGATGTATGAGGACACCATTTCAAATTCAATCATAGAGGACTGGTTGGATGAAGCTTCATAGCATTCATTTTGGTTCAATATCAGAAGGAGAAATGATTTTCATTAACTATATTGATATAGCTTTGGGAGACAAGAAAGTGGTGTTTCTTGTTTCGCAGGGATTGTGAGGAGTCAGTAGTATCATGGGAAAATCTCTGAGATCGATTTCAAAAAGTGTTTTTTTCTTTGAACATCAAGGTGTCTAGTCTCTATAAGTATCTTACCTTTTGAAAAAGTGTTCCGGTGGTAAAGAGGTTGGAATATTTTTGAGTACCCTTATGTGATTTTATTTAGATCTCTATATATGTGAGGAGGCCTGGATGATGCATTTTGAAGAGGATTTTCACCATGAGATCCAATTCTAGGTCACCCTGTTTACATTTTCCATTTCTCTGGAGGTGATTTCTAGAGAAAAGGTTGTTGAGAGCATGCTATCCTGAACCAGATCATTATAACATGGGATTTATCTGGATTTTTCCTGAATTATTATTTTCATGTGGGTGCTTATTTTCTAGATATAAATTTTTTCTTGTCATCTGGGGGTAGTTCCCATCCCTCATTATCCCATTTCTATGGGGTTGATATATCTTAGACCTATTGCAAGGGATCAGACATTTATTTTCCTTTTAGAGTATGAGTTCATCTATTATGAGACTGACCATGCTTTCAAAGTTGTCAACTTGTACCAATTAATATTCTCTAGGTTCCTCAATTGAGGTATTTTCAGCATATGAAGAAGTTATAGTGTCTTCTTTCTTAGAATCAAAAGAGAGGATATGGGAAGATAGAGGGCAGACCAATGATTTGCCTTTTTCCTCAAATATAAAAAACATTCTTGGGAGGTTTCTTAATAGGGCTATAATGGTGATGGAGAAGGTTGTGGTCTACTTCATTCTTTAGAGCTTCTAGTTCCATGTGAGCCAATCACCGTTCTATTTACCATTTTCTTGTTTTCAACATGGGTAAATTATTTACTCCACTCAAAATCTACACAATTCATTACATCACCTTCCCTATTCCATGCTTTGGGACATGAGGTGTAGAGGTTTCTAGTGACACTGGAATTGACTACCCAAGATGGAGGTAAATCTAGATTATATAATGTATTTAGTGACTATGATCTAGTGTTGGTGAATCATCATTATTTAGCATAATCCATTTGTTTTGGCATTCAACAATTTGAAATATTCTGTTCATGTGATTGGTGGTAGTTGTTGTCGAATTTCTTGGAATTATTCTGGAGGTAGGTTGGGTTCTATGATGAAAATGAATACCCATTAGTGTTATTTTTTGAGAGAGACCTTCATATGTGTCATATACATGTTTCATCATTTTCTTCCTTGATGGATGAGATTATGTCGTTCTCATTAGAAGATCAGCTATTGGTTTTCATATGGATGTGGAAGAGAATAGTTTTATCATTACTGAGGAGCATTTAATTTTACCCCTTAGGTTAGAGATTGTGGTTGGGATCAGACTACCACCAGGTGTTCTCTTGTCTAGATGTCTTTATATTGGATGAATCCATATGAGTTGTGAGATTTATGGGTACATCACAAAGATCAAGTGTATTGTGACTTTATTTTTCTGAGTGTTTATCCATGTTGTATGCTAGTTTTTTTTCATGAAGATGGGTGATGGTAGTTTAATGATTTGTATATATTATCACCACTTGAACCAGGGGTATATGAATAACCACTAAAATGTTCCATGGATTGAATATTTACTTGATCAACTTAAAGGAACTGGTTGGTTATAAAATATTGATTTGTGATCATGCTATCATCATACATGAGTGAAGGATGTCTACATTCCAAAAACTGATTATTGATGTAATGATGTGAATTATTAATTCATTACGATATCCTTGAGTGTGAATAAATTTCAATCCATGTTTATGGTTTTAATTAGTTTATTATTCATAGGGTTTATAGATGAGTTCATAGTGGTTTTCATCAACAACACCCTTATATACTCCACATACAAGGAGGTTCATGTGGAGCATATGTGTGTATTTTTGGTATTGCATTGTCAATAGTGTCTATTTGGTATGTTGTCGAAGTATGAGTTCTGGGTTTGTGATGTTTTATTCTTATCACATTCTTTTTCCCAGAAAAGAGTAGTTTTGGATTATTCAACATCAGAAGAATTTTATTATTGGGAATCCTACAAGGCTTCTGTATAGGTGAGGAGTTTCATTAGTATTTTAAGTTATTATAATAGATTTATCGATAATTTATGTTGGTTTGTGTTTCCTCTGACAACCTTGATAAAAAGGTTCTAGAATGCTTATGGAGTAATTAGTTCTAGGAAGAATTAGTGTCCCAGAATGGGAATTGGGGTAGAACTCTAGTACAAGGATTACCAGTACCTGGTGTTCTATTGATGGTTTTCTATTATTCTTTTAATATTTTTTTCCCATTATTTTGATGTATCAAAGATTGGTTTTTTTCTTTTAGGTCTAAGTATTTACACCCCCGTGAACATAACTATGCCCCCAATGATTTCAATTTGGTTGAAGTTGTTTTTTCCTTAAATTTGTCAATATATTACATCATTGGTGAGGTATTTTTATTTTTTACAAATAATAAAATCCCAAGGTATGAATTCTCTCAATGTGACATGAACATTCAATAATAATTATAGATAGAGTAATTTCAAGACTATGACATTGAGATTTAATATGCACCATGAAAATGAAATATTATATCTGATTAACTGATAATTAATTCATGTAATAATGGCATATATGAATCTATATATTCCTAGATAGTATTGGATGGACTCTTAGATATGAATCAATATACTAAGTAGTGCAGATGAAGAGGTTTTATTATCTATAAGGAAGTAAAATTATCAATAGTGTCTTTGCTGGAGTCTAAGTTGGTGGATTATGTGGCGGAGGTCTGGATTGTTCATGTTTTCTTTCATGGTGCTCATGTTTTTTGGTCTTTGTATGATCAACCCGGTGTGTTAATTCTACTGAGGATTTAATCCATTTTGTGATGCATGAGGTGATAATTTATTACATAAATAGCCCATAATTCGTTTTATATCCGAGTATGATAAAACTGCAATAAGATTTTATAGATTATGTTGGGTGTCTTGGGTTGAATAATGCATTTTTGGGGTTTTTATGTGATATTTATTAATCTATAAGGTGAAGGATGTGTACCATATTCCTGATCATTTTTTCAAGTTGTTGTTTGTTCCTCAGTGGAAGTGGGAGGAAATATCAATAGACATCATTACTATATCAACTTGAGATTAGGGAGGTCATGATTCTATATGGTTGATATAGGATAGTTTAACACAATCATCCCACATCATAGAAATTTGGGATTTTAGACGAGTTTTTTTCAAGAGAGTATCAAGAGGATTTTATGAGACTCGATGGAGTCATGAGGATAATAATATCATATCAAGATAAAAATTTCACCAATAGGGGGTGGAGATGTCTCCAACATGATATTAGATATCATTTCATCCATAGAGCTACTTTTAATTTGTAGATAGATGGTCTGATAGAGTTGTGCATCTAGACTATTGAAGATACGTTTCACTCTCATGTATATTATTTTAGAGGTTTTGGATGAGAAAAATTCACTTGGTTTATTTTTAATACAATAATAGTGTTTATTTAAACATTTTTAAATATACATTTGAGACTTTTTATGGATGAACTCTTTGTTATCCACCATGCTAGATTAGGGTGAGAGAGTCCACAATTATCAGGATGGAACTAGTATAGAATTCGACTGAGATGGTTCATGAGATTCAAGAAAGTATGAAGGATGTTCCTGATCATAAAATGTTATATTCTAGTCATGGGATGAGACCTCTAGTGTTTGAAATTAATTTTCATGTGTTCTTGAAGGTGTATCCTCATCATAGGATGTGAATGATTCATTGTTGGAGTACGATTTCTCCCATGTATGTTCGACATTTTGTGGTGTTGGATATTTTTGGAGCCATTCCATATGAGATAGCACATCCTTATAGAAGAGATAGATAAAATATATCAGCCATACTTTTTATTGCATGACTATTATATCATTTTATAGATAAACAACATAATTTCCTTACAAATCCATGATCTAATGGTTTAGTGTCTTGGTAAAATTAAGTTTATCCCTATGTTTTTCAAAATAAAATATATACATTAATTAATTATTGTTTTTTCTCTAGCTTCTTATTTTGCCTCCCATTCTCCATATTCAAATCAATCATATGAAGATATATATCAATGAAAGGGTTGAGCTAAATTCCAAGTATGTGTATGAATAAGGGATATGAATCAATATAACATGGTAGAGCACAATAATCATCATAAATTTAACATAATAATATCATGATAAATATCATTTGGGAACATGTGATTATGTTAGGAAATGTTGAAATTTATAAAAATTAATCATCATGTCTTAGTGGTAAAATAACACACATAGCTGTGAACAAAGATAATAATAGATTCATGAAAAATATATATGAATAATAATAACATCATCCTTAAAAAAAAGAATCATGTTCATACATATTTCACATTATCTCATTAGATAAATCACATTACCAAATGAATTGGAGGGATAAATAATTCTTGTCCCACCTGTCACATCATAATATCTACATAATCATGCATGACACATAGAACATATATCAATCAAATTGATGAATTAAACTTAGTGAAGATAATGGTATTCAAAATAATTTAATAATTCATACATGCATGAATTTTCGGCTCCCAAATGAATAATTTAAATTATACGTGTGTATAATACATCATTATTATTGAGTGGACAAGAAGTATTTCAAGGGTAGTAAAGTATGATTTTTTGGAAATTGAAGTGGATTTCAAAAAAAGGGTTTTCATAGAAATAATTTTGGAATTGTATGAATATGTATATGCCCAATATAAAATGGAAATAATGTATAAACAATACAAAATTAATATTTATACTATGGCAGTAATAATAACACAATAAAAGGAATGGGTTTCAAGAACCCTCTTACCTTAATTCCTGCTTAATTTTGTTTATTCCGAGATACTTGAGTAATAATAATATATTTATTAAAAAACTGATTCAAAATTTAATTTTATTAACTTATAAACATATTTATCAATTTTAATAATTTTTTTTTATATTTCTATTTTTTATTAAATTTATGCGTTTGGATGTCTGGTTCTTCATAAATACTTTATGTTTTTCGTCATTTTCGCTATTTTTTTAACAATAAATTATACATTACTAAAATTAATTTCATAATTATAGAATAAATTTATCAAAATATTAATATATTATAAATAAATATTGTTATACATCTCTGAATGTTGTTATAATAATAAGCCTAGAAATATATTCTTAGATGGTTAACCGATCTTTAATGGGATGTAGTTGAGAGAGCATGAAATTTTTGTATTCATTTTATGTTTGTCATAAATATGATAATTATTGTATGTAACAACCCATGCTTCAACGGTACGCTTCACATTGAATAATACAATAGCTTGCGTTGTATGCAAATTTGAGTTCTAGCACACCACAATGAATCAAACTAGCCGTTATGAATAGTAATACCCACGTTTGGAAATTTTATAAATTTTAATTTTCAAAATGTACTTCATTTTTGGATTTGGAATACGAAAATTTGATTAGGGTGAATTTTTCGTATTTTTCAAAAAACATTCAATTATTGATGAATAGTGAAAAACACTACATTATTATTTAAAATCGACATTTTATTTAAATAATTATCATTCTATTTCAGTTTATTTTCAGTAAAAATAGATAATTAATATTTATATAAGTTAAATTTAATTACTTAGGGTCATTTTATAACATGATTAGATGTATAATATTTTATTAAACTTTTTATCTTTTTTTACCCACCTACTAAGCACATTTGAAAATTCACATAAAACGTAATTTTACCGCTTCTGTGAATTGAATTTATAAAATAAAATAGATGTAGTTTATATCATTATGTAAAATTAGGTTCAATATGTTGAAAATATTTTTTGGAGAATAGCAACTTTTGACTTTTATTTACCATTGTTAACATTAAATAAGGTAATTAAAGGTAAAAATTATATTATTATTACCCTAACACATGTCCTAATTCTATTGGATATGTGTATTTTGAGAAAAAAACCTTATCAATAAAATAAAATCTTCTTTGATCTTATTTTATAAGATTTTGATATTTATTATTATGTAATTTAATGAAGAGTTTAACTTGTTAAATTCAAAATTTCATAACTAATTTTTTTTTAATATAGGGTTATAATATGATAAATTAGTCTATAAATATTTACTAGAAGGAAAAACAATATTCTACATAATCATATTTTATTTATAATTTATATAAATTAGATATTTAAATTTACTTATGACCAAATAATGATGCAATAATTACCTTATTAATGAAAGATTAAATTAATTGATATTATAAATATTAAAATAAATGTAAATTTATAATTTTGATGTATTTTAAAAATATTCTAGGTTAATATGAATTATTAGGGTTGATTAAATAACTTTTGTTTTCAAAGAAATAAAGTTGTTATGGCTTTAACAGAAACAAAATACCTAATACTATCAAAATTGACATAAATGATTTTTTTAAAAAAATACTATATTAGTAAATGAAATAATATTCCTAAAAAAATAAGGTTTGTCCAAAAGACAAATATAATGATTAATATGTAATTAATAAACCACTTGATGTTCCCTTGTCATTTTATAGAATGTTTTTTAACCATGTAATATATAAATTAAAGAAGAAATTGTAAAAGTTAAACTATTTAACTAAGAGTTAAATCTAAAGTATAATGTTAATATATTGACCGAAACGTAATTAAAACCTATTTATTGAGAGTTTTTCAACCCATACCCACCTTATTCTCGATGTAAATCATTTTTGAGCCATTATAAACCGAATATGATTATATAATAAAGCAATATTTCAAGCTTTTCCTAAAGAGACCTTCACCTCTTTTATAAAAGGCTACATACACTTCTTTCAAAATCACAACTCCAAAGAAATTTGGATCAGACAAAACATACTCAATTATCCTCCAAACTAATCTCAACTAAACATATAGGCCTTACATTGATCATAAATCCAACCTAAGGAGCCATTTTTATCAAATAAAAAAGAAGCACCCGAAGAAGAGTTAATAATTTCATCACCACTTCCAAAGTTCTTTTCTTATTCCACTTCTTCTTTCTTTGTTTTTTCCATAGCAAAATAATAAATACAGTACCTTATAAATACATTTATGTTATTATAAATATGGAACAACCATATTCATTATTCTATCCATCCTATGAATGACAAAGTCACCATACGTGTGTATGTACGTCTTACTGTTTCCATGTTGTGGTGTTGTTTGTTATTCAACACTTAATTATTTGGATGGGTATAACAATGAGTATAATTAATTTAAATAATAAATATAACTTGTTAATGATTATGTATATATTATATACCATCATATTACATATTATTTCACCGTCAATTGAATGGTATTGTTGCTCGTGCGTACGTACGGATTACCATCTCCAAGAACACGATGAGATTCATTCCCTATCATAATCATTCAAGAATATTTTTTATTTTATGATTAAAAATAATCTTTAAGAACTTAATATCATTATGGATATTAATAAAATACATCCTATCAATCACAAACATGACTTACATTACAAAACATATAAAGGAAAATGAATCAGTTAACACTTGAAACGATGATACTACTAAAATATTATTAACAAATCAATATTAGAATATCATATATTATATAATATTTATATGTGGCTCTTGTATCAATTAATAACAATTATTTAAATATTATATAGGAGGTTAACATACCCCTGACCAAGTAAAAGTACAATTTTAGGGTTATTCTACAATCTCTTCATTATCTGAGGTTTTTTATACATGGGTATCTACTGGGACATCATTATCATCCTCAAACATGTTTCTGAGAAATGTATTTCAAAATTTTTTTGTTTACATCCATGAATATGGGTTAAAGTCATTTTTACCCTTGTTTTACTTTTTATAAAAAATTTATATTGGAATATTTTCATCATTTTCCAAACAAGGTACTTTATGACCTTTTCAATAAATTTATGAAAGAATGTTTTTTTAACTTATAAAGTGTGTGCCGCTATTTTCCGCAATTATAACAACTTCGAAGCTTCCCTTACAATATTTTAAGAATATTTTCTAAATAAATGTTTCATTTTATAAATATGTGACTTTTAAATGATTTCAAAATATAATGAGATATTTATCTCTAATAGATTTGATTTCATCTATGTCAACATCTATTGATGAATTTTACACTTATTTGAAGTTCATTTATTAAGATACAATCATTCATATTGTATTGAATGTATTATAAATTTTTTGACTATGGATGTGTTATATTTATACCATTCATATTTTATGGTTAAGTTATTAAAATTTCATATGCTAGTTTTAATACAAATTTATATGTTATGTTTCAAAGTTTTCATATGATGAATGCATTGGACATAGTAATAAATGGGCAAATCCTTCTATAGCTCCTCGATGCATCATTAGGTCTCATGAGACAAACTAGTGACTTGGAACAAGGCCTTGAAAAAATCTTACTTTTATTCTTGGCATGAGGCCATGAATATGTGGTTATGATTTCTAGAAATATGCATTCCATCAATATGAAATTAGATATTGATATTTTATGTGATTATTCAACTATTAGAATATCCTTGTGATTATGTAAGTTGAATTATTTGATTTATCATCGACATATTATGCTGAACATTATTATTAAAAGTATTGTGTTTTATTCCAACACATTGACTTAAATGTTTACGCTTATTTATGAATGTTTCTGCAAAATTGATATCCTTACTGATCATGTGAGGTCACCTCTTTCTATGTTTTATTTTCCCCAAGAATCGAATAAGTATATTAGGATTAACTTGTGGGGATAGGATAAAGGATATGATTATGTTCAATGGGGAAAAATTATTATTATTTTATTTCATGATGTGATGTAAAACATATGTATGTATCTAGTACTTCTAAGGATACTAAACTAATCAGTCTATAGAGACTTGATCTATTGTGATCATGCCGATGTTATGTAATAATGCACTGACTCTGGATAACTTGGGTGGAGGAATTACACATTAGGAATAAATAATTAATTTTAATGAAAATTTTTTAAAGTAAATTTTATAGTATATGATTTTGAAAGGAAAATAGAAAATAAAAGATAAGAATAAGGAAAGAGGGAAGAGTTACTATAGACCTAATCTCTCCACGGTGTAGCTTCTCATGTATGAAACTCTATATCCTTGCTGACTAGAGTTAGATTCCAAAATAATATCCCTATGTATTCTATAGGGAACTAGAGGGATCATTTGGGAATATCGTATTATTTTTATTGGTTGGAACGAGTTGTTTTTTAAAGGAAGGTAGAGGGGTCATTTTTACCTGAGGGGAGGAGTATTTTTAAAATAAAATAATGAATAAAATAAAATACGAAAGGTAAAATATCAGTTAGTGATTTTTTTTAAAAAATCATATAAAATTATAAGATAATGTATTTATTCCTTTAAAGATTTCATATAATTATAATTTATTATTTTATTGAAAATGAAAGTGGAAATAAATGAAATTTTTTATTTTAAGTAATCATTTTTGACCATACAACTGGAATGTTATTTTTAGGTTTATAAAATATGTATATTTTATATTAATGACTTGTTTATGAAATTAAATATTCCATGGGAAAAAATAATATTATATAAAGGGTTATGTAATTATTACAACATGAATAATGTAATTTGGTACATAGTGGTCATGTGGAAAATTGTATTTTTACTATTCATCTGAAAATTCATGTATTTTTGATAATTACAAAAAAAACCCTTGGAATATTTTGACATGTGAATTTAAAAAACAAGGTTCATTATATAAATTTAAATTTCAAAAATATGTAAATTTAATTTTTAATATAAATTATATAATTTTTACTCAATACCATAAAATAATGTATATAAAAAATGTGCTTATATTTTCTTTTAGTTTTTAATCAAGATATTTATTTTTTAGGCATTATAATACATATATTTACATATAATAATCATGATAAATATTATTTATATAATAATTTTTTATATTGAAGTAAGACTATTATTCCAACATTTAGGTTATTATTCACAATGGCCATGTTACTACTCCCAATGGTCAGGTTACTTTTCTGATGGTCACATTACTATACCAAGAATCACATTACCTCATACATATATAGAAAAATTATTTAAATAAATATTCAACTCAATTAATCTCATGGTTTTACATTTCCATATTCCATATTTTTTATTATTTTACTAATAGTTTTCTTCTTCTCTATAGTTTTGGATGTACCTGAGATGATTTAAGTATGTGGGGGTAATATATTCTTTCTATTTTATTTTTTCTATTTTATATTTTTTTGTAATAGTAATATTTCTAATTGTAATCGGTTTCATTTGTAATTAATGTAACCTTTTTTATTAATGATCTAAATTATTTTCTATTTCTTTATATGTGTAATACTAAATAGTATAACATTCCATTCATTTATTTCAAGGGATAAATATCATTTGTAAATTTTAGGTAATTACATTCTTCCCCCATTTAAAAATTTCATCCCCAAAATTTCAACTCATATTCATGGATGAGAATCAATGAAGGTACATCTATTTCACTGTTTCTTCTAGTTCCCATGTTTTCTCTACATACATATGGTTCCTCCACAACACTTTGACAAGGTGAGTTGTCTTATTGTGTAGAAATTTCCCTCTAATGTCAAATATTTTCACTAGATTCTCTTCACAATATAGGTCATTATCTAGTTGTACCACCACTGGATTTTATAAATTTGAGGGATCAGGTATGTACTTCTTCTGAGTGGTACATGGAACATCTCATAGACTCAATCCATACATGGTGGAATTGCATGCTGGTATAAAAATTCTCATATGATATCAAGAATCCCAATGGGGGAAATGTTCCTTGGGTTATGAATTTCTTTCTTTCATAACTGCATGACCCTCTTCCATGGTGATATTTGAAGTAAAATATTATGTCTATCATTAAACTACAAGTGCCATATATTGTTGTAAATAAAGCTCTTTGGTTGAATTTGGAAATATTTTATATGCTAATGCATGGCTTGAACCTTCTCCGTCATCTCTCAAAAAGGATAAGGTCTATGAATATTTTATTCCTCAACATCTTCCCAACAAGTTGGTGTTGTACATCGCGTCCCATATAGATTATATGAAGTAACATGAATACTCAAGTTGTAGTTATTATTATATTATAACTCGACTAAAGGGTCATGTTGATCCCATCCTCCTTTGAATACCAGTTGTTGGTCTATTATAATTTTCTTATGTTTCTTAATAGTCCTTTTATATTTTCTCATTTTATAGGTGATATGTCATGATTAAATTCAATTCAGTACTCAAATCATGTTAATTAATTCCCCATAATTTAGATTTGAACCTTGGATCATGATTTGAAATGATAAAAATTGGTACCCCATGCAATCTCAACACTTCCTTTACTTATATATTAAAAAGTTGATAAATTGAAAAATCTTCTAGAATTGAAATAAAGAGGAATGTCCTGGTGACTCGATCCACCACCACCTATATCACATTGTTTGCTTTGGATTTAATTGGGAGACTGGGGACAGGGTACATTGTGAAATTATCAAATTTCATCTTGGGTATAGGAATGGTTGCATCATCCCTTTGACTTTTGTTACTCATAATTTAATTGAGCACATACCAAGAACCACGATATATACTTATCAATCATCCTCTTCATGTTTTCCCACCAGAAGTTCACTTTATTATCATAGTACATATTGGTATATTCAATATAGATAGATAAATATGATTGAGGTTCATTATCCAATAGCTCGTTATTTATCCCAGGTGATGGATACACAAAAATACTCAATAAAAACCAAATAACACCATAATCACCAATTTGTGACACATGTAGAATCCCTTCCATTTCTGATCTAACATTCTTTTATATCTCAATATCATCCATTTGTGGCTATGTGTTCTTCATATAGATCGATGGTTAGAAAATAATTTGGGAAAGATAGTATTTATTAACTGTCTTTTGGATTTATTGATCTATCATTTTAATATCCAAGGAGATATGATCTCTACCAATATACATAATCGATAGAGTAAAATGTTCCTTTTTTTATACGAGGCTCAACTACCTTGTTCTCTATTCCTAGATGGTAGCGAATAGAGGAATTGTACTTCTCAATTTTCTCAAACCACCTTCTTTGACACATATTGAGCTCATTCTTTGTGAATATATATTATACACTTATATGATCAATATATATATCACACTTCTGATTATAGATATATTTCCACCAAATCATTAGATAAAAGATTATAATTAATAACTTTAAATCATACATCAGGAAGTTATTATGAAGGATCATCAAATGTAGTGAGGCATAGGCAATTAGATTACCATTTTTCATTTATACATAACCCAATCCATTATTTTTATCACCACCATATATGAGAGAACATTCTCTACTTTTTGGTAGTGTCAGTATATTCTATTGATTATCCTCATCTTGAGCTCCTTAAATATTTCGTCACATTCTTCCATCCATACATACTTTACCATTCTCCATGTTATCTTAATTAGTAAGCTATAAAATCATGAGAAATTCCTCAAAAAACCTAAGTAGTACCCTTTAAAACCTTGAAAAGTTTGGATTTACCGTACACTAATGATTTTGGGTCATTCCTCAATTCCCATTGTTTTTCAAAGGGATAAAAGAAATAACCACCCTTGAGATCACTTACCCTAAAAATGTCAATTTCTGAATCCAAAAGTCACACAATATGAACATAGTGTACATTTTATTCTTCATTATTGTTGCTAGCACAATCCTTAGGTTCACTTCATGATACTATTTATACATGGAGTAAATGAGAATATCATCGATAAACTATACAAATAATTTCTCAAGGTAGTGTCTAAATACTATATTATCAAATCAATGAAAATTAAATGGGGAATTAGTATGTTCAAAGGGCATCACTGTGAACTCATAGCTCCCATTACATGTATAAAAATTAGTCTTCTAAATGTAATTCTTCATCATTACCAGTTGATGATATCTAGAACAAAAATCCACAATTGATAAGTATTTATATCCTCAAAGTTAATTGATCAAGTCATAAATCTTTGGTAGATAATAAATGTTCTTTATAGTGTTCTTTTTAAGATCTAGATAGTGAATACACAACCACATTAATACATAATCCTTCTTGAAAAAGAGAACTATAACACTGTAAAGTGACGCATAAGGGATTATGAAATCTTTGTCCAAATGATCTTACAACTACTACATTAACTCATCTTGTTCAATAAGGGCCATACTATTGAGGTATTATCTATTTAAGATTAGCTCTGGGTATGATCTCTATAGAAAAATATACCTAACTATTTTGGGGAAATCTGTGCATCTCTTCACAAAATATATCAGTGAATTCCCAAAAAATGGGAACTTTCAACAAGTTGATACCTTCATTTAACTCAACCATTCGGGAAAGGTATTCTTCTTCATTGTCTGTCAACATCCATACCATTTAGTTATTTTCGAAAAGATATTCATGATATTACTATCATTTTGAGAGGGTTATTTTATGATTACAAATATAGAATGATATTATTTTTCTCGATTGATGATGTGTGTTCTATACAATGAGATAATATCCATGCACAGTATACTATAAAATTCTACCTAGAGAAGTATTTTGTTATTCATAGGAAGAATATTACCCACGATGTTTATTGAAGAAGATTCCAACACTTGTGTTTTCATGATTTCACTACTCTGTCTTTTATGGATATCTCCACCTCAAAATACCGGGGCTTTGATTTAACTGTTGTAGAAATCTTTTATGATATAAATGATTGTGTAAAAGAAAAATAATTTTTTTCCATTTTTGAGTGAATATGAAGTATTTTTTATAAAAATTCATTTTTATAGTCCACTTTAGAAATATTGGTGGAATATGACTTCTCTTACTCTTTTGGATTTAGTGGTTACTGATGATGATTACCCTCTTGGACACGTGATTTAGTGCACTGAATCTTATAGTTCCCTTGTTCCTTAAAGTTTTTTCATTCAAAAATGGGTGGGGAATTAGGTGGTGAATTCACATCCTCTATGATGTTGGCTATATTATTCATTTATATCTGACATTCGTGATCTTAGTGGCCATCTCTCCCACATTTGAAGCATTTCCCATATTTTGAGGATATTAACATGATGATTCTCCCATATTTTTGACACGTGGGTAGTTGGATCACATTTCGTCCTTTTTTATTTGGGCCACAAAATCAAAACTCCATTATTCTCTTCTTATCCACATAAATATGGGATCATTCTCTGAACCCCATCTCTACTTTGAGAGTACATCGAACAAATTCTATATAACTCCAAAAGATACTGATAGATAGAGCCTTACAAATGTGTGGTTTTAAACTAATAATGAATATATGACTTTTTCTATCATTGTTGATAAATAATGATGTATATATTCCATGACCAATGATGTTTTCCACACAATATGTGACAAATTCACAATCCTTTTTCTCCATTTCTCTAAATTCTCTCTCTATATATGTTTCAATATTTTATGGTAAATACATGTTAAGAATTTTTTTTCATTATCTTTCCACTCTCTATATTTTATTTCATCCTTCATCATGGTGTTCTTTATCAAAACCCACCAATGATTAGATTCTCTATCTAAATGATAAGATATAAGAATCAAAATCTCATTATTAGAACAATGGGTCACAAAAAAGAACTTATCCTTTGAGTTAACCCATTGTTTTAAAAACAAGTGGATCAGAGGTTCCATAGAACATTTTTGGTCATTTCCACATAAATGAATCAATATCTAGTTGATCCCTTTTAGGTGAAGGTGGTTGTTCCATGTGGTCTAGTTTATTAACAATAGTTTGAGACAACTGGTTAAGTATTTATACATTTTATTGAAGTCCACCTCCCATTGAATTAGGGATTTCATTCGAGAAATCGTTGCATTTTACATCACACGTGTAAGTTTATCATTTTTAAAAATCAACATTTCATGGATGATTATACATAATTATTCTTATCCTAAGGGTTTTAATTGATGTATTCAATTACTAATTCCCAAATTGACTAAACCTTGATTTGATACCAATAATAGGGACCCTATGTTTTCATACCTGGCTATTAAATAATTGAAATGAGTGATCTTAAAGAACAGTTGATGGATGAATAAGGTAAATAAATCAACATAACTTGGGTAAGCATAATAATAACAATAAAATCCTAATATTATGATCATAATTGAGAAAATTATGGAAACATGTGATAATGTAAGGGAATATGGAAATGCATAAAAATAAAACAACTTGTACTAGTGGTCAAAAACAACACCTAGTTGTAAACAGTTATTACTTCATGTTCACCGATAACATATGTGTATAATCATAACATTATAATTTTGAATATAGAATACATCATGTTCATTCATATTGTGTATTATCTCATGAGATATATCAACTTACCCAATGCATTGGAGGGATTTATAATTTTGGTCTCACCCATCACATAATAACATTTTTATTATCATGCATGCCACATAGAATGTATATCAATGAAATTCCTAATGTAAACCCATGAAAAAGTGGTTTTACTAAGGAATTCATAAATCATACATTCATGAATGGAATTTTGGGTTCTGAATATAATTAGGGGAATCAAACGTAGACATAATACATCATTATTCTTGAGGGGAAAATATATATTTAAAGGGAAGTAAAATATGATGTTCCATAAATTAATGTCAATTGAAATAATTTGTTTTATTATACTATTTTTTGACTTGGTAGGAACATGAATATCCCTAATTTAAAGTGGAATGTACATATAAAGAATATCATATGAAAATTTATATCATGGAAGAGTGATCTACTCAATGAAATGAATTGGGTTTGAGAATCCCATTACAATAATTCTAGTGTAATTTCATCCTTATTGTTCTACCTAAATAATAAACTTATATTTTTTAAAAAACTTCTCTAGAAGATAATTATAATAATTTATATGAATATTTATCAATTTAAGGATCATTATTATATTTCTTAATTTTTTTCTAAAATTGATGCTTTTTGATATCATGTTTTCTAAAGAACATCTCATTTGCCTTCAATTTCTCCATTTTTTGAAGGGTAAATTATTCATTATATTAATTTATTATAGAAGAATATTATACATTTAATTAAATATTTTTATATTATATATAACTCAATCTATAAACCCATGATGGTGGTAATAATAATTCTCTTGTTTATGTCTCTCTATGTGTTTAATTGACCACTAACAGGTCATAGTTGAAAGAGATGAAATAGGAAGTTTGATATTTATATTTTATAGAAATGTGATCATAAAAGTAGTCAATATTAATTAATATAATCTTAGAATACCGTATAATTAATTTTATAGAATATGGGTTTTAAAGGAAGAGGTAAAAATATGGAGGAGAAGAAGAAAATAGTGAAGAGTTAATACAAGATTACTCTCTCTTTAGTGTAGGTTCTCTTGTACGACACTCTAAATCAATGGAAATTCGAGTTGGATTTCCCTATAATTTTCCAATATATAAAAGGGTATTTATTGGGGGGGATTTGGGTAGATATTGGGAATTTTAATGGGTGAAATGACTACTTTTCCAAAGTAAGGGATTTGGGTATTTATACTTGAGGAGACATGTAGTTTTCCAATTGAATATCCAATAAAATATTGGAACAAAGGTAAGACATGTAATAGTGAATTTGTGTTAATATAAATCATATATATTTATATGTATATATATAGTATAATGAATCTATGCATTTAAATCCTATTTTTACTTTTATTTCATTAGTTTATTAAAATGGAAACTGGATAGAATGAAAAATTGTTATTATAAATAACTACTTTTGAATTTCTATTTTAGAATGCTAATTTTAGGTTTTGAAAATAATTATATTCTATTTTAATAAATTTTTATGAAATTAAATATACCATGACTGGACCTATATTTATATAAATGATTATTTCATTATAACCACATGAATGGTGTTATTTGAGATGAAGAAGTTATGTGATAAACAATATTGCACATGATCCTTCGCCTGGTTGGTGAGGACTCAGTAAGTTTATCCAAGAGACCCAAGTTCAAATACTGGTAGAAGTGTATTTTATGGGTACTATAGTAGTACTGTATTAGGTACTGTTGAAGGTGTTATAGGAAGTATTGTTCGGTATTATAGCAGCTGGAATTGTTCATCTGTTTGGAACATTAGCCATCAGTTTGGTCATAGAGCCCTTCAACCCCTTAGTTACACCCAAGGAATTTTGGAAAGTAAGTATTTCTGGCCACCTCATGGTCTTCGGGGCACCATGTGGCCTTTTGGACACATGAAAAATCCAAATGAACCCAGAAAGATGACAAGGAATAAGGCAGTGGATGAGGATTTAGAGTAGGTGAATTGACCAGAGTATAGCTAACTAGATGTGGAAGATTGAGAGGGAATGAAATTTACATCAGTACCAAGTTTGTGTATCTTTGTACATGATAGATATCTAACAATACATGCAATGGTGGAGATCTATAATCATGATATTTGCTAGGGAGGGTCAGTTTCTAGTTGTTTTGTTTGGGATGATTTCCTGGAAGACCTAAGACTCATGTAATTTGTCACTTTGGCCTTCGATCCTTGTAAGGGTTCATTCTCATCCCTTTATATGTGGATTATTATATATAAAAATAAAAAAAATAAGGACTTTGGGCCATTTAGGTAGTGATAAATAGTATTTTTACTTTTCACATGAAATTTGAGGTATTTCAGAAAATTATCAAAAATTCACCTTTTAAAAACATAAAAATGATAATTTCAAAAATTATATTCACTTTATAATAATCAATTTATAAAAAATTTAATCTATAATTTTAATTTAAAAAATATTATCTTTAAAAAATTCATAAAAATAATGTATATTAAAAATGTTATTATATTTTATTTGAGTTTAAAATACTTATTTTTTTGGAATTATATTTTTTATATTTAATTAAAATATTCACCGTAAATTTTATTTATATAAAAATTTTATGATGAGGTAAAATTACTATTCCAATAATCAGTTTAATATTCCCAAGGGTCATGTTAACATTCCCAATAGTTGGGTTACTATTCCAATGATCATAATAATATTAGAATGGTAATATTACCTCAAATATATACCAATCAATTTATTCATTCAGTATTCATATAAATATTACTCAATGTTCTATATTTTCATTTTCTATATTTTTCATTCCTATATTATCATTTTTCTTTGTCTCTATTATGTTGGTATTAGGGGAGATGATTCTAGTTGATTGGAGTGATCCATATTTTTTCCATTTTAGATTTTCTATTTTCTATTTTTTTTGAGATTTACTAATTGGAATTTAAACAGGTTTCATTAGTGATTGATGTCCCATTTTTTCATGAAATAATTAAAATATTATCAATTTATTTAGTTTTATAATAATAAATAGTACATTATAACACTCATTTATTTCAAGATAAAAATATCATTTATAATCTTTATGTTGTTACTGGCATGGTGTCTTCTATGTGATTAATATTATTAATTATTCTCATGATGAATCTCTAATCATCGATTGGGGTGATATTGATGTTGATGGTGAGCATCCTTCAATGAGAATCCTGTGTAGATCCAAGACATTATATAAAAGGTGTTGTGTGGGTGTGATGTTATCTTGGTTCATGTCTTGTGGTGGAACGGTGGTTCGTATAAGAGTTCATAGGAACGCAAGTCCCAAATAAGCATTTAGGGTTATTGATCATTTTCTTGTCGATGAGATGGTTTTATAATTTTGATTTTTTCCCTAATCACATTTAAGAGGTCTCTCCATTGGAATATAATATAGGATCTGGTAGATATAGTTGTGTATTTTTCCACGCCGTTCCTATGATGAGGTAGTTGAGATCTTGTGACTCTGATATCCTTCCAAGGTACCTCCAATGATTTATTTTTCATCAACACTTTTATTTTCTATCTAATTTGGAATTTCTATTCTCACAAAGGAGAATTTATTGAGAAGTACATGATATAAGGGCCCAGATCCAATGAGCTGGAAACATTTGATATCTCTAAATACTTTTGATATTTCAAGAGTATTAAAGTATATTTGGCGGGTTTAGCTACTAAAATATAGATTCATTGTGAATGTACATCGTAGTAAGTGGAATACTGTGAAAGTGTGATTTTTATATTATGTTAATCTTACAACCGTAAGTGTTTTAGAACATGAGATATTCTAATGATGGAAATTATGTAGTAAATATGAAATTTATGATTTAAATTAGATGTATAGATTAGAGATTAAGGTGTTTCCATTTTCATTAAAACATAATGCTTGATGTGCTTACAATGTGAATAGTGGGAATACATTATAAATATCTACTACAAATTAGACTTTATTAGCTAAGACATATAGTGGTTTCTCAAATTGTTCACATTATTTCCCAACATTCATGTATCCAGTGTTTTTTGGGTAGGTTTTTTAGGATCCCTTTGAAGGAAATCAATTCTTGGATTTCTATGATGAATCCATGAAAATCCAAGTTCAACTCTCCCTCATTATCGTGGGATTTTTATATCATTTTCCTAGTGATTATTAATTTTCATGTGATGAATGATTCTATTCGTTTATTATGGACTTATGGTTTTTTGTTCTCATAGCTGTGGTATAGAATCATGAGAGTAATATATCTCTTTGTTGGAGAAGTGAGCAGGTTCCGCAACATCGGTTTATTATCATGTGAAGTATATCGACACTTTTAAGGTAGGGGAATAATTTTTTCTCTGATTTGTTTATATGAAATCATAAATTGGCCATGGTTTATCCCTTTGTATGGTAGTGAAATTAACCAATTAATATTTAACTTGATTGATAATGAAATTTGATAGTGATTGCATGCCAATGTTTTATACCATGAGAATAATTTCCTATTGATTTTCATCACAGTGTGATATCAATACTATTCTTGTTTATCATGTTCTAATAATTAGTGTATTATGTTTCTTTTACTTTAAAATGGATAAAAACATAAATAAAACAATTAATTGATTAATTGACTTAATAATTAATGATTATGCATGTTTGTAATCTGGTTCTCTTTGTAAAATGAAGATAATCAAATTGATGCTAAATGTGTACTAATTTGAAAATATTATTCCATGTAATGTTGAAATTTATAATGAATTTGAAACATGTTAATACTTGTTGATAATAAAAGAAATGGAATGATAAATGATAGCCATTCTACTCATAATTTTTGGAATATTATTTTATACAAGTGGTCTTTTTTAAATATAGTGATAAATTTATATATCTAATGACATCAGTGGAAGATATTTGGAATCATTGAATAATTAATCAGTTAATAAAATACTGAATAAAAATTTCTTGTTTGATAAAGATAATTGTTGGGTCCAAAAGTTTCATTTTCTTAAGAATGTTTTATTCCTTGTGTTAGGGGCCCTGATAGACAATTTGTATACAAAAGATAAATTACATGCTTTATGTCCATGTTTTTACTACTGAATATAATTTTTTTTCTTTATTCCTTATAATGTGTTTGGGATTTGACTGCATTGTCTGATATGAGCATGGGATGGATGATCTTGGGATGAATGATGAGACATGTGCATAGATGCCTGGAAGTTGTGGTTGTAGTTTCCAGCTTATGGAGGTGAGATGCATCTCGATATACATGTGTGTATTGTGGATGGTACCGAATATTATGGAATAGATTAATGGTGGGAATACCGTTTTTTGATAATGTTGGACAATTTCTAAATATTTAATATATTAAATGGTCCATAATTGGTTTTATTGTTTATCTAAATTCCATTCCCACTACTTGAGGTAATTTGATGTTCTTAGTTTTTCCCTGTTTGTGGTAACATAGGATTGTTTTCATAAAATAAATAGAAATTTGGAATGGTTAATAATGTTTAATAAATGTTTATCCCATGGTGTTGGTTATTATTGAAATGTGAAAGAGTTTTTCATTACAAATTGTGGACTTGATTTGGAATACTCATAGGGGTAATGGACTTTAAATTGATAATTAATGTAATGTAATTTGGAATATTGTTGATGGTTAATTAATGGATAATGAATTAATTAACTAAATTGTTACTATAAAATATAATTAAGTAATTTAATCTAACTCTTTAAAATAGTTGTGTGCCCATAGGATATCAAGTCCCTAATGGTGGAAACCAGGAGTCTGAGTGTTGATTGTTTTTGTTTATGCCAAGGCATGGTCAATACAATTGTGTGGTTGTGTTCTATACTATATTCAATATATTTCATAATTTCACACAATACACCTCCCCAAATTTCTATTATGATGACTAACACCCAATGGACTCTATGAGGGCAGTTTCCCAAACATCCTTGTTGGATTATGGATGGATTACTACCCCATCGGGCCATGAATTCTTCCCTAGGTAATATTATGTTTTATTATGCACATTGTTTAGTTTTCCCATATATGTGTGTAGATTTTTTTGATGTCTTTTTTTTTATTTCACACACATTTTTCTCTTTATATAGTATAAAAAGGATTATTATAGGCATGACTAGTGTGGGTTGTGGTGGATTGAGGTACCTTATCTGGTGTTTGGATTGTAATGGATTGATTTATAATACCTGATGAATGTAACACATTTCATAGGTTGTGGTGGAATCTAAAAACTGCATAGTTACAAAATGGAGATGTGATATGGGATTATGTGATTACGTGATCCATGAGGTTCATATTGTGATAATTAACAATAATTTATATGGGATATCATACTTTTGGGGAGAAATGGTTAAAGATGTGAGATATTTTGGCATAGTATAAAACTATTGTGGAAGAGGTAGAGGGTAGACCCTGTATTTTATCTCTCTAACACATGATATTTTGAATGTAATTCATGATGAAAGAAAACTAAGGTAATTCTAGGATCTACGTATAAATGTTTAGGGGAAAACTTATATTAAATTTTTGATCTTAGAGATTTAGTATGCTTTATTTATCTTTGGATTGAGAGGCTATTACGACCCCCTCCCACCAAAGATGCCCCTCCTGAGCAGGCAATGGTGAAAGGGAGATAATGACCCTCGAGTCCCACCTCCAGTAGGCCCCAGGGTTGCGACTAGCACCAAGGGTATGTGTTTTCACAAATATGGGAGGCATTACCCTTTTTATTATTTATGATCGGGAAATTGGATGAGTCAACAACCAAAAGAAAAAGACAGAAAATACACGTAAATAAACCCAAACCAATCCCACATGCATGTTTAAATAGTTATGAAACAATGTACAAGTACAAGAAAGCTCAAAAGTACAATACCAAAGAAACAAGAGTACAACAGCTACAACAACTCCAATTGTCCTGACTAGTAGGGTCCCACACGGCCTTGGTAGTCCTCCTGGAAACCTGAAAGTAAATGTAGGGTGATAATACAAGTATACTCAGTAGGGAAACCTAAAGCTCTCGTTCACAAGTGGGGAGACATCCTAATGTCCCGTGATAACAACAGAAGAAACCTAGTAAGGAATTCTATCCACCCAACCTCACCAGCCACACTCACCAAAAACACAATCAAAACAGGTAGTAGTATATAAGAATAAGAGTATTGGGTACCCCGCACCATTTCCCTCTAGTTATCTGCTCTTCTTAACGGCGAACATCCTGACGCTACCACGCTCTTCCCGCCCGCACACACCTGGGCCTCAAGAACCACATATCCCACCCGCACACACCTGGGCCTCAAAACCACATATCCCGCCCGCACACACCTGGGCCTCACAACTAGGTATCCTGCCCGCACACACCTGGGCCTCACAACCACGTATCCCGCCCGCACACACCTGGGCCTCATCCCAAAGATTCTTGGGAAAACATTAAAACTTGCCCGAAGAATCATGGGCTAAAAACACCCCAATCGAAACCTACCTGAATAGTCATGGGTGTAAGGTCGCCTCAAGCCATCAAAACCTATGGATGATGGATCAAGAAGGAGCTACTAACTAAGGGGAAAACACCCTCTCCCATGAAATGAGAGAGTTCGGCACTAAGTTATCAACATGGGTGGGGTGCGATAAAACACAAAAGATACAGATACATATATGTATACCAAACACACAGCCCAACCTATGGTTTCTAAACAGAGAAACTGAGCACGTGTCTCAGCACTGCTACTATGAATCTTTCATACAAAAAACAACCCCAACCCCATTTAGGTTTTTAGGTTTCAATAGAGTCAGTTTATTAGTTCCTTAACTACTGGGGAATCAATTGCTACCAACCATATCAATCGTTCGTAAAACATATCCCTAACATCCACAAAAAAGTTAGGAAAACACAAGAAATACAAAAAGTCCCTTCTTATTGACCAACAAACCCCATTGATTATTATTTCCATTCCTTTACCAAGTCCCACCATTCATTATCTCTTCCACTTTTTATTTATTATTCACAACCCATAGTTTATTCACATTCAAGACCATCCCTGCAGCCCTGCTACCAACCTCCATAACCACAACCACACCGTACATTATCACCCCTTAATACTATTTATCACATCCCCACTTCCCATCACTAATATAGAATTCACACCAACCCACATCCAAGCCAACTGTCGCCCCGCTGCTCACTCAATCCACAACAACCCACAAAAACACCCCCATCACATGCCACATATCCAAGCCAACACCCATGTGTTTATTATTACATTTTTTTACCGGGGTGATCAGACAAGGGTTCTGGATTTTCATTTAATCATCCAACATTACTTGATTAACCAAATTCCACATTCAACAAAGTTTTATTCACAAAAACGGTCTAAAAAGATAGGGCAAAATTTAATTGCACAAGCAAAGGCCCCCAACGACCGTGATTTTTAGTTGGTATACGCCTATTCAATTCACAACATAATATCACAGGATATAAATATTAACATAAAAACTTCCCAATCCCCATTTTTTAACATGTTATTATCTTCGTTTAATGGTTCATCCATTTCTCATGAAAACAAAAGGATACCCACCCCACATGATGCACAATTCAGTGAGACAAAGGTAAGATCCCTACCTCAACAGGTTTTGATAACAACGCTCCCCCATATCAATCTTTATAAGACATCTGTCGGCGTCCATCGCTTCTGGAAAAACTGGGAAAAACTGCCTCGGGTGGAATCTGGGAAGGAAAGGCTGAAAGGAAAGCAACAAATCCAAGCTCAGAAGTTTCGCCTCATCATTACGATCCTATGGCTGCTGACGAATCGTAAATCGGAGCTCGGACGAAGAAGTTATGGATGAAAAAGAAACTTCGGGTCTCTTGGGAGAGCTCTCCTTAGAGGAATGGGGAGGAGAGGAGTGAGTTGAAAAGGAGGAGAGGACCCCTCCTTTTATAGGCATGAATAAACAAAAGTACACAGACTGTACTTTATTGTACACAGCGTGTACTCGGCTATTTCACACGGTCACCACGCGGCTTCTAACACGGCCATCAATGCGGCACACAACCATTGGCTGGTCAACACACGGTTTGAGGGTAACGCAAAAGTAGGGAGGGACTACACGGCATGTAGTATAGTATACATGGCATATACTCATTTATTTCACATGGAAAGGAAACTGCTCCAACACGGCACACGACCGTTGGATGGTCAACACACGGTTTGAGGGTAACGCGTACGCGGGGAGGGACTACACAACGTGTAGTATGGGGTACACGGCGTGTACCCATTTATTTCACACGGCAAGGAAATGGCCTTCAACACGGGGTATACCCTGAAAGGTGGTACACGACATGTAGTTTCAAAATTTGGAAAAGTGTGGGAAAATTTTATTTTACCCTCCAGAACACTTCACGAACCTGTTTTTGAAAAAGGAAGGGGCTGGAGAGGTCCAGGCCATTACATCAGATACCTCTTAAAACATTCGTGTCCCTAAGAATTCAAAACCCAACCAAGAGGAACCCAACAAGATACCTCTTAGGTCCCTCGTTATAACAGGAACCCATTCAACAACCTTAATCATATGTGTTAGGAATTCCTTCTCCAATGTCGAGATATTATCCGCTTTAGGCAGCACTGAATAGCCTACACGGGTTTAATCGCATCCTCATTAATACGTCTCGATTAAGAATTGGGTTTTCCCACTTTCATACATTGGGATTTTTCCAACATGCACTACCCCCAACACCACACAACCAATACACTGCCTGAACATGTGGTTTGGGTAAATTCATTTTCCTATGTCGAGATATTATCCGCTTTAGACGGCACTGACTCGCCCGCATGGGTTCAATCGCATCCGCATTAATGCGTCTCGATTAAGGATCAGGTTCTGTTTTTTTGTTTTTTTCCTTTTTACCACACATCCAGACATGTTACAAACTTCCAGAGAACAAGGAAACAAATGTTATCATAACTGAGAATCCATGCATTCCATATATCAAAGGTACAAAGTATATCATCAAAACAATGCTCGGAAGAAAAAAGAAAACACAAGTCAAAACAACTCCAGGTACTGAGCGTGCATCTGAGCCTCTCGATCCCAAGTGCTCTCCTCGAGGCTGCCATGCTGCCACAACACACGAACCAAGGGAATGGTTTGTCCACGGAGCACCTTCTCTTTACGATCCTAAATTCTAACTGGTTATTCCTCGAAGGTCCCGTCATTTCCCATATCTAACTCTCCCCGGTCGATAACGTGAGAGTCGTCATGTAATTATTGACGTAGTTAGGAGACGTGGAAGACGTCATGAACCTTCTCCAACTGAGGTGGCAGGGCTAGATGATACCCCACCTCGCCGACTCACCTTAGCACCTCAAAAGGTCCGATGAACCTTTTTGGGAGCTTGCTCCCTTTCCCAAACCTCGGCTGCCCCTATCAAGGGGAAACCTTCAAGAACACATGATCTCCCACCTCGAACTCCAAGGGCCTCCTCCGTTGATCAGCATATGACTTCTCTCAGTCCTGATCCACTTTCATCCTCTCACGTACATGCTGGACATTCTCTGTGGTGATCTATACTACCTATGGCCCAAGAGCACCTGTCTCACTGACCTCTGCCCAACAAATGGGTGAACGACAAGGTCTTCCATACAAAGCCTCAAATGGTTCAATGCCAATAGTAGAGTGGAAGTTGTTGTTGTAGGAAAACTCTACTAAAGGCAAGTGTCGTACCCATGACCCTCCGAAATCTAGAACTCATGCTTGCAGCATGTCCTCCAACGTCTGGATAGTTTACTCTGTCTGCCCATTGGTCTGGGTGTGGAAAGCAGTGCTAAGGCGTAGTTGAGTGTCAAAAGCATGTTTTTACCCCCTCCATACTCATGAGGTAAATTGATTATCCCGATCTGAGACGATAGTTTTCAGAACTTCATACAAACTCACCACATCGTCTACGTACCTATGTGCCAAGGTACACATCAGGCCAGACTCTTTAATTGCTAAGAAGTGAGCTGATTTCGTCAGACGATCTACCACCACCCAGATAGCATCATAACCTCCCTGATCTTTGGGTATTCCTGTGACGAAGTCCATAGAGATGTCATCCCACTTCCACTCGGGGACATCTAAAGGATGCAACAAACCACTGGGAACATGGTGTTAAGCCTTAACTTACTGACACCCTATGCATTTACCCACAAACTCTACCACTTCCCATTTCACCCCGGTCCACCAAAACTTTTCCCTCAGGCCTCGGTACATTTTTGAAACTCTTGGATGTACCGCCAAGGCTGAGCTATGGAACTCATGGAGAACTCCCTCACGCATAACCTCGGGAACAAACAACCTTCCATGAAAAAGCATCCCATATCGGCTGTCTTTTGACCATCCTTCTTGAGTGTTACCTTGATCGATATGATCCCGCATCACTTCATCCATGGAGTCCACCCACTGAGACTCTTCCACTTGCTGCAACAAGGAGGACTGAACCGTCATCTGAAGTAAACAACCTCTAACACCTTCTACCCTGGCATCCAAGTGCAAGGATTCTAATTATCCCATTACTTTCCAAGCATCAACGGATTCCAGAACCACTTTCTTATGTGGCTTCCTAATCAGGGCATCAGCTACAATGTTACCCTTACCTTTAGTGTAAGAGATCTTGAAGTCATAGTCTTGGAGGAACTCGACCCATCACTACTGCCGTAAGTTCAGGTCATGCTGAGAGAAGATATAACGCGGGCTCTTTTGATTTGAGAAGACCACAAAGCACTCCACAATGAGGTAATGTCACCAAAAATTCAGTGATAACACTACTACTGCAAGCTTCATGTCATGGGTGGCATAGTTATGCTTGTGAGGGCGCAACTGGCTAGACCCATAACATATCAAACCCTTATTTTGCATCAGTAAACACCCCAAACCAAGGACATAAGCATCACAAAACACCTCATATAACAACACTTCCTCTAGAAACCTGAGTACTGGTGCACTGAACAACTTCTCCTTCTGGTAGTCAAAAGCTTTCGGGCACTGCTCGCTCCATAGGATGACCTGGTTCTTCCTAGTCAAAGCTATCAATGGAGAACCAAATTGAGAGAAGTCCGAAACAAACCTATGATAGCAACCTTCTAACCCTAGGAAACTAAGAACTCCTGCCATGCTCTTGGGTGCTACCCAAGAAACAACTGCCTCCACCTTCGACGGGTCCACTGACACTCCATGCTAAGACACTACGTGCCCAAGGAAGTTTACTTCTTGTGTCAAGAAATTAATCTTCGACAATTTCCCGTAAATTTGGTGGTGTTTAAGGACTTCTAAGACTGCCCTGAGATGCTCAAGGTGATCTTCTTCTGATCTTGAGTAGATCAGGATGTCATCGATAAACCCAACGACGAACTAGTCCAGAAACTCTCGAAAGACAAAGTTCATAAGTCCCATGAACACATCTGGTGCATTCGTAAGTCCAAACGGTATCACTACAAACTCGAAGTGCCCATACCTGCACCTGAAAGCCGTCATAGAGATGTCACTGTCCTTTACCCTCAGCTAATGATAACCATATCGTAGATCAATCTATGAAAACCAAACTTCTCCACTCAGTTGGTCGAAGAGATCATCTATCCTTGGAAGGGGGTAACAGTGCTTGCTAGTTACCTTATTCAACCTTTGGTAGTCTATGCATAACATGAGAGCACCATCTGCCTTCTTCCTGAACAAAACTAGAGCACCCCACGGTGAAATGCTAGGTCGAACAAAACCCTTATCCATTAGGTCGTCAATCTTAATCCACAACTCTCGCAACTCTGAAGGATCCATCCGATAATGGCACATCAAAATCAGACGAGCACCAGGCTATAAGTCTATCACGAACTCAACGTCACCTCAGGGGGGTAGAGTCACAACCTCTTCGGGAAAAACAATGAGGAACTCCCCAAAAACCTATGGGATATCCACCATCTCTATATCAGCTGGAATCACTGATAACCCACCTAACAAGGAAAGGAGAGGCTCCACACTCCCACTTCCCACTTGATAGATCCTATCTCCAAGAAAAGCTACACATTTCCCATCCACGTCGGAGATCACAACCCTTCTTCAGAAGTAGTCGATAACGACACTAATGGAAAACAACCAATCGATGCCTTGGATGACATCGTATGGTTGCATCTATAACAGAAGAAGGTCCCCAGTTGATCGATGTGTTCCCAACGTCAGTCCACATCCCCGACAAACACAAGATACGGTGGTCTGACCTACAACTGGTGTACTCATCACTAGTAGTACAGAATGTCTCTATATGTCTTGTCCCAAGGCATGGGCTAGACCAGGTTCAATAAAGGAGTGTGAAGCTCCCGAATCGAACAAAGTAGAAACAAGAGTGCTGAACAAACAAATAATACCCCGCACCACCTCTAGTCCAGATGTAGCTACCAACTCTACTGCGTGAAACTTTCCATGCCCAGCTCATCTGCCTCTCTGATGTCATCCACCTCCTCGACCATGCCTTGGTCGAGGTCCCTGAGGATCACCCTAAGGTCAGCCTCCTACCGCAAAGTCTACCCTCAGAGGAACATTTTCCTTGTGCTGTTGGAAGGGCTTCACTGATAGCTGGTGCGGGTGAGGTGGGCGCTGAACCTGCCCACCTCCACCATACTGAGCTCAGGTCGGGCACCGACTCTTAATGTGCCCGAAAACTCCACAAGAAAAACACTTCAGTCTTGGGATCGTGAAAAATGGACAAGGACCTAAAGATCTGAACTAGAACTGCTGGGGCCTTCTTCCCACTGGCCTAAAACTGGAAGGTACCATTGCAGGAGACCTACTGCAAACTGACCTCCCCTTCGATGAGCCCGGCTGGATCCCCTCTCATGGTGCGCCTCCCAGCGATTTCATCCTCTATACAACCTATGACTTCTTTTGTACAGCCAAGTACGACGGAAGGGTGAAGGGGGTGACAACATACTGGAGCAAAGGATGAAGTTCCTCCTCCAAACATCTCGCCCGAGACTCATCATCTGGAAAGAGATCCAGAGCAAAGTGTAGGAGATCTTTGAACTTGATCCCCAACTCTCATACTGACATACTCCCCGCTGAAGGGAGAGTAACTCCTTCTGCCTCTCCTCCTTATTCATGGAAGAAAGGAATTCCTCTCGGAATTCTTTCTCAAAGTCAGCCCATGTAACGTCTGCCTCTATCCTCTCTCCGAGGTAGAGAGTCCACCACTATCGTGCTGCAACTCTCAGCTTAATGACTGCTAGGGGAACCCAATACTCCCTCAGAGCATGGATCAAGGTAAAAGCAATCCCTAGCTCCTCAAGCCACCCCTCTGTCTCCATATCCAAAGTACTACCCTCATACTTCTTAAGGGTTCACCGTTGGAAAGAAAGGAGAGTCTTCTGCCACTGGCTATCTTCCTCCTCTCGGTCAATCCTAAACTGATCGACCACCTATATATACTGGGCCTCATCCGTCTGAGTCACCCAGGGATGACGTCCAGGTGCCGTAGTTTTACGGTAAGCAAGGATCGCCAAATCCCAAGTAGCAAGGAATTTCTCAAGGTTTTATTTTATCATTTTATTCAATTTTATTCCCAGAACACCCAAATCAAGTAAAACACAATCATGATGATGCATGTACCTTCCATAGGGTCTCTACACTGCAATCAATGTAGTCTCACTTGGTCGTTCGGTAGGCTCAGAGTCCTTGCATCAGATCATAGGGGGGCCTAAAATCCCGTGTCTTAGTCGGTCTTCCCTGGCCTATGTCACACACCAAGATTAACGAACACGGTTTCCCTACCATCCCATGCAATCCACACTGTGCCTAACTCTAGACTCCATCCTATCTCTCACCCATCACCTCTAATACCATTCTGTCACGACCCCTCCCCCCAAAGATTCCCCTCCTGAGATGGAAATGGTGAAGGGAGATAATGACCCCCGAGTCCCGCCTTCAGTAGGCCCCGGGGTGACGACTAGCACCAAGGGTATGAGTTTTCACAAATATAGTAGGCATTACCCTTTTTATTATTTAAGATCGGGAAATAGGATGATTCAAACACCAAAAGAAAAAGATTGGAAAGATACGTAATTAAACCCAAACCAATCCCACATGCATGTTTAAATAGTTCTGAAACAAGGTACGAGTACATGAAAGCTCAAAAGTACAATACCAAAGAAACAAGAGTACAGAAACCACAACAACTCCAACTGTCCCGACTAGTAGGGTCCCGCACGACCCTGGTAGTCCTCTTGGAAACCTGAAAGTAAACATAGGGTGAGCATACAAGTATACTCAGTAGGGAAACCTAATGCTCTCGTGCACAAGTGGGGAGACATCCAAATGTCCCGTGAGAACAATAGAATAAACCTAGCAAGGAATTATTTACACCCAACCTCACCAACCACACTCACCAAAAACACAACCACAACAGGTAGTAGTATATAAGAATAATAGTATTGGGTACCCTGCACCATTTCCCACTAGTTAGATACTCTTCCAAATGGAGAACTTCCCGATGCTACCATACTCTTCCCACCCACAAAAAACTGGGCCTCAAGAACCACATATCCCATCCGCACACACCTGGGCCTCACAACCACCTATCCCGCCTGTACACACCTGGGCCTCATCCCGAAGATTCTTGGGAAAACAGTAAAACCTACATGAAGATTCTTGGGCTAAAACCACCCCAATCGAAACCTACTCGAAGAGTCTTGGGTGTAAGGTCGCCTCATGCCATCACAGCCTATGGAAGAAGGAGCAGGAATGGGCTAGTAACTAAGGAAAAAACACCCTCTCCCGTGAAATGGGAGTGTTCGGCACTAAGTTCTCAACATGGGTGGGGTGGATAAAACACAAAAGATATAGATGCATATATGTATACCAAACACACATCCCAACCTATGGCTTCTAGACAGATAAACTGAGCACGTCCCTCGGCACTGCTACTACGAAGAATGCATACAACAAACAACCCCAACCCCATTTAGGTTTCATGTTTCAATGGAGTTAGTTTATTAGTTCCTTAACTACTGGGAAATCAACCGCAACCATCCGTATCAATCATTCGTAAAACATATCCCTGTCATCCACAAATCAATTTAGGAAAACAAAGGAAACAAAAGAAGTCCCTTCTTATTGACCAAAAAACCCCATTGATTATTATTTCCATTACTTTACCAAGTACCACCATTCATTAAATCTTCCACTTTTTATTTATTATTCACAACCCATAGTTCGTTAAAATTCAAGCCCATCCATGTAGCCCTAATTCCAACAACCATAACCACAACCACAACATACATCATCACCCCTTGATACCATTTATCGTAGCCCCGCTACTCATCACTAACATAGAATCACACCAAACCACAACCAAGACAACTGCAACGCCACTACTCACTCGATCCACAAAAACCCACAAAAACACCCCCATCACATGCCACGTATCCAAAACAACACCCACGTGTTCATTATTCCATTTTGTTCAATTGGGGTGATCACAAAAGGGTTCCATATTTTCATTTAATCACCCAACATTACATGATTAACCAAATTCCACATTCAACAAAGTTCCATTCACAAAAATAGTCTAAAAAGATAAGGAAACATTTAATTGTGCAAGAAAAGTCCCTCAACGACCATGATTTTCAATAGGCATAAGCCTATTTAATTCACAACATAATATCACATGATATAAAGATAAACATAACAACTTCCCTGTCCCTGTTCTATAACCAGTTATTATCTTTGTTTAATGGTTCAGCCGTTTCTCATGAAAAAAAGAGGATACCCACCCCGCATGATGCAAAATTTAGAGAGACTATGTTAAGATCCCAACCTCAACAGGTTCTGATAACAAATTTCCCCCGGATCAATATTTAGAAGACGTCCGTCGACATCCGTCACTTCTGGAAAAAATCGGAAAAACCTCCTCGGGTTGAAGATGGGAAGGAAAGGTCAAATTGAAAGCAAAAAATCTAAGCTCATAAGTTCCGCCTCGTCGTTAAGATCCTGTGGCTGCTGACAGATCATAAATACGAGCTCAGACGAAGATGTTATGGAAGAAAAAGATCATTCGAGTCCCTTGGGAGAGCTCTACTCAGAGGAATGTGGAGGAGAGGAGTGAGTTGAAAAGGAGGAGAGGACCCCTCCTTTTATAGGCGTGAAAAACAAAAGTACACGGAATTTACTTTATGGTACAGGATGTGTACTCGTCCATTTCACACAATCACTACACAGCTTCAAACACGGCCTTCATCGTGGTACGCCGCCATTGACTGGTCAACACACGGTTTGAGGGTAACACGTACGCGGGGAGGGACTACACTTCGTGTAGTATATTCTACATGGAGTGTACTCATTTATTTCACATGGCAAGGACAAGTCTCCAACATGACACATGACTATTGACTGGTTAATACACGGTTTGAGGGTAACGTGTACGCAGGGAGGGACTACACGGCGTGTAGTATGTGGTACACGGCATATACCCATTTATTTCACACGGCAAGGACACGACCTTCAACACGGGGTATACCCAGCGAGGGGGTACATGGCATGTACTCACACTATACGGCGTGTAGTTTCAAAATTCTGAAAAGTGTGGGAAAAGTTTATTTTACCCTCCAGAACACTTCACGACCCTCTTTTTGACAAACGAATGGGCCGGAGAGGTCCGGGCCATTATAGAGGCTGTAGTGAGGATTCTACTAAGTAAAAAAACACAAATTACCTATGTATAAATAAATCATTTTAGGTTTATTGGACTATGTTCGAGATTATGCTGGATATTAGTAACTCGTGATTTGTAGGAGCAGTTTGGTTTTGGTGGCTATTGTGATGATTTCCTCCTCAGTACATGTAGTTTGCTTTTTATTGTATTAGTACAATATGAAATTACATATATGAACTTGTGTTATTTTTTATATCTAACAAGGTGTTTATTATAATATATATATTATATATATCAAAAAAATTTCTCTAAGAGGGTAATGCCTAACATATGATTTCTTATTATACTTTATGCTAGTAACCATCCCATGGGCTATTGGGAGTGGGACTTGGGAAGTCACCATCTCCCATATCTCATTTTCTACCAAGGAGGGGAACTCTTAAGGGGGTGGGTTTGTGATAATAATATATAAAATGGTATTTTTTTCAATCCATACATAATTTACCCATATCAACATGTCACTATGTACACTAATATCGACTCAATTGTGAAATAAAGGTAAACAAAGAATGGGGATCTTCCAATAATTGGTTATAATTATTGTAATTTGCAGTTAACCCAAATTATGGGTATAAAACCAAAAATAAGTCAAAAAGTGACATAAATTCAAATTTACTATTGTTTGAAAAATATTTATTCTATATTTTAAATCACATTTAAAGAATCTACCCCTGATAATGGGAATTCTTGATTATTAGTTAGCATTTTAAACCTTGTACTAAATGATGTAAGATGAATATCTAGATAAATTGTCCTATAATTGAAAAAATATTCCGAATAATATTTTAATAATTACAAATAATTAATTCAAGTAGACGTTTAATATGATACATTCATAAAATATGATGGGTTAATTTTTAAGGAGATCATTGTTTTTATAAGAAAAAATAGTATTTGAAGATCTTTATAAAATTTATAAAAATAATATTTATTGAAGGAAAGGTAAATTTCTTATTTATTTTAAAAATAATTTTTTTATGAAATCCCCCATTTGGGAAACTATGAATGTATAAGAATTAGTAAGCTCCTTCCACCTAATTTACCTAGTTTTTACGAAAAAACTAATGAAAATCATAATGTGGGTTATGTTTGTATCATTGACTTATAACTCATTCATGACATGGTAGAATTATGTGAAAATTATATATGACTTCATATGGGAAAACCATGGTATACCTAATTAGATAATGTTTGAGTTATTAAAACAAAAATATAATAGTTTTAACATGGTTACTACTATGATAAGTGTAGAATGGTCGACACTATTTATGTTACACTACCCATGAAATTCATATAACATATCATAACACCTAAGCATGTCTATGAAATCCAAAAAATTGATTTCATTAATAGGGATATTTTCTACACAATTTAACCTTCAAAAGTAATGAATTGAGTCATATTTAATAAACCTTGAAAAATAATTTTCTTATAAGGATGAGTATAACATGATCACACAATTTATACATTTTGAAACCGATTAGTTTAAAAAAATTATCATAGGTTAAAGTAATTGTTTAAAAAATTTATATATCTCTTATAATTGATATAACAAGTTTCCCACTAGATATATTAATATAAATTTTTGATAACAACATTTTATTATTTCAAAATAATTTTGATGATTTATTTCTTTGTTTGGAATAACCCATTGTATGCGTTACCCATAAATTTACAAATAATTCACTAAAGGGATGATGAATCCCTATCATAATGATTGGTGTTATTTAAAAATGGTGAAATCTTTAGGGAATACTGACATTCCAACTGAACAGTCCCTATAATAATCAAATAATAATTACATTTCCACTCAAAACCCATAATCCATGAAAAAAGACATCCCTTTATAAAACCAAAAAAAACCTAACTAAAACCCAAAGAATAATTTTATAAGTTTTAAGCTATACTAGTATTAGAATATAGTAAAAAATATAGTAAACATGAGTGGTGTTAAATTAAATCTCTTAATAATAAAACCGTATTCGAATAATTGTTCCATTAATCATTACCAAAACTTCTAGTAAGATGGTAGGAAATCATATCATATGTGTTCTCTAACCCAAACCAAAAAAACCCATGTAATGTCCCAATATAGAAATATGTTTTTCTCCATTAATTAAATAGTATGGTTCATACCATGTGATACATGCAACATCAAAATAAAATGATGTGTTATGATTTTATTGATATAGAATATTATAATTAAAAACAAAAAGTAAAACATTTTGAGGCCACAATATGAAACAACAAGATGAAAAGAACCAATAGAAGAATTTAATATATATATATATACACACACAAAGAAATATAACAATTTTCATCATAGTTCTACAAGAATATTTTCACCCCAACTTAAGCTATGGAAAAAATGAAATGGATTAAGAAGATAATATTTATGATGAGAGAGTAGTAAATGAATAAATTTTAGTAAATCAAGTAAGGCTATATATAGGAAAATAATATGATTTATATATATATATATAAATTGGAATTATGTTAATAATATATATATATTAATTATATATATAATCATTAGGGATATTTATATAAAATTGTTATTTGATTGTCTAGAAAAAAATGAATATAACATAATCCACAACGCTCATATAATTATTAATTTATATAAAAGATATTAAAATTAATAATTGTAAAAAATTGTTATTTTTTATTTAATTTTTTATAAATGATAGAAATTTAATTTTTAATATTTTATTTATGTTTTGTTTTAATCTTTTTAAAATTACCTTTGGGAAAATTTTTGGGATATTTCTCAAATAGTTGATTTTTAATTGAATAGTGATAATTTTGATTTCACAAAAACTATCATTTCTTCATCAATAAAAATTCCCATTATATTTTTTATTGGAAATTAAAGAAAAAATAGTCCCATTTTATTCATATTAAACTAATTAATTAAATATGTACAGACATTATACCTGATTGTTGTATAAAATCATTTTTATGCTAATACCAGATGATTTTCTAAAAACTAATTTTCATTTGTAACATCAATTATATTAAATTTAATATTTATGAATTTTATAAATGTAATTTTATGAAATAAATTCCATATTTGGAATCAAAATATTCAAATTATGATAGAATTTCAGTTTCATTTTTTGACATATTGAATAGTAATAAGTGGATATATTTATCACCACATTGAAAGGTAAAATAAGGTGTGTTTGTTAAATTATAGGATAAAACTTTATATTATTAAAAAATTCATATTTAATTTAGTTTATGAGGTTACTATTGATATTACTTTTTATTATCTTCACTAATAGTTAATTACATTTGCACAAGCTATATATGTGTCGTCCCTTATATATTAATAAAACTATATTTTTAAGAAATGTCACGTTTTCTAACTTAAAATAATTTCATGATAAATATATATAAATAACTCTTAAACGGATGAATATAGATAATTATATTTAATGTGAACAAATTAAATTTATGTTTTTATGATTTTTTATATTTTCTTGATGATATAAATACCTAACATGCTAACGCATCCCTGATGTAGAGCATGAGCAAGAAGATAAAAAATCAATATAATTGTTTTTTGAAATGTTAAAAGTTATTTTTCAAAAAGATTAAACTTTATAGATTTTTATTGAGAAAAAAATGTATTAAAATTTTTAAACACTAAAATTATTACTCCATTGTTATATTTCTGTATTAAAATTAAAATTACATGAATGGTTTTGAAAATGATAGTACATATATTTAATTTTAAATTATATATTATAACATTAATTAGAAATCATAAAAAACACCATCATGAATAAATACGATTTTAAAATAGTCCAAAAAAACCTATTGTAAATTTTTTAAACAAGTTTATATTTTGAATGTAAAATATTGATCATTAAATTCTATGTTCTAAAGAGTACACATTTGATTTTTTCCTAATGAAGGGAACTTAATATACCCCTGCAATGAAACATAGGTTTTTGGATTCCCTAGAAGTTAATACTAAAATCCCTCTTGATCTATATAATACCACATTACCATTTACAGAGAGTATCAGATTTAACTTCTCTTGAAGCCATACTCTCAATCCAAATGTAGTTTTTTGAGGACCATGGTAAGGGTTTTTGACCCACATTCAGCTTTAAATGTTACATTTCATTAACATGAAATCATATGAAAAATTAATTTATTTTTCTTCAATATAATCAATAATTTTATATTTTAATTAATTTGACCAATTTATGAATTGGTATCCCATGATACCTCTCAAAACCCTCATTAATAACTAGTCATTATTTTTGAATTTGGTATTTTCAAAGATAATATTCTATTACAATTATTCTGTAATTTTTTTATTAATTAATATTAAAATAAAAATGTAATCCTAAACAATTTTTTTATGTATAAATTATTTTATTTTATAAATATACCATATATTTTTGTTATCTTAATTTTAACATAATCAAAAAATATACCCCACACTGGTGGTTTTATGCAACCTACATGAATGATGAGGTTTTCATAAATATAAGTATCTCATGGGTATTTTTTAATTTTTTTATTATTATTGAATATATAAATTAAATAAAATTAATTTTATGAGTATGATTATTTAATGGTAATGTGACTATTATAATAGTGTTATTAAAAACAAAAAATCAGGGAAATTTCTAAATATTAAAAATAAATTTTTCAGGATGTTTTTCTCAGTGGTACCAGTTTGGTACCCTATTGAACCAATATAATTATAGAGTGATATGGAACTTATACCCTTACTATTATAGATATTATGAAACCATTTTAAAATAAACATTTAAAAATTTTAATATCTAATACATGTTTGGAAACTGTGTACAAAATGATCTAAAAACGAATGATGTGAAATATACCGATTTTTTAAATGTTGAAAAAATGATAAAATGAGAATATAGAATGGTAATAAAAATGAAATATTCTCTACGTATAGTATAAAATTATTATAATATTGTTATTCAATAACATATTGTATGTAAAATAATATCCATGGATCAAGGTAAGGGTTTAATTAACTCAATTTCATTTCATGGTTTACAATAATTCTACATTGACTAATTTATCCATTGATTGTGTGTGTATTGACCTTTTATTAGCTTATATTGTATGTAAAATTTTTTTACGTGCATTTAATTTTTTTTATAGGCAATCACTCCATTAATTAATTATCACATCAATGTTGTGATCATTCTATGGGTTTCTCATCTCCAATTCCATCCAAGAGACACATTTCATATCACTCACCATGTTCTCTTTTATTTGGTGTAATTAATTTACCAGGAATATATTTTTGAAATAATATTGATTATAATTCATGGTATTTTTTAATCCTTGCCATGTTATACACTTTTATGTCCTTTGATTCTAACATTACTAAATCTATAATTGTTTTTGTTTCAATATCACATTAAATTAAGTATTAATATGCATGAATATTTTTGAGGAGGGGGGTTGTAATATATTGTATATATCACATAAACAACACATATGTTATATTTTAATTTTTTCAATATGGGGTTTATAAGTATTATTTTTATTCTTCCACACTTGGGTTGTCAATTCCCCCAAATTATTACTGTGAAAAAAACTGAGCTTATTTATATTTTTTGGTTATAAAATAATTTCATCCATTCCCATATTATTTTTTTCAAGAATTAAGTGTTATATAATTTAACGATTTAAAAAGTAAATTTTTGGTAAAAATTATTTTTATTTTAGAAATTAAAATCAATCTTTTTAATGTTTCCATAAAATTTCATATTTGAATTTCATTACATTAGTTAGAAGAAAATATATTTTTAATCATTTTAAGCTTGAAAAATATTTTCCACCATCATGACCATTATTCATGATTTATATTCTTCTATAGTTTTAATGGATTTGAAAATAATATCTATCCACACTATTCAATGAATTTTTCTGAGGAAATAATATTTATTTTAATAAAAGTTTTAAAAAGGTATTTCAGTCCTCTTTGGTAATGTTTCCACTTCCGCATACCATTTTTATATATAAATATTGTTTTAATGGAATTATTAAAAAATAATAAATTATGTTTTGGATGTAATTTATAAATTTTCTTTTCAAACAATGTATCCAATTCATTAAGTGATTATTTTTTTGAAAATTTCACTTCTATTTTCCTCTATACATTCCATATTAATATATATTAATACCATGCATTCATTTTTATGAATTTATAGTAATTATCATTTTAGTTTTCATTATTTTCAGGGATAAATTCGATATCATTTACGGTATTGACTTAACCATATTTTATGTACCCTATACAGTTTAAACAAACCATTTTGTATTAGTTAGATTTTGTTGGCGGATTACCATTAATGGTATCTCATTTATTTATTCTGAAAAATAAAAAATTATTATACATGTAAGTTATATAAAAATTATTATTGATCACTATGGTTGGATGGATTTGTACTGGGAAAACATTCACATTTATTAAGCTCATTCGAAAATACAAATTTTTGTTATTAATCGATTTTGATTATATATTTAATGTGTAGGAATAGTAGTTTACTTTAAACTAACATGACCAATAATTTTCAGTTTTCATACAATGTATAAATTTATTTATACATGATTTATTCATACAAAAATGTGTCGATATTTATTCATCCATTATTTAATTGAAAATGTCCATAAATTAATTATTATATAAGAAGGTTATAGATGTTCACAGGCTATGAACAGAACCTTGAGGTACAATAGCATTAAGAATAAACCTATTTCCTATGGTCTAGATACATCATATTACTAGGCATAGATGATGGAACACTATTAGGTTTTGGGTGATGGTAATCATTGAGGATTCTTCTCATGAAATTTTCACTTAGTGATCTAATTTAGATGAGATCATGTGGACCAAACAGCCTATTAAGACCCAAAATTTCTTTGGATTCATTTGTACATACAATATTTTAATAGATGTAACGACCTCCTAACTTGAGATTTTTATTAATGTATACTATTTGATCACATACTTTGATGTAAGGGAAAAAATATGGAAATAATGTCGTTGCGAGGTAGCTTGTATTGGGTGCATCATTAGTATTATGAAATTGATTTAATAATCAAGATAAAATTTATTTCATTCAATTGAAAGAGATATCTCTATCATAGTTTAATAGTAAGGTGGTACATTGAATAAATCTAGGGTTTTTGTAAAACAAGTCTATCTGTAATGTCATGAAATAATAATGAAAGAATGGATAGTGAAAAAAAGTGTGAGAACTATTATATGTTATATCCTGAGAAAAATATATTATATTACACAAAATTTTTAGGTAGTAAGGATATTATTTATATGTATTATTCTTATCTCCATAGAGGCCATGATGGGTTGCCAGACTCTACCCCTAGTATATGAATTGTATTCACTACTATTGAGATAAGGGCCTACAAGCTCGCAGACAATAACATATTCAAAAGTTTCTAATATTCTGATGAATAATTGTTTTGGAAATACTTGGAACCACAATGGGGTTCATGATATCATTGAGGATATATGATAGTGAAGGAATAAATAAATTCATATTATTCGAGTTTAGATTTATTGGAATTTAAATTATTTATTAAATATATTTAAATATTTTAATATAAATAAATAGAAAAATACTAAATGAAAAAATATTATTCAGGGTTCGTTTACAATTTTCTATAATGATGAAATGAGTTAATCACATAGTTTTATTGAATACTATTTTAATTATATTATTGGATAGCGATTAAAAAATTTAAATAATATTTACAACATAGTAAAGAAGTCATAAAATTACATTGAAAGTGAGTATTAAATATTTGGGGTTGAGGACCCTTTCGTGGGACTTTTAGTTCCTCACTATATAATGAAGGTGATGGTTTCACATGGATTACTATTAATTATGCATGAAATCAGTGTCTCTTGCCCATCTTCTATATTCTAGAGAGAGAATCCCTATTTCAAAGAAACCAGACCAAGATCCCTTTAATGGATTGAAGAAAAATCAATATAATGTTCTTCACGATGAATAAGATGCACTTATAATTCAATTATCGACATATCTATATGCATTAAAAACATGTTTTCAGTATTTTGATGGGTTCTAATTCAGATCCTTGAAGAAATTATCATTGTATATTAACATATGTTGAGCATAGATTTAGGTCAAATTATTTATTCATATTTTTATAATTTGTTCTCAAAATTAATCACATAGTATATTTAGCATGTTACCATGGATATTCATAACTGGTTATGATATATTTACATTGATTACTAGTAAAATTTAAAATCACAAGACCATTGTATTCCACTACGTACCATGATATCATCTGAACGGTTAATCCTTTCTTTCACCCGAGGAATGCATTAGAAATAATAGATGATAGGTGGGCCCCAATAATAGATAACACATCAAGGCATTAGTAGGTCTCAGGAGACAAACAATCACTGTTATTTGGTGTATTAATTTAATTATGCTTGGGTAATCATCCTTGATGGTAAGATTATGATGTCTATAATTATGACTTTCTTCATTATGAAATGGGCTATTATTACAGTTGTGTCTATTTTTATTTCTAAAACATTTTTATGTACATTCTGCATTCATGATATTTGTCGTATGGTATATTTAATTATCATTTATACTTGCATAATATTCATGGATCATATATTTTTTGATAGCTTCCATTATACACAAGAACTTATTATGAATTTTATCTCACCCTATTTCATATGTTTCTTTTGGCTTGGTTATAAAGAAGAAAAATATGAATGATTTTTCTAAATGAGTATTTTGGTTGTAGAATTTTGTTGTAGGAGTTGAAGACATATTATGGAATATAAGAAACTCAGTATAGTGGAAAAAATTTATATTGGTTAAGAAATATATAGGATTTGTATGTAATTATTTCCCAAATTCTATAAATATCTAGACAAAAAAATGAATTTATTATGGTTATAAATCAACCATTTAATTGATTTTGTAGTTATGGTAGGTCCAAATTGCGTCACTTATGTTGGTATCAAAACTAATTTGTAATGAATAAGTTTCTAGTAATAAATTATCATGTGTGGGTCTGGGTTGCTATAGTTGGTATTAAATCAGGCTTTAGATGACACTTGAATTTTGGAAGACATCAAATGATGATAATTTAATATTTTTAGGTACCATTATAGGTTAGTAAGCACAATATTGATAATATGATTAAAATTATATATATTCTATTGAGGTTTTGTGTAATGGAGTTTTATACTAATTAAGATTTTTTGGTTTTCGATTCATGATCAAATGTTTTCTACAGATGAGGTAACACCTATAAATTTTTTTAACTTAAAAAAATGTTAACTGAGGTATGGGGTTTCCTAAAATACCTATTTATTCCGATTCAGAAAAAATTATTCAAAAATATTTTTTCATTTGAATAACTGAAATTCTAGGTATGGTTACATGGTTCCATATGTTGAAATTTGAACATGGTCACCATTTAAGAGTGTGAATTAAATTTTAAATCAATCACTATAAATAAAAATTGATTCTTTTTTGGATCAAAATCATGGTTATTAATTAGATAATATGGAATCCACATATTTTATTTGATATTTCATCATCTTTTGGCTTTCCCATTATGATTGACTAAACCAATGAGTTGGAAAGAATTGTTAAAAATAACAGGATATTAGATGAAGTTGATCTCAGTTATAAATTAGATTCTCAAATTTTTCATGCTACATTAGAAGATGAAATAATTTAATAGATCAAATATGTGAAGGTGCCTCACTTTAGTATAAATTATCATTCTATTGGAAATATTAAGGATTAATTATTTAAGAATGATGTTTGTTCATTTTTTCCATCAAAGGGTAATAAAAAAATATATCAAAATTATCAAAAACATTTAGGGATGGTTCTCCCACTTCTTATACAGAAAGGATCTCAAAATGAAGTCACACTACCATTCAATTGAAGGAAATTGGTGGTAAATGGTCAGATAATGTTGAAATTGATCATGTTTAAGAATTAGGGCAAGAGAGTGTTACTAAGGAATATCATCTAAAGGTTTTCTTATATTAATTATATCATGATGTTAGTAAGGAGGATGATCTTATTGCTACTATTGGATTTGTTCACGAGATATAGAGGCTTTAGGTTTTGTTGATCGATTCTATGGAATGTTAGGATGGAAGTCATATAGTAATGGAATAAGATATTTATATGGGATAGGAGGATGACTCTAAAAAACTCTATCTATAAGGAACTCTATATGGACTCTTGGAGAGTTAGATTATTTGATACAATCCACTAATATGGTTTCTAGTGATTTTCCTTTTGTAGGTACGTAGATCATGGGGAACTCAATAGATAATGGATTCTAAATAGTATTGATCGAAATTAGGCAAACATGGAAAAAGATAAATCATAAGGGAAAAGATCATATTATGAAACCACTAAAATTGGCATGGAAGTGGTGAATAAAGTGTTTTATTCTATTCCAAAGAGGAATTCAAGTATAAGATCAGACTACTCACATTTAAATCCCACCCTGAACAATATATCTCTTTCAAGAAAGAGAAAATCTGAAGGTAATTACATTGGTTATTTGGATGGTGAATCTGACTCATATTTTGATAATTATAATCATTTTGATTTTCATTTTTGAAGCTCATTTTAACCTTTTTGGTTTTTGAATTTCAGATGATGTTCTTGTATAACCCCATTCGCAACCTCTTATATTTTAATTCTCTTTGTTAATATTTATTTTCCATGAGTTTAAAAAAAATTATGTTTCAAATTAAGGGATAATAGAGTATTTTATATCATATTTATTTATATTATTTAACAAAAAATTATAGAGTGAAATTTTAGTATAATATTTTATGGTGGTTATATAATAGGGTGATTCATTTTTTTGGGGAAAAGAGTAGTATATTTTATCAAATATATGTCTAGAGCATAACACTTTTTATTCTGTGACATTATGAGTAAAAAACATTATTTAGAGATAAATTATACATTTATTTAGGAAGAATAATTCATCAATCTTTTTATTTTTTGATTTTTTTAATCAAGTGTATTTTGAAATGTTATATGGTTTAGTTTTTTGGGAAATGGTTTAAGTGGAACATTAAGTGAAATGAATATTAATATATTACTTCCCTAAATGATGTTTTATTCATATTTTTTATTAAATTTTCTAATTATAACCATTTAGATTTTAGGTAAGAAGAATAATATTTCATCATTTTATGGATATTATATTCAGTTGAAAGTTGAATTTAGTGATTCAGGCATAAAATAATCAACTTGATTGTTTATTATATAGATTATGTGATGAATCATAACTGAAAACTATCTAAACCATAAATTAAGGATGAAATTCACCTTATTTATTGAAATAAAATCGATTAATGATATTTATTTTCAATATTTATTACAATTAAAATATAATATCTCAAATCTATATAGTATTTTTTTGAAATTAACACTCAACTATGAAAGTAAGAATTCAAAAACTCATATACAAGTATGATTCTTGTAGAGGTATATCATTTTATTAAATAATAAGTTTACTCATCATTATGTAACATTGAAACTTCATTATGATATATATAAAAACAATTATTATTTAAACATAATATTTTTTTGGAGAAATGAACTGAAATTGAGAGGTCGCAATTTTTATGAGAGGGGGAAAATGTAACACCCCAATATTTCAATATTTATTTTTTAATTAAATGAATATCATGTTTTATATCTAATCATACATGAAACATCAAACTAAAATGATCTCCAATTCATTTATAGATATAAAATTTTACAATGAAACGTTAATGAAAATACATTATGAGGTTCAAATATAAAATAAATGAAGAAAAGTATAGGTGGATTAATTTCCCATATATATAAAAATTCAATAATCCAAAAATCAATATCCATAAGGCTCATAGTGAATATTGTGATATAAAATGAAACTACCATAATAGGGAAAATAATTAAGAAAGTAATAGACATTTTTAGGAGAAGTAAATAAATAAATTTTAGTGAATCATCCAAGGATATATATATATGTATATTTGAATTGGATATATTTATTATATATATTATTGTGGTAATACATTTATTTTATTTATATATCAATAAGAAATATATCTACTAGGTTTTTAATTATTATTTTTTATAATATTATGATATAAAATTGAATATATTATAATTAAACACTGATATAATATTTAATTTATATGAACTATATTGTGGAAACATGATATTTTAAAAGGTTATTTTTCTATAAAAGGGGGGTTTCAATATATTTTCGAAAATAATATATTTGTAAATATTTTAATTTGATAAAAAATTATTTCATTTTTGGTACCCCTATTTCAATAATAGCTTACGGTGGATTTTTGGATTTTATAGAAATATTTGATTTTTGATTGAATAGTGAAATTACATGACATTATAAAAAATAACATTTTTTCCTTAAATAAATAACGTTAAAAGTAATTTTTTTATTTGGATATAAATTTAAATTCTCCCCTTCTAAATAATGTCAAGAATTAACTTGGCAGGACCACTAACCAGGAACATGAACCGATATGTGAGATGGCCTCAAGGGTGTTCCCAATCCTCCATGGTAGAAAAATTGTGTTGTGAATCAAAATTAACTAAATTATGTATTATTTTTCAAAAAATAAAATAAAAATAAATAAATAAGAAAAAAATAGAATAATTAATTGGTAGTGGAAAGGAAATAAAAAAATAAAAAAACAACCAGGTTACCTGATGTGGCACCCCCAACCATCAATCAATGCTCTCTACGTGAGTGATTATATATGGTAAACCATTAAGATTAGAAATGATAAAGAATTTATATGTGAGATTTGAAAATCCCAATACAGATTCCCAAAGAGAAACTAATACATACTAATTACCATTAAAAATTAAACCATTCCATGATAGTTTGAAATAAATGTATTTAAAATAAGGTTTCATTTATTTTTTAAAATAAGTTGAAAGATAATAATTATAAATAATCATTTTCTCTTTATTTTTAATAAAATAGTTTCAAAATTGTAAGACATTCAAAAACACTATTTATAAAAAAACAATTCAATGATGAATCATTTTAGGGATAATTAATCATTGAAAAATATATCACATGTGCTAGGAAAATAGAGGAAAACTAAATACATGTCTAAATATTCTAAATGAAGTGGTTCCTAGAAATGAATAAAAATTAAAATGATTTCATGAAAACATAAAAAAACAAGTGACTATAAAATAACAATCAAACTATTATCATAGGACATACCAAGACACCAAATGATGATACCATAGACTAACTCAATTTGAAACCCATTTCGGCCTATTGATGTGATCCAATGTCAATAAACAATCCATCTACTCTCAACAAGCCTCACTTGTGGAACAACCCACCATGCTTCTCCATAGGGATATTTTATATCAAATATTGACTAAATAGAAACCATTAGTCAAATCTCACCATAATTCCTTAGAACCTAAAGATTTAAAAAATATGGGAGGTGAGGAAGTAACCAAAATTACAACGTATCATACATGAAAATCGATTATTCATGAAAATCCCACCACCTTACACCATCCATGCTAATTCCCCTTATAATGGATAGTATCCATAGAAGTCACTATTTCAGGAAAAAATATAAAGGTTCCATCTTTTCCAACTCATTTATCATCACTATTTGAAATCTAATTTTTTTTAACTATTTGGGAATTTTTATGCCTCTAAAATATTATGGAAATACCTTCCAAATATCCAGAACGTCATTTATATTTTATAAATTTCATAATGAAATATTTTAGACATTAAATAGAGAAATTTTATGCTTCACATATCAAACCAATTTCATGAAACATGGTTCCTTAGTGAAAACCCATGGCCAAAGCATAAAAAATAACAGAAGAAGAAAAGAGGCTAACATAATCCATCACCTAAATTTATCATATTATATATGATTCATAATACAATAAAAACTCACATTAAAACATGAAATCTATCATTGTTTGCAAATTTATGTCTTGGATATAAAGATCCTATATGAAATCATGTCCCCATTGTTTTTGAAAATATAAATCCACTTCAAATAAGTCAATGGAAGAAATAAAAAGTATGAATAAGTCTTATATTATAAATTCCATCTTTTAGACATACACAAATACACACACACAAATACATATATATATTCACCCACTATCCCAATGTACATATTCCCATCACTATGACTGAATTTTTAAAAGTATGGTGTATATATATATTCAAATATATGTGTATGTGGGAAATATACCTTTAAAGAGACGAAATTCATCAAATTAAAAGAACAATGCAAGAAAAGTCTCAATATTGTCCTAGGAAAACCTGAATGAAATTGACAACAAAAATAATCACCCCTATCTGGTTATGGGTTAGCCTGGAGACACACACCGCATAGAAGAAAAATTAAACCATAAATATGAGAAGAAGGAGGTGGAGGTGAAGAATAAAAAATAACCAGAGAATATCACTCAAGATATTGGAGTATACAAGACAAAAATTATAATAAGAGGATGATGGTTTTTCTCTAGAAAAGGGGGATACTCAAGCATGATAGGCGATGAAGAGGGGATACGGATTAAATGTTCATGTTAATGGGGGGATGGTTGTTAGATTTTTGATTATTAATATTATGATTATTATCAAAATACATTATATTATATTGTTTTTAATTTTTATTATCATGGGTAGGACTATTGGTTTCATTGCATAATTGGAAAAATCCTACATCAAATGTGTACCTCCCCTATAAGTCCAGGTAACCCCCAGGAGAAGCTAACACTATTAATGAAATTGTGTAATGGCTGTCTAGTTAGCTATAATAAAAATAATAGCCACACTCACATGGTGTGTGTGTGATTTCTACTAACAGTGAAATGATAGTTCTCCTACACGGATAAACTCAAAATTTTAAAACATTTATCACAGTATAGTTTAGAACTAAATAATAAATCTAAAATAATTTAAATATTTTGAAATAAATTATAAGATATGGTGAGGGTGTGAGAATTATACTCATATCCCCCAAAACAACCTGAAAACATGGAAAACCCTAACTATTAACATATAAATCACCAAATAATATCATCAAAGTATTTTTGTGAACTCCAAGGCAATCCTAAACATGACATTTAGTTATTCCCAACCAAAATGCTATGATATGGATCAGGAAGGGTGATGAAAAAGGATTACCCCATCAAAAATGCTTGGAGACATGATAAATACGTGCTCCTTCTATAGTGGCCTCACCAACATATCAGGACTTTGGTTGAATAATGATTTTCAAGGATAAAGAAAACTCATGTGTGCCAAAAGTTATAGGAAATTATACATAGAACAAAAATTATCATCACTTATCATGTGAATGATTTTAAAATTTAAAAATATATTCCTCCAATAAAAGAAAATTCTCTTGATACTGTAATATGACATATGATTCCTAAAGAATCAACAAAAACACAAAAATCCTTAAAAACGCTTCCAGAAACCATAAAAACATACTAGAACCAAGAAACTGATGGAGCACAACCAAAAATTTTAAAAATAGGTTCATCTGATTAGAATATGAAGACATGATACATCTATGAGTACCCTGAACTAACATGACATAACAATACCTTCATATTCTCAACTCTTTGGTAAAGGGTGTATAACTTGGTACCATATCATGGGACACTAACCCTTGGTTGACTTAATAGACTAGTAACAGACAACACCTTTTCTATTTATCCCAACTGCTTAAATTGAAAATTTATAATCAGGAAATGATACCAACATTGTGGCATGAAATTTCTTGGAATAGATGATCACAGAACCAACCGATCATCTACAAGACATTTTCAAAGGGGAATACCCATAGAAAAAATTATTCATAATTTCTAGAAAACAATATTTACCAAAAACAATGATCCTTATACACTAATGAATTTATAATAATACCAAAAAAATGAATTGTATACAAAAAATAGAAAAAAAGGATAACTGAAATGGGTATTACTCTGATGTTGGAAACAATAAGCTTAGTTAATATCACAAAGACCTGGAAGATTCACCACTATATCAAAATATTTTGTCCAACATTTATGGATTGATCCCTGATATCATGTCAAATCTAATTCTACATTGTTATGACATGGTAATCCTATACCAAAACATCCTTTTTCAGTAATGAAACAAACAAAACCACTTTAGGGGACCATATGGGACACACCAAATATAATAGGACAACATATTATAGATGAGTGAATCAAACATTAACGAGTAGTTTTTGGGGTACAATCTATAAAATTTTGCATTAAAAAAATTATAAAATCATTACACGTAAAAAATCCACATCTAAAACATAAGAATATAATCAAGAACAGAAATACCATTTCAGTAACATGTCTGAATATAAATAAAATATAAAAGACAAGATCACAAAACCTTAAAATTTCCTTTTTGGAATCATATTTATAATGAATAGGAAAACCAAAGTAGTCGAGCACCCACCAATGGAATCCTACGAAGCCTTATATATATATATACCTACCAACATCCTTGTATACACCCTTCCAGGCATAAAAAAAACATCCCTATAACTCACACATACACATATATGTGAACAATCTTAAGGATAGAAAAAGACAAATAAATTTTCAAACCATTCCTCCATAACCAATTTTGAAGCCACCATATATCATCAATCCAAAAAAATTTAATTCTCAATATACCTATCACTCCGCATTTCTGAAAACCTGTTCAAAATACAAAAAAAAATTCCTTTCATTTTAAAAAACCCAGGTTTTCCATTCATATAATTAATAAACTATATAAATTCATGAAATTAAAATAAAAACATTGCTAAACTAAATGAGGACCACACTAAAAATAAAAATGAAATTATCCTCTCAAAATATCAAAATCCATAAAACTAAAAAGAAAAATTCTATTAGAGTGTTTGGACACAATGTTTGGAATATTTTTCACTAGCTATGTGAACCTAAAATAAGGTAAACCTAAGAATCTACATAATTAACTATTTTTTATCAAGACCATTCAAAATTATCATGAACCCATGTAATCCCTTCAAAAATACACTAAAATATTTGGATCTTCTCAACCCCCATGAATTATCAATCCAATCACTAATACTAAAAAAACAAAAAACCTTGAATAAATTCAATATCCAAGCTCATATTTTGAGACACAATCATCCTGAAAAAGATTGTAAATTCTATAATCCTTTTAAATAGGTGGTAGTATAGAACTTATACATGATTTACCACTTTAATTACAACAATACTAGCTCCAAACTAGTGAAAATATCTTGAAAATTTGATAATATTCTATTATATTTTTATACAATCCCACTCGAGTAATCCCAAATCCAAGAACCCAAATAGGTATGCAAAATTTCCAGATAGGTATTCCGGATCCTCCCTAGCTAGATACTAGTTCCAAGAAAAAATATTAACAAAATTGGGAATGATTCATCCAATGAATATCAATCAAATAAATAAACAATAATAAAATATTGTGATTAACTGGATATTGAAAACAAATAAATAGTGATATATAACTCAATGTGTCCTTTCAAATCACTTCTAAACAAAGAACACTGCTTTATCCCTTATAGATATAGAGATGAATGAACTCAAAGTAAAACAATGATAAATTATATAGGCATGAGAAATGAAATTCTCATTAGGAATGAAAAATTATAAACAATTCCAAATTACTTTTCTTTATAAAGAAAAACATTTCATACTAGTTTTAAATATATGTATTTGAAATAAAATTCTAATTTCATTTTAAAAATAAAATTCAAGTGAATAATTCCAAATTACAAGTATCCAATATTTTTAAAAAACCTTTTGTAAATAATGACTCTTTTCAAATCCCCTTTATAAGGACAAACCTGAAATAGAGAATCATATGAGTGAAAATAAAGTAGTGAAAGCATATCATAGGTGCTACCAAATTAGAGGGAAAATAATTACATTTCAACAGGTACTGAAGAATGGTATTACAGTAAAATAATTAAACTTATAATGAATTTATGAAAACATCATAAAACAAGTGAGAGTAAAATTTATTTAAATTAGTAATCATGGGATATACCTAGACTCTAATTTAGAAAACCCATGACATACATAGTTTAGAACCATATTTTTTCTTTATCAATGTGATCCAAAGTCAACAACCAATGTAGAAACTATATATTAGTCTCACTGGTGGCACATCCCAAATGGCCACTCCATGGGGATATAGTTCATCTAATCAAGACTCAATGAATCCATCTCTCAAGTATCACTATGACTCTTAGGAGCCCACTGGTTTATAAGAATTGTGAGATGAGGAAACAATCACAATTAAAAAAAATTAGTCAACAAAATCCACTATACATTCTGATCCCACCTCCAAAAACCAACCATGTAAATACCCTTAAATTAGAGAGTATCCATGGATGTCCTCCATTTAACGAAAAATTTCAAAGGATCAAATAGGTCCTCACCGTTTAAAAAAAAACCATCACCCTTTTGAAAACAATTTTTCAAACTCTTTTGAAAATTAACATGTGATTTAAATTTTTTTGGAATAAAAGCTGAAGGGATAAAACACCTTTCATATTTTTCAACATTCAAAATTAAAATATTTTAGATGTTAAATCATGCACTGGTATTCATACCCATTGAGAACACATTTTTTAAACACGCTTCATTATAAAAAAAATTCTCAAATCAAAAACCAAAAAAACTAAAACCAAAATATCATCCATCTCAGTCATTTCTCTTATTATAAGTACTTGATAAAAAACTAAAATGACCCAATAAAATAGGTAGGAAATCAATGTTTTTAATTAATGTCTATGACATAGGGACCCTACCTCTAATCTTGTCTCACTGATGATCGAAACTGGAATCCACATCAAATAAGTCCACCAAAATTAAAAAGTCTACAAAGAACATTGGTGAGGAAAACTCCCAATTTTACACTTACAAACATATAAACATACAAATATATAAGAGAGAGTTTATGGCCTAAACCATTTCGTATAAAATATCACTAACCCATTTACAAATGAACACCTAGGAATCTCTCATGGTAAATACCCTTGGGTAAATAAAGTGTTAATAAATATAAATGACCTACTAGGTAGATCTCATGGTCAATAACCCTAGGTCAATATCTATACCAAGGCTCTCATGGTCCTATTTAAATAAACATGTAAATCCCCATAGGTTTCATGGTCCAAGGCTCTCACGGTTCATTGGAAAAATAAGATGCATATCATATCAAAGAAGAACATGTAATCTATAACTATTATAGGGATAAATATTCAGAAATCATACCACATTCATTTTATATAATCAATAAAACTCTATCCTAAACAACAAAGGCATAGAATACAAGGTATTTCTAATAGGAAACCTAGACCCAGAGGTCATACATAATTAATCATGGGGGAACACACCCACGGGTTTTCCAATAAAAGAAGGTATCTAACATTACACATAAGAAACAACCATTTAGAAATAATTCATACTATTGAAGTTAAATAACAAGGTTAAATTCCAAATCATGAAATAACCCAAACATCTATATACAACACTTTAAGGTTATATAATACAATACAACACAAAAAAAGGCACAAAACACCTACCTTTATGTCAAACAATCGATATCCTCGAATATAGGGCCTTGAATTGTCCTACATCAGCGTAGAACTACAAAAAGGGTAAAAACTTATCAAAATTTAATTAATCATTATAGAAGAATAATAATGAATAAAGTCTATAAATGATTTCAAGAACACACTAGTGGGATTTTAACAAACCCCATGATGTCTCAATCAGAGGTCCAATAGAGAATCAAGAGCGGTTCAGAGTTCGTTGGTTATTCTGTCGCTCTCCTGTACCAACCAAGGGAAGAAGAAGAAGTTTCCAAAGATGATACGCTACCACACTCCAATTTATTAAATAAAAAGAAAACAGCATATCATGTTATTTAATAGTATATGTTGTGTATTAAGCTCGACTGACCCCGACATAAGTGGGTCATCTAGGTCATCATACGACCTGTACTCGGCTGTTACAAGACCAGTACATAGATTTATATAGTAACTAGGTAAATGGTGTTTAATAATAAATATATATTTTGCACATGGAAAATTTCCATTTGTTATTTTTCCTCAAAACAACCTAAACACAAGATTCTTACCTCAAAAGGAGATTTGGGTTCTTACATCTGTACTCTATAGGAGGTGTCTGCTCACATGCGATATGTGAGGGAGAGGGGAGAGGGATCATCTGATAATGTAATATATTGATGGGTTAGCTATTAGATTTGGTATATTTTTATTATTATCCATTTAATTTAATGTAATTTAATTTTTTAACATTGGATGGTTGCACGATTTGACCGCATGGTAGGCGAAACCATGAACCTCCCCTGGAAGGTTAATAAAACAAACAAGGGTAATTAATATAGTTAAATAAACTATACATTTTCTATGTGGTCTACTCTGCTAAAAATCATTAATACCCTTTCAAAACCTGCAAATATTTTCTATTAATCGTGTGCCAATGCAAAAAATGCAAAATTTTAAAAAATTTAACCCAATTTGACCCAAAACTAAAAAATGAATCCAAACAAATCAATTAATTAAAAATTAAAAACAATTAATTGTTTAGTCATGGTAGTTAATGATAATACAATTAATTTAAAATGAATCAACATTATGTATTGTTTTTTTAGGAAATTATTTTTATGCATAAATTTTTTTTTGATAAAAACTGATTTCCCTTTTGTTTCACATGCTTAAACGTAAATTAATATTTAACACTTATAGAAGTAAACTATTATAAAATGGATTCTATATTTAGAATCAATATATTCATATTATTTCATATGGTAAGTTTAATTTCAAGAAAAAAATTAATAATAACTATGGAATATATTCATATCCACAGCAAAAAAACAAAATTGAGTAGATGAGTTAAATGAAGCATTTAATAAATTAAAAATCAAAAAATTCTTCCAATAATTATAGTATGATGTTATAATACACCACGTATGTTACTATCTTCACTAATGGTATAATTTGGATCCATATGTTATGAATATTAATACCATTTCATATTAATAAGAATATATTTTTGAAAAAATAAATTTCTTTAAATTGATAGATTTTTATGATAAAGATCATGATAGAAATACTATGTTGAATAAATTTTATGATTAAATATAATAAAAATTAACTATATTTATTTTATTATTTCTTCCATTTTGGGTGATGATATAGTTACCTTGAATACTTGTTGGTCATTGATGTAGCACTTGTGAAAATTGGTGGAAAATCAAAAAAAACCTTTAAAATATTAAAATTTCTATTTTCTAATATTTTATAGTTCCATATGGTTTATATTGATCAAAATAAAAGAAATTAAATCTTTTATATAATTAAATATGAAATCTATTGTTATATAGGTGTACATAAAGTCAAAATTTAAATTAATAACTTATTAAATGAATTAAAAATAATAAATAATCGATCATGAATTATATTGATAGTATAATGTTTGATAACCTCATTTATTTCCCATTTTTGGACCACATCTAATTTTTAATTTACATTATGGACTAATAAATGTTTTTGTATTTACAAAAATAATAATGTTTTTTGGCCTATAAATATTAACATAATATAACCCATTCAGAGAAATATGGTTTTGATTTCCTCTCAATAATCTACCTAAATCCCACTCCAGAAATAAGAAACAACATCCTTAAGCAAATACTTTAATCAAATTCCACTTCTACAAAGTCCATGTGCTTAATCTAAATGTTATTTAAAATTTAGAGGTAAGAGTTTCCAACTCCCTTTCACATTTCTTAACTATGATCCCTTATCTATAATCCTTACTAAAATATAAATTAATATTTTATAATTATATCATTTAAATGTGATTATAATTTATTTTACAGGTTTATTTTGGTGGAAAACTTTTTACCTCTTAAGATACTATCTTCCATAGTTCGTTATTATATCAAAGTACCAGTTTTTCAAATATAGTCTTTTTATTTCAACTATAATTAAACTTTTTCCACTATGAATGTATTAACTCAAATATTTATTTCATATTATTATTATATGAATTAAAATTTTAAATTTTTAAAATATAACATATTTACTTTGTTATTTTTTTTAATCCTTCGAAAAACATCCCCTGTTGTTTTTTTTACACAACCTAAATGAACAATAATGTTTTCCTTAATTTATGTCTCTAATGGGTTTTATAAAAATATTATTTTATGATTGGATTTATAACAATTATTTAAATAATATTATGTTTTTTGTTTTGAATTTAAGGTGTCCATTATAAATATTAATTTAAAAGAAAACAAACAAGGCACTGTCTATCCCTAAAAAATTGGCTATTGCTGAATGTTTTTTGGATGAAACTAATTTAATATCATTTTAAACTTCCATACATCATGTTATATATGAAACTTATTCCAAAAATGTTGTGGAGTTTATTGAACCATTTAAGTATGACCATTGGCCATTATAATTGTACCATACATGTTTGGATATTATGAACAAAGTGATTCCAAATTGAAAGATAAGAACTATAAATAACTAGTAAATTAGAAAAACAAGATACTAATATGTTATAGTAAGATAACAAAATTGAAATATGTTTTGAATCAAAAATATAATTATTATAAAGAAATTTTCCATGATGGTTGTGCATTTATTATGTACTTTACGACTGGAGGTTTGATGTTTCATAACAAAATTTCTTTTCATTGGTTATATTAGATCTTTATTGTATGTGTAATTCCATGATAATGTTTTTAATTAAATATGATTAGACTATTATTTATTTCCCTATGTATTATTTGGTTTTACATTTTTTTACTCATAGTTACATCATTTTTTGATTCTCACATCAATATCATGATTCAGATGTCTAATTTTCTTCTACGAGGCATGTATCATATTGGACACCATGTTTTGTTTTTTATAGTGTACTCATATCATCATGTATATATTTTTATATAATAATTAAAGTAATTTATGTGATTTATATATCCACACAATCTTATATCATCAAATTTCCATTTAAGAAAGTGTTAATAAAATTGTACGGTTTTATGTTTCAATGTCACTTTAAATATTTTTTTCTTATTCATTCATCTTATTTAGGAAAATGATATTCACTTTTTCTATAAAACTGATCATTATTAATTCTAATCTAGATATCATTGTTTTTTATTACTATTACTTCTATCTTCTCCTCATTGGTACTTAATTTTTCTGAATGATTGTTTTTAAGAAAATCTAACCACATTTATCATTTTTGGTTTTTAACCATTATATTATGAAAACATATGTTTTATTTTCATTTAAAAATTTTGTTTTCTAAACATCAATATTAACTAAATTTGAATTTATTTTAAAATTGAATATCTATTTAAAATATGAAAAGGAATATTTTTAATGTTTCTCTACCAATTCATGTTTTAGTTTCATTACTATAGTGTGAAGAGAATATCAATTTAAAAATTTTCAACATGAATGACTTTATCTATTTTCATGACACTTATTCTTGATTTATATACAATTCCATGATTTATTATGATTAAATATATATATATATTCTCATTATTCTATGAAAATTTCAATGTAAAGTTTTTTATTATTTTTAAATGTTTTGAAATGAAATTTCACCCCATTTATGTACATAATTGTCGTCAACATTGCATTTTTATAATTATATTTATCTTATTTTCATTATTTATTATTTCAAATTATTTTAAAAATAATGTATGATGTTTTTATTTACACATAAAATATTTTTTTGATGTGATTTTTATATTCATTTTTATAATAATTTTATATATTTTTCTTGATAAAATCTTTTTAAAATTGTCTGTTCCATTTTCAAAAAATTTAAAGGGAATTTTCTTTAGTAACACAATTTCTTTATAATAAATTTATGTTCTTAATAATTTAAATGTTTTCTTATCATGGTTTTATTATTCAACATTTATAGTATTAACATAGTCAAATAATATTTGTCCTATATAATTTAAAAACTATATTTTATAAAAATTTCATTAGGGGAGTAAACAAAGAATTTAGAATTCATTATTAACTGGTGAAACATTGAAAATTTATATACAGGTTATTTATATGTGGTATACTATTGAAATCTAACGAATATAGAATATGTTCTTGGGAAATATTGTTAATTGGTAATTTAGTTTTCCTATATGAATGATTGTTATTAAGGTATGTTTATTAATTATTTAATAGTTATTCACTTAATTCATATGATGAATGCATTGGATATAATATGTGATTGGTGAGGCCCAATATTATATTTACCCTTTAAGCATCAATAGGTCTCATTTGAAAAATTAAATTTGGAATTTGGTGTATGGATTACCTATTTATGTATGATTTCTTGGGGTGATTCTTTGAGAGTAAGATTATGATGTATACAGTTATGAATTAAAACATAATTAAATCATTTATTCTTATAAATATGATAATTTTTGTCCCTATGTTAATTTTGGACACATTCTTCTTTCATGATATTTTTTATATAAAATATTTGATTCTTGTTTGTCTATAAAATATTAAATATTGTTTTCTTATTCCCTAATATATTCCTCAATAGGCATTATCTTATAGATAATTTTAGAGTCCACCCTCATTCTTATGTGTTTATTTCACTTGTTAGGAATAAGAAAAATATGAATGGTAAATATTTATCAGAATTATGATTATATAATTTTTTGGGATAATTTGATGACTTTTTATGAAATAATATAATCTTGATATAATTATAATAATATCTATTGGACATGAAACATATATGTTTTTTTATGAAATTATTTTCTTAAGTCTCTAAATCACTAAAATTAAAATTATATTGGGTATGTATATAAGTCAATACTTTCTTTTATGATATTATTATGGAATGATAAATTTTTTTCTATTTTGTTGGTATCAAATGTCGTGTGTAAATATTATATTTTTAATATTTAACTAGAGTTTATGGGTATGGGCTACTGCAACCCAAGTGTCAAAAATTTATTTCACAATGAGCATAGTGAAATACAAAATTTTAGACCATATTTACAATTGGGAATAAGTGGAATATAAAAATAAGGAAAGAGGAGAATGATAAGTGAGGTCACCTAGAGTCAATATTAAAGAAATACACTATAATACATGGTAGTTCATAAAATATGATAATGAAATCTTTAAGAGAGGGAGAAGACATTTCCCCATGGAAGAGAGTCCTTTATAACCAACGGTAGGTCCTACATGGGGATGAATTATAAATGTATAAGAGGAATAATAAACAAAATTATATTAATTATAATTTTGAAAAATTCAACCCAGGTGCACAAAAAAAGTTCCATTGGCCCCCATTAGACTTTTAACAGAACTCTAGCTACTAATAAGACACTATCCAACCACTGGAAACTCATTGGATGTTCCCTGAAGCTCCAATGGTTTCAATTTCAAATCTTTTATTTTTATAAATTTTTTCAAACACAACATAACCACAACCACTGCTTCTATAATTTTTAAGAATCCAAAAAAGGAAAAAAACGACTAAATATTCATAAAAAACCTAACTATTTTCCAACAATCTTGTAAAGAGAATTCGTAGTATTTTTTGATGATTTTTATATATATACAAAACGTTTCAAAGGTCTATGTTAGAGCTCCAATGTGACTTCTTTATAGGTATGTTGAAAAAGAATCAACATGGAGGTATAGATACTTTACAAGTGGTTCAGAAATATTTCTTTTCAGGGCATTATATGAAAAATTATAAAATACAAGGAATTCAATATAGTTTGATAGTATAATACATTTTGAAAAAGTTTGTTTCTTCATATAACATTGGTTATTCGAGGATTAATGTTTTCTGAAAGAAGATATGTTTAGAGACAATGAAAATTCCATGGGTTGTTTTGTAAAGGTGGTGTGTTTTGAATGTACAAATGAAGAGTTTCTATAAAAGTATGTGAATATATTGAATTTTTATTTGAGGGGATGAAACATATTTTATCATGTAGCTACACATGAAATTTTAATAGATAAATCCTTAATGAAATTTAAAAGTATCAAAATTTAAAAACTAATTTAATGAAATATTTCTTTCCATGATTGATTCATAAGAAAATTGGTTTATGTCATATTATAAGTTTTGTGAAACCATGAATTTTTTATGAATAGTTTTGGTTTTTTATGAAAGTAATGGTTTCGTAAATTTCTAGAAAGAATCCTAAATAATTTGTTAGTTTCATAATATTTGACATAGTGTTTCGTGGAAGTGGATCTTACATGAAAAAGAAGGATTTTCATAGAAATTTTGGGGTTAATAGTTGTTCACCAATTAGATTAAATTAGAGAATCATGACACAAAAAAATTATGGGAAATAATATGGGTTCATGTGATTAAAAGAATATTATTTTGAAGAAGCATTGTGATTTTAAATTATGATTTGTAGTAAACTGAGAGGGATAGTGAGTCTAGTTTGAACACCTTAATAATAGTTCTCTTTATAATATTTGGTACATAGGAAAATTGATTGAAAATTATCCTTGGATGTATCTTAGTGAAGATAAACCATGTAAAATGTTATGTATCATGTATATACTAATTTTTATGCATTTATTTCAATTGGAAAGGGATAGGAGAGTTTTTTTAATTAATAATTAATATAAAATTGTAAATTACTTAAAACTATCATACCATATTTCACCCCCTCTATAATTGCATTTATCCTAGATGGGATGACAATTGGTATATGAGATATAGGTGAAATATTTTGTTTCTCTCTCAGTTGTTTGAATGGAGGTTCTTAATCATAAAGAGTTTTCTATCATCAATGGGAAAAAATCTTTTGTTAATGAATCAATATACGAACTAAAATTAGTTAATATGGATGGATATCTTTATATCTATGATTTATGGAATTAATCCTAGTATGGGTTGGGAAATTTGATTCTAATTTTAATTGAATCAACTCCATAGGACAATCCTTATATAAAAAATATACTTGATTGTGACTTTTTTTAGTTAACACATTCTATGTAGGAAAAGCTGTTAATAATAATTAAAGTTAATTAAAATTAAAGAGGTTCAAAATTAATAGATCAATTGAAAAATTATGGGGACTTTAGAATTAAACCCAATGAGTATGTAGAGTTGTTATTTGATCAGGTAAATGCTTTCATAGAACACATATGTGGTTTTGGATAAATACCTTAACATGTAAAAGTGATTAAGAGAATATTAAGAAGGATCCCACCTTAGTTCAGTCCAAAATCCTACGTTATGGTTGATAATGTTCCATAGGAATTGACTTTGGATAGCTAAAATAGTACTATTATCACATAAGAAATGAGAAATGATGATAACGAGTATATGGATAAAGGTAAATCTAAAGATGTGGAATTCAGATACATGGATCTTCCTAATATAAAACATTTATAGGAAAGAGAATATGTGGATGAGGTAATGTCATTCCATTACACAAATCTATAAAGGGTGAAAGGAACGATCAATGAGAAACTTTTACTCGCATGATTTCAATGGGGGAAAGGATGGAAATCTAGAAACAAGGTGACCCTAGATGTTTCAAGATGATGGCGGGGATGAAGTCAAAATTCTTATTGATTATTAATCAACTAATGTTTAGGGTTAATATAATTAAGGTAAATTTATTTAAATAGAAGAATAATATTTCATAATGAAATCAAATTTCTAAATAATATAAGGTTAAATATATGGATAACTACAAGTTTCATGGAGAAAATTATATATTTTTAGTTATAGGAAGCTGCCAAATAAGGGAATAAATATACAATGATAAAGGAGAAGTTTCTAAAAGATATGAAATCCCTTTGGAATAAAAATATACAATTGTAGAGATATATATTTAGAGTGAAAAAACAAAGAAACATAATAGCATTGTTCATGATAAAAAACACTCTGTGTTGCAGTTGGAATAAGAGAAGTACGAGATAAATACTAAAATTTAGGAGCTCAGATTTTAAAATAAAGTGAACTTAGATAATTTCATTTAGTCATAGATCAATGATGAAGAATGATATTGGGTTATTATTGGGTTTATAAATAGAACAAGAGATTAGATCCAATTTATTAAAAACATCAAGTGGACGTTTCCAACCTACAAGGACAGTTACAAATAAGGATAAAATCTTGACCCCAGGTATGATATTGGGAAAGAAGGTGTCATAGACTATATAAGAAGGTGAATTAGAGTTTTTATGATTACTATTATAATCAAAGGAATATGAGGAAAAGGAATAAACACATCAGAATGATATAGCTAGAATTGTAATTAATAGAAAACATAATGTTGAATATGATGATTTGAAACCACAAGCATTGAATCTATCGATAAGGATATATTTTTGAATCAACCAATATAAGTGGATTGAGATATCCCAAGGGACAACCATTGGTGCATCTATTATTTACAGAATTACACATCATATCAAGTGTCACTACTGTGGAATGATGAGACACTCTAAATTTTTTTTAGATAACAAAGTGGTATTGATGAGAACAAGACCATAATAGGTATCAAAAAAAATTTAGTATCACATTAATGTTTATAATGGTCGGTATTTTTTTGTGGTGAATTCAAACATATAGAAATATATTGGCTATCAACATTTTATAGTAATTGCTAAAGAAAACCAAATGTGTTCATAAGTATCATATTAAAGAATTAATTAATGAGTTGAAAGAAAAAACAAATCTATATATAGATATGAAATATGATATTATTCCATCACACACTGAGGAAGTTAATAATACCATTCAAATCCAACTATGAATTCAAATAGATTTTTCAATGTTAAACAAGCCAGAACAAAAGAGCATGAAAATATTGAACTTATATCATCAGATCATGTTGGTGTATATAACCTTTATAGTGCATGCACATCCCATGTGAAAGGAAGAAAGGATTATCTGATTGGAAAAAATTGAAAAGAACCATTTTGGAAATATTGGAAATTATAAAGGTAGAATGATTTTTGGAATTATGAAAGGTATGTTTGGGGGAAAATATATGAGACATGATAATGTATTTATTAGAAAAGTACTCAATACAAAATTATATGTGTTAGTCATATTGGTGACTTCGGGAATTTTATATGAATTATAAAAATTTTTGTATCATAAAAGGAAATAAAGGTGGAACTATTTTACATGGAATAAGATTGAAGGGGAATCTCTACCTTGTTATTGGACAATGAGATACATGCTTTCAATATAGGGAGGAAGAAAAAATATAGTTCTATAAATGTCTTGAATATATGTTCCAACCATCTCTGGAAGATCTAGTGAAATGAGATATGGATTGTGATATCACATTGATAACAGATTATCATAATCACACATGTAGGGCTTTAAAATAATGGAATATTTTTAGAAAGATATACAAGGAAAAAGATTAAAATTCAACCAATGATTTTGAATTGGTTCATGTTGATTTGTGGGGACTTATCTCACCAAAGGACATTAATGGGAAAATGTATTATTTTCTTTTCATTGATTATTTATATAGTATGGTATAGATATATGTCATTTCAACGAAGTTAGATGTGCTCAGTTTCTTAAAAATATTATAAGGATTATTAGAGGATTCTTTGGAAAAGATTGATCTTCCAAATAGAAAATGGAACCAAATTAGCAAATATCCATGTATAAGATTGTCATTTAAATCACATTATAACGAACGATGATTTAGTAGTGAGTACACCTTAGGAAACTGTAGTACTTGATAGAGGAAATCATATCATAGATAACATTAATAGAATGATTCTTATTGAAAATTTCATATTAGGGAAATATTGGTGGGAATATGTCTTGATATTAGTGATGATTTGCATTAGACACATGTTGTGTCTAAATGAAGAACATAAACCATAACAGTTGTGGTGTTGAATGAAGAAGACATTGAAATACTTTTTGAATTGTAACACGATCATGATTTAAAAATAAATTTAATATAGAGTGCATGAAATACATATTTTTTAGGAATCAAACACTTTGTAATTAATATTAGGTAGTTATAACCTAACCTATAGATGTAATTTTCCCTCTTATGTGATGTGAATTTTAAAAAATAGGCATACATAGTTGTGATCATTATGATATTAGGAGTTTTATAGGATCAACGTACATTTTTGTTGAATTATAACATGGCCCTTATGAAAAGTAATTTAACCTTATGAATAGTAAATATGACCCTTATAAATAGTATCCTCACCCATATATGTATAAATAAAATTCAAGCCTTTATAAATTATAGTGAATAATTTTGAAATTATTAATTATGTATTGGTATGTTTTGGGTGTATTAAATATTAAAATACAATTTTAATATTTAAAAATTTATTTAAAATAAAATTTATTTTCAAAAAGTGTATCCAAATTAAATATTTTATTATCCTATGATTTTAATACAATATTATGAGACCTTAGTTAATTTCTGAATGGGATATAAAATCAATTTTAAATTTAAATTTAAAATTTGAAGGTAAATATTGATTTTATTTAGAAATTAAATTTCACATATGTAGAAAAGTATTTTCAAAAAATGGGGTTCAATTTTTAATTCTACATATTTAAAAATGGTGGGGAGGAATTTATGGTATTTTTCTAAAATACTAGAATTTTTTGTGAATAATTAAATACGATAATTTATTATAAATGCTCAATAAATAATTTATTGGGTCATAGGTGATGCATAGATGATGTAAGAACACATGTTTCCCACTCAAATTCACTTATTTTTTTTGGTAATAAGAATAAACACTATTTCTTGTCTTGATAAAAAAATTAATAAGATATTCAAAAATCACACCTCTCCTCCACTAACAAAACCAACCCTCACTCAATCTTCTCCTCACTCCTATAAGAAATGAATCATGTAAAAGTTCATCCCAAATTATCTTAACTAGTATCTCCCCACGTCCAAAATTTGTTTTTCATTCTAAAACATGAAAACCATTTCTCGTAAGGAGGTTCCCAAGAAGAATATTTCTAGACGTAAACCCTCTTCTTTTTTCTTTTAATTTAATTTTCAATTTATTTTATTTTTGAATCATCTCTTATCCTCCCCTATCCAAATTATCATGAAAAATCCAGTATAATTTATATACTATAATGATATCTTGTTAATGTAATATCCTTCATTAAAATACTATCTCTCTATCATTTATTTTAAAAATTAAATGATTATCTTTGCGGTGTCAATCTACAACATTCATGGATAATGAATCTTCTTCCATCAATTTCTTCTTAAAGGTTGGTCATGAATCCTTTTTATGGTTGAAAAAATTAAAAAATATGTATTATATCCTAATTAATTATTCTATAACAACTATATATACATAATTCTAATTCATACGACAAAACACAGTCATGATGATCAAAATACCACCATAATAATATAAATGATTATCAATAATGTTTATCTAATCAATCATTTTAATACCATATATCTAAATGAATTATATAACCATTTACACGTATTTATTTTCATTAATATCATATAAATTCAATTGTTCAGAATTATATCCATTCCACATGAACTTTCGTACCTAAATACATGTATACTGATTGTGAAAACCAAGGAAATGAATGCTCCCAAGAGATAAATTTGTATCTTATAACTCATAAAAAAAATGTAAATATACTAAATAAAACTATAATAAATAAAATAAATATATATTAGATTATGAATTAATTAATTATTTATTTTAATTTTATTATATAGGATGATAAAGTCAATTTCAGAACACGTTTAGACATGAGGTAATAGTTTTCTCCTTGAACCTCTATTTTTAATCTGGCATTAGTCTTTCTCTCTATTTACCCCAATTAAATTCATAATTATTATTATGAACTCCTCCTAAATTATTTTTGTGTTTTATATATATATCCACAAATCACAATCCTTCTTTATTTTATTGGATGTTACATGTTTTAAAAGGATATTTATCAAATTCCTCTTGATATAAAATCCCAATTCAAGAACTTATGGAATTATTGCTGTTTTTAGGTGAATAATATAATTGATTTCAAGAAACAATTATCTTTATAAAGTCACACATTTTATTATCTAAAAACAACATTAGTTTACTTCTATTTTTATGCAATGATCTTTTGAAATTAATTCTTCTAGGAAAATGAAAAGTGTATTTCTCTCAAGTATTACTCGAAGATTTCCTAAGAATATTTCTATATATTTGAAAACTATTGTTGATTCTAATGATTAATTAGGATTAATATTTTTGATATTATCTACCATGTTTTATTTAATTACTGATGATTTGTTTGACTATGGATGTGCTATCTTGATATCATTCATCAAATTACTCTGAATGGTTAGTGTTTATGTTTACTGATTGGGGAAGGTTATTTAAATTTCATATATTATTCTCAACAATAATGTATATGTTTATTTTTTTTCTCAAATTTCATATGAGAAATACATTGGACTAAGTAAGTGATGGGTGGGGCCTACTAGATCCCCTCAATGAAACATTAGGTCTTATGAGACAAACTAGTATAGGTTTTTACCCATTATTTAAGCTGTCAGGCCGAGGCCTTGACCGTAAGATTATAATATATGTAATTATGAATTCCTTCATAATGAGACTAATAATTTATAGTCCATGTGATTATTTGACTAGTATAATGTCAATGGTTATGTTCTATGGAATTATTTATTCATCATTCATTTCTATCATATTATGATCATTTATATTTTAAACACATGTGGTTTTAGTTTCTCTCTATGCTCAGAATTTATGTTTACGATTACTTTTGATGTATTATTTAGTCTTACTAAGAATTAGAGATCACCTCTATATTATTTCTTGTATTTACCCAGAATGAAAAGAATTATATTATGAATGAATTTCAGATATAATTTACATTTTATGGATGTTTATAATGGAATTTACATATTGATTTTCCTTTAATGATGTAATGATGAACTTATGTATGTGTCTTGTTTTCCAAATGTTCTAAATTTTTTTTCCTTCTATATGTGATTCATTTTAGTCATTCCAATTTACTTTTTTATGTCACAGACAATGGGAATTCGGCTCTGGGTGTTTACAGTTGCTATCATAGGAAATTTAGTAGAAAACATGGAAACATGATTTAGAAAATTGAGATTAGGTATCAAACCCAAAATGTATAGTTTGAGGATTATAATACAAGAACATCATAGAATTTTGGTAAGGATGGTATTTTGTGGATATTCCTTGATATATATCCCTTTCTTGATACTACATCTGGCCATGGTTTTGGTACTAATGTATATTGGAGTCACAACTCCAACATGTTTTTTGGGCCTCAATCTGGGTAACTTGGTACATGACAACGAGATTTAAAACACACCTAGTTTTACTCTCATGAAGTATATTCTTAGGATAATTTAGTTTTTCATTTAAAATAATTAAGAATGATTTAAATTTAAATATGTTCTCAAGGAAACAATGTTTATGATTATCAGAATAGCTATGCATAGGATATGAATAGGATTTCAATTCATGTTAAGTATTTTGGTAGTTGAGATTACACATTATGATTGATAATCTAATATAGTGTATGCAAATATTTAGAAATAGGGACTAGTGTAAGGAATGTTAAACAAATAAAAATTCATATACCACGTAGGAAATTCCATCTTATTCATTAAAATGACATTGGTTCTGGAGATGCGACTAGTGTTGACAAACTTATAACTATACTAGGATAATTGTCTCAGGTTTTGAATAATAATCGTACCTGTATGGAGCATCCTGAACAACAATGTTTAAGATCAATGTTATAAAACTTTATATGAAAAATGAATCTATCATTTAATGGGACTATAGACTCATTCATAGCAGTGAATTGTATATGTTCCTCAGAGAAAATTTCTATTGCTTTAGGAGGAGGGAGAACTTTTTCATTGAGGTTTATCATCTATTGGGATATGCAGATCAATTCTTGTCATTTATTTAAAACAAAAAGTTGGAGGAAGAGTTTGAAAACATGGAATAGGGCTAAATTATGGAAATATTCTTTAAGGAATCCCGCTCTCATGGAAAGCAAGTAGATATACAAATGCAGTTTCTAAATCAGTGGCAAATAGAGAATGAGAATGTTGTAATGTATGAATCTAACAACACAAGGTTATCAAGGAATGTTGCAGACTATATACATAATTCAAGGAGAAATATTGATTGATTATTTTATGGTTTAAAACCATTATTCTGAAGGTTAATAGTCTTCCAAGTATTCTCTATATATGAATATATAGTCTCATGTGCAATCAAGACAGAAAAAGAATTCTATAAGTCTTATGACTTCAAAGTAATGCAAGAGTAACAATGGACTACTGATCACTGTGGAAAAATAAATAATGAAAAAGGCCATAAGGGAAGAGTTTATTTTCCTTCCTATGAGAATTGTGGGAAGAAACTACCTAATACATAACTAAAGGGCATGTGTGTGTGTTACAAGTGTAGATTAAAAGGAAACCAATACCATGATTTTATGGGAAAGAAAGAAGCTAATGTTCAATACTACAATTTAAAAGGGTTGGGACATTTTAAAAAATATATTCCTTAGTGTCATGTAAATTTTACCTAATTTAGTCCAAGGGAGAATGGACGGGATTATGTTATCACAACTACTAAGGTTGAAGTTCCTAAGTATATGGTGGAAGGTACTTTAGATGTTTCCTCAAACATAAAAAATGCTTTATTTGATTCTAATTCATCGTATTATTTTATATCTTCCCAATTTGAAATAAAATTATACAATTCCAATTTTATTTAATAAAGAAGATGTCAGTCAAAACACATAATGGAAGTATCATTATAATAATGATGTGTTATTCAGTCCTCCTTATGACACATAAACATGATTTATTTTTTGACTGTGTCATCATTCCCATGACTAACTTTGATATAATTGTTTTTATGAATTGGCTTTCAATTTATAATGGAAACATAAATTATATGAATAATAAAGTTTTAATTTTTGAGAATGATGTAGAGTCTCATGCCTTTAGAGAAGAGACCCTATCATCTAATTCTTATCTAGATCCACCCCTAGTATCCCTACTGAATTCAGTTCTTATAGATGAATAGAATAAAATAAAAATGGGTGAGGAAAGAAATATTCAAATCCAGGATATACATATTTTGCAAGAATACAATGATGTGTTTCTATAAGATTTACCTAGACATCCACCGGATTCAGAAATAGAGTTTTATATTGATTAAATTGTTGGTGAAAGGCTTATATGAAATAATCCTGATAGAATGGGCTTTTTGGAAGTAGTAGACCTGAAAAAACAACTATAGTAATTGTGTTATAAAGTAATTATTCACCCTTGTGTTTCTCTATCGGGATATCCTCTTCTTATTATTAAGAATAAATATGGATATATGAGACTGTGTATTTTCAACTGGGAGATCAATGTTATTATGATAAAGAAAAAGTATCGTATTCCTCATATTGATGACTTACTTGATCAACTTCATCGATCCCAATATATTTATTAAATTTACCTTTTATCTAGATATCATTAGTTGCATATGATGAATGAGGATATTATAAAGAGAACATTTTGAACCATGCATAAGCATTACAATTTTACTATTAATCATTTTTTTCTAACTAATGAACCCAATATTTTCATGTATCAAGTGAATATAGTTTTCAAAGAATATCTTTATATCTTTTTTGTGGTATTTATTGATGAAATATTGGTATACTATAAAATATAAGAAGATCTTGAGAAAAAATTGCACATTATTTTGAAAACTTTTTGAATAAATGAGTTATATGGGAAGTATATAATATTTGAATTCTAACATCAAACAGATTATTTTCATGTCCATATTGTCTCTAAGGATGGAAACATAGTAGATTCAGTGAAGGAGAAGGAAGTTTAAGAATGGCCTACACCAACGAAGATAACCAAGGTGCATATTTATATTTGATTAGAACGTTACTATCAAAATTTAATTCCGAAAATCACCTAATTAGCTAATAAATTAACCAAGCTCACATGTAAAGGGTTTAAGTTCATATGGAAAAAATAATTAGAAAAATGTTTTGATAAATTTTAGAGGATATTAGGTAATTCTCTAATCCATTCTCTATCATCAGGAAATGGTGGATTTTTTTATCTATATTGATTCCTCAAAGGATGGAATTTATTGTTTTCTTATTCTGATTGAGAGATTTATTGACTATGAATCAAAGTTGTTAAAAATTCATGGACATAACTATCAAACTTGGGATCTATAGTTTGCAGCTATAATCTTTTCTATGTTGATATAAAGACAATATCTCTATGGAAAATGATGTGAGATATAAACGGATCACAAGATCTTGAAATAAATATTCTTATAGAAGGAACTCAACATGAGGAAAAGTAAATGGATCGAGCTAATGAAGGATTATGATTGTTCTATACACTACCAACTAGGAGAGACAAATATCGTAGTTAATGTATTGAGTAGTAATGATCATTGAGTTCTAAACAAAATGATAATTTACAAGGATCCCTTGTAAATGGATCTAATGAGTATGTATATGGAAATTATAAAAGAAGGGTCAACATCACTACATATTCTATTGGTTTCCCAACCATATTTATTGTAAATAATTAAATGTTTTCATTTTGATGATGAGAATCATCAGAAGAAAATTAATGCTATTAATTATGGGAAGTTGAAAGACATCATATATGGGGTTGCAATTCAGATATTTGGGGGCATGTAATATGTTTCCTCTATCTATGAGACAAATAGGGAGTTATTGGATGATTCTCATTATTAAAATTTCTATATACACCCTGGTAGCACTAAGATGTATAGATATTTGAAGGATCATTTTTGGTGGAGAAACATGAAGTGGGAAATTACTAATTATGAATCAATATGTTTAGTCCATAAATAAGAGAAGGTTTAAAGACAAATCATAGAGGATTCATGAAACTTATTCTTATTTCTATGCAGAAATGGGATGACATTACTACATATTTTTTCACTAGACTACCTAAAACTCAAATAAAGAATGATTCAATATGGGTATTTGTTTATTGACTTACCAATATCCACATTTCCCCACTATAAGGAATGATTTTCCATAGGATCACATTACAAAAATATATATTAATGAAGTTCTTAGATATTATGAAGAACCACTCACTATTTTTTTTCTAATCATGATACATGGTTTGCCTTAAAATTATGGAAAAGTATCCATAAATCACTAGATATTGAGCTTCCTTTCAGTATTTCTGAACACTCTCAAATTGACTGGTAGTCAGAATGGATGATCTAAACATTATAATACATGTTGTGATCATTCTCATTCGAATTTAATGATATGTGGGATTAGTATTTAGCTATGGTGGAGTTTTCCGACAACAATAGTTTCCATTCTAGTATTAAAATTGCATTATATGAAACATTGTACACAAAGAGATGTCATACACGAACATGTTTGGATGGAGTTGGTGAAACACAGCTTCTGATTCCAGAGCTTGTGGAGGAAGCTACTTTGAAAGATAGAATAATTCAAACTCATATCAGATAATCTCCTAGAAGGAAAAAGTGTTATACTGATAATCAAATGAAGGATTTTGAATTTTAATTGGGGGACATTATTTTCTGAAAGAATTTCCATGGAGGGGTGTTGTTATATTCATAAAGAAAGGGAAAATAGGGCACATGTACGTTGGACCTCTGGAAATTATATAGATAATAGGACTTGTGTATTATAGTTTTAAAATGACACCTAGACTCTTTAAGGTACACAATGTGTTCTATGTCTCATTGTTGAGAAAGTGTATGCCAGACCCAACACATGTACTCACTTCTGAAGGTATAGAATTGGAACATGACTTATATTACTATGAAGATCCTATCTATATTCTAGACACTGAAGAATAGGTGTCATGGAATTAGATGAATTGGTTCATAAATTTACTTTTTGAAAAATCAAAAAATTGAAGAGGTGGTGTGGGATCGAGTGGATATTGTGATGAAGAACTATTCTAATATTTTTATGTTGTATCATTAAAGTAATTTCAAGGATGAAATTTTGGTAAGAGGGGATGAAGGTAACACCCCCATGATTTAGAAATAAATTTAATATAGAATGAATAGAACCCTGAGTATCTAGGATGAATAAACTGTTATTTATCAGAGTTAATTATAACATAGATGTTGGATATATTTTTCGCGCTTCTGTGTTTATAAATTTGAAAAATAGACGTACACAGTTGCAATCAGAATGATATTTTTTATTTTGATAGGAACAATATAATATTTAGTAAATAGTATCTTTTCCATTATGAATAGTAGTTTACACTTATGAATAGTAATTTAACCCTTATGAATTGAAACCACACCCATGTATGTATAAATAAAATTTTGGCACCTTATTAATGTGAGTGAATATTTTTAAAATTAATAATTAATTTTTTGTAATTTTTTGTATAATAAATATAAAATTACAATTTTAAAATTTTATAATAGATTTAATATAAAATTCATTTTCATAAAATTCATTACTAAATAAATATTTTCTATTCCTATGATTTTTGGATAATTATACGAGACCTTTGTTACTTTTTGAATGTTTTATGAAATCCATTTTAAATTTAAATCTGTATTTTTCATGTAAATAATGATTTTATTTAAAAATTAAATTTCACATATTATGAAACTTATTTTCATAAAATGGGGTTTATTTTTTAATTCTAGATCTTTAAATATGGTTGTGGTTAATTTTTTGTATTTTTCTAAAATACTTGAATAATTTGTGAATCGAAAAATATTATAATTTATGATAAATGATAAATAAAAAATTTATTGAATAATAGGTGATGTATAACTAATGAAAGAACATTAGTATCAAAATCATAGGCAGTCATTACTATTTTTGTACTCAAGAATATATAGTACTTATTTTTTTCAGAAAAATAAAAAAAATGAATAAGATATTCAAAAATCACCCCTCACCTCCATTGTAAAATATGCCTCTCACTCAATCTTCTCCTCACACATATATCCATTCAATCTCACCAATGTTCTTTCCAAATCCCCTAACCTATTCTCTCCCCACATCCATGATCTATTTGTCCTTCCAAAGGTCTAAAACCCCTTCCCTTAAAGAGGTTCTCAAGGATAACTTTTCCTGAGACAAACCCTCTTCCTTTTTCTTTTAATTTCATTTTAAATTTATATTATTTTCTTAACATCTCCTCACATACTATATCCAAATTATCATGATAAATATTGTGTCATCTATAAACTATAATGATATCTTGTAAATGGTATATCCAACATCAAACTACTACATCTCTCTCTTTTATTTTAAAAATGAAATAATCATCTAGGAGGTGCCGATGTGCAGCCTTCGTGGATGACAAACTATGATTATTAAATTTCATCGTCAAGACTAGTGTTTGATAATTTTTTCTTTTGAAAAAAATTATATAATATGTATTATATCTTATTTAAGGATATTATTAATAGTATATATCTATAATACTAATTCGTACAACAAAACTAATTTGTGATGATTGAAATATCGCCATAATAATCTAAAAGGATATAAATAATTTTTTATCTCATAAATCATCCTATTACCATATAAATAAATTGAATTAAATAACCTTTAAAACATCTATATTTCAATTAATATCTTATAAATTCAATTCTGGTGAATTTTAAACATTCACCATGAACTTCCATACTCATATAGATGTATACTGACCATGAAAACCAAGGAAATGAATGCTCCTAAATGGTAAATTTGTATCTTATAACTCATAAAAAATGATTTAAATGAACTTAATAAAATTATAATAAATGAAATGATTATTTTTCAGTTTCTTAATTAAATAATTAATAGTTTTAATTTTATAATAAAAAAATTATTGTCAAGTACAAAACACGTTCATAAATTAGGTATGTGTTTCACCACAAACCTCAATTTTTTAATCAAGATTACACTTTCTCACTATTTAACCAAATAAAAAAATTAATTATTTTTATTTACTCATCCTAAATAATGTGTGACTGTTATATAAATTTATAAAAATCATATTCCTTCTTTACTTTATTGTATGTTACATGTTTTAAAAGGATCTTTATCAAATGATTTCTGATAAACAAGCCCGATTCAAGGGAACCTCTCAAAATCTTACCAACACTCTATAATATGTCCCAACCAAAAAATATTTTTATAAAGTAAGAAATTTTATTCTGATAAACAATCTTATTTACCTTATAGTTTTGTAAAATTATTTTTCCTAAATAAATTTTCGTTGTAATGTAAAAGATTATTTCTCCCAAGTATTAATTGATTATTTTATAAGATTTATTTCATCTATATAAACACTATTTTTGATTCTAATGTTTAATTGGTATTACGGTATTATGATATAATATAGCATATTTTTTTAATGGTTATTATTTGTTTTACTCTGTATGGTCTATCTTAATACTATTCACGATATTACTATGAATGGTTAGTGTTTATGTTTACTGATTGGGGAAAGTTATTTAAATTTTGTATGTTAGTTTCAATAAACATTTATATGTTGATTATTTTTATCCCCTTTTATTTTAGGAATGAATTGTACATAGTATGTGACGGGTGGGTCCCATTATATCCCCTTGATGCATCGGTATATCTAATGAGAAAAACTAAACTGGGTTTTTACCCATTATGTTTGGTTTCATGGCTGAGGCCTTCAAGGCATGATTATGATTCCTGACATTATTAATTACTTCATTATGAAACTAATAATTGATATTCCATGTTATTTTTCGTCTAGTAGAATATCTATGGTTATTTTTTATAGAATTATTTATTCGGTTTCCATTTCTAGCATATTATAATCTAGTATATTTTATTGTCATGCGTTTTTAGTTGCTTTCCAAGATAATTGTTTATGTTTATGATTACATTAGATATATTATTTCCAAAACTAAGATCCTGAGCTCCCCCCTTTCATAAGATTTATATATCCCTATTATGCGAAGATGTATTTTGTGAATTACGTGAAGTGATAATGTAGAGGATATGGGTGTTTTCAATGGAATTTACATTTTCCTTTTCCATTAAAGTTTCAATTTTGAACTTATGTATGTATCATGTATTCCAAAGCCTCTAAAATATTTCATCCATTGGGATTTGAGTCCCTATAATCATTCACATTTAATGATTTTAGGCACCTTCTATGGGAATCTAGGTTCAGGGTTATTACACAAATAAATTGAAGTATGTTTCCTATCCCAAATAAGGCCAATCACATGTTTTTTTAATTCTATGGAGATGATGGGATATTCCTTTGATATCAAAGGAAATTAGATTTGTATAAATCCTTCAACATTTTGATAGGAAAATTGGTTGAAAAAAAATATTTCACTATATTTTAAAATGACAAGAATATTCAACAACACATCGAATAGTTTCATGATGATATTGATACTGTGGATGTCTATTTAGGGTGAGTAGAAGTGGAAAATACTGAATCAGAGGAAGATAATGATTATGAATATGATAAAGTAAGAAATTTTTTTACAAAAAAATATAGAGATCCAATTAAAATTAAAATTAGAATATCATCTAGGATTACGAAGTAAAAATTCAAACATAAAAAATAATGTCTATAAATCAAACATAGTTTCTATCTATGGTGGATAAAAAATTATTTTAATATGAAACATGGGAAAAATTATGTGCAAGATATAAATTAAAATATTGACCCTATTGAAAAGAATCAACCATGGAAGATTTTTGTGAGGATATAAGATAAGAATGTTTGTGGGTCAGGATGGGTTATTCATAACATGCTAAATAAAGAAGACTATATAATTTGAAACAAATCATGAATAGTGTGTATGGGATACTTCTAGATAAAAAGAACCAATATTGGTGATAGATTTTCAACCTTTTCATGGTTGGAAACTACTGAATTATTCTAATCCATTATATGGAAATAAATGTTCAATGTTTTCTAGATGGAATCCATCTCATTATTTTAGAGTGGAGTTCTACAAGATGAAGTGTATATCAAACTGCCTAATTTATTTCCATTACATGAATACATGAACAATTTTCCTTCTTATAATGGAACTATAAGGTTCAAATCAAGCAATAATAATGCATCATTCAAGACTTGATAAACATTTTATTAAGATCTATTTTAAGTATGATAACGATAACTATAATCTCTATATAAATAGTGAGAGTGCTCAATGAAATATGATCCTGTTTATGTCAATGAAATAATCATTATAGAAATAGATGAAGTATAGTGTATATATTTCAATGAATTCCTAGAAACTATGTTGAAAATTTCAATAATGGGTTAACTAAAATTCTTACTGGGTTTCAAGGTTATTCTAGGAAATAATGGAACATTAATTTCTCAATACAAATACTCCAAGGAGGTTCTAAGAATATTTTGAATGGATAATTCCAAATAGATAAAGATTAAAATAGCTACCCTAATGAAACTGTCATGAGAAAATGAAGGAAAATTGGTTAATGTGGGAAAATACGTACTGATCGTTGAATTATTATTGTACTAAATAACATTATGAGATGATATTTCAATACACATTCTAAGAGGAAAATTGTAAATGCAATATCTATGAAAACCACTTGTGTATAGTTAATTTAATACATCTATATATATAGGTAATGGTGGATTTAAGTTTTTTTTAACATGATAAATCTCAGTATGATTAATTGGGTTACACATATTTAGATTAGGTTGGTTTTTTAGATAATAGAAAATAAATGTCGGGTGTTTCATTATAACTTAGTGGATTACGTATTTTATAGATAAGAAATAAATAAGATTTTATTTCCTTGAGCACCATATAAGATGAATACATTGAGTCTACTCAATATTTCATATTGTTATTGTGTATGAAGAAGTAGTTTGAAGATATGGGAGTTAAATTGATGTCCTTAATTAGAATCCATAGCGATAATTCAAGTTTTATATATCATAGAAAGACTATAGTCCAATACTAATGGTTCATAAACATTAAAATGAAGTATCGTTTTATTAAAGAGGAGGAACATGGGATTTTTATGTTAGATTATTTGCTTAAAAAATAACAAGTTTTATAAATCCAAATGAATTCCATACCCAGAGAAGAATTTTGTTGTCATATTCTAGCTCTTGGATTTTAGTCACCATACCAAACATGAACAATTCTGTAAGTGGAACTGACTGTCTGTAAGGTATGGATTTTACCTATGTGTTAATATTTTTTGTTAAAAATGTTGTATCTACAAATTAGTTACCATTTGGTTCATTGAAAAAGGGGAAGAAATGTCTTGATTGTGATAGGGGAGATGCCGATTAGGGGGTAGCGAATTAGGGGGAGTTTTATAAACCACAATTATAAAGATGTTCATTTATAGTTTGTATCATGAATGATTGTTTTCGTTATGGTAATTGAATCAAAATGGGTATGTTTTAGGAATGAAGTTATTCATTGATGAAAATTATTACTTATCTTATTTGGGAAACTGAGTGTGGATAATTTGGACTCAGATTGTATGTTGAGTAAGTCTTTTTTCGTGATCTGGAATTGTATGAAAGGGTTTTTGTTCAAATATTTTAGGATGAAAAATATTTTCCAAAAATTGGATGAAGAGTCACTAATGTGGCATAAAATGGATAAGAGTTCTCCAAAAACACAAAGCAGGATATTGGTGGACAAAAATGTTGGAAGGTGAATTTGAAAAGTTTTTGGGTTGATTTTTTTGTTGATAAAGTAGGTTAACAATGTTGGTAGTGGATTAATAATATTATTTTTGACTATATATGTGTGAATCAGAATTGAATTCACAAAATACTGATAGTTTCATATATTTTACAAAATTTTGTTGATTTTTAGATTATTTTTTACTCATGTAAGATTTTTCAAGAAATATGGTATGTTTTATTTCCATGAATATTCCAAATTTTTTTACAATGGTGGGGAGTTTCATGAAAAATAATGAAGAGATTATTAAAATGGTAGAGGAATGTATTAATGTATCACAAATGGGTGGAGAGGTATATACATAATAATCTACATGACTCATTTTACAAGAGAAACCCTAAATGAAAATCCAATGGCTCTAAATTCATAATGGAATTTCATAAAAGATTTTCTTACATGAAAGAATCCTAAGAACCTAAATTATGGAATGTATTGAAGTTTCATGAAACCGTAATGTTTTCATTAATGGTTGACAGTTTCACAAAGATACATTTTCATGAATGTTTTGAAATTATCTCAAATAAATAAGTCATTATGGTAACTTTCAAATACGTTTTTGTGAATGTGAAGGTTACATAAACCATAAATATTTTCCCAAAAAACATATGGTAAAATTTTGTTAATAAATTAGTTGAAATTAGTGCTTCATGATTCACAAACAAATTATCAAAAATATTTATTCAAGTGATAAAGAGAAGAATAATCAAATGAATTTTGGATAATAAGTTAGTGGAGAGATAAGTTAGCTATCAAATTTTGATTGGTAGTAAACCAGAGTGATAATGAATCTTCTCCAAACTCTATAATAATAGTGCACTTTGCTAAATTTTGTACATTGGAATATTTCATATGTATTCTCCTCGGATTTAACCCAATGCAGGTGAAATTATTAAAATTTCCATGTCCCGTGCATATTTTCAATTCTACTCATATATTTCTATGGGTAAGGGAGAGAATATTGTTTTTAATGATGAAACAAGAACCAAATAAAAGTTTAATTTTTTCATACCGTGATTCACCCCCCATATGGTATTTAACTAAGTTATGATAACTCTAAAAACATATGAAAAAATCAAAAAATAGAAATCAACATATATTCCATAAACCAAAAATCTTATTTCCCCACAATTAAAAAGTATATGTTTTATCAAAAATGAAATGAATAAAATTATAATTATAATAGCAAGAGTTATAGAAATTCGATATATTCAGATAAAATTATTCTTCATAGAGTTCTTTGACTCTCATTGTAAATGTATGTATGATATTGAATAATCTCAATTGAGATATTATGAACAATTACTTTTTTAATTTACCTCATAAGTTTACATAAATTGATAATGTATCATTTATCTATCCCTTTTTATTTGTGGGAAACATACAAAAAACTATGAAATCATATCAAGGATTAGCTCCCCATTGTATAAATAACCCCCATATTATTGACCACTAATTTAGGAAAAATAAAATTAATGAAGGAGGTATAAAAATTTAGAATAATTATTGTGATTTTGATTAAAATGAACTCTTATAACACACTTGAGTTCTTGAAAGAGTTCTCCAATATGGGATTCATAAATATTTTCAATTCTTAATCATTTTTAATGGATTTCTAGCACCCCTAAATTTTTACCATAATCTTTTCTATCAGTTTTTTGCGATGTTTTAAACCCATAGAATATATATAGATATATTCCACATGAATCATTTTGGATTTATTTTTTAATGGATCATATTTTGTCTTTATTTTTATTATATTTTAATTCAATGTATTTGATGTCATCCATTAGTTGATTTGTTTTTCAACCATGTATATTTATATATCAAGAATAATCACCAAACATGTATGAGATGAATCATCCATTCCTAAGAGCCAGTGAAACTAGAAAATATATAAGTCTTGGTGTCTATAGGAATAAAAACCTTTGGGTGATTTCATGGGTTTTCATGGCTTGTGTAGAAGGGGAATAGCATGGCCATGCATGTTCATTGTCTGGAAGATGATGGTGTGTGTGGTTGTGTGTTGGGATTCGAACCCGAGTTCCAGCTTGATTGAATGATTAGAATGATAGTATAATCATGTAATTATAGACTTCACAAATGTCTATTGTTAAAAAAATACATGATTTATGTTTTGTTCACCTACATAAAACATATGTATATAACCAATTATATCTTATGTAATCAATATCATATTTCAATAATGACCCCCAAAATCCTCTTCATCATTCACTCATCCACCACACTCACTAAATACCAATGTTCTCTTCAATGAGGCACATAAAATTCCAATCATTTATGATGATGAAACCAACAAAACCAGGACCGGATCGATGTTCCAAAGGCATTCATGCATCCATTTAGTAAATGAATATCGTTCTTCAAAGAATTATGTCATCCCATGAATATGATCATGAGAGATGGTTACATGATACCATCATGTATGGTTCAATGGGTTACATGACCATGAAACAAAAATCACTGAGCAATAAAGGGAATATATGAAATTGATTATAGATATTATAATAATCATCGGTGACATCATATGAACACCATTGACCAACACATGAATTCATCATATTATACATTATGGATCAAAAAAATCATGTTTCAACTGATCCATCACAATAACATTGTATATTTACTGAAACCATAATGTGTTCGTGTGATCATTAGAAGTCTTTGACAATTCCATTGGATGATCATCCATGCCTATCATAAAAATTGTAAAAAGAAATTTCGAGAAGATAAAAGGATCATGGTATGAAATTAGGATGATCAATATAATGAATGATTAAATTAGATTTTTCCCTAGAAAAACACATATCCATTCCTAAGATACATTATTCATTTATGAATTTATTACTGTTAGGAAAATAGTGATGACCACAACCATCATTTCATATGTATACCATTACCCTCCTCTGTGAAGGGAAGGAAAATGAGATTCTGTGAATGATGAATAGGGTATGGAAGAAGATAATATTTAAAAATATATTATATAAGGAAAAAACATTAGGATACACAAGCAAAAAAAGTGGTGACGTAATAAAAGAAATGGAGAAGCAGAGGAGATTATCCATGTAATCTAGAGACACCTTTGTGAGAACCCATTAAGAGTTCCATTGAGTTCATATGATCACACGGTCAATTGAACATCATTTGATTCCCTCATGGGGAAAATCTTAGCAACATGATCACATGAATCATCACTATTCATTTGATATGATCATATATCCTGGTTAATGTGCCCCAGGATATATCCACCCACCATAAACATTCATCCAATTATTCTGGATGACAGGATGGGAAACTATTTATCATTTTGGATCCAATATAATCACTTCTAAAAAGACCCTCAATATATCTATGATATCCTATAACAAAACCCCCATCATGTGACTCCCTTATGATCACACGATCACATGAACCATTATCACACAATCACTCCCTATCATACATTTTATACATACATCTAAACACATGTACATGATTTACTATTTACATGAAAACCTAGGTATGTGTTTCATTGACATGAACCCTTATGCATCCACTAATCCTTTATAAAAAACCATACCCACTAAGAAGAATTCTTGTGAATGGATGAAGAGATTGGATGACTCCTAAAAGCTCTAGATATTCCTTTATGTTTCCTTGGATATGAAACTCCAACCCTTATACCTGGGGTATTCATTATACAGGAAATCCTAATTGTGTTCGTGATACCCCAATGGTAATACACATTTATGATCACACAATTGCACCAATCCACACACGCCTGGCAGTTCCATCATGAGGAAACCCCTTGACATGTCATCCTAGATCAAATGACATAAATAGATTTTTTTTATATAGATCATATAATGAACCAAGGATTATTTATCCATATAAGGAATTAACCGTATGAAATTATATCATTGATCACAAGGAATACTTTTATGTGTCAACTAGAACTTGTAAATACCCCATTGAGATGTCCTCCATGTTAGTTAGTATCCCTCTAACATTTAATCCTTGATCACATGGAATCCATAGATGTGTCAACATTGATCACGTGAATATCCTTATATAAGTTACACAAATAATGCTACATCCATGTGACATGTCAAGGAGAGTTTGGAATAGTTTTGGATGAGTTTTGTGGCTTTTAAAGGGGTGCACGGTTTGATCATGGTTATTGGAAACCGTGTGGATTCTCTAAGAAACTATGCAAGAGGGATAATATTCTTTTCATGGCATACACATGGTTTTCCAAAATGTGTGAGGTAACCATGTAGACCCTTTCCCTCGAGGCAGTAGCGTGCTCATGGTTAGCGCATGGTTTGCCAAACCGTGTGGGCTAACGGTGCGGGCACATAAAAATAGGGTTATATGTTCCCATTTCTCTCGAGCTTAACCTATTTCACTCAAAACTTCCTCCCACTCATGGATCACTCGGTTTCTTCTATTTTTAGGGGGTGTATGAGCTTTCCCACTCATTTTGGAAGCATTTGGAAGAGGTTTCTTGGTGTTTTGAAGGTGATTGCTCCCGAGTAACTCTTCTCTCATGGTTTCTTTGTGTATTCCTCTAGATCTACTATTACCTATTTCTTGGTTTTCTAAATCTAAACTTGTTGTGTTTAGATATAGGGTTTTGGTTGCCTTGTATGATAATTTTAAGGCTTGTGAATGTTCGGTAAGGGTATCTAGAGTGGTTTTGGTGGTGCATTCACCGGATTTGAGGCGTGGTTTTTCAAGGGTCGATTTCTGGGGACCCCTAAAGGTATGTGGGTTCTCTCTTGACTCTAGTTGGTTAGAGGTAATTGGTTTTGTTACAATTAATTTTTTTGCTTGAAATTAATTTTGTTTTGATGTGTGAAATTGGTTTGAAATCCCTTGGGTTATGTTTTGGGGTTTTTTGGAAAAAGGGTGTTTTATGGTGAAATGCTATTCTTATGGATTTTAAAATAGATATTTTTAAATGGGATGCTATGGTTGATTTGTGAAAATGATTTATGGAATGGGTTTTCAATAAAAGGTTTGATTTATTGAAATTTTGTTTTTCATGGATAATGGTTTCTAATAAATAGGTAATTTATTGATGTGGATTGATATGTAATGGAATTGGTTGATTGCTTGTGGTTGTGACCATGGTGAGTTTTATACATGGTTTGGCTTGATTCAAATGGTGTGTGGAAGTGGGCATGATGTATCACTATAAAAGGCAAACGAGTTGGGAGGGAAGTCCCACTGTTACCATTTGGCGTTGTCAGGTAGTGGGTGGGAAGTCCTGCTAGCTGAAGATGGGGGAACAGGTTGGGCGGAAGTCCTGTCGTTTTGGTTGTTTATTGTGCATTGCTCTGAAAGTTGGAAATTTGTGTGCTAGTGTGTAAATTATGGAATGGTTTGTGTCATGTTTGGTTGGCTTTCCCTCAGTGGTTTGGTTTGGGTGAGATGGGTTGTTAAGGGTGTGTTTGGCTTATGGTAATGGTTACACTTGTGATTTGTTTTATATAAATTGTTTCAAATAAATGTGCTAACAGTTTTATCCTAGTGGCGTGTGTAGGGATGTCATTTGGGGGAATCCTATTGAGTTTTAGTACTCCCCCCTTTCTTTGGAACGTTTGTGTCTTTGCAGATGTTGTGTACCGTGATGTTGGAAAAGGTAAGGAATTACACTCATTTAGTAGAGCATTATGATCTCTTGGTGGAGCTTATAGCATGGAGCTTAGTGTGGAGATGTGGTGGTGTTATGGCTTGTGTGGTGTTTGGTTGTTTAGTTTCCGTAGTGTACCCTGATGTTGTGTGCACATGTCTGGTTGTATTAGTTTTGAGTTGTGTTGTGGAACAACTTGGTTGTATTTTGGGAATACATGGTTTGGTAATTTATTTGACATGCATCCTGTAGTGGTTGTTAATGGATGGTTTGGTTGGTTTTGTCATAAGGTAAACTTGTTCACCAAATTTATCTTGAAGCCCTCATCATTTATTTCTAGCCTTTTGCGTCTTGGGAACATCACTTAAGGCCAAGTAGACCTCGCCGCCTCCTCAAGACTATGAGGTAGGGGTGGGGTGTTACAAAAAACGTGTACATATCAGCTCTTATCATGAAAAAAACCATAGAAATGTCAGTTTGGTCATATGGTAGCCATGATACAAGCCTATTAGATGACATGAAAGAACTTTGACATGTCATTCTAATCACACAACAGAACTCATACATCTAAGGAATACAACATCATACATGTCAAAAATACATCCTCATTCATGTGATCCATTTTTGGAAAACACCATCATACATTTCAAACAAGTCATTTAGAATCCATCATAAATGTAATCCATGTTAAGAATTTGCATTGGTACATGTCAACAATGATAGTTTGGAACACTTGAATAGGTACCATGTGATCCTCTGACCACAAACCTTTGTTTGAGAACCCCCTTTATAAGGAAAGATTATTGAATGGTTTTGTTTTATAAATATGTATAACCCTAATCATTTTGTATTCTCAAATGTGCCTCCTTTCCATATAAACATATATAATTGACCTTCTATATCATAATCACTCTTCATCCATCTATGGATAAAGAATGAATATGTGTGTCTTTATCTATCAGACAATAAAGGATAGATATGTGATATGGGAATCCACATTGGCGTATGTCCCATAAAATTTAAAATTTTGTAGCTCAATGAACTCAAATTCTCATATGAGTTCATAATTCATCCCGGTCTATTATCAGACATATTTTGGGTTCATAATCTGGAAACCTTTTAAGTATAAGATTCATCTCAATCCTCAATAAACATAAAAATGGGATAGGGAAAACTAAACTACAAGGACTCTGGTTGCAGCTATACATTGGATACATTCGAATCCTTCTTATTTCTTGATCTCCATACATGATTCTCTACATTACTGGTAATAAAATATTAAGGTGATGTCAGTGTGTTAGACCCAAAAAATATGCACTCTATCATTATGTCCAATATACCACTACCTCTTATTTCTAAGATCTATCATGACATAAAAGGTCATTGAGATCAATGATGAGTTTGAAAAGAAAATGATATAGACCCCCCAATGCATGCTTTTTTTATGATGTAATTCTGATTACATCACTCCTTCACTCTAAGGTTTATACACCTTTTGGGAGGGTTTAATAAAGCCTTATATAAATTTTTTTTTTCTGAAAACATCTACTGTTTCATATTTTTTGATGTATAGTCAAAAAACAGATCTTCACAAAATCAGATTCAAGTCTTAATATATGTATTGGTTTTCTCCCTACGATACAAAACCTATAATCAATATTCAAATGGACACATAAATTTCATTATCGCATGATATTAAACTGCACAGTGTTATCCTATCATACAACATTAAGATATGTAAAACAAACAACATGGGGTTTGATTCTATTCTGGTAATACATAGACGATTCCTTTTGATGGTTCAATATCATCTATAAGGATCCAACATCATCCCTAAATGGAGATAAACTCTATAGTTTTTAAATATGTCTATAAACTAGAGTATCATAAATACTTAGGAGAATAAGAGATTTTTTTTGATACACATAGTTTTTCTCATTAATGAATGGTTTTGATCAATTCATTTTATTGAGAGTAATAATTCTTGTATCAAGTATTGGAATGGTTTCATGAACATATAATAAATATATACCAGAGTCCCAGAGTAGGAGATAATTCCCCCCAAAAGTGTCTGATGATCCTGAACTCTCATTGTAACAAACAATGTGTGTTCTTAAGGGTCATTGGTATTGAAATTCCAATGAGATCTTTCCTAATGAATGTATGTATGTGGCTAATTAATGATGTTGGAGGATTTGGGAGTTCTGATAGAGATAAAAAATGACGCTCCTAATATAAATTATTGTGAACCCACACTCAATCATCCAAAATAAAGCATCTGAGATCACATGAATCATTTTTGTTGGGAATAAAAAATGGGGAACCTAACATAAAATCTTTTCATAATAAAATAATTGAGTTACTATAGATTCCATGGATTGTGTTTCCAAAACATGTTAGGCCAACATCAATTCCTTCAATAATAAAAATGGTGAAATTTATATGTATTATTCAATAGATTCAACTATTTATTGGTTAAATGGGATTAATCTTGAATCTCATTTTGGGTTATTTAATTCGTCTTAATTTCATTAGAAAACAAAACTAGGGATACTTATTTGAATCCATTTACTAAATCAATCCTTTTAGGATTTCAAAAGTATTTATTTTCTAGTCCACAACTGGTCATTTTTTTGTAAGTAAAATGGAAACAAAAATGGTAAACCCGATGTGAATCCATCAATATTATGATAACACTAAAAAATGGAATAAATGGCCAACATATTCAAACTTTTCCTATGAAGATAATGGATCTACCATGAACTATGTTGTTTCAATGTAATTTTATCTTGTTTCCTCTCCATATTTATTGAGATACCATAAAATGTAAGTGGAATCTCAAAATTTGAAAACAAATTATGAGATTATAAGACATGCTAGTAATATCCTCAAAACACCACAATATTCTATTAAAAAATATCTTACACAATGATCATATGAATTTTTTTCCATGTATACATTTTCCCTAAGGCATCAATGTAGTTAGTCACAAAATCAACACATTCAGCATTAGTTAGTGAAAGTCCTTGTCTATGAGTACCACTACAATAGTTAAATATCTTCATTAAAGGAATATCAGGGAACCCTAATGTAGACGAAGAGCAATGTGTTTTGTTACCATGATAGGATGTATAGGATATGGTGTCCCTAGATTACACATTCAAAAGCTTTAGGATCTTATCACTAGATATAAGCAAAAAAATATCATCCCCATCATAGGGATGTGGATGAGGACAATTAATATGTCAATTGAACCACTAAAGATCTTCTTGGGAGGGCTCCTATCAACTCTATTAATCCTCATAACCTAGGACCACATTTCTATAGGGTGATGTAGAATGATTTCTTTCTAACCCAATGATCCAAATTTGGGAATCCAAAAAAATATCCCATTGAGGTTATCCAAAAAGTTCAACTTCAGAGAAGGCCTATATCCTTGCACTAATAATGGATCAAAGGCCTATTAACATATACTGAAAGTGTCCTAATATGAATCCTAGGTCATCACTAACATGGATCCTCAAACATCACGAAATTTGTCTAAGGAGACTGTGGAAACCTATGGATAACCACAACCCACATGGATGAGGGTGTTTTTCTAATTTGTAACACTGATATTATTTTCAATATATGATTCGACCAACCAAATGGTATTAAAACCACCTTCCCATCAAACATAACATCAGGGACCAACATATATAATGATATTCCACAATAAATAGCAGTATCATCCCTTATATGCATAAATAAATATGATTTCAACCAAATATCCAAATTTTTCATCATATCCATAAAACAATAATCATATGGAGGATGACAATTTCCCACTATAAATTTTTGTGGCACATTATTTTAACCACCTATCTGCACCCAATATTTATAAATATGGGATCAAGGATACCTTGTATGATCCTTTAGAAGGTATTATTATCTCATTTAAATCCACAATGTACTTTATAGATGCAACATATTCCCAATGCTATTATAAGATTATATCTATGTTGTCTGTGTTAAAACTCCTTTTATCATCCACTAGTGTTCAATTGAAAAACAAAAGGGTTTCGTCCTAAAACATTCCATTCAGAACCTTATGGATAAACTGATAATTTCTATGGAAGAATAGATAATTTAGATCAAATTATAGAGTAAGTATATATGTGAAATAATTTATATAATTGTACTAGAATCTTTTCCTATAAATTACACATCATCACTTTCCTATTGAGGCCCTCATATTAGTGAAGTGTCACATACAATAGGGATGAGTATAATTTTTATATTATTTCCCCTCATTAGATCAATTATATACATTTTTTAACCTCAACACAACCTACATGGTTGGATGAATTTTCATATGTTCAATATCCCTAGCCCCCGCCGATGCAGTAATTTTTGTATTTTCTAGCACCTTATCAGTTTCACTGCAGAAACCATCCTACCTCAGTAATGTCCATAAAACCTTTAGTAGATTCAAGTTTCAAAAATAAATGGGATACATTTTTACCATCTAGGATAACATGTGTTTCATCACATTCCCTTGAATCAAAAATGATAATGGTTTTACTCCATGAGATCTAAATTCAGCCATGTACTAATACCGATAGTGTCATGTTGGAAATAACGTTATTCATTATTGGAAATTGAGTATAGATTGTGTTTTTTGTCAATAATCACCTGGTTGATCATTGATTTTGCAAATTAATTTCTCTTTTTGTACAGTCTAACAACAACGTTGCATGTGGGTTCATTTTCCAGTGTTCTCCAAATTTTGGGCCGAAATTTAAAAAGAACTGATAGTATCATGAAGTGTTGTTTTCTGGAATCAACTCTCCCTAAACATGATAAAGTAATGGGATTATATAAGACATGTTTTATGATCCCGATGATGTGGAACATCATGAATGGTGATGGTTTTCTCCAAAATTATGATAATTGGAGCATCACGGGTGCACAATGGTGTGATGGAATGCTTCGTGACAACTTCAAATGTCAATTGAACTTCGTGACTAGGGAACCACCATGGAGATATTTTTGAATGATATAGAAAATGAACTTGAGGAATCTGATCATCATCAATGGGCCAACCTATGAATATAAGGCTACCCCCACTTTAATAGATATGAAGTTATTATGAGGAAATCCCAATATCGCTTGGATTTTTTGAAGATATGGGAGATCTGTGAATTTGGCTTTCTAGATGAGATTCAACATAAAAAAAAGTCTATTTGGGTCTCAAATGATGCCAATTATTTTAGTTAATAAGTTATTTGTGATGAATTGTTATTCCATATTGATGTAGTAGTCTCCATGAAGGTTGGGTGCTTCATGAAGATGGTGAAATTTTTATAGGAGCTTTGCAAAACACAATTTTTAATATCAGTTTTTCAATGAAAATGGAATTCAAAATGCATAAAATAAGGACTTTGGTGAATGTAATGTATCATTCTCATCATGTAAAACACATTAATTCCAAACTAATAGAGAAACCTTCATTTCAATAAACTGATTTAGACTTCTCTCAAAACAGTGAACTAGGGTGAGTCAATTGAAGTGTTTTGAGGGACACAATATGCTATCCATAAAATCCTGTAATGGAAGTGCACCTAGAATAGAGTTACTATTTCTAAAAGATTTTATTGTACAACTAATGAATATTAGTGGACATAGGTTTGGCTGATAAACTTTTTTATTATGCTTCATGGACAGGCCCTTAGTGGTGAAAAAAGTAAAATTATTGTGTGATATATTTTCCTGTGGTTTTTTGTTCTCTATACATTCCGATCAAAGAGATTTAATTGGATCCTACCAATGTTGAAAAGATATATATCACTTTTGGAAAGAAATTTGACGCATTTATTTAACCCTCCCCTCTCAGTGTTTTCTAGGGTCTTTCAGGGAAAAGATGGCACATGAGGGAAACCGTGTTTTTGAACATATCTTTTTTGAAATATATGGGATAGTTTATTCCTTCAATAAAAAAACATTTCCCTCGCTACATTGACTATGATATAGTGAATTATTTTATATAACTCCCAAAATAAGGAAAATTAATGAAGGGGATGTTGTAATCACCAATACATGAATCCTCACTCTAGTAATTTCATATATCACTATCTACAGAAATTGTTTCTATACCCGAATATAGTCCTCTAATCGTTCAGTGATTGACAACCAACCATAAGTAGTTAATGAAGCTCAGTGTATTCCTTTAAAAATTATTATATGATTTCATAAATTGAATATTAAATAGAACATCCAATTATGAGGCCCAGAATAGAACAGACACACTAGGTGAGGACCATGAATTATCACGTCAATTATTTTACATAGAATCATCTTTTGGAGAATATAATTGAATGATAGGATTTCATTAATAACTTCTATTAAAATACAAAAAAAGTCATGATAGTTTTAGAGAATACCAAAACTCAAGAAACATGAATACATGTAATCCATCATCTATAATAAAATACTCCATCCTAAAAAGGAATATCTCCAAACTTCATAGTCTCATGAAATTAAACTATATGAAAATTTCTTAGTCACACACTGTTAAACTGCATGAAAATTTCCATGTATCATCAACATCCACCTGAAATTAACCATCCTAAAAAAAATCATGGTCACATGATCATATACTTTGCGGCCTCTCAATATTTGGGAGTTATCGCCTCTATCAAAAAGATCAAAAAAAATATGATCTCCCAAGTCTCCTGCTAAGGCCGTTACCAAATGGGTTGCCTCACTAGATAATTAGATCTAGTAATGAATGAGATCTTTCTAGGAAAAGTAAATTATGGTCCAGAGAGATCATGTTCATATCCCAAACTCCATAAATTACAATTACCTAACATATTAGTATTTCCACTAATGAGAAAGTTGATTTCCATGATCGCTCAAACAAAGAATATTTTTATATTCATGGATAATGATTGGGGTAGCTTCATATCCATTCCCAGATAAGAAAATATATTATATCATATCATAGAAATAAAGAGTATACATGCATTTATTCATGCACATACCCTATTAAAATACCATTATATTTTGGAAGTAATAATGAAGCTTGTTTAGTGTATTGTTGTCATGATACAGTAATAGGAAAAAAAATTCTTTTCCAATAGACATAGAATTTTATCAATATGGTTAACATGAAAAAGTAGATACTCAGGGGAATGATGAAGTTCTTGTTCCAAAAATAGTGGGTTATTAGCCTATAATGATAATTGATGTGGTATAGGACTGGGATCCTACCACTATTATAACTGGGGATTGTCATATTTGTTTTTAATAACCATTAGAAAGGTGAACATTCTTGGAAAATAAAGTTAATTACATTCTCTGATAGAGAAATAGGACAAGGATTATACCCCTACTCTAATCAAGAACCATCATTAGAGTGTTGTGGTTACCATATGGTAGTCATAGTCTCCTGATGATAAAGCTACATAAAATATTTTTATAGCATACATGATCATTCTCTCATACCCATTCCCACCAAGGAAGTACAACACCATCCTTCTTCATAGGCCATTTAAGTGGGGGGCCACATATCTTCTCCCTCTTTGGAGGGTCATCGAAATATACCTTATATGAATAAAAATTTGAACCAAGACCATACCACAAATTAAACCATGGTTAGTTTCAAAATTATGTATCCACCCAAATTCAGAATCATATCCCAACCATAAATATATAATATCACTAAAATACTCCAATAACATCTCATTAGTGGGTTCACATTATTAAAATAATATGTGGTCTTCATCATAAACTAGAGATCTCCATGAAGTAGGACCACATTCCTTCGGAACCAATAATGTTAGGTCAACATATTGAACTCGTGATCTAAAATGAGGATCGCATTCCAACTCTACTCAATGCAAGCATAGTCAAGGACGTAAAATGAGTATCTATAACACATAAAGGGTATGAAAACTCATCAACTGATTCCAAAGGAAAGATATACAATAATTGTTTTTTAGGGTGGTATAGATATGGATTATAGGGAAAATAATCCAAATATCTACTATGGATAAATATTCTTTATTCATATATCACCTAGACAAATAATCTTCCCCTTGTCAATATGAATTCAAATTAATAAGTTCTCAAAATATTGTAGTTAATAGTATATAGTTCTCCATACACCACCAAAAATGTATCACCAAGGTTAGTAGGTGTGCAAAAGCAAGAAACATATACAGATTAACCGAATTAAGGTGTATCCCCATCCACATTATTTCTACATGATGTTAAACTATAGATTGCATGTCCTATTGGGAAGACAATAAATTGCACAAAATTCCATGTCATTACTACAAGATTTTAAACTACATGAATGAAAACCTTACCAAATGACATTAAAATACATGGTGAAGATACTAGTAGAAATTATTTAAGGTGCACAAAATTCTACATTCTTACCATGTGACATAAAATTGCATTGAAGTTGACATTACCACATAATGTTAAATTACCCAGTATAATCCCATGTGGAAAGACCAGAGACTGAACAACATCTCAAATCCTTATCACATGACATTTAAATACTTAGATTATTCCGTTACCAAATTATTTTAAACCATATGAAAAACATCCCAGTCACCTAGTGTTAAACGTAATGACATGTGGTCACATTGTGGGATATACCTATTCTTTGTAAAAACAATCTACAACTTTGTAGAGAGTGTCATTTGTATGGGGTTTTTCTTTCATAATGAGTCTTTCCAAAAAACCAATACAAGTACATTGCATCCTCACATGATTTTAAAACTGAAGCCTCATCCATCGGACATCTATATTCCTAAATCCATGTTATAAGTTCATTTTATACTCACTATACATGTGTCAGATCTAGGTAGAATCAAAAGAATAATGATGATGTTATAGCATCCATATATGTGATTCCGATCTGCATTAGGTATTACATCTAAAAAACATTGGTGGCTCAATTATTATTAATGTAGGAAACATAGTGATTCCAAGATCTAAAATCGTGGGTCTATCCATAACATGTAAAAGAATAAAAACTCACTCCCATGCATGTGAGTCAAACCTATAAAAAAAGTTTTTATATATCAGATATACTTTTGAGTTGATTCCTATTACCACTTGATGTGTAGGGACATCTGGGCTAGACCTCTGTAGGGATCTTTATCTAGGAATATGTAAGTCTTTACTCATGAGACCACATGACACATAGTGATAGCTGAATCTAAAATCCTAGGTCCATCCTTAATTCCAAAAATTACCCACCCCTTTCACAAGGGTCAGACCTGTGTATGGGATTCATATATTATAACTACATGTAGGTTTATTTTTTTCCACAGGTTATGTAGTGACACCCAAATCCCAAATCATGTGACCAACAATAAAATATTAAGGTGAAAATTCCATTTTAATTATATGTTGGTTAGACCTATGCAGTGAGTTTCCAATTTTTATAACTATATGTGGATTGATTCATGTTACCATAGGAGTCTTATTTATTCATGGATTTTATATTTCAAGACCAACCATAGGTATTAATATATTCTAACCACATCCCTCCATGTGTATCATATTCATGTGTACATTATGTAATATAATGAAATGTGTACACCCTATAAAAAATCCCTTTCTATGCTACTTAGTAAACTGTAATTGACTTCCCATAATCTATTGTTTTTCCCACTAAGAATCACTCATGAAATATTTTAGAATCATGAATTTATATTTTAAAAGAATTATTGTGGTACATATTATTCAATTATACAGAATCCCATCCTAGATTCTTGACATTAACATGTGAGTCATTTGGTATTCACATTGAACAAATCATACCCTTGATTAAGGTGTACTCATGAATGGTATTTTTCATCCCTTCAGCCAGGAAATCAATTCAATAAGTGTCACAATATCATTAGGGTAATTAAACACTTCTTTAACATTTAATTTCCCATGAAAAATCTTAATACATTCAATATCCATGTTAATTTGAACCTATTACTTGAGTTGGCACATATAATCTTGGAACTGGGTAGACCATAATCCCTAACACTCTTGGTTATCCTCTATAGAAAACTGGTAATTGGGTTTGGCTAATTCAATGGGACCCCTTTCGTATTTCTTAGTGAATAAAACAACACCTTAGTGATTGTTCTTAAAAGAAATTTTGGTGTTTGAGGAAATTCACCCCCTAAAATCCAAGAGATATTTTCATAACATCATGTAATATTGGATTCCACCGTTATTAATGGTTTATATATACCCATAGGACTCCACCTCAAGTTGGCTCATATAATATTTGGTTTGGATTTACACTACCTATAATATAAATATTCAATTAGGTTCAGATTCCTATGATGCTACACATATATGTATCTCTTTCATTATAAAATGATATTATACTTCACATTCTAGAAGCCTATTATTTTGTGGTATTTATCTCTAATGAAGAACCAATTTCCTTGAGTATCTAACTCTCTTTGGACACACTAGTTTATAATAGGCCAACATCATGACCCCTTTTGAGGTCTAAGTCACCAGATACCATATGTGCATATTTTTTTTTATTTCATAAACCGTAATCCAATGTGCTCATAATTCTACCTTACATAAAATGGATAATAGGGATTGAAAAATCAAGAATGATCCCCAGAAGGATTGTATAGTGAATAAAAAAATTATTGTGATATTGTACCAAGGGAACATTTTGGTCCCTAAAAGGACCCCACTAGGATTTCCTAGTGAATAACAAAATTCCATTATGATTCATAGTGGATATATTGGTTTCAATTGAAAGTACCACTTTAAATTCCTAAGTTATTTATCTAATGGAATAAAATTAATCCAACTTATAATCAAAAAATTATCCATGGTATATGTATTTATTGAAATTATATTTATGATCCTTTATCCCCATGTCAAATAGGGATTCAAGAACAACTGTGTGATTTATGACATCAAATTCTATGTCTTTATGGTAAGGTTCTAAAACACATCGGGATTATGTCTACATTGTATAAACATAAATTGTTGGATGATTACATCATAATTGAATGATATTTAATTGAAAAACATACCCTCCATCCAAAAATACTTTAACTGATGTGAGTGGGTTACCCCTTATAGCCCATGGCTAACATGAAACGTAAATGCAGTTTGGATGGAAAAAAATAAACACTTCCTACATAAGTGTGAGGTTCTTATACAGGGTTTCCACTTTATGAAATACTAGGTCCTTGATTCTTAGACCCATAAGATATGATGTGATGTCAGGATTTTACATTTTGGTGTCAAATAAAAATTCTCCGCAACATATGAACTAGATTCATTTATAATCCCATGGTATATGTGACCAAAAATATTTCCATGAGAGAAAACAAAGATTACCCTATCCTTATGTGAGATTAAATACCGTATAAGGAATAATATTTAAGAATTATGTGTGGCTTTCTCACTATTACTAGAGAATATGTTATGACACCTGAAACTGAAATCCAATGTCCCAACTATAATATAGAAGAAAAATACACCCTCCTTTCATATGGGTCAGAATTGTATAGGGAATTTTCCTTATAATGACAAATTTTGGATTTATTCCGTATTACCATAAGATATGTACTAACACCCTAATCATAAATATTAGTCCCAACCATAGTATAAAAAATATACTCCCTTACTTATAAACGGGTTATACTTGTGATGGGAGTTATACATTAAGGAAATTATGCATGCCTAGATTACTATCATCACAAGATTTGTATGGATGTGTTTTCATTTATTTCAAACCCATGTACAGATTTTCATTATATTTAAGTATATTCCTCGATAAGAACAAAATTTGTTTGGGGATTCCAATGCATCCCAAAATTTAGATTCCCCAACATTTTCAATATCATGGACTCTTTGATTGTTCAATCTACTACCTTGTTTTTTCTTATTTCTCATGTCAATCGTGACTCATGTTAGATTAGGGACCCTAAAAGTCCACTATGACTAGTGAAATCATGGTGAATTATATTCAATGATAAGGAACCATTTCCGAGTAACATGATGTTAAATAGAATGATCAAATCATAGTCTCAGGATGATAATGAAAATGAAAATAGGTCTTCACATTGAACAGATCATCCCCAAAAAAACTATGTACTCATGAATTGAATCTTTCGTTGTTTATCCTTGAGAATGTATTAAATACACATTAGCATATCCTTTAGGGTGATAAATCCATCCTTGAATATTTTTTTATCCATGAAAAACATTGTAAATTAAATATTTTATTTAATAAAAACCAAGTCCTTATGTTAATGTACTTATCCAAGAACCCAACTAACCATTAGAAATCATACTATTGGTTCCCATTATAGTGTGCTGGTAACAAGGACCATTTGATAAATATGGATCCTGTTAATATTTTCTAGTTAGTGACATAATACATCAAATCTTATTTTAAGTAGATATTTTCAGTCTTATTAGAATGATCGCTATTGAATCTGAGAGCTATTATCTTGACTTCACAAGATATAAGATTCCTCCATTATAAATGGTTAACTTATACTGACAAGATTTCTTCACATGTTTACACTATTATTCTTGTGTTATGTTTTTTAATTTTAATACCCGAAAAATTCAATCATATTCAGAAACCATCTATGCTACTCATCTGGTTGTCATAACCATTGATAAATCTTGATTATAACATCATATTCTTGTATCCTTGATTCTAGGGTATGTATCAATTAGAAAGAACCCAATTCCTTGATTTATTCATTACTATTGATGATGGATCTATGATTCATGATGTTAAACAACATCATGTAGTCCTATCATCAATCTCTATAATATTCTAAATTAACTATGTGGGTTTTGATTCCTATTCTCAAAGGATATGTAAGACACCTATTCTGGGATTAATCCCATCTCCCATGAACCAACCGACTCCATGGAATACAATAAACAATATAATTCACATAAATTCATTTAATCTAGAGAAAAAAATAGAAAAGTGAGTAACAAATAACCATAAATACAAACATCTATTATCATTGACACATGGTTTTGATCAATAAATTTGAATAGGGGTAACTAATCCTATATCAGGGTATGAAAGTGACTCCATAACATATCCTAAATCTAAAAGAGTGTCCTTGTGCATGAAATAATTCTCCCAAAAATGGTGTTATGATCTTAATATCCCATCCACTAAATCAATGTGACTTCTTAATATTCATTTTTTTGACACCCCAATGGCTGTCTTCCATTAAAAGAAAGGCTCGAGGATATTTTCTGATGTTATATCCATTGGATGTTTTCATTAGATAAACAATATGATGAACCCAATACAAAATATTATTACAAAACACTAAATAACCCATATATGAACGCATTTGGTAATAAGGTAATTGAGTTACTGTATACACTGAGCATCTTTTTTTTCAAATTCAGATAGATGAAAAAAAATTTATTGGGAAAAAATTAGTAAACCTTATGTGAACGCATGTTTTTTTAGAATAATTGAGTTATTATATTTATTGAACAACTTATTTCCCAAACTCATTTGACTAACATCAATTAATTTGTAAAAAATAAATTCCATGGTAACATATCCATGTTATAGAATATCCTTGATTAATTGGTACTCTATTTAAAGACATTTTTAACTACAATGTTCCATTGGAATATTTGAAAAATTAATTATACATTTATTATCATAACCCATGATATTTGGATAGATTTCCCATAGGACATTAAATTTTTACTCATTAGATAATCCCTCTTTTCTACTTGGTTTAGAGGGATGTATTATGTAGAACAGAGGCCTAGAGGCACATACTAATTCATATAGTGTTTAGAAGGATATTTGGCATAAAATCCATCACATTTGAAAAATTCCCTGACCCAACTATAAAGATACTAACTATTCATGACTCCTATTAATGATTTCACCTATGTTACCACATAAAATTTATACTATTATGTGGTTTTGATGTTCATTATTTCATTGAATAATGGAATGAAGTCAATATCCCACACCTAATCAACTGATTTGGTTTCTCCGTTTTGGGATTACTATTAAATTTATCCTCCTTGGGGATAGTCTTGTTTTTTTGATGATTCATGTTTGTTGTATGGATTATATACCCTGATTCCTGGAGGTCTGGAGGTGTCTAGGAGGCCCTATGGTCTGAGGGCCCCCCAAAAATCATTATACTAGAGACCTAATAGATAATAATCCTATGATAGCCTAAAGGAACTATATCATTAAGGGAAAATTATTTAGTCTCAATTCCTAATATAGGTGAATAATGTCACTATTATAGTTCTAATATAATACATATTATAATATACCTACAGTAACATCATATGTACTTCCCCACCCAAATATGTTCCTGGGGTTCCTGAAGGATAACATGGTGTGTTAATCATTCCACAACCACCTTAGTCGTAGAACCAATTATGAAAGGTTATGAAACATTCACCCATATGTTTTAATATTGTGATATCATCCAAACAGATTAATTAAAAAACATTCATTTTAAGAGAACTTAAATTTTATTTTTCTAAATGTGGATACATTTTCAGCTTAGATTGTTAAGCATTAAATAATCTTTGTAAAATGAATTCATCTCCAAAAGATAATGTTGGATATCCATAACATACATCCTAATACACATGAATTATAAATAAATTTTAAAACATATTAATATTCATACCTCAATATATAATTAACAGTCCCTTATATATGACAAAAAAAAATTTAAATTATACAATCTTAATGTTTTGATTTATTTTGAATCATCTCCCCAATCACAGTAATTTCAAATAAATTATTCATTAGGTTAGTAATTTTATCAAATGATATATCATTGTTTTTATTAAAAAATAATTTCATTAACATGAAGGTTCACTATTGAGGAGTTTTCCTTTTCTTCACTAACATAGATATTTCCATCCACTTCAACAGTGACAAAATTCGTCATCATTAATCATATATTAAAGTTTTAATACTATGATTAGAGTTCTTATTTTCACCTATTAGATACTAATTCAACTTCAAAATATGATAATCATTACCATTAATAATAAAACATCACATTTATTTTATATAAGTATCTTTCTCAAGTTCATAATTCAAGATATATTAATTCAAATCCATTTTTAACATTTTATTGTTTCTATGAATACTTATCACATTGTAAAATAATATTCGTTTCATTATTTGGGAACATATAAAATTTTGAATAAAATTTATTCCATATATTTGAGATTAACCATTACAAAATTGAATAGATTTATTCCAAAAGAAGATTCAATTATCTTTTCACTTTTGTTTTCAAATATGAAATTTCCCAATCCCACTAGTATATTTGTTACAATAATAAAATTCCAATGTTTCAATATTCTCAATATTTTAATCTCTTATACTATCATTGTGTTCCATCCATCATGTTTAAATGTGTTAAAAATAATTTTCAATTTAGTTTGAAAAATAAATATGGCTTGATAGATATTTATATAATTTATGTTGGGTGGAACACCTTTTAAATAATAAGAAGGATATTTATAGGCATAACATGTTTTATAAATTTTATAAAAATAAAATATCCTGGTTTTTATCCTTTATCTTTATTAGATATTTTAAAATTGGCCTCAGTCATTTGGAATAATAATGTAGTAAATAATGTTTTTTCATACTATCCATTTTTATCTCCTTTTGATTACGAGATTTCCATATCAATGGGATATAATGTTTAAAGTGAAATATTATTTTCTAAAATAATAATAACATATATACTATCAATTTTTTATATATTCCTGTTGTATCACGAACAAATCCTTCCAAAGGGGGTATAGATAAGAAATATCCCATCATCGACTCACTTATCAAACTTAAATAAAATAATTCCTTATATTTATATATATTTCATGCTACTAAATAACATTAATATCTTTATTTAATGGTTATTCAATACCTCAACCCATTATTTTTATCATCTAAATTAATTTATAATATGAACCAATTGAAAATGGAGAAAACTATTATTATTTATTTCTTATAACTGAATTTTAAAGATCCATACATTCATAAAATGGTTATCTAAATGTTCACAAAACTATGGTTTTTTAATTTTTTTAATTAACATTTTTCCCTTGTGTATGGGGTACAATATTAATTATTTAGACCATGTTTCCCAAGAGATCACAAAAATTATTCATGATGGATTTCAAAAATATTATAAGATAAAAATATTTTAGTAATACATTTTATTTTATTTTGAAAAAATCTATAATTGTGATTAATCCAATAGATAGTTCATGACATAATTGATATTATATGAACAATACATAGAAATAAAATCATTATTTAAATTAATAATATAATTATATTTTGATGTTATTTCTTAGCTCAATTGTCTATAAAAATATGATTGTATCAACTCATGAGTATTATTAATTTTCATTTCAACAAATAATTAGAAACCTTTAACATTATTTCTTTTAATACCCATTCCACATGTTTTTTTCCTCTGCTGAATTATAATTGAATTTTGGAATATTTCCTATTTATTATGTAACTTATCATTACATTATGCCAACATAGGATCTTTTCATGTTTAGTTTCACAGAAAAAATGTATGTAATTTATGTAAACATAAAAAAAATATCTAATACAACTGAATGTATCCTTCATGGGTTCATCCTAATTACATTTACTATATCCCATATCCCGAAGACATAAATCAATGGAAAGTGGTGAGAATGAGGCCCAGTAAGGAAAATTATGGGAAATAGCAAACATGTGATCTTGAGGAATATCTATAAACACTTATTTAATATAATTATTGAATTTAGAGGGGAAAATGATGAATTTAATAACAAAAAGAACATGAATCATAATATGGAAATCATGAAACAAAATTTAAATGACGCATTCATAACAATATCACAATATATTTTCACTAAGGTGCCACAAATGAAAATTACCAATGTTATTCACCATGGTATCCTAAAAACATATCATTTATAGTGATTTGATTATTTACCAAATGAAGTTGAGAGAGATAATGATACACCCTTTATATGTATTAATTAATATTATCCACATAGATCATAATCTAGAATTTCATAAATAACATGTGGAGAATAAAGATGAGGTTTCTTATCAAAATCAAGGAATTTCAAAAGTGCTTATAAGACATGATAATTATATCATTTTTAGCCCATGGAATGGGAATGCCTATTTCATTTTTGTTAAAACGAAAATAAAATAAATCATTTTTTCATCTAGAAGAAAACTTGTGTAAAAGATAGATTTTTTGGAATTCAAAAAAAGAAAACAAAATAGAATTTATTTAGTAGAGAGAAAATTTTGAGGTGTAAATTCGACAACATTACAGGTATAAAATATGGTGTTAGAAAAGGGTTAAAGAGAGAGTAAAAGGGTATCCAATTGATAAAACAAAACATTGATGTATGTGAATGATAAAAATGTTAATAAAATAAAATTATGACTACTTTTAAAACACATATAAAAATAATTCCTGAATAAAATAGACAATAAGGACAATTTGTTTCCATGAAGAGTTACTACTAGATCAAGAAATATAGAGCCATAGGGTATTGAGGACATATGGGGAGGACTCATCTATAGATAAAAACCATAAACTCTGGTTTTATGGATTGTGAGTGAATTTAACTGAATAAATGTGTTTTTATTTATAGACAAAGATGATTGTTTAATAATTTCCAAATATTGGCCTTAAAATCTTGAATTTTTAAAATAAAAATCAATTATCTTAACCACGTTTTGTGAGCAAGGTTTTAAAAATTTGGGTAATTTTATTAAGATATTTTAACACATAGGATCCAAACATAAAATTATATTACATATTTTGGAATAGAAATTTAATGACTCCACAAGGTAATATTTTTAAAATCAATGTTCTGATTTTAGACATTGAAAAATCATTTTTAGGTTTCCAAGTTGGGTAAAAACCATTAAATTAATTAATATTAATAAAATATCATATATTTTTTTATTATTTTTCTTAATTAATTATTATATCATTATGAAATACTAATTATTTCATTATACATACTAACAAACCAAAAACTATATTTTCACAATTCATGAAAAATAATGTATTTTGAAAAAAATATCATATGTTCACTATAATTTAATTTTTAAGTTATTCATTCATAAATATTGTTTATTTATTCTAAATAGTTATATAAATTAATAATTTTATTGTTTAAATATAAAGAATCATTATTTATTAAAAAACATATCGAGCCTCAATACTTAGTCAAATTTTTCTGTGTCAAAAATTTCCAACTAAACAATAACTTTTTTATCATTTATATTTAAATAAATGTTTTTTAATATACTATTTTTTAAAAAATATATATTATTCAAAATAAATTAGTTTTTTATAAATATATATTTTTTTGTTGAAAATTATGGTTTTTTCATGAAAAATAGAATTAATAAATTTTATCTCAATTAAACATGTATTTTATTACGAAACTTTATTCATAAAAATTAAATTGATGGAATAAAAATATTAATTTTTCAATTTTAAATCACATTAAACATATAATCCATATAAAAATATCCCCTTATTAAACCTGCATATGATCTTTAGGAAAGTTGTGTGATTGTTATAGTTTTGGGGGTTGGCTCAGCTAATGTCGACTGAGTTGTAGTCTCCACAAACATGAACTTCTCCTGTAGGATATTTCATTCAATATTTATTTATTGAAGCTAAAATTTGACATGGTTACTGGAAACCTCCAATTATGAGACCTCCCTCCCATCTTCTAACAAATGGGCTTCAAATGGAATGACTCTACAAGTTTAGGCCATCAATTATCCTTTCTGTATAAATTAGTCATTTCCATACTACTTATAACCATTTATTATAATGGTAAAATTATTAAGAAAATGTATTATTCTTAATGGTTAAATTTATAATGATAGCATATACCATTATACTCTATAAATAACACATCATTATTTAAGAGATACGGTTTTCTTATGTATAATATAATATAACAACCATTTTATTAGTAAAAAATATAAATTATAAAGAGACATGTGTTATTACATTCTACCCCATTAAAAAATTTCATCCATTAAATTTCAACTCATTATCTGAGTTGAGAAATGGTGAGGGTACTTTGCCTTAACTATTGCATATAGTTCCCATGCCACATATTAAAATATATGGTTCCTCTACAACACTTTTATATGGTGAATAATCTTGTTGCATAAAAAATTGTCTCTATAGTTCATGGTCTCCACCGACTGCTCCTCATAAGAGAGGTCATGACCTTGTTGAACTAACTCTATATTTAGTACATGTAATTGGTCGAGTATTACTTTCTCAAGAGAGATATGTGGAAGACATCAAGAACTTTAGCTATATTTTTTGGAAGTATTACATGATAGGTAACTTCTCATATGAGATCAAGGATTTTTATAGGGTGCAATGTATAATGGATACATTTATATTTTTCCAAAAAAATCATGACTCTCATACAAAGTGATATTCGAAGGAAAACATCATCCCCAACAAAAAACTCCATGTTCCTTTAATGATTTAAAAAATAGATCTTTCTTTAAACATGAGAATATTTAATGTATTGTGTTAATGGAATGAAACATGTCTATAATCTCTTCCATAAAATTGGGATAATGAATATTTCTCTCACCAAATTCATCATAATAAGTAGGAATCCTAATTCACATCTCATATAGAGCTTCATAGGGATCCATTTGATTAATTTAGTGGATTTTGATGTTTTATGGAAACTCAAATAGTGAGATATGTTTATCCTATAAACCATTAAACTGAAATATATCTCTCCTTGTTATGTAATTGAGTTTCTGAAGTGTATTTTCATATTTTCCATCAGTTTCGGGAAGATAGGTTGTACTAAAATTCAATTCAGAATTTAAAAATGGGTGAAACATTTTCTAGAAATTTGACATGAGACTTGGATCACGATTAGAATGATATATTGTGGCACCCCATGAAACATCAAAACTTCCATTATATATATCGTGGAAATCAGTTCAAGATTTAAATATTCTCATATAGAGATAAAAAGGGATGTCTTGGTGAGATGGTCCACTAAAACCAAGATTATATTTCTTCTTTGGGGTGTTCTTGGTAGAACAATGAAGAAGTATATAGTGATATTATACCACCTCCATTTTGGTATAGGTAATTGTTGTAATACCTCTTTAATAAGTTTTCACATCACCTTCACCTATTGGCATAAGAATAATCTTGCTGCATAGTCAATAAAATCAATTTTCTTATTATCCTACCAATAATGATCAGGATGGATCCTATAAATTTTAGTTCTCCCATGATGTATAGAGAATTTAGAGCTATGATATTCTTCCATCAACAATTTTTTTATCTCTAGAATGGATGGAACATCTAGTTTTGAATGAATGTTTATTACAACTTTTCCATCAATACTTATCTCATAAAACATTTCCATTTTTGAAAACCACTATGTTTTTATGAAACAAAGGATATTCAATTTGAGATTTCTTAATCTTATCTAGTAATGATGGTTGAGAAATAATTTTGGGTAATTTTGATGATGTCTCATAAATCATTTTTCCCTGGTCGAACATAACTAGGTCCTTAATGAATGGATATACATAAAACCTCATAATTTATCACACAATAGATTATATCTTACATAATGCATTGATGTCATTTTTTCTTTTCATGGGTGATAATAAATTGAACAATCATAATCTTTATAAAGATCCAACTATCTCTTATGTCTCATGTATAATTAATTTTTTTTGATAATATACTTATAACATGGTGGTGTGTATATATGTTTAATTTCTCCCAAAAAATATAGTGCCTCCATATTTTTAGAGAAAAAATATCCACATATAGATCCAAGTCATTTGTAAGAAAATTATAATCATGATGAGTTGACTTTCCATATTCATAATCTATCACATTATAATTTTTCATGAGGACCCACCCAATCAATTTCATAGATTCACTACTAAAAATTATGAAACCTTCTCTAATAGTGGTTTATGTTAATATAGAATAATTAACCAATATCTTATTCATATCAAGGAAACATTATTCATACATTGTTTTCTAGAAGAACTAATCTTTTATTAGAGTTAACATTGTGAGTAGATTAGAATGCCATGAAATGTTTTTTCACAAACATAATAAAACATCCTAAAACTACAAGGAATCTATGAATTTAAATAGTTTTTGTTTGATTATGACACAACTCAAAAACCTATATCTTTATAGGATAAACATAGATTACTTAATTGTTAAGAATATACCCCATGAAAGAAAATTGTAATAACCAAAATTTACATTTTATGAATTTTCATAAATAACTTACCCTTTTTCATGGTTTTCAATATAACCCTTAGATAATCCTCATTCTCTTCAAAAATTTTGGAATATATCAGTATATTATTAATAAAAACTAACAAAAATTTGTTGAAGTAGTCATTAATGACACTATTAATCAAATCCATAAATATATCAGGGGAATTAGTTAAGTTTAATGGAATAATTAAAAAACTTATAATCCCTAATTCTTGATCAAAAATAAGCCTTCAGAATATCTTCTTTCTTTACCCTAAATTGATGGAAACAGGATCTTAGATCAATTTGGAGAATATTTGAGCCCTTTATAGCTATTAAAATAAATAATTAATTCATGGTATATGGATCTTGTTCTTCACTTTGATCATAATAAGTTCTCTATAATAAATGCATATCAACATTGATCCATCCATATTCTTCACCAAGGGAACTGTTTCTCCCCATGGAGATAGAAATGGTCAGATAAATCTATTCTTCCAAATTTCTTGAAGTATTTTCTTTAATTCTTATAACACAAAATTTTATATTATATATGGTTCTATAGATATAATCTTGAATCCAAGTTTGAGTTCCATGGAGAACTGTACCATTCATTCTGTGGAGGTCTAGGGAATACTTCAAGAAATACATAATTGTATTCCTAAACGAAGGAGACATTATCTGTTTACATAAATTCATTTACCTGTCAATATACACCCATAATCTATATAAATAACTCTAGGTAAGGTGTTTCTAGATGAATCTCAGGTTGGAATCTCTCTTCATTTAAACTAAATAGAGGTTTTCCATTAATGAAAACTATGATTTCCATTCCTCTGTATTAGATCTTACCATTACACAATGAGAGCCATTATATCCATAATATATTATAGAATTATATTCATTTGAATTTCTAGTAGCTTTTCAAATATATTATGCGCAACAAAGTAAATATGAGAGCTTCAATGAATGTTGATTCATGGATAATCCCTCTAGGTATAATGACTAATAACTCTAAATAAAAAATATCAGGTAGTGATTTTATATTCTCAAGAAACATTGATGAAATAAAGGAATGTTTAGAACTATATTAAATCACATTAAATGATAGATTTGGAAGAAAAATGAGAGTACTAGTCAACACATCATTTGGAGTCCCCACTTCTACCATCATGATAGAAAATGCATGACCTTTATCCCTTTCACTTTTCCAATGATGATAGTGGATCCCTCCCATTATAGTCTAATTTTTAATGTTTTGCAACGTTTCCATCCTATCCAAAATTGATACATTGAAATTTAGGATGAGATTGAATAATATTTCTTTTTTCATTAGTGTTGATAATTCAAGGATTCACCTCACCATGATAGTTCCGATCTATATGTCTATCTGTTCCACATTTGTGACATTTCTCACTCCTGAGTAAGAAGAATACTGAATGATTTTCCCCACACATATGATGTTTCACTTGATTTCGTTCTCTTCCTTGGTGAATGTTCATCCTTGAGTTTGTATCCATAAATTTAATCTTTTTATTTGTCTTTTGTTACCAATGTGTTTTTCCAAACATCAATTCAATATTCATAGCACTCAACACGATCTCCTCATGTATTTTATAGTAATGATTTTCTGGATTCCTCCCTAAATGGGGTCTCATTCAAACAATGAATATGTCTTCTTTACTTAAGTTTCCATAAAAATATAGATTTATAATGATAAAGTCATGTAATGTTTATAACATAACTTCTTAGAGATTCATTTTCCTTTTTCTACTACCTTATGAATTCCTTATCCATTTTTATTCACATAGAATAGGGAAAATATTTATTAAAAATATTCCCATGTAATTTTCCCAATATAGAGAATAAATATCCCTTCATGGATTTGTGTTTTAAATAATTTTAAAACCATAAATCAGCTTCTCATTCATAGTAGTATACTACTAGGGTGTCTTTCTCTTTTTATAAACAGCAGACTATAATAATGATCGATAGATCTTATCCATTTTTAGGAAATGAATGTACTATTAGATCCAAAGAAAGAATGTGGTCATTGATTCTTGAAGGACACAATAAAAATTTGTTTCTTTTAAGGAGAATCAAGTTATAAAACTTGATTAAATTTATTATTTACAATATTATATAGTTGATTTTTCATCCTAATTAAGTTATCTATTCAAAATTCATTTAGAGGGCCATCAGTGCATCATCATTTGTGCTCTTAATTTACGCAGTTCCTCTTATTTTCTTACATTTCATAAAATAAAAAAACTATATTAGAAACATCTTTTTTTTTATGAATCATACAACTCTAAAATAATTTTATATCATAAAACATATTACTTAAATATTTTATTCTTTCTTTATAATTACATTTTCAATATTTCCATCATAATGGTTAATATAATTATTATGATTAACAAAACAAATCCCATATGAGTATCAATCCATGAGTCTACCAAGGCTTATTTTTATGCACATGTTTCTCTTAGATTATTTCTCAAAGAAGTGTTTTTGAGTCATACCCCTAGATACATCTATGCTAGAGCCACATCCACTTGTTCATATGTACACATGGATTTGTTTGCTGGGAAACAACCTATATAATACTTTTCTATAATAATGGGATGTATTTATTCATTTACCTGTAGATTAACCTAATGATTTCAAATCCCAATTTCCACAAATAACATAACCATTACTTGATAATAACTATTGAACCTCAAATTTTTATTACATAACTCTTCATTATATTATAGAAATAGAGGATCTTTTTATTTTAAGATTCATAAATAAAAGTTACATAATACATGGAATCATAAAAAATTGTTCTAATTCATATGAAAAGATATATCATGGGTCAATATTAAGTAAATTTTCTTCATCAAATATCATGGGGGCATACATCAATGGAAAGGGGTGAGAATGAGGCATAGTATCAGAACGTCTTTGAAATAATTTACATGTGATCTTGATGAATATCACTATGAACATGAGGAATATAATTATTGAGTTAGGAATGGAACACATTAAATTTAATAATTAAAATAACATGAATAATAACATTTAAATATGGATAGAACATTTAAATGCGACATTCATAAGCATATCACATTGGTTTGACACTAATGTGCCAAAAATGAAAATTACCAAGATTCTTCACCAAGGTATCAAAAAACATTTTATCTAGATAGATTAAATTATTTTCCCAATTAATTATATAGATATTAGGGTTCACCCTTAATATATATCATATAATGAATTTCTTATATATCTTATAAAAAAATTTCATAAATAACTCATGGATAATAAAGAATGAGTTTCTCATTAAAATCATGGAGGTTCCAAAGTGCTTAAAGACATGATCGCAATTGCCTTTAAATCCCATGGAAATGTAATTAGGGTTTTATTTATGTTAATATAAATATAAAATAAATATTTTTTACATATAGGTGAATAAAATTAAAAAAGAAAGAGGTTTTAATATTCACAAAAGTATATTTCTTAAGTAGAGGGAAATTTCAGTAGAGAATTCAGCAGCATAATGTGTATAAAATTTGTTTCTTGAAAATAGAAACATGATAGAGGAAAGGGGTATCACATTGATAAAATATAATTTAGATGTATATTTATGAAAAAATAGTAATAAAAGCATTTAAAAATTATATTTATAGTAAATATAAAAAATGATTCTTGAATTGAAGTTAAAATAATTATAATTCCCTTACCTTAAAGAGTTACTCCAAGATAGAGATGAATAGGGAATTGGGGGATTGAGGATACATTTATAGGACATATTGGGAGGTAAATAAATTAATTAATTAAGGGTTTGGGATATAATTTAAATGGATAATGGATGGGGTTTTACATAAAAATGGTAATTTTTTTATAATTTTCAAATATAGGCCTTAGAAATCTATATTTTTGAAAATAAAAAACTATATTGTTACCCATGGTTTTTACCATGGTTTTGGACATTTGGAAGGCATTTTATGTTATTTTAACCCACAAGAACTGAGAATAATTTTATATTACTTTTCTTATCCTAGAAAATTAATGTCTTCAAAATGTAATGTTTCTAAAATCAATGTTTCCATTTTAGACTTTAGGATGTCATTTATAGTTTTAGATATTTATTAAAATACATTAAAATACATAAAATAAATAAAATAAAATATTTTAGGTTGTGTATTTTGGTTTATTAATTATTAAATCATTATAACATAATCATGTAGTCATTAGACATACCAAGTTATCAAAACTATTTTTTACAACTCATATAAAAATAATGTATTTTTAAAAATTCTCTTAAATTCACCATAACCAAATATCGATGAAATGATTTCAAGAATCTAGTTTACTTAATAATAATAAATTTATAAACATGATAATTTTTTTCCTTTGAAATATAAAAATACTTATTTTCTAAAAATATCATCTTGTAATTCTTAGTCTAATTTATCCCACTTAAGAATTTTATTTGACATAATAAAATTATTTTAATATTTATATTTAAATATTAGTGTTTTTAAAATACAATTTCATTAAAAAGAAATACAATTTAGACAAATTTAATTTATTATAGGAATGTATATCTTTTCTGAAATTTTTATTTTGTGTCTAAAAATCAATTTACTAAATTTCATCTCTATTAATCTTATATTTTATTAAAAAACTATTCCTAAAATAAGAATTTATAAAATAAATATTTTCTTCTAATATGGTTGTATTCTTTAAGAAACTATGTCATGGACACATAATCCCTTTATTACACTAGCTCACACCCAAAGGGTATTGTGTGTTATTATGGAAGTTTTGTGGGGTAGCTCGGCAAACATCCACCGAGCGGTAATCTACACTACCCTAAACTTCTTCCATAATAGATTTCATTAATGCTTTACATAGTGATTTTGGGAGTGGGTTACACTAAGGGAAAATCCCAACGAGGATACCACCCTCACAATTTATGACAAATGGAGATCAAAATGGATGACTCTACAAGTTGAGGATATTGATTCTCCTTACTTTAAAAATTATACTATATCATTAGTACATATAAATTAAAAATTTAATGGTAAAATTATTTAAAAATGGTAGAGTTCTCGTATGGTCATATTATCTAATGGTTTCATTTCCAAATATACTCTATAAATAAAATATAATTATTTAAAAGATCTCTTTTTGTTTTTTATAATATGATATAGCAAACATTTTCTTTGGAAAGAAAAATTATTTAAAAAGAATCATGCGTCGTTACATGGATAAATTATAATAATATTAAATTTTATATACAGTTCAATGATTATTAATACTTGAATTTAATAACAATGACCATTATCTCCATTTATAGTAATAGTATATGTCTCTTTCTCAATGATAATATGAAAATGATTTATATTTGTACCAATTAATTTCGTTATGATTATTAAATGGTTTCCTCTATAATGTCACATAAATATTTCATAATGATAACCTTAACCCCATTCTAAAAAATCATATAGTCACTCTAGAGGCTATTACTAAACCCATAGATATAGTGAACATCTTTTGGATAAATTTTCTTTTAAACAATTTTAGTCCATCCAACATCTTCAAGTTGATGGATCCATATTTTTAGAAATTAACTAGTTGTCCAACAGTCATTTAGTTATTTATCATTATTTTTTTATTTTTTATCATGTTTTATGTGAAATAAAGACCCTAAATAAAAATAATTTACCATCTCACTATATTATTGGTCACCATAATCTCTATAGATTATTATTGAAAACTCTAAAACCTAAATGTTTATGAATTATAATGGTTATTTTAAATGAACCACACTCTTTTTTAGGAGGATATAAAGGTGTGAAAGGACACATTGAAGTAAAACATTGGCTTGCTTAATTTCATGAATCATGGATTCTATTATTTATTTTTTTAAATGTTTTATGTTTTTAAAATAATTTTTTTTGATATTTCTTCATGAGTGTAAAAGTAAAAAAATCCCCTCTTGATTTTTGGGAGATGGAGGTGTCTTAGGTGGTCATTGGTGGGGGAATCAAGAGAACCGGGGGTGGTACAACAATGTTTTAGGGGGATAGATAGTAGCATTACACCACCCTCTCTTTGACTGAATGTATAATTGTGTCCACTAAGGTTCTAGTCATAATTTTTATATTTTTTGAAAAGTGTAAATGGGGTGGGGTCCCCCATTCACTACTATAGGTTTTCCCATCAACAATAATAAAAAAGGGATTTAATTGTGATAAAAAGGAATTATTATCCTCAATGATATCCAAAGGGAGTTCCTTTTATCATCTCTAAAAGAAGCACTGATAAAGAACCCATTTATCTATGCTAAAAAATGCTGATAATGGGATCATTTATCAATACTAAAAAATATATGAATGTGTACTAAAAAATAAATATTTTAAAAGAAATTTTTTCATACCAATAAGAGAGTAGACCAACTACTTTTAGTAGTTCATGACCACCCATATAACACTACTCTTATAAATTCCCCCTTTAATAGTGTTATCCTATCTCTCACCTTTAACAACATAAGGAACCTACTCACCCATCCACATGCCCTTGGATTTGTTGGGTTTCAAAACTGAGACCTCCCCCACATAGGCTCGCCCCTCTTCCACTCATTCTATTTGATTTGTTTTGATTTTATTATATATATATATAATTATATATATTTGTTTACATTTTTATCTATATGTATATATATTAAAAAAATATATAAAATATGGTGTGTGTGTGTGTGTGTGGTTGTTAATAAAAACATACATACATACTTATAATTATTTATATTTGTGTATATGTAAATATAATTATACATATTTATGTTTATTTATATAAATTATATATTTATATTTATATAAATATATTAGAATATGTATATATATTTGAGTATATATATAAACATTAATATTCTCTTCAATACATATAAATTATATTTATATATATAAAAATTATTTATACATTAATTATATATATTAATATTTATATCTTTTTATTTTAAATAAAATGGATAATATTTGTATTTTGATTTGGTTTATATGTTTATAAATATAAAATACATGTAAATATTTTTACATATATATATTTATAAAATTAAATTTTAATGTGTGAATATATACAATATATATATTTTTTTATCTTTGATTATAAATAAAACTACATTATTAAAAAAATCAAATCCATAACAACAATATGAATTTAATACTTGGGTATAAATTTAGTCACCACTAAAAATGGAAAAAGGCTATCTTAAACAATACTAAAATCCAATGAATGTCAGAAATTATGATGACCCTTCTGAAAACTCAGTTTGGGAGGCCTTTAAGGCCTTTTATGGCTTCGTAAGATGTGACTGAGGAACCCCCATGTCACCAGTATGTATATTTTGTACCATGCTTCAATTTGATATTTGACAGATCTCGGATTAACACACATATAATTTTTTTCTATTTGATGTTCGAGTCAGATTATCATCTTATTTTATATCATTTAGTAATTTGTAAAATTTTTCTATCTTCAATTTTTTATTAAATTACTATTACCTGATAATAATTAGAAAATTAATAATTAATATATTTTTTAAATTATTTCACATTAATATTTTATCTAAATATCTTACATAATAATTATAAATATGTATTTATCATTATATAAATCATATTTAATCAAACAAATATATATATATATATATATGATTTTTAATGATATTTTTTTCCTATGAAATTAATATATTATCAGTGCCATGAAAAGTGTTGATAAAAGTACCCTTTTCTGCACTAAGAAAAGAATTGATGAATGAGGTACTTTTATCAGCACCTTTTAGCATTGTTAAAAGAACATTTTAATTGCACTCATTCAATGAAGATAATGTTTCACACTTATTAGTGATTTTTATCCCATTTATGTGGTGGCGGTATTTAAATCCAATTCTATTGTAGTTTTTTAAATTGATACTCACACGGGGGTGTTCCATAAGTAGGCACATTGACTGGGTGGGTTAGACTCACATATCTCTTCCAAATCCCTTTCCTTAATCAATGATTGTTGGATACATTTTATTCATCATGTAAAATTTTCATTTTAAAAGGGTTGGGAAAAACATTTGGGCTTACGGGCTATGCAATGAGATACAATCCCACTCGGCCTTTGGGCTATATAATGGGTCTCACTCTTCCCAGTTAAATGAGTTATTTTCTTTTCTTTATTAATAAAAATGAGGCTTTGGCCCGAACATTTAAAAAAAAATTCTAATTGTTATTGAAAATTATGCTTTTTATATAGGAGTTTATAAATTTTGTTTTCAATGGATTTCTAGATGTGTTGGGTGAGATATTCTACCCATTAGATGAGGTTATGTCATTATTACATAGAATAATGGGGTATACCATATCTATAATTATTTTAATTATAATTTCATGGTTTTAATCATAAATTATAAATTTAATTATTTTTTTAATATTGAATCACTTCCTTGAGAAGGGGGAGGGGATGATTCAGCGGAGACCAATTTTTTAAATTTTCTTCCTTTTATAATGAACCCCTATAATATTTTAATATTTTATTAAATATAGTAGATATTATCATCCAAAATTATATTCTAAAAATATAAATAATAAATCACCATATGTGTTTTTAAAAATTTTAGGCCCTCAGAGTAATGTACTCATTTCTATGGTCTGTTTCTTGTGAAAACCTTGGATTACTCATCATAGGATTAATAGATTACATGATTAGAATGATTGAATAAACTATTACTATACCTCTATAGAGATTTATAATAAAATATGGTTTCAGACTTCATATATAATATTTAACAACAATGAGATTGATCTTCTTGAAATCTGGTTTCATTAGATATATCAGAAGTGGATCATACTCATGGTGCATTTATAAATATTGATGAATAGATTATCACATTATGCAGATCTGATATAGAGTTTATTATTTTAAATTTTCTTATTCTGTAAAAATTATACACTCTAAAAATTACTAAAAATATATTATTGAATGTAAACTACCTCATTTCTTGTTACATGAAACATGTTCTATTTATTCTTAGAAAATACACACCTTTGCATAATGGTGGTGATTAAATTATATTTTATTACAATATTCACAAGCCTCGGTATTCCCAAAAGAAATTAATTAAGGTAAATTATATTTATCCCTTTATAATAAGTTCCCTAAAATCGAAAAACAAATTATCATACTTTTCATTCCACTCAAAATGGCCTTCATAAAGGTACCTCCCTCTTAGGAATATCTTTTTTCATTATAATTTTCAACCTATCTCTATATTGAATGGTTTAATAATATTTGTTATAAAATTTCCTTTTACATCCAATATTCACAAACCATACTCTTCAATAAATATTGAAAATATTTTGAAAATATTTTTTAAAAAATTTCTAATAAAACCCATCTCCTCATTCTCACTGAAACAATCTATAGTTGAGAATATTCAATGATCCAATATCATGATAATATATTAGTTGAAAGTAACCCAACATCCTCATCATTCAATATTCAAAAAACTATGAAAAATATCTTCATTTTAATATTAAAATTATTTTTTTGAAATAAATATTTTAAATTAATCATAAAAAACACATTCACGATTTTATATTTTGAGATTCTTCATTTAAAACAATAGATTCAAGTAAGATAATTAATTTTCTAATATGCCAAAAATAATCTTTCAGAATATAAACTATTGATATCCATTTTATAAATATATCATGAATCATCTTGAATAAAATTTTATATTTTATTTTTTAGGATATGAATATATGATTCTGAATTTTTGAGAATTATTTTTTCTTATATCATTAATTTCAAAAACATCATCTTATATAAGGAAAAAAAGATAGCATACATCTTTATTTATAGAAATATAAACTTATTGAATTTGGATCCATGAGGAAATTGAATAATTGATTTGAAAAATACCTATATGATTTTTATATTATGGATGTTATACAATACATATTATATTCCATTAATATTAAATCTGTAAATGTTAGTACTTTTATTAAATAGAATATCACTTATGTATAGGAATTTATATATGTGAGTTTTAACATCGCCAAATATATTCATAGATAGAAAAAACATAAATTATCTTGGAAAAGTGAAGATTTAATGTAACACCATAGTATTCTAAAAGAAGAGTAATTTATTCAATAGCTAGTGTGATATACAACACTGACATTAAACAACCCCTGAAATGTATTCCCTTAAAAATTTTCTCTTCGAAAGTATGCAGATTACTCAACCACATCTCTAAATACTCAATAAAATAGTTTAAATTTATAAATTATACATTAAAATGGAGTATATGAATATTAATAACCAAATTAAGAAAATTATGGTTTTCTATTAATTATAATTAAACTAATAACAACTTAAAATATAATTAAATGTTCTTTAAAAAAGTGTATTTTTTTAACAGGTGATTTAATACCACTTTACACCCATAATTTAAATATAATTTTTAACTCTTTCAGAAATTTATTTGACAAAATAAAAATAAACTTAAATATTATAATATCAAAATTATCTTATGGTGATTTATTTGTATTTTATTAAAAATTTTAATTTTTTAATGTACATTGAAAAATATTAATTTTATTTGAAAACTAGCTTTTGGTTTAATATATTTAGAAAGATAAATTATATTTAAAATTATTCTTAATGTATAATTAGGTATATTTTATATCTATTAATCTATATTTTTCCATTGAATCATTTTAATATTTAATTTTGATATGAAAAAATTGTAATTTTTTTAAAATTATCCCTTTGGAAACCTATTTTCTCATTGTGTTTGAAGGATAAATTTTTAATTAATATTTTACAATTCTAAAAATGAAAATAGTAAAATCTGAATGAATATATGGAATATTCATAATTTATATTATTTAATAATTTCAAAATAATTTTTTACAATAATTAATTGTTAATATAGTAAAAAAATATTTATGGTGGTTATTGTAAAAACTAATTGACAATGGTAATAAAAAAACATTAAGGTTTGAAATATCCTAAAATCTATCCTAAAATCTATATTCAGACCATATTTATACATTATAATATCTAAGGCTCTAGAATTATAATTGTTTACAATTTTTCATAATTAAAACATCAGCAATGAAATTTTTATTTTCAGAAATTAATATTATTACACTCACATCCATTATTAATGGCCACACCCTCTAGTCTATTAATCACATCATCAAGAACATTTTTTTTATCCAATACGTTCCCAAATAAATTTACAAAATATATAATTTTATTTTAGAATAAATATTTTTTCATAACTTGATCCTTGAAATTAGTTTGGTGCAAACCAAGGGAGGTTAACCGATGAAGTGGTAACATCCTTTATTGAGGGTTTTTATTCTATTACATTCTCTACATCCTAAAATTTATCTTAAAATAAATTGATTTAATAACCTCAATATATTTCATATAATGATATTTTTGTTGTGAAGTTAATTACCCAAAACCATCCTTATATCTACCCAATGAGTTAGGAAATCATCATTTTTGTGTTAGGAAGACTACCACCTCGTGAACAGACACCATAACATTTTTCATTATCACCTATCGTAGTTGGTTATGAGGATTTATATAAATTATATATATGATATATATATATATATATAATTATATGTCTTTAGTAATTATATCATATATATAACTTTTTTGACTTTCAATTATGTATGAGATATGATAACGTTGCTCATTTTTATGGTAGGCAACCGCCTCACGAGGCAATGTGATTTGGTTTTCACTAACACTTTAAATGGAAGGTAAAAAAGGAAAAAATTTATTAATATATTATATATATATGACATAATTCGAAAATTCAAGACATATTTATCATTCTAAAATTATAATATATCATATTAATTATTATATTTTCACTCACTGTATGATGATAACATCATTCATGTATGTGTGGACTAACACCTTCATGAAGCAATTAAGATCTCTATTTTCATAACCACATCACCTGTAGGATATTTAAAACTATATTTAACGAAATAAAATGAAATTTGTATCATTATAGTGTTATAAAATATTACCAACCTCATTTTCATAATGATATTTGAAAAATAAAAATGTTACCCAGCCATATTTATAAGATACCATATCCATGAATGTAACATAATTTATTTCTCAAAACCATTATAAATGATGGGTCTTAAAAGTATAAATGATGTATAAAAAAGATAATTATTTTCATTTTATAATTATATAGATATTAAAACTCTAAAATATTCACAAGAACCATATATTTCATGATAAATCATGTATGAGAAAATAAGTCAATTAATTCATGAAAAAAAATAATTAAATATTACTAATGAATGAGTGAAAATGATATAAACGGATCATATATGATATTATAAATTTTTATATTCAAACATCCAATGATTTTAAGAAATATATTATTTCAAATTAATTTAAATTTTTGGATAGGTTGCGTTACACATAATGTACATTAGAGATTCTGTTATATGCTACACAATGATTATCTTACAATGCACATAATATCGAGACTCGTTGATAACTTGTGTAACATATAAGGTCGAGTATTTCGAGGAAAAAATTATAGTATTTATATTATTATGATTATTACCAAATATTATTAGAATGGATATAATGAATAATATAAACTAAATTAAGAAAATATATTTTACACTATTTTATATAATGAAATATTTTGTCAATAATTTATTAGAAATTAAAATAATAACCCATTCAATACAAAGGATGTGGTTTTGTGAAGAAATATTTTTTTCAACAAATGTTTATATATATATAAATTAAATTAATAATTATAATGGAGTGATATTAACTTATATATATGTTATATATTCATTTTTTTAAATTTATCAAATAAGTTTTATAAGAATAAAGTAGGAACAAATCCAATTTTAAACAGGAAAAGAGGTATTTTTTAAAAATGTAGGTTTTCTTCATTTTAATTTCCATATTTTTTTATCACTAAATATGTACACTTGATAAATTTTATTTGAAAAAATAGAATTATTCTTTGAAAGAATAATGTAAAAATTATCATACGGTGAATTTTTTGTAAATTTTTTATAATGTTTCATTTTTTGTTGAGTAGAGAAAAATATTTCATTTTGATTGATTTCTTTCCATATAAGTAATTTTTAATATTAAATTATATTTATAATTGGTTTTAATGATACAATAGTCAAATTATATATCTGTTAATCTTGTTCATTTCATTCTAACCAATTTCACATTGAAATTGGATATAAAAACATTTCAATATTTCAAAACATTTAACATTAAAATTTAGTTGTCTCATACCGACTATATGATTAATTTAAAATTCATTTTTAAAATTTATTGAAATTGAGTTTATTTAAAAATATTTCATATTTTTAATTAGAATAATTTATATTTTATATTATTCTCAATGTCATTTTTACCAAAAAAATAGTGAATGAAATTAAAATTTATAGCAATGATTATGATTAGAACGAGCTTACATAATGATTTAACATAGAATATAAATAGAAATAGGACCCGAAATGTGTAAAAATACCATTTTATAATAAACTTTCTACTATAAAGCTTCATTTATATATTTATTTTTCATTATGGAAGCCACTTTTTTAGGTAAAAACATGGGTAAACCAGTCTTTCTTTTCAAAAATGCCATCTATCCTCTCCCCCAGTTATAAAAGTCCCCCATATCACCCCTTCTATTTACACATACCAAGCCCATTTCCTTATCCAAGACATACTGAAATAATTTATCCCCTTCCATCCTATCATTTTACAATAGTTACATTGTGAAAAATCCAACGAAGTATGTCATTTTATGCAAACCAAAAGGAGTTACCTGAAGAAGAGGTTACATTCAACAACAAGAACGTTTGTTCTAATTATTTATTAACCCAATAAATTAATATTATATAATACTTATATATTAATCCATTTATATTAAATGTAATTATTTTTATTTATGTTAAGTTCATTACATCAAAATTGTCAAACTTATACAAAATGGGTTACAAAATCATCTTTTGTGTGTATGGCGGATTACGGCCTCCCAAATAGATGTTGTTGGTTCTTCCAGTACTACCTATCATGGTCAGGAATAGTTATGTAATAATTATTTCAATATGATATTTATTATATTCATTATATAATAATTCATATATAGCTATTATATCATATAATTCCTTTCCACATTTCATACTATGAGGGATACAATAACATCAACCCTATGTACATTGAACTACAGCCTCATGAAGTGATTTGAAGCATTTTTCACTAGCATGTTTCATGGAATGTAATATGTGTAATATAATGAATATATTTGATTTAAATTAATTCATTATGATATTCATGTCAGAATTATTTTTATGGAAATATAATTTATCATTTTCTTCTTACTATTTAACATAGTGAGATTGAGATAATGTTATTGGTGGACATATGAACTACCACCTCCTCAAAGGGAAGTTATTCATTTTACATCATAATATTGATATATATATATATGTATGTATATATTATTAAATATAATATTATTTATGATATATATATATATATAATTTTAATGATAAAATGTTACAGTCCTTATTTAAATAATGATCACTAAAAATGTAAACATTACTCAGGTGTACATATGACCTACTATCTCAATGATCATTATGTTGTAACATTTTTCATAACCATATTTTTTTGAATATTTTTAAAAGTATAATTGGTTTATAAATATGATAATTATTTCATGATTATTATTCTAGAGATATTTATATAATTATCTTTTTGACGATAGTTAACCTACCAAAGTTTATTTTGACACATAAGAAATATTAGGTCAAAACATCTGACGTAAACCTCATGGATTAATTAGTTATATATAACATGTTTATATATGAAAAAAAGTAACACTAAATATGGAAATGTTTCTAAATTAGGTAAATAATTCATATATGTTTAGAATTTAGGAAGATAGTGGACAAGAATGATTAATCATACTCAAGGTAAGGGTTTCTTCATCTCACATTTATTTCTGTCACATATATGAAATATACACCACTTCTTTTTATTTTGAGGTGTATATAATACCCATGAATTTATTTTATGATTATTATACTCAACATCATGTGGATTTACATATTCATTTTTTTATATATATTTCTTTCATTTTATGTTTTCATATTTTCCAAAGTGGTAATGAATTTTTGTCATCATATGAATTCATTGAGAATTATTTCATGTTATGGACCTATCTTCTTTTAGGGGGTGTATATATTGAACCATTTATATGTCATATAATTTATCTCTTTTTTATGATATTATAATTTTCATATAATTTTATTAATTCATGTGGATTATGAATCAATGTTACCAATATGTTAACTATTTTTGTTACTATCTCATTATTATATGGATTGTGTATGATTAAGTATCTAATGTTGAAATATCATAACTTCCATGAAATATGTTATTATCTAGTAATTCATGACATTTTTATGTAATAATAATTTTTTCCACTATTTGGTAATTAATGATTTTAAGAATTATTTTTAAGATAATAAGACATCATTTCTCTCTTAAGTAGGAAATCAATGTTGTATCAATAAAATGTTCTCTAAAACTATTTTCACTATGTTTTTAAATTATTTTTATAATAATTTTTAATGTAAATCATTTTTATTAATAAAGTTACCTTTAAAAAATGGTTATAAATGATATAAATAGATTAATTTTTATTATTTCAAGGTTATTTTCATGGAAAAATGTTTTTAAAATGATTTATGTTTTAAAAAGTTATTTTGAAAAAATAGTATTTTATTCCAAATGTATGTGATGATATTTTGATGTTATTTCAATTCATCGATGTCAAAAATATGTATTGTTACATTTGATCAAATGAAGATATTTTTTAGTGATACCATACTCATTCTTTTTCTTAATAGAGTATGATTATTTTAAATTAATTTTCATGGAATGCATTTATTTTCCATGGGTTGTTCATATTTCAGAGAGATTTTTATAGAACCCGTTTCTTCTTAATGGGTTAAAAAATCAACAAAGGGATTAATGATTGATTCCTATGATAATATGATAAAATGAAATAATTCAGTTGTTATTATTATGTATTGATACATGAACTGTTGATTGGTTCTTACATTATAAATTTATGATGGGTGGTTCTATGATAAACCAATGATGTGTGTATTCATGATATGTTAAGGATAAATGTGTCTATGATTTCCCTCAAATTTGTTATATATGGATGTTACCTTTTCCATTTGTAAGATTTATTATAATGGTGAAGAGAAAATGTTCTCCAAGGTCAAATATATATTTTCTTTATGAAGAGTATGTATTTATAATGCTTCTCATGATCGATATTGTTATAACATGTCTCTTGATTATTGTTTTTTATTTCTATTTACTTTTCCATGTATTCTTATTTTGTTATCCACTTATTTATGGGTATGGGTTCTTTTAGTATTCTATCATGAACAATGATTATTTTATCATACCATTATAAACTACTATTATCATTAATGACATTCAATTTTTTGTGATTAAGTTTAACATTACTAATAATTTGAGCCCACCCTTCCTATGATTCCCTTTCCCCTGGTTATGAATAATGATGTGGAACAACTTATGTATATAAATTATTTCACAAGGATGTTTTTGATAACCTAATGTGAAATAATAAATGCTGGTTTAGGATGGAGAAATTATCATATCATGTCATTTGAATTGTTTATTTATGTGTTTTTACTTAAAATATGAAAATCTCAACCTAAAATTTCTTTGAGGATGAAAGTTATCCAATTTTAAAATGATGATTTAATTTCTACATGAAAAAATTGCATCAAAATTATAACAATTAAAGATAGAATTTCAAAGTTCCTGATTCAAAAATTGTATCTAGGAGTGTGGGTTCTAGGCTATTATAGTTGGTATCAAAAGTTGATTTATATAAAATTGGAGATTAGTATTTTTTTCATGTTATTATATATTAATATCTATTTATTCAATCATAGTTCTATAATATTAACCAAAATCATAAGTTCAAATTTTTATACAAAACATTACAGTTTTAAGAAATTGGATAATAGAGTGATTAATGTCATTTTAAGATTTATTTTTTTGGGTTATCTGTATTTTTATACCCAAATATAGCCATGAAATATATTTTAGAGAGGAATTGTTTTTCGGGTTAATGAAATAAATAAACAACACATATAATGGGTGGCAATATATCAATTCTAAAAAGGCCATTGTGCATAAACCCACAACAAAAGGGAAAAAAATGTGTGACACCTTCTACAATCCAACATGATATACTGGTAAGTAAAATATTTTTAAATATTATTATTATTTTTATTTTGGAAATATATGTTAATTTATTTAAGAATAATTGTTTATTTATATTGTAAAACTATATGATCCAATCCATCTAGTCTTTGGGTTCTAAACATAGTAATGAAATGTTTGACATTTTATAAGGATTATTATTTATAGAATATATTTATTTGATCAATGGATATTAATTTTTATGATTAATATATTATATGAATTTTTGACCAATTTTGGATTTGTCTTACCATGTGTAAAACAATTTTGGTTATTGTCTAAAGACATGATGTATATTTTTTAACCCCTTTTATGGTTATTCAGTAATTTATATTATATTTTAGTGCTTCATACATGAATAATTAATATTTAATACTCCTAACCTGTAAAAAAAGATAATCTTTTGGTAGAAGTTGATTAAATGACTCAAAAAAACTCATAAAGTATGTATGTTTCAATATTATTTTAATCTAGATTGTAAGATAAATCCTTAACACTAGGAAAATGATCTTGAACAAAAATGTGATCCCAATACATTCATTTATGATGAAATAATTTCCTTTTAGTCATCATATAATTATATTTCTCAGTACTTTCACTTTCCATTGATCATTTAATTTATTTTTATCAATGACTTAAATCACTATCCATAATTATTTATTCATTTCCTTAATTACCATCTATTTTTCCCATATAAAAACTTAGTAATTTGTATCCTTGCGTAACCTTGATATTTCAAAAATACCCTTTTTAGGGATGTGTTATTTATTTAATTTATACAAAATTGGTTTAAATAATGGAATTATAAAAAATGGTAATCATATGATAACCAAGTTTAATTTTGAGGGAGTAATCTATTTTATGGGGTGTAAGATATAACACTGAATTATATTATAAAATATATTCATTCAAAATAATTTAAATTCTTTAATATCTTCAGTTACATGTAATTAATAATTTATATTGTGTTATATGTACAATAAATATTAGATTTAATTTCATGTAACATCTAGAAACATTGATATCTAATGTTACTTACAAGGCAGAGTCTTACTGAATAGTAATATAATATTAATATTTTTTTGATTATTATTTACTAGTTCTTGGAATGGTGAAAATGAATAATATTTACTATATTATGAGATTTTTGTATATTAATGTCTATATATTTAATTCTTTGGTGACCAATTAATTTAAAATACAAATAAAAACCATTTTAATATGAAGGTTGTGTTTTTAGGAAAAACTATTTTTATGCCCACAAAGGTATTTTATCATAATAAATTAAATTAAACCCTATTATTGAATGATTTTACTTAAATATATATGTTATATATTGAATAATGTTTATAAAATTCATCAAATAATCTTTATAGTTATAAAATTATAAAAAATATAATTTTAAGCATGAAAATATGTATTTTCAAAAAGACAGTTTCTCTCCTGTTAGTGGTAGAATTTTTTTAAAAATAAATATTGGAACTTTTATGAATTTTATTTTGAAAAATAAAAATTTTATTTTAATGAGTATTTTCATAATTATATTTAGTGGAATTTTTGGTTTTTTTCTATAAAGTTTTGCTTTTCTAAGAATAGTAATATATTAGATTTTAATTGAATGTCGCTTTTTCAAAAAAAAAATATTTTCTTGATAAATTATTATTTTCATTTTTTTAAAAGTAAAAAATAATTATATTATATTTTTATGAATCCAATTTATATCATTTTAATCAATATCACAATAGAATTGGATACAAAAAACACGTTACCTCATATATTAAACATTTTCACATTAAAACCCCATTACCTCATCACTTCTAGGACATTAATTTTTAATTAGTTTCTTCCAATTATGTGTATTGAATTTTTGAAATTGGATTCCATATTTTCAGTCAGAATTATTTTTAATTTATATTTAGGTAATCTTTACATTTGGGAAAAATATTAGTGAAGACTGTTAGGATTAATGACAACGATTATGGTAAAAACAAGCTTATGTAATGACTAAACATGGAATATAGGTAGTAAAAATGAACCAAAACATGTAAAAACACAATTATTATAAATTATTTCCACTTATACACTTCATTTATTTAGATTTATTTGTTATATAATAACCCCTTTTGGTAAAAATCATATTAAAACTAACATTAATTTCAAAAATGCCCAGTGTGTCCTCTCCACCACTTATAAAAGGGAACCACCTCTCCCCCTCTATTCACATATCTCAGGACTTTTATCTCAGAAAATACCTTTCAAAATATTTCTATAACTCCGTTATTTAATTATATAGTCCTTATTTTTTGTATAAATCCAACCAATTAATTCATTTAATTCAAAGAAGAAGGGGTTTGCCGATGATGAGGCAATGTTTATCAACACGCACCCTTTTATATATTTCTTCAACTGTTAAATTATTATTATATGATTATTTTATATTAACATTGTTATATTTAGTGTAATTATATTTTTTATTTTAACTTTTCAACCTAAAAATTCTCTCACATCCATCAAATGGGATACACAATCATCGTTCGAGTGTATGAGAGACTACCGCCTTACAAACAAATTTGGTTTGTTCTACCATTACCACCACGAAAGGATGGGAATAAATTTGTATATATGGTTAATATAAAATATTTATGTTATTTATAACATAAAAATAATTCTAAATTCAGTATATAATATTCAAAAAAATTATAGTTCATACTGAAAATGATACAACAAATTTACTCATGTGTACGAAAGTCTACCACCTTGCGAAGCATTGTATTCTGTTTTTCACTAACGAGTTACCTAAATGGTAATAATGGTAACTAAAATGAATATTTAAGAAATAAATAAAATCAATTTTCTAATAATGAGATAACTATTTTTTATAAATATAAAATATAATTTTTTTCTTACTATATCAGCCATGGAATGAGTGATAACATCGTTCATGCACGTGTGGACCATCACAACCTAGAAGTGATGTGATTCCTTTTACATCACCCGAATGATATATATAAGGAAATATAATTAACTATAATTTTATTTATGATAGAATAATAATCCTATAATGATATAATACTACATACATTCTTTCCACAATGACCATTAAAAAATGGAATCATTACCTATGTGTACATACGACCTACCCTCTCCTTGATCAAAATGTTGGTTATTATTTCAAAACCATATTTTTTATTGGTTATAATTTTATAATTTTTGTATAAATATCATATATATTAAATATTTATTACACTTTATATATTTATATAAATATCTCATTGAACATAATTAATCTATAAACGTCTATTTTGACACATAATCCAAATATGGTCAAAATATCCTGTTAAAAATTAATTAATTATGTAATTATATATACATTTTTTATAAATGAAATAAAAATAATAATAAACATGTAAAATTTTACCAATTAAATAAATAATTAACATTTTATTTATTATTTAATAATAAAAAGACAATCATGTCGAATATTACATAAGCTAAGAGTTATTCTAATGGTAATTTTTTTCTTTGAGATATATGACTTATTCACCATTTATTTATGTTGTGTGGTGTAACTAATTACATTGAATATATTTTAGGTATATTTTATTTAATATTTACTTGATTTAAATATTCAATTTAGGCAATCTATTTCTTTCAGTTTATGATTTTAGAGTTACTACTGTTGTAATGGATTTTAGTATAATTTTTCTTCTTTTAGACTTATGTTGGTTTTTAAACATTTCATCATTTATGAGGTTTATATACTAACCATGGTAAAAGAAATTATCATTTATACCGTTATAATTCTAATAATACATTTTTAACTAAATCTAATTATTTCATGTAGATTATGACACGATTTTATCATTGTACAAACAATATTTTGTTATGATTTACTTAATTATTAGGATTGTAAACGATTATGTATATGGTGTAGAAATTTTATAATTATCATGAAATATCATATCCTATGATTATGAGGGAAATTTTAATGTAATGGTATCATTTATTCATCCTGTGGTACTTAAATAATTTTAGTAATTTTTTTTAAGAAAATAAAACATCATTTGTCTCTTGGTTAGAATATGCATTCTTTCAAAACAATTTTTTCTAAAAATATTACCAAAATGTTTTAAATGATATTTTATTCTCATTTGGAAGGGAAATAAATATTTTTTGCAAAAAAAATAATTGTTTTAAAAGTGTTTTCTATATTTCCAAATATTTCTTTATAGGTTTTCGAAGATTTTTTCATTGAAAAATGTTTTAAAAATATTTTTTGTTTTATTAAGCGAATTTCAAAATGAATATTTTATCTTAAAGAAATTATATATAATGATATTTTAATAGAAGTTTGGTTCATAAATATCAAAACCCCATTTTTTTACCAATTTCCAAATGTGTCAATTTTTTATTGATACCATTTTTTCCTTTTATGGGTGGATTAATAAATTTTTGAATGTGATTTTAATGGAAACCATTTCTGTTATATAGGTTTGTCATGATTCAAAGAATTTGATATAGAAAACACTTATTTTACTTCGGTTAATCAGGTAATAAAAGGGTTAATGTTTTTCACTTTCAGTTTATGATGAAATGAAATATTTTATGTGTTATGATTATTTAATGGTCCATAGATATTTTATTAGTGGTTACATTAAATACAAATTAATGGTTGATTCATGATAAAACAATGATGTGTTGTTTTGTGATAAACCATGGATCGGTGGTTCTATTATAGCTATCCAATTAATCTGGTTTGGAAGTATGACATATAGATTTTCCTTTTGTAAGATTGACTGTAAGTGTGAATTGAAAATGATGTCCTGATTTATTTATATGTTTTGTTTTTTTGGATATGGGTTAATAATTTATTTAGGATGGATATTTATATCAAATGGATCATGATTATTAATTTTGATGACTCTTTAATTTTCTATGTTTTCATATTTAATTATCTAGGAATTAATGGTTATGAGTTATTTTATTATTTTCTCATACACTCTAATTATGTCATCATATCCTTATGCAATCTTAGGATCATGATGGCATTAAATTGTTAGTTATTATGTTTACCCTTACTAAGAATTTGATCCCAACCTTTTTGTTATTCATTTTCCCCATATCAATAAAAATTTATTGACTAATTTCTGTATATAAAGGATTCAATTGGGATGATGTTGATGACATAATGTAAAATAAGAAAATTTGGTTTTAGTTAGAGAATTTTTCATTTAATGTCATGTAAATTTTTTATGTAATATTTTTTCCTAAAATTTTAAAATAATAACCCTATATTTACCTCAAGATTTTATACATTCCTATTTTTTTCCCAATTATCATCATTACATTCTAAAATGTAAAGTTCATTATTCCAAAATAGGTTTCAAGAGAGTGGGTTATAAGTGTTATAAATATGGTTATAGTATAATATAATAACATGTTTAAAACCAAAATATAGTTGGTTGGGTCATGTTCAATCAAAATGGAACCATGAGGTAAGAGACTTCATCTCAATTTCCCTTCATTAGGGTATATTGTAAGGTTATTCATGTAATTTAATTTATATGGTATATATATTTTCACTTAGAAATGTAATATCATGAAAAATTAATAATTAATGGTATTTCAGGTTTTATTTTGAACTCTTTCATCCAATTTTTTTTGGAATTAAAATTTGGAAACTGGTAAAATATTTAATAAAACAATTTTATTCATTGGGTTGAATTACTTCATCATTGTCTTCGACATTCTAAGATTTTGTGTTTGAATTATTTTTACTATATTATTTTTTTTAAAATTTATTCCATAGGGATTTATAATTGATTCAAATAATCAATTTGTTTACTAATTATCTCTTCAATTCCCTAATCACTTTTATGGTAAATTTCTTAACCTATTTTAATTAGTATTTTTTATAAATGAGTTTCCATTATTGGAAATTTATTGATAATTTTCAAATTAATCATATTTAATATAATTATAATATATATATTCATGAATTTTTCAAGTAATCATACTATTTTTCGACTCCTTAGTATGAAAAATAATTGAGAGAGTTTTACTAGAAAAATTCAACTTCATTTCTCTCTTTGATTAGAAAATAGTTTTCCTCCAATGCCAGGTTTTTTTAAAAATACTTTCAATTTTTTTAACCTATTTAATAGTTATATTAATGATATTTTTCCAATTTTTGATATTTTTAAAAAAATTACGAACTTTTATAATTAAAAATTAATTTCTTAAATGCAAAAGGACATTTTCTGTAAGAATTTTTTTAAGCATTTTTTTTGTATTTATATTCATCAGTGATGGAAAAAGTTGAATTGACATATAATATATTTGGGATATGTTTTATTAATACCATATTAATTCTTCTTCTGGATGGTTTATTATTATTTTGACAATGGATAGTATTTACACTCACTTCCTTGATTCATTCTTGTAGTTATTAGCATTCCCTTGAATTTTTGCATCTTTCTCACCATCAGACATTAGATTTACCCTAATTATACATATTATTTATCACGAACATGTTTATTTATTATATCATATATCATTTCAAGATATGTTTTTATACATTGAAGTTTATTTTATATCCATGGAATTTTCGATAAATCATTATTATTTACTAAATATAGATATTTGATGATAAGCAAATGTTTTCATGAATTAAATTGATTATTTGATATATGAGGAATTTTATGTATAAGAATACATAGATGGGTTCCAATTATAGATATCCCATATATCCATGAGTAGTCTCATGAGATGAATCATTCAACCAGCCTTAGATAAATGGTTATTTGGTGTAAACCAACCCATCAATTTTAAAATATCTCAAGGAAATCTCATTGTGTTACAAGAATCACAATTCCTGATGTCATTCCATTCAATAATTAATAATTTTTTAATTGAGAATTCAATTATTAATATCCATGTTATTTTTATAGAGATATTATCTTTGTATGAATTTCAATATTATTTTATTTATTGAGTGTAATTCGTTTTCAATTATTTAACTTCCCATATTTATTATTCCATTTCCAATTATGATATTAAATTTATTTATTAAATGAAAATTTTTCACAGTTATTTACATTTCTATATAAAATTTTCCTTATCTAAATATAATAGTATAGTTATTTATTAAATTTCATATGAGCTTACTAATTTACCATTTCATAATGATTATGCATTTTCTTGTTAGGATATTCTAATTATTTAACTAAGATGTGTGTTTGTTTACTGAATTTCAATTTTGGAAATTTGTATTTATTCATGATAGATTGGGTTCATCTTAACCCTTTTTGGTTATTTAATCTCACTCCAATTTTAGTTTTTTCCAAGGATTCCTTGATGAATACTTTTGTTGATGTGAAAGGATACCCTAGAGGGAAAATTGTTATACTCAAAAAAATGTAAAATGTTATTTTTTTATATGTGTTTTAAAATGTGATATAGGAGTAGTGTATGTATCTAATATATGATGACTATAAAAATATTATGTCTTTTGGGATATGATTCCTTATATATTATTCCAATTTAATGAAGAAGACACTAACTTTAGGCTACTATGGTCACAATCAATATAGTTTATATCAAAATAAATTTATTTGAAGCCATAACTACTAGATAATGCACAAAATAGATTAGGTATCATAACTAAATGATATACATTGAGGATAATAATAGAAGAAAATCATACAGTTTTATTAAGGTAGATATTATGTATTTTTCCTTGAAATACTCGCTATCTAGATTCTACATATGGATTTGGTTCAGGAACTGTTGAATCTAGTTGAAGTAAATAATAAAATGGTGTATTGGGATTAACATATCGTGACATGGTGTATGAAATTGGGTCTTATTATGCCCCATGTTTGATAGTATGAGGGATATTATTAGGATAATGCAAATTTGACTCAAAAACCATTATTAAGGATTTGAATAGAATATAACTACAAATAACCAAGGATAAATGAATATTGTCTTATATTATTAAAAAGGAATCATGATTTAATCATTGTATAAATGATTATATGGTTTTCCCACTATGATTATTATTAATTAAATTATACTTGTTGGGTTTATACAATGGATGAAAACTGAATGAATCATGTTAACATTGAATATGAAGGAATATTTGGTGATGACGAGTAACCAAATGGGATTATGAAAGGTGAAAAATATGTTGTGACTTTATATTACCAATTATTGTGGAATATTATTTAAACAATATACCTAAACCAACTCTTGGTCACACTAAAGATGAAAATGATGGAGTTTACTTAGAGCCTGTTTAGTGGAGACTATGGAATACAATAAGTCTCATCTTTTGGACCCAATTACAGTTTATTCTCCTAAATTGGGGAACCTATGATTTTTTTTGTAAATGAACCCCTTTGGAAAATTTTTATGGTGTGAATATAACATATGTAATGATATGTTTGGAAGAAAATTATAGAAATACAACACATAGGTTTAGAATCGGATAAGTTAATTATTGAACAATTCTTCTATATTTTTTGGATGAATGTATTATGTTATTCGTATCATTTTAGGATTATCATATCTTTGATGTTTTAGTAATTATCGATCTTCACATTTTTTAATGATTGAAGAATTATATTAATATAGTTTTAGAAAATGGATAACCCATATAATGGGTGAAAACCCATATAATTTGGAAAGGCCATGGGCCTGAACCCATGACCGAAGGATGATAAGGGATTTGATCTTACCACTGGCCTACGTGTTTTCTTGGTTAATATATCATTGTTTTTAGTTATAAGATTTTAAAAATAAATAATAATTATGAAATATTGGGGTTACGTTTAAGGTTTACAAGTTAATTTATTATATTATATAACTTTTTCTAATAATATTGGTTTTTGAAAATAATTAGAGATATAGGGAAAGACTTTTAACTTTTTTATGGATCATATGATCCATTAAGTGTGAATTTTAGTGATTACTGAATATAAAATTCGTTTTTTTGGAATTAATTTCAAGGGGGTATGTTTTTAATTTTGAATTTATCAAATTGCAACAAAAGGATGAAATTTTTATTATGAAATAGAAATTTATCAAGTGTTTAAAATTCCCTATATTCATATACAGTAAATGAATTCACCAACATTTAGAGAAGGATCACAAAACAAAATATTAATTACATTAACATTATATCTAATGAATAAACTGGTAACATAAATCATCAAATATTTATGGTTTTGAGGTCATTAAAATTCCATTTATCATTTAATTTCTTATGATCAATGACCTATATTATTGTCTTTAATTTTTTACATTTTTATTCAATGACCATATCTTCACATTCAACCAATGTTATCCTACCTGGAAACCTAGTTATTTTTTATTCTCAATAATGTTTATATTTCTATTTATCACTAATGAAGAGGATGATTTATTAAATATTTTCATTTTATGGGTTTTCAATAAAATAATTTTTTAATATCAAACCTTTTATTACTGAGATCAGGTGTAAATTGTGTAGATTTAATTCATTTACAGTGGAGATAATGTGACCCCTAAAATTTTAAAATTTGAACAATATATTTTATAAGCTATATGAAAATAAACACTAAAATTAAGAAATACATGTGTTTCAATATCCCTCCTATCATCCCGGAATCTATATTTTTGTCAGAAATCTAACCATAAAGTGATTTTTGGTGAAATACAAAGATGGTTACATGAGGAATAGGTAACGTTCTTCATCAAGTATTTTTATTCCATTCCTTTAATGACCTCTAGAAATTATAATTAAACCATTATGATATTATAAAATAAAATTCCACCACACACAATGATGTTTTTAGGTTATGGTAGAGAGAAAAAACTCTCCCCACATCCATCAAATTGTTTACAAAATTATCATTCATGTGTATGGAGGACTACCATCTCACAAACTATTTAAATCCATTTTCCAATTACCACATATAATATATGGATATGATGATTGATATAAAGTATATATAAAATATTTAGTACATAATAATACCTATGGAGTCATTATTTCTTGTATACCTTTTATAATTTCCATTCCGTAGAGTATACGATAAGGCTGCTCATTAGTGTGGTAGACTACCACCTTGCAATGTAATGTTATTAGTTTTCCACTAATTCATCACATGAAAGATAAAAATTATAATGATAATAATATATGATATATAAATAAAATTAATTTAATATTCATGATATATTTATAATTATAAAATCAAAATATATCATTTTATATATTTCCATTTCACTCGCTAAAAGATGATATTATCGTCTGTGTATGTGTGAACTACCATCATCAAGATGTGATCCGACTCTCTATTTTATTTAATAAACTAAAAGAATGATATGTGTAAGTATATTTAAGAAAATAATATGATGTTATTTTTATTATATAAAGATACAATATTACTAACTTTCATTCCATGATGATCATTGGAGAATGGAAATGTTACTCATGTGTACGCATGACCTACCATCATAGTGCTCATAGAATAATTCATTTAACAAAACCATATTTCATGATTGTCATTGAAATTATAATTTATATATTATTATGATGATTTTTCATGTGAATTATTATTTATATTATTAAACTATATAATATTACAATGAAATAGAACTTTCATGAAAAACATGAATGATGAAACAAAACAATTATTTCCTGAAAATTCAAAATAATGAAAAATTATTAATGAATGAGTGATAAGATGGAAAAAAGTGGTCATATATAACATTATGAATATTAATATGGTTCTGTTATATGATAATCAAATTTTTATAACTATAATACATGAGGTTATATAATTTTCCAAACCAAATGAAGTGTTAGGTAAGGACTTCATCTTGATCTTCTTTCATTGAGGAATATTGTACTCTTATGCACCTAGTTTCATTTATGTGGTGTATATAATTCCAATTTTACATGTTATAACATGATTACATGATAAATAATGGTATTTTATGTTTCAATTTATACTATATCATCCATGATGATTTTGAGTAAAAAGATACATAGTGGTAAAAGAATTTCACAACTCAATATGTATTCATTGGGTTAGATTAATTATTAATTGTTTTTGACATTATAAGATTATCTGTGTGAATAATTTTGAATATATTATTTTTTATCAAATTATTTTAGGTTTATTTACATTTTATAAACATAATTGATTCATTTATTAATCATTACTTAAACGTTAACATCTTCTTAAGGGTTTATTTTAGAACCTAATTTAATCAGGATTATTTATACGTGATTTTCCATTAAATGAAATTACTTCATAATTTTCTAATAAACCAATTTAATTTCGTTCCAATACGATTATTAATTATTTTTTCTTTAAAAAACTATTTTTACACTATTTTATACTCAACATAATAGATAGAATATTTGTAAGAAAATAAAACTTTATTTCTCTCTTCGATCTGAAATTCATTTTCCTAAAAATAAATATTTTATAATTTTTTTTCATTAATGGTTTATCCTTTTCCAAATTAATCATTAAATGTACTATTAATTTTTTTTTTATTTTTATGATTTTATTTGTGAAATATCATTTTTGAAAGTGATTTCCAATTTTTTTTTGATATTTTCTTCAAGAATGTTTTTAAGTAACTTATATTGTATTTATATTCATAAATCATGAAAAAAATTATTTTACATATAATCCACAATATATATTTTTTATTTATACATTAATTATTCTTCATATATATGGATTATGGTTATTTTTACAATTTTTAGTGTTGAAACTCACTTCTTTCATTCATTTTATAGTCATTAATATTCCTATTAATTATTCACATTCCCATCATTAGTGGATTTTAACTTTCTGAAAACAAAATTAATATTTAAAATGGATATGTTTATTTCATAATCTATATCTCATTTATGAATAAAGTTTTATATATTGAAATTGGTAGGGATCAATTATAGATATCCCCTTTATGCATCTTTATTCTCTTAATATGAATGATTTTTCTAGACTTAGTTAAATATAATTCTTCTATGTTCATACACGTATGTTTAAAAAAAATCATGAGAAAATATCTTCATGGTAGAGGAATTATTAAACACGAGATCATGACACCCAATAATTAAGCAAATACTTCATTTTTAATTCATTTAATATTATCCATGATATTTTCACAATGATATTATCTTTATAATCATTTCATTTCTAGATTATTAATTAAATAGTGTGCATTTTTTGATATTTACCTTACCATATTGATTATGACATATCTAATTATTATAGTGAAATTATTGATGAAATGGATTGTGTTATCATTTAATTACCTTTCTATAATTATTATTCCTTTTCTAATTATGATAGACAAGTTATACATTAAATGGAACTCGTTATCAGTTATTTAACATGATATATTCATTATTAATTATACTCTCATGATAGTAATTTTTTTCAAGTTGGATGTGTATTCATTTATTTAACATTTAATGATGTTTTTACTTGTTGATTCATTATATATTCTGATGCACTTAACCCATACTGAGAATTTGAGATCACCATTAGTTTGTTTCCTTTCCCCATGATTAAATAAAGTTTCTATGATTATTAGGAAAGGTTATAAAAGATAGAATAATGTTATTCTTGGAAGGAAAAAAGAATTATTTCATGATTTTTCATTTCAAATGTAATATGGGATCATGTATGACTATATTTTAATAATAATAATAGACAAGTCAGCCCTGAAGGGTATTCCACCTTGTATCTTATGCCATTCTAATAAAGATGACTCTTAATATAAACTGATGGGGTAAAGGTCACTACACTTTCAAAATCCCAGATAATTATAAAATAATTTATTTTCATTATGGGATTTAATATTTTAATTTGTTATTAATTTATAATGGAATAATTGATATTTATATAAATAATGGATTTTTTCTGATGTAATAGTAACATTACCTTAGGAATTGTAACATGGATATTAAGAATTCTAATCTAGTGAATATAATAATAACATAAACTATTAGAGTGTTAGTCAATTTTTTGTATCTTATCTTTTTAATGATGATATATTCATATTATGTAACAATTGAATAATTTTTTTCAAAATGACAATTTTAGTGTTGTTATTTTTGTAATTCCTTAGTATTTAATTTCTTTTTTAGAATTAATTTATCAATTTAAAATAAAATTTATTTTCATAAAATAGATTCATGAATTATTAATATATTCTCTTATGGATATAAGATAATTTTAGGAGACCTTGATAATTTTTCAAGTTGTTATAAAATCAGTTATTATTTTAAAGTTGTTATTTTTCAAAGTAAATATGATTTTATTTAATATTTAAATATATAATAAAAAATTTATTCTAAAACAATTATGTACATTTTTGACTTCAACATGTCAATAAATGGTTGGGATGAATTTTGGGGCTTTTTCTAAAATATGTGATTTTTTTTAATAATGAAATACAATAATTTATTGTATATGTATATTTTAAGTAAAATACACTTATTATAACATAATGAATTATAAAAGAACTAAAATCTCTAAAACTCCTTGATTATTTTAATATATTTTATAACAATTCTCATTATATTCATATAAATGATCAAAATTCATTAACTATTGATTAAAACAATAAAAAGACCATCCTCTCCGCCACTATAAATACCACCCTCGCCCCCTCTCCTCCTCAAAACTAAATTCCTTATAGCATGATACAATTATACCAAAATCTCTCCCTAATAGTCTTCCCCAATTAAATGAACTTTTTTAGCATCAATATTCCAAAAGAAAATGTCTCAAAAAGGTTCTCAAGGAGGATAATTCATGACGTAAAAATATGCATTCATTTTCTTTTTTTTCTTTTCAATTCAATTTATTTTCTTATAATATGAAAACCTCCCCTTATCTGAGAGGCATGGAAACTCCCAAATATTATATATAATGTAATTATATATTTTTTATTGAAAAAAATTATCATCATACTTTTTACCCTCACCCTTTTATTCAATAAATAAAAACATCATTCGTGATGTGTCGAATTACTGACATTATTTGACAATGTGTTTTAAATTTCTATTTCAACACTTAGAGATGTTCATAAAACCATTTTAATTATTGAAATAGGTTTTAAAATTTATTATATATCCTATTTTATTTCTTTGATGAACATATATACATAATATTTCTTTATATAACGAAACTGGGTCATGATGATCAAAGAACAACCAAAATGATCTAAATGATTATCATTAATGTTTTATCTAATAAATCATCCTCACATTTGAAAAAAATTATATAGGTTATAATTAGAAGTTATGAAAACATAAAAATACATTTTAATTCTAATTATGGTGTTTATATTCCATTCAAAAAGAAAAACCATTACGAATCGACCATGGAAACCATATAAAGAAGGAACCTAAAATATTCGAAATAACAAAATATAATTAGTAATTGAGTGGATTGATGTTCTAAAATGATCATACAAGTTGTTATAAAAATAAATATATTTTTTAAAAAATATTAATAAGACTCTATTATCCATTATAAAAGGGTTTTAAACTCATTTTATATAAGACAAACCCGATTTAAGCTAATTAATAATCCAATTTCCTATTTTGGGATAAAATTATATTTCATTTATTATGTGGTACTGAGATTATTTTTTTATTTAATATTGTTTATATTATGTTATTTTAAAGTTTATACACAAATTACATTAATTATAATAATTCTCACATTAATTATTTGATATTTTTTGTGGACTTTTCATTAAAATTTATCTTTTAAAAATCTATTTTACAAAATTCCAAAGAAATGATTTCATTGAATTATTATTATTTTATGTCTATGTTCTAGTTATTGGGGGTTGTTAATGATAAAGGATGGTACCTATTTCTACCACCAATGAATTGGTTCTGATTATTATCAAGGTCTTCTTAATGATTATATCACTTGTAATTATGAAGTTTACACCATAAGGTAGTGGTGAGGGTTATATTGTACGATTGACATAAGGGTTATAAATCTTAAGGGTCCCAAAATTATTAAAATATTAAGTAAGTAATTCCACATGTTAAACTTATGTAATTTTTTCTATCATTTATGGAAATATTATTCCTTCATAATATAACTATATAATACATATTGGATTTGATATATGTCTTTCTGAAAATTGAAATCATATGTTTATTAGTACTCATGTAATAACTATTTTTCTCAATATTTTTATAAAATTTATTGAGATATTTCAACTCATACCAAGATTTAAATTTTTTTTCATACTGTTAAGGTTAGTTAAGAGAAAAGGAGAATCCATGATGAATGTTGTGATGACTTTACATGAATAGATTTCCTGTTTAATTAAAGGTGTTTGTATGATGGAAAATTGGATATTGTTTTAACAACATCCACTTGGAATTATTATGGTTTGATATCTATGAATTTTTTCCTAAATTTATAAAACTCTAAACTAAAATTATATATGGGATTGAAAAGTATTTCATTCTATAGTAATTTAATATATTATGTAATGTATATGGTAGGGTACTTATAGTTTGTATCAGATTGCGATTTAGATAATTTTAGGGGTTAGGATGGTGTCAATAAAATACCATAAATGAATATTACCTTATATTTAAATGATATATCATTTTAATATTATAATTTTTCCAATCTTTTATATTTTTATTCCTTATGGTTTTATATATAAGAAATAGTGAATCTGATGTGTGAAAGAACATATAGGTAGATATCTTTCTGAATCCACAACCCGGAATGCTAGGAATTGGAACTAAAGAGTTTTTGATGGTAATGGATTAGATTATGTAGGTTATAAGGGTAGTGTAATAAATTCAGAAGAAAAATCAGAGCAACTAAAATATAACATGATAATATTTGAACATTTTATAAGGAAATACCCTCCTTCATTATGTGGACCTTTGATCCAATTTTGTCTAAAGGGAGGATTAAATCCCTTGAAAAGATATTAAATGTCATGGGGTGTTAAGATAATCAAATGTATAGTCATTCCATTTATCATTTTGAGGATTAATCTTACCAGTGGTGGTCAATGGTCAATAATATCATGGATAATGAGAAGATTTATTCCTTGGAATGGGTTTATTTTAAATATATTTCCTTGAAAAATATTTTTCCTAAGGTGGTTCTATATAGGATGGAAGAGAAATTCCATATATTGAAGTAAAAGGAGGAATATTCAATGACTATTTATGAATAAATCATCACCAGAATGGAATTTTATGCTCCAAATATTATTTGGGATCTTGGTAGTAAAATGAACAATTTTTACATAGGATTGAGGCCAAGATATTGAAGGGAATTGGCATCCGAAGAATTTAGATGTTATGAGAAACATTCCCAATGTGTAGAGGGTTGAAAATGAGTTTTATTATGATCATATATACATTGAAAATAAGAATAATAATAGGTCTATAAGGAATGAAATGGGTAAGAATCAATTAGAGAAATCGGATGGTAAGAAATTCCAATTTCTAGTTTGTATAAAGTGTTCCAAAAAGAACCCTAGGGAATTCCTTATAAAAATTGTGATTCTATTTTCAATGTGGTATGTTTGTACATGTATATCAGTATTTCAAGGAAAATGATATTATGATTAATTTTGATAAGAAAACATTATTATTTTAAAATGTCGTGAGATGGTTCATTATGAAAATACATACTGAAAGGAATATTTGAATGATAGAAAGAAGCCATATTATAAAAATCAAGGTGCAATGCGATCCTTTGTGACTACGTAAATAGATGTCGGGTCATCCAATGAATTGGAATTATGTAATTTTTTTGTTTACTCATATATTTCTAATTTCATATTAGATAAGTGGACTACACATTCCTTTAATTTTGGAAAATATTCTAGTCAATTGGAAATTTCACCTAATGTAATGTGATATGAACTTATAATTAAAACACCAAGATGAAACATTAAATAATAAATGAATTATAAGAGTCTTACTATTGTTGGTCATGTGATGAAATTACGTGAAAACCATGTTTTTTACCGCTAGTAGAGTTTGGTTTCATTTTATATAGGTAGTTTCTTTCTTTTTATAATTTAATGATTGAATTGGGAGCTAAATATTTATTTTTCAAAAATAATTTTTTGTAAATGAATAATGAACCCATATAATTGATAAAATATCAGGAAGTTGAGAACCTTTTAAAAAGATGAAAATTAATGTTAACTTGCTCATATTATAGAAAATAATGGAATTGTTCTCATTAATGATGTCTCTGGGGTAAAGGAATACCAGGATGTTTTTCTTAACAATTTTCTTAGTGTTATACCTGATCAAGATGTTAGATTTACCGTTGAATTAGTTTTTAATGATAAGAAAATTTCAGAACCCATTTATCAAATAGTTAAAGTGGAACTTCTTGAATTAATAAAAATTAGCTATAGGAGTTTCTTGATAATGGATTCAATTGTCCATAAAAATCACCATGGGGTGATTCTATTTTGTATATTAAAAAGAAATATGGATCCATGAGACTTTGTAATGATTATAGAGCTTTTAATAACACTAATTGCAAGGACATATATCATTTTACTCATATAAATTACTTGATTTATTATCTCTACGGAACTCAGTATTTTTCCAAGATTAAGTAGAGGTCTAAGTACCATCAGCTGAAGGAAAAGGCGAATGACATCCCAAAAACCAAATTATACACTATGTTGGGGAATTATGATTCTTTTGTTATACCATTGGGTTTGAAAAACTCCTCTGAAATATTCATAGATCTTATGAATAGAATATTCCAAGAATATTTGGATAATGTTATTGTTGTTTTTATTGATTATATTTTGGTCTATTAAAAATGATATGAGGATCATGAAAAAAATTTACGAATTTTCATAAAAAATCCAAAAGAAAAGAAATTATACAAAAAATTTAAAATATGTGATATTTGGTTTCAATATATTTCTATTCTTTTGAACAGTGTAAATAAGGATAGAATAAAAGTTGGTCATGATAAACAAAAGTGTGTGATGAATGGATGAAACCAAAAATGTTATAGTGATTAATTGAATTCTGGTATTAGTAGTACATTACTGATAGTTTGTTAAAAAACTCATGTTTATCTGACTAATAAGTAAGTTAACATGAAAATGTATTAAATTTATTAGGAGAGAAGAATGTGAGGTTTTTATTTCAAAAACTGAAGAAGATATTGGTGAATGGTCCAGTTTTTTCACTGCCTTCCAGAAATGAAGAGTTTGTTGACTACATTTATGTTTCCATGATGGGAAAAGGTTTGGTTATGATGCATAATTATCAGTTAATTGATTATGCTTCAAGACAATATAAACCTCATGAATTAAATTTTCTAAAACATGATTTGTAAATAGAAACTAAAGTTTTTTGCAATGAAAATTCGGGGACATCATTTATTTGTTTCCAAATTTGAAATATATACCATTCATAAATGTTTGAATTACATATTCACATAAAATCAATTAAACATAAGGTAGAGAACGTGGATTGAATTGAAATATTATTATGATTGTATGATAAATCACCATCCTGGAAAATCAAAAAAAGTGGGGGGATTCCATGAGTGAAAAACATCATGCATAATTAATCATTTTACATTTTGAATATGTCTCATTGATTAAGGATTTGATTATTTTTTCCAGGATGTTTTTGGTGTAGAAAATTGTACTATTTGTTTCAAGTGTTAGTGTAGTTATATCTATCAGACAAAATTAAGAATGTGAAAAATAAAGGTAATGATTAAGAGAAGATGGTAGAATTAGAAAAAGTGGTAGGTTTCCATAATTTATCATTTATAAAGATTATGTTTGAATATTTGGATAGATATTATGTTTTCCTTGTGATTCATAGTTAAAGAAAGAGTTTTTTTATAGAGATCATTGTTCTCTATTTCCAGGTCATCTAGAAATTACTATGTTGTATAGAGACCCTTAAGAGTATTACTGGTGGGAAGTAATGAGAAGAGATATTTCAGTGTTGACAATGAAATTATTAACATGTCAACATGTTAAAGTAGAGTGAAAACTACCAAAGAGGATGATTTCCTATTTTCCAATACCATAGTTTAAATGGGAATATATATCTATGGACTTCATTATGGGAAACCAAATACTTCCTAAGGTAATAATACAACTTGGGTTATTGTTGAATGATAGAATAAATCTTCAAATTTAAATCCAATTTGAGATACTATGTATTTGGATCATCTTTTTCGACAATTTCTCAAAAATATTATGGTCACATAGAGTTTTTGGTTTCCATTTTATCTGACCATGTTCTTATCTTCACATATAGCTTTTGGAAATGATATCAAAAATCGTTGTGAATATAATTAAATTTCAGCACCTCTTTTCATCCTCATTGTGATGGATAGACTGGGCGAACAATTCCGAAATTAGAGGATATTATTTGAGCTTGTTTGATAGACTACCGGGGAAGTTGGGATCGACGTCTTCTTATAGTTTAGTTTTCTATTAATAGAAGTATTCATTCTAGAATATAAATTAAACCTTTTGAGGCATTATATGGGAAGAGGTGTCAAATGCCAACTTTTTTTGTATGATTATAGGGAAATAATGTTTTTGGGTCCATAATTAGTAAATAAAATGGTTTAAAATATGAAGATGGTGTAGAAACAGATGAGAAACTATCAGAACATGCATAAAACATATATATATATATATAATAGGTGTAGAGATATTTCATTTAAGGTAGGTGATCATGTTTTTTATAGAATCTCACCATGAGAAAGTGTTGTGCATTTTGGAAATAAAGGAATACTAAGTCCATTATTAATTGGATCTTATGAAATACTAAATAAATGTGGATCATTCCCCTACTCAGTAGCTTTTCCCCTGAGTTTTTCTCTGTTACACAATGTTTTACAAGTTTCTATGATGAGAACATATGTTCTAGATCTATCTTATGTTTTGGGCCAAAAAATAGTTCAACAAGAATATAAAATTTCTTATGATAAGAAACCTATTCAAATTCTTAAACATTGAGAGAATGTATTGCAAAATAATGAAATTAAATAGCTTAAGGTTTTGTGTTGAAACCAAATTTTTGAAGAATAAACATGGGAATATTATGATACTACGAAAGAAAGGTACCATCACTTTTTTAATAAGTAAATAAAATTGTGAGGAAGAAATTTCTATAAGTTATGGGAATGTAACAACCTATATGTGAATAACATATATTTTTTAATTCTTGTATTATATATTTAAATTCATTTCAAATTCAACCATCAATAATTTATATTTATATAAATTAAAGAACTTTTACTGATGGAATATTAACATGACCTTAGAAATAGTAATATGACTATTAGGAATATTAATCTAGCCAATAGAATTGTAACCTGAACTATTAGAGTATATATAAAATTTATTTATCTTATATTTATAAGCATGATATATTTATATCATGGAATAAGTGAATAAATATTATGGATGTGATAATTTAAGTGTTGGTATTTTTATAAATCGTCAATTTATTATTTTAATTTTATAAATAATTTTTTGATTTAAAAGAAACATTACTTTTACAAAATAGATTCATAAATTATTAAATTATGTTTTTTGGTTATACGATATTTTTATGACACCTTGATTAATTTTTAAAGGTGTTATAAATGTTATTATAGTTTAAAAATTATTATTTTTAAAATAAATTAATTTATTTTTTAAAATTAAATATCCTATATCAATAAAATTATTTTCAAAAAATTGAGTACATTTTTGAATTCCACATGTCAAAAAAAAATTGGGGAGGTTTTTTTGGGATTTTTCTGAAATACATGAATTTTTTATGAATAGTGAAATACGTTAATTTTCACTATATATATATATATTATAAGTTAAATACACTATTCCAAACATCATGAATGATTTACCCAACCTAATATAGTAAATAAAATGATATATTAGTATATTTTATGATAATTCACAATATATTCATTGTCTTTTTCCAAATTGATGAACTAACTATTAAAATAATCAAAAAACACTCCACTCCACCACTATAAATACCACCCCTCACATATTCATATTCTCACAACTAGAAGACTTGAAGCTTGTTAAAATTCATCGCAAAGCTCTTCCCAAACCTCTTCCTCACGTCCTAGACCTTCTGGTCTCACCCATAGGGAAAAACCAAATGCCTTAAAGAGGTTCTCAAGGAGGATAATTCAAGAGGTAAAAATCCTCTATCATTTTCGTTTATTCTCCTTCAAATTATATTACTTTTATTATACTATATTCATCTAACCTTATCAAAGAGTCATGAAGTATCAATTATATTATATATAATAGAATGTTATCAAGCTTTTGGAAACATTTATCCTCATACTACTTCTCCTCTCCCTTTTATTCAAAAAATAAATACATTGCCTATGATGTGTCGAATTACCAACTTCTTGGGAGATGTGTTTTCAATTTATATTTACACATTGATGGATCATCATAAAACCATTTTAATGTATGAAACACATTTTTATTTTTACTAGATTAAATCTTTTATATTCTATAATTAACATATATGCATAATATCAAATTATATAAAGAAACTAGTTCGTAATGATCAAGGAACCACCAAAATGATTTGAATGAGTATCCGTAGTTTTTTTCTAATGAATCATCCTCATATCTATAAAATGAAATATGGTATAATTTATAGTTCTATAATCTTGAAAATAAAATTTCAATCATCTTATGATGTTTTTTTTTCATTCAAAATAAAAACCATTTTCAAACTGACCATGGAAACTATGTTAAGAACATGCCCAAAATATTGGAAATAACAAAATATAACTAATAATTATGTGAAATGATGTTCTAAAATGATTATATATCTTGTTTTAAAAATAATTATTTTTTTAGAATATCAATAACACTCTATTAATAATTATAAAGGATCTTTATACATATTTTCTGTAAGATGAACCTATGGTAAGGGAATTCTAAACCCAATATCCATTCTTGGGGTTAACCTTCAACTTCATAGATTTTGCGGTATTAAGATTATTTATATAAATATATATTTTTATATTATTCGAATTTATAGTTTATCCACTCATTCCATTTATTATATTTTTTATATCAACTATATGATATTTGTAAAGGACTTTTCTTTAGAAATACTTTTCTAAACTTTTATTTTAAAAAATTCCAAAGAAATGTTTTTATGAAGTTATTAATGTTTTATGATTATGTGATAGTTTTTTGGAATTGTTTATAATGAATGATGAGACCTATATCTACATCCAATTTATTTTTTATGTTTATGATGGATTTCAGATATATGGTTACTCTAAGTGTAACTACGATATTTACCCCATATGGTATCCATGGGTGTTACATTGTAAGGTATTTGTGAGGGTTAAAAATCATAAGGTGGCCAAAAGGATTACAATATTAATTAATTGATGACCACGTTACCTTTATGTTATTATTTAGGATTTCTAAATTCTCTGGAAATCTTATACTTTCACAATCTAACTATATGATACCAATTTTTCGAGAAGTATCTCTTTGTGAAAATGATTTTCTATGTTTATAACTATTCATGTACTATGATTTCTCTCATTCTTTTTATATGATTTACTGATCGTTTTGTGCTCATCCAATTTTTTAAAATTTTTATCATGCGGTTAAGGATGGGTAATTGAAACATAGAATCAAAGATGAATGTTGTGAAGTATTTTTATGAATATATTTCATGTTTTATTTAGAACTATTTTATTATGAAAAAATGGATATTGTTTTAGTACTATTCACATTATATTCTTATGGGTTGGTATGTATGAATTATGTATTATCTTTTAAAAACTCTAATCCGAAAAGATATACGGGAATTTTAATAAGTGAATTTCAATATAATTTACTAGATTATGTAATGTATATGTTTGGGTCCTTATAACACTTCACTCCACGATCATAATCACCACTTTACATATCTCTCAAAAATAGAAAAAACATTTAAAAATACAAAAACAAATATTTATGAAATATTTAAAATTATAAAACATCATTATTATATGAAATTAAATTTATTGAATGAAGTATTCAAAAAATCTAGAGTTTATGTAATTTAGATATTTCAATCAAATTCTGAAAGAAAATTTTATGGCTTGTATGAAAAAAATAAAACCTTCTATCAGCTTCAAAAATTACCTGGGGTCTTCAATATGCCCCTTTTTATTTTTTTGTAACCAACCTAGAAAATATTTTGAAAAAAATCTACATTTTCATAATATCTCTTAAATAATCAAACCACATCTTGTATATGAGATATATATATGTTGACCCCTCACCATAGGATAATTTAGTTTTTTTTGGGAGAATTTTATCTCTCAGTGTCAAGAAAGAATTGGATATGTGATTTAAATGAACCCCCTAAAGTGATTAATTAAATCTCACCTACAAAGACTCCTATAGTAAAAATTATCCACATCTTTAGATTTTATGGATGTGATTATCTCTCCAGTTATTAAAAATTCTCTTTCCCCATTGACAAATATTTGTGACACTATTTATACCCCTTTTCCAATAAAATCAAAATACCATGTGGGATTTATTTATAAAAACCACCAATAATAGAGTAATGGATAAAATTTATATTCATCCTTAACAACATAAACTATTATATTCACATGGATTTAGTAAAAATTTCTTCCTTATAATATTTTTTAGATGTATCCAAGCCTACTATCACCTAAAAATAGTCTCTTTAATAATATGATATAGAATATCAAAATTATTTGTGGAGAATCTGGAACTATATTAGATAGATTGATATCAATATTATTATCATATAGAATTACTAATTATTTTTCAATAGAAACACCCAAATCTTCCAGTTGTACCTATATCTATAAATCTGTAACTTCCTATTTAGAGACCATGCATTCTAATATAGTTGAACTCAATGTAACTAATCAATGTTATGTTGATGTATGACCTCACACAATCATTTACAAGAGTGAATATATATTATGATACTGATCTTATATCTATAATTTCAATATCATAGTCTTCATTAGTGTAACTATGAAATTTTCTATCAAACCAATATAAATTTAATGAAATAAAAAATATAATGTAATTTTCACATACATTAAAATCTACTTCATTTAAAGACTATGGTATTCACTTTGGTCATTTTGAGATCGATATCATTGGGCCATGACATATAAAATGTATGTTCTTGATGTATCTAAATAAAATATCAAATCAATACACTTAAAAATAAATCTAATAAAACTTGATCCATTGTAAAAATTCAGAGAATTTATTACTAACTTTAATTGTATTGGACACCTCTATGAAATAATTCATTAAAATTCCTTGAATAATTCGCTGTCATATTTTACATAGGATAAAATGATATATCCAAATTTTATCCCAATTTTTAATACTAAAAAACAAATCTTCTCTCCTGACATAGACATCAAAAAATGATCATTTGTATACATAAATAATCCATCAAGGAATATCTTTTAATCATTGGGAAAACAAATTTCACCCAAAACACAATTACTATCAAGGTAACTTTACAATTAACAATTTCATTCAAATTACAGTTGGTGATTCCTTTCAAAAATCCAATTTTTGTCAATAAGCAATGATGTTTAGAATGGAAAGCACTAAGAGAATATTTTTGGACATAAAATGATTTATTGAGTCCATATTCCATACTCTCATCATGATAATTTTTTAGACCATATTATTTCTCAATAAATACTTCTTCCTCAATTTCACTTTTCAAAATTTTTTATATTACATCAAGCATATACACAATGTAGTGTTTAAGTGAAATCCTGGAAAAAAAATATTCTCATCATTTCTATCCTATATTTTGGAGTAATTTTTTTTTAAAAATAAAATATTTTCATATATTAATATCCTATTAAAATCATCCATTAATTATTTTTTGTGACATCATCATTATTATTCATTTTATTTGTAATAACCCATTATATGAAAAAAAAATTACCTATTAGTCTTGATAAAATATCCCCTGTAGTGTTCTCCTCAATCTTATTGAGTCAATATTGATTTAAGAAAACCTTGATTTATATCCAATAATTTCAACCACTATTCATGAAATTTCATAGGATATTACACCTATTTGATTAGAAACTAACAGACTTCTTTTTATTTGAATTGGTATATTCTAATTTTAATTTTATTTTCAAATGATATATGATTTTTCAGTCTCTAAAATTGAATTATGACACCACGAGAAGCATAATAATCATAATTTGTTTTTTATTATGTATTAGTATTTTCTAGGGTTAGGTGAGTCACTTTTTCAAACATAATTTTTGAAATATAATTGATTTTCCATAATGAACTGAGGAAATTTTCGTGTAAAAATATCCATGATTTGGTTTGCATTTTATAAAAATTTGAATCATAACTCACAATTATTTTTGAATATATTTTTTCTATATTCAATTTCAATTTACACTTGATATATTACCCATAAACCATCCTCATCAACTATTTCTTAAATCATTGAAATATTTCTATCCTATTTTTTAGGTAATATATATGTTGAAATAATCTCATGAATCTCACTATAGGGTTATTACTGTAATTAATATCATAAGGTGTATCTTTTGACACATGTCTCAAGAGGAATATATTATGAAATTATATAGCAGTATACAAATCAACACTAAAAAAACAAGTATAATTTTTATATTCATTGAGAAACGTTCTACCCATTTCCACTGTGATTTTTATTTATATTTTTGAAACACTATTTTTTGTGATGTATTTGGTATCAACGTTGATTCATGATTTCTTTTTTGTAATGGTACTAATTAGAAGGAGGACATGAGTGTTCGTAACAATTATTATATATAAACATCTTGATTAAAAATTACCATACCTTTTTAACATGCATACTATTCATTTTGAACATCTAAATTCCCTTAGAATTATACTTGATGAAAATAACATTTTTCATATGAGTGTAATTATTTATGAATTTGATAATGTAATGATGATACTAGGTATAATTCTTCCTCATTTCATGATATATCAATCAGTATGAAGTAATTCCATTGGTATTGGACATGTAATACTCACATTATTGTTATTTTTATATGATAATTATCCATTTTCAATGGTTTATAAAATACATTAATAATTTATTTTCATCAATGGATGACCATTTATAACCAAATGGTTTGAAATATTTCATAGTATTTTTATCAAATAATAAAAAGCCTATATTTACATAGCACGATCTCAACTCTTTCACCCATGTTACATGAATTTGTTTGATAAACAATAAAAAATTTCAAATTGTTTTATTGCATTTTTTCACTATTCTTCTAGATTAATATATTATAATAATATAATAATATTTCATAAAATAATATAAATCCCATCATCTTGAATGTGGAAAAAACTAAAAAATTATTCTTTATCTCTTCCACGTAATGAATATTATTATATTTTATATTCCTTTCATAAATTTGAGTAGAGAAAATTCCTTTAATTTTTAGGTGAAAATCATATAAAAATGTCACAAAACCACCTATATTTTTCTCAAATTCATTAAAGAGTAAACAATCAGCCTTCATGTGGGAGGAACAACATTTATCCAAAATCTCATAATACATCCTGCTTACATGAATAGAAACTTTTTCTAAAAAACCATATCATATTTCTTCACCTATATACTCTTACCTTATTTTATAAGATATATATGATCTACAAAAAATCATTTATTTTTTATCTTGGAAAAAATATGACACCTATATTCCCCAAAAAAATCATCATGAAATGATTTTTTTTCAATATTTCTATATTGGAAATATTCGACATCCAAGTAATTATTTCTTATCAAATATGATTTCTTATAATCAAGATTTATTCCTATACAATTTTATGTCACCCTATAATAGGAACTTTGATTTCATTATGTGTAGTCATGGTTCCCTAACCCTCCCGCAATCTTGTAGATTCATTATAACATGATTCACCTTAATTAATAAAAACATTTCTTGTAACGCTGCCCATATTTTTTTCTTATTATTATCTTTTATATGAATGTCTATTTTTATGAATAAGAATATATTCTAGAGCTCCTCCTTAATTTAATAGAATATGGATATATATTCCATAATTTTTCATGCCCTATGTTTTTAATATATTTTGAGTCAAAAATATAGTATTAGGAAATGAAAAATTACAACATGATTTAAAAGATATATATTTAAAATAATCTTTTATACAGGTTATAATATAAAATTTTTATGATTTATACTTCAACATAGATTATTTTTTATCTTATAAATTAACTACTTTATTTCATTCATATATTTAAGAAATTTAGACTAGGAATTTGAATGTTATTTTTCATTCAAATAAAATTGTTTTTGAATATCCTTACCATCATGCATATTTAGCTACTTTAAAGACGATTATTTTGATCTCATCATAGAGATATGATTTATTCTTTTCAACCCAATTATTTTCATCAATTATCTTCATATTTCCATTAGAATGTTTTTTATTTTATTTTATAAGAATATATTTATTAACCATATAGGATTCAATCTCACCCTAAGCATAATTTCAAACTATGTTGGATTTTGAACCATCATGATATTTATTGGATGTTTTACTCTATTATTCAATATGACAAATAAAATTAGTGATTTTACAACCAAATTAACTTTTAAATTTACTATGGGATAATGTGATGAATTATTCTTCTTTTATCCAAAGGTATCATCTGTTTCATGTAGAAATGTTTTTCTTACTTTTTCAATCACATTTTGATTTACTTGAACATTATTTCAACATATTGTTTATGGTTTCCCATCCTCTTTTGATTCAAAATCTGTTCCTTATTTTTTAGGAAATTTATGGGATTTTTCCCATTCCAATTCATTTGTAGCTTCTAAAGTATATGTGCCTTTGCATTTTATATTTACATTATTATATCTCTTTATGATAATAGGTTTTATTCACTACCTGTACCTAAGATACTAATCATTTTAAAAGCCACATGAATCTACCGTATCAATACTATTTTTAATTTTTCACATTCTCTTGACCTAAAATTCAACTATATATTTTAAAATTTTCATGAAGGAGTTTTTTTATTTCCTGATATATGAGAATGTTATGAACCATTTCCAAAGAATTATTATAACTATCATCTAGTGTTGGGATCATAGGATAAATCCTATCAAGAAAATTCCATATGAGTTTTTTAAAATTTGTTGATTCTTAATTTTTTTTCCCTAAATCAAAATATATAATTGAAAACATTATCCTCTTAATCTAAATAAAATCAATGATTTATTCATTATCAATGATGATATATTCATGAATAGTTCCCCCAATTTACTATCTAGGGACTTTGAATTTCACATTTCTATCGTAATCGATTTCATTATTATTAATGATTTATTTAATTGTTTAAATTCTCAAAAAATTTGCGTAGTATTTTTTTAACATTTAGATATGAATATTTTTGTTAATTTTAAAACGTTCATTTTATTTCATTTTATATCCATCTTAATTAAGGAATTCCATAAAATTATGGGGGAAAAAATAAAACAACTTTTAAAAAATTTAATACAAAGTATTGAATATACAAGAACATTATTTTATTCCAAGAATAGTTTTTCCATAGAAGTCAGAACACCTCAAAAATTTACAAAATTCTGATTATCCATTGTAATAAATGGATTGAATAAAATAGAATGATGAGGCTTTGATACAAGTTGATGTGCCTATGATTTAATCAATACACTAAGAGGGGGTGGGATGAATCTGTGGATAATAGTTTATAAAATATTATTATTATTTTATTCTACCAATACAATATTTTAAAATTGTATTCACTCATGCACATAGTCATGACATCACTCATATTAATAGAAAATACTGAAATAATGGACATATGAATTTTCACATTTTTCTCTCATCCATGTAACATACCTATATATAATTTTGGTTTCTACCCCTCACCAAAAAAATTCCGTATATGAAGAACTGATTAAAAGTATATAATAAGGGAATAAGGTCACACTATGCTTGTCCAGAGTGAATAGAGACACCATAACTTCACAATTCCTTCAATAAAAATATTTAAGCATGAATAAATGAATATTCATGGAATCTTGTTTTCATCAATTGTAGTGTTACTATATCTCCCTCATTGTTCCTTTTGATGTATTCAAGAATATAATATGACTTCATATAGAAATGATTAATTGAATATTCTTCTTCTTCCCTCAGAACTCAAAACTATGAACTCGAAGAGAATAAGATAATCAGTTGAATAATTTCTCCATTTTAGATAATCAAACCTTCTTCTATTTTATCATAGTAAATATGGACACATGTATGAAAATGGGTATTGCCTTATATTTCCCTCAAAATAATAAAAAACCATAGTGTAAATAAAATAATGACATTTAGGAAATTTAAATTGATCCCATCATAACAAGATCTCTCAAATGAAAAAATAATGAGTCATACTTTTCTTACCACCCAATGTTTAATCATACAAATACTTAATTCTAAAACCTCTCATTTTTGTGTTCTTAATTTCAACATATCTCAATCATAAAAATTTTATTCATACAGATTTACATAAATCATCCACTATAGTTCATCTTCTCATATGACGATCAACAATCAATGTTATGAATAATTAACAAATAATATATTATTATCTTTCCTATAATACTTTTGATCTATATCTCACTAAAATGAACATTAGATCATCATCATCATGAACTGGGTCACTTTATATGGAAAGAGATGAATATAACTTATCAGATTCACTATTCACTAATTCAAAAACTTGAAAAAATCACTACATTCCCATATATAAGTTATTGATAAAAATTAAATTAGTATATTAGTTCCCAAAAATATTCCATAGTAAATTTGTGGAGTTTACAAAAATATATATATAATTTCAACAATCATAGTTACTTTTTAAATATTCCATAATGGATTTTCATGGAGATAAGTTCAGTGATAAGTATTTTAAAAAACTCCCATGAATCAGCTTGAATCACAATTGTTTTGATGATTTAAACCAACAATATCAGTTTCAACAATGTAAATTTTAATTACTATAGATAACATGAATTTTGAGTGACTCATTATGTATTTATCTAATGTTTAATTATGTGGTTCTCAAAAGCACAATATCCTATATTAATATTGATTCAAAGGAAAATTAGATATGCTATACGTACATTGCCTATGAGAATTTTCTTTATTAGAAAAAATATTCATTCTATGTGGAAATAAAATATGTCAAAACTATCCATGTGGGGAATTTAATTATGTGAAACATTATATATGTGTGGAAAATCTTATTCATGAGTTATGAGATCCTATGTTTTTATATGAGGAACATATATTTTTATTTTTATTTTAACACCATTGTTTTGGCCCAATGTGAGTGTATAATAAGACTAGATAAGTTTTGGGTGTGACCATTGATTGTTCAGAACCCATAGAATGAAATCTTGAGAAAAATAGATTGTATTTTTTCATAATACAAATCGCATGACTCAAGCTTAATAGTTAGGAGTAATCATGTGGGGTGAGATAGAGGGTATCATAAGACCTCATTATTTGAGGAAACCCGACATCCAGGTGTACATGCCCATGTGAGAGACCAAAACATCATTATAGAGGAATAATTCATGTTCGGAAAATTTTTTCTATCATTTCTCCATGAACATTCCAGATCTCCATTAAGGAATATAAGGGCGGATGGTTGGAACACGGTTGGCGCTTGGTTTGGCCAATTGTGAGGAAAAACCATGTGACTCAATTAAAATGTGTTCAATTACCTTCCACCCTTAAAATATTTGGAAAAAAATATAATTCTCCTCCTTCAAGTGGAAATCCCAAGAGTTCACTTCAATCCATGAGGTATTATTTCCTACAAATTTATCATCCAAACTCAGATTCCATTATAGTTTGTCTCATTGGATCCACATAGATAGGTTATTTGTTCATCTGGTGTTATACTTCATTTGAATTTGTATCGAGGGACGTATTTAATGGGGTAAATAAAATTTCCTATTTCCAAGATTTTCTTGCATTCTTTTATTTTTACAGAAATCTTAAGGAATCGAAGGTCAATACTAGAAAAGTGTTCCACTATGGACCTAAGTTAGGTTGTCTATTCCTTTCACTCACAGACTGTTGTTTTATAAAAATAGTTTCTATTGTTCCCCACATTGGAACTTACAGTATTTACCCTAATATAAATTTAATTCATTAAATGAATGAATTGTAGCCTATTTAGGTTTCCCACTATTACCATCGAAATTTTTGCAGGTTCTTATCCTCATCCTTATACACACATGGGGTGTGTCATTTAATTTTCCCAATTTTATTTCATCCTTCTATGTAATTTTGAGCCCCCCTTATTTGGGAGACATAATAAATTGAATGAGACTTGACCTATTAATTTGGATAAGGTTAATCCTCCTTTTTATGTGCTCAAATGACATTTCATTGGTTAATTGATTAAATCGATTTTATAGTTTTAGTGGAAATGAGTTAGATGAACTCATAGAAAGGAATTGGATATGAAAATATTGATGAATTTATTATGGTAGTGGTTTCATAAAAAGTTATGCTCTGATCCTTATTCCATATTACACCATAGAAATTTCTACTCTATGGGTCTTGATTCTAGAATTACAATCCTTACACATGTTTACTTCTTAGACATTGGTTTTGTAGGATGTCAGGGGCCTTTCTAGCCCTTGGATCTCACTTACATGTACAAACACTGGACTTGATCTCTTGACATAATCATTGGACACCACCCATGTGCTTACTATGTTTCAATAATAATGCCACTTGGACTTGATAAGGATTAGTTGTCTTAAATACGTTGGATTTGGACCTTCATGTTCTCGAACCTCATTACATGACATATTCCATTAAGGATAATGGCACTTGATTACATTTCATGGATGTTATTGATTTTTTTGTTAGTATTTTTAAAAAGAACATGTATGGGTATCCAATTATAGTTATAGACGAGAAAGTATCACACATTATTTACTTCTTTTTGTAGATTACATTACTTATGGTACATTAACTATTATTTATAGAAATCCATGTTTGGTTGGACAAGATGACACTTTATATTCATTAATATTATAAATTTTATATACTGTACACTACATCTGTTTATATTACACAAAATCATCATGTTATAGACACCGTTAGTGGTGGACTACTGAGTGATATCTCACACCCTAATGAGTCCTTTATTTCGAACCTTCAAAATGTTCATGGATGTAGGGAGGGACCAAGGCACACACCCTGTTTACGATTATTGATTCGATTCCTAAATAAGAGTTGGAGAGTACATGAATGATCTAGGATCATGATACTATCTAGAGATAATTAATTTTAATATAGATAATTTTTAATTTTATTCCAGAAGATTCATGTATACTATTTTTCATGAACTCCAGTTTCCTGACACATCATATTGTACATGACTTCTTTTGTTGATTTGTTAGTATAGTTTTATGGATTTATTTCATGTACTAGTGATTTATATTATGATTACATTATTTAATGAATCATTTATACAGCTAAATTATGCACTAACATAATGGAATAGTCTCCCCATAGACACATTCTAAGCCCTCACTTCTATTTGGAAGCCTGCAGAATGCAGTGATCCATGCTTGAGGCCATGTGACACCTCGGCTTGGAGAACCATTTATTGGATCTTGGGGCATGACACTACAAATTGGTGTCAGAGATAGTTATTTTTATTTTTTCATTACTATTTTCTGATATAATAGATAGGGATTTTGATGTTATTGGGATTCTGTAATGAGTTGGTCATAGGAGTAGCAGACCAACACAATAGAAAAACAATTCCTAAAATAAAACAACTTTTTCAAGATTTTTATTATTATAGATGATTTGATTCCAAAATGGGGTGACAAACTTTTCTTTATTTTCCTTCTTATTAGATATTTCATTGTTTCAAAATGAGATGATGTTATGAATCTCATCCAGTATTTTAGAAAACATTTAAAGTTTTCATGCCATAAAAATGACATACAATACTGGGTGAATTGTTTGATTGCCTTACATGTATAGTGTGTCACTTACGTGATACATATGTGATTTGGTTAGAAGTTTGTATAGGTATTTGAGATAAATATTTGGAACATAAAGTTAATTTCATAACCTAAACAGTTTTTTCCCGCTTCGACTATAATTGAAATCGTAAGAAGTTAATTATGGAATTTTTGTTCATGGTTCATTGGACACTTTGAAAAGAATGTGTTACAGTTTGGATTAAATGGACATTAAAATTTGGTTCATGAGGTTTATGGTAACATATGGATCAGAAGTGGTGATCCATTTAGTTCAACCATTATAATTGTATCGCTAATCAAGCGTGAATATAAATGAAATTGAATTTTGAAAACATGGGACTCAAACTTGACCTGAATTAAGAGTGGGCAGGTGGTAGTGTCTCTAGTAATTTTTATTGTCATTCAAATTACCGAGACATGTACATAGAAGCACAAAAATGGGTGTGGATTATTTATAATATTTATTTGTTTTTTTACACAAAATTATATCTATGACCTTCTTTTATTCAATATTTTTGAAGGGTTATGTTTATAATATTACATACAAGCCACAATGAAATCCTCTGGTTGTGTTCCAGGATTGTGGTGAAGACCATACTACAGAGGTGGTGGGCCCAAAGAAACCAGTAGATCCTCTTGTAGTGAAAATTATAGCACCATTGGTTATATTAGATTTGGGTGTTAATGAACAATTCCATATTTTTAATATGATTTAGGTTGAACATTCAGAGATCCCCACAACCTTACTCATCTATGGAAGCGTCAATTCATGAATTAAAGTAGAAGAACCCTCTTATCATTTGGGGGGATGAAGGTCGTCAGTACACTAAGCTATGGCTTGAGACAATTTATTCTATTTTCTATAATCTAGTGACACCTCTATAGTGGATAGTGAAGCTAAAAATATATACACATTGGGGAGAAGCTAAGAAATGGTGGGATGTATTGAGCCAGGATGACTGTCTCCCAGGTTTTGTTTGGATAATTTTATAATCTAGGTAATATGATTAGTTCTTTTCAAAGACCATGAGAGCATAAAGGGCCATTTATTTAGAGCATTAAGGGTAGGGTGTGATGAATGTTATTGAATATTAATTTACTTTATAGGTATTCATCATGTTATCCTTATTTATCTGGATGATGAGACATCATGGGAGAGATGCTTAAAGAAATTTCTCGAGCACACTATTCGATTATAGGTCTACCTATTTATTTAGAATACTATTTCAAAGATAGTGAATCAGACACTAATTATGGATTGTGAAAAAAAGGAATATCACAGTGAAAATAAATGCCTTTTAGCCTCTTGACCCTATTGTTCAACCTGTAGTTCCAAGAAGTTCTATAGTGATACTTGTTTTGAAGGGAGTACCTATTATGATGTGAGTGTTAGAAGTCTTGTCTTCTATATGAAATGTATGAGACAAGGACATATGTGAAACGAGAGTTATTGACACCCTATTGGGTTCCATGATTGTGGAATGATGGGTTACTTAGATCATTTTATAGGATCTTAACTCCAATTGTTTGTGGAAGTGTATGCACTCCAGCTCCATGTTGGGGGGGGGGGTTACAACTCCATGTTAGGCTAGGAGATGGCGTAGTGTTGTTTGTTCAGGTCGAGGGGATGGTCAATGTCACGGTAGGCAGGCACCAGTTGTACCTAGATAATAGAGTGGGCGTAACACAAGTAGTATGGTAGATTTATAGGCTCCTGATTTAAGAAAAATAAATTTAATAAATCCTATACCTAAGGTACAGAGTGTTAAGAGGTATGTGGTGAGAGGTGTGATCATAGTATCCTCTAATCTAGTATCATCTTTTCTGATATTGGTGTACTACATAGCTTCATATATATGCCTATTTTGTAAATCCTTTGGATATTTTTTTAGTTTTATGATAGAGTTATGAACTTTAACAATCCATTGGGCTTCAGAATGGATGGTGTATGATAGTGATGGGAGTTTCCCCATGATAATAGAGGGTTTAACACCGTATGAGATATTTTTTCCCTCAAGATGAAAGGGTTTTATTTAATAATAAATATGAACATGCCATTTTTCATATCTTAGAATTTTTTATTATATCTGGATGACCATAAAATGTATTAGGATAATTTTCCTTCAGTGGTTTATCATTTCAGGGTCATTTTTATAGATTAATTTCCAGGTTTATAAGGCATCCTAGGCTTAACATACATTGATATCATATCATTTTATATGAATATTCAGTAAATTAAAAAATATATTCCTGAGGACCATAATAGTTTAGTGTCGTTCGAAACATTGAAAAAAATCTTGTATCCTAGAGAAATATTTTCAACATCTCTCATAAAGATCTCCACCATTATTACTTCTACCGAAAAACATTCTTCAAAACCTGGGGAACGAAAACCTATAAAGGGGGTGAGGTCGGATACTTTGTATGGGTAATTAAATGAAAATTGTAAGAATAACATGAACAAAAGGGGTATGGAACTTGAGAATAATTATTGAAGATCATACCCTATATATTGAAGACCATAATAAAGATTGTATGTTCATAGGACATAAATTATAAGAGAAATAAGAGAATAATTTATTATAGAATAACATAAGAATAATGAATAGGTTTTGTGGCATGAAAATTTGTTTATGAAAATGTGAACATGTATATGAATAACCATTTTCACTCATTATACAATGTACATGAAATCTAGACCCATGATCAAATTTTGTACATGAAACCAGGTCATTGAATAATAATTTGAATTTGTAATTAGGTTCACACATAAACATATTGGCATGAAAACCAATCCATGCATAACATTGTTAGCATGTAATCAGGTTCACGAATAAAATTCTGAACATGTAATCATGTTCATGCATACACTTTTGGACATTAACCTAGGTCCATGAATAACATTTTAAATGTGTAATTAGGATCATGAAAAAAATTTATATTCATGAGTCATCCATCATTACAAAATTCATTGGATGGAGATATAGGTCCTACCCAGCTCATAATATAATCATTCATGCATGTGCCAAAATATTATAAAACATTCTTCATATTTTAAGCTAAAAAATACAGATGTTTTATAAACATCAAATCATATCCAATGAAATGAAATGGGTTTCATTAAAATTTCATCATATCACAACATTTGGAAATATTATAGGTTTCATAATCTTGTTATCAAATCATAACAGATGAAAAGAAGAATGTTTCAAAAGAATATAACATATTTAAGAGAAGTGAGTTTAATAAGAATAATTACATCAAGACACAATACCATTAATGATAGAATATGAATAGTACCTTTGGATAATTTCCTAGTTGGTATTGAGTAACAATAATAGATTTCTTCTTAGGTGGAAAATAACATGGAAGTATTATTTTTAAACAGTTCTTAATGTAATGATCCTTTTATACTTGATAAGTATATTTAATACATAAAAACTTTTGAAAAATATTTTCATGAAAATAACCATGAAATATTTTGAAGAATGTTTTGAAAACTGTTAGGAACACTTTTTTCATTAAAAACAATAAAAGATATCCTGACAACGTTTTGAAATCTATTTTCCTTAAAAACATATCCAAGGTTTTTGAAAATGTTTTGAAAACCATTTCATTGAAAATATATTTTAAAAACATATTATTAAGTACTAATTTTTATGCAGGAAAAAAAATCAAAGGATTGATGGTGTAGAAATCCATACATGTCATACAAGGTAAAAATAACATTACTTATTCATGGAAAAAAAGTTATAAAAATTCCTTATATTGAAATAAAGAAGAAGATTCTTTTAAAATCATTGGGGAATGAAAAAGAGGTAAAAAATTTCTTTTAATGATCAAATGTGATTAGTATAAATGTTGTACCAATACAATATTATATAATGAATAACCAAAGGGGAATATGGGACATGAATTTATTTTAGATATGGTTTGAATATTTCTTTAAAAGAAGTATAAACATAAACAATCTTGAAAAGTTATGAGATTGAATCAATAAACTCTTGTCACTTAATAACATGGGATCATGCTCTCTATATAAGAAAAATAAGTTAAATTAATCTTATAATATCATGAAAAGATGAATATTCAGTATTTAGCGTTAAACATGTAATTATAGACACTTAAAAACATATTTGGTCACATAACAAAACATGAGTCTCAATGATGTAAAATTGAGACAAAAATATTTTACCAATTTGTTAACTTTTGAAACATAAACCCCATGAAAAAAATTTCATATAAGATATATGTAAATACCCATAAATTTAACTATAATAATAATTTATTACACCCATGGGCTTTATACACACCATAGAAGAGGAATGGGTGGTGAGTAAAGAATGTATCTCACAAAAATAAAAAAGTGAGAAAAATACCCTGACCTTGTGTATTGACTCTTATTGTACATATTCAAGAAAATATAATAATAAAAATAAATTAATTAGACATCTTCTATATAACCATATTATTATATCAACTAATATATATGTTTTCATTTTGACCTTATATTACCCACTTGTTAACAATCTTATGTTAAGGTCTCACTTTGAGTAATATTCACATTATTCTTCGCATGTGTCTTAATTTTTTATTTCATTTATCCATATAAATATATCTTGATTCACAAATTTAAAACATGATATAAATATAATTTATACCCATTTTATATATACTATAATAATCTATATAATATAGAACTATGAAATGGAAAACTCCGTTTATGGATATGGTAGGTTGTATATATGAATGAAAGTTATTCTGTTTAATTGTCTTGTTGAAAGAAAGAAAGTAGAATACATATATGCATATATATTATTATTAAATTATATTTATGATATCATATATTTTATATATATTCAATAAAATCATCATTAATTCAATCCACATAGTCTATGAATGAATCATATTTCATTGAGGGGCAGTAGTCCACACTTTATTAAATGAAATTATCGTATTAAAAAATAGAAATTAAATAAGTTATGTTTTGTTAAAATGAATAAATAAAATTAAATAGATAAAAAATTTAATATATGATATATTCTATAATAATATACACCTTGAGATTTTGTAAAGGAAAAAGTGAACAATCATTATTTAGTAACAAAGTAGTTCTCCATACACATAATTAGTATATTCGTTACCCATTAGATGGAGGTGTGTGTGACTGTAGATCAAAAAAATCAAGAAAACAACCTATTATATTAATTATACTGGTTGATTTATTATATAATGAAATAAATATATTGGAGAGGGTGAAAAAGGAAAATAAAATGAAGGATATTTAGAGAGGGTATTACCTATTAATCAGGTAACACCTTTTTGTTTGTGAAAAAAAATGAATTTCTAGAAGAATTTAGGCCCAAAAAGTTCCTTTAGGATGGAAAGTAGGGATGCTGGCATGTGTATTGGATAGATCTTGTAAAAATAATATGTTTATAGGTGCTAAGAATAGGTAGAGTTGGTATACTTTTACTTGGAATGAGGAGTGCCACTCTTGTAAATATTTTAATAGAGAATTATTGATATCATTTCCATGTTGCAAGAGGATCCAATAATGACCCAAATCATATAAAAGGGTCTATAATGTTAAAATATGGCCAAAAAATGCATTTTTTTCAAGTTTATAGGTCTTTTGGTCCTTAAGGATTTGGTTTATTCCTTTATTAATCTTAATTTTACCCTAATTGATTTAATTAATTTTAATTACTTTCACCAATACATCCGGTAAAAAATTATGTTGAAATTAGTAGAAATTATATATTCTGTTAATTCCAAATATATAATCCATTTTTCTAGTTCCTATAACATAAGTGTTAGAAATTAATTTTAAATAAATCCCACAGTCGGGTCGACAATGCTGGTTTTTTAGAGTAAAATCATTCCAATGATTGATAAGTTTTAAGATCTAATTTAAAGGTGAAATGGGTTATAATTACCCAAATTATATTAATAAAAAAATTATCAAATTATTCAACAAAAAATTAAAATATATATCAACCTTATAAATAAAATAGAAGAAAAAATGTTTTGAATTGAAATCTAGTATTTGTAACTATTCAATAAAAATAAAACCCTATAGAATAATACAAAAACATTTTCCCAACCAAATTTTTACTTTTATCTTCCATGTATAATGATTAATTTTTCATATTAAATCTATCATATTTCGCAATTTTATTCTGGGTTTTCTATTCAAAGGGTTTAAAACTACAATTATAATAAAAATTGTTTTTTATGAATAAAATTAGGTTTGTTATTATCTTAAATCTATCAAATATATTGGATGAATTAAAAAATATTTATTTGAATATTTAACATATATCAGTAGTTTAAATATTATTTATCATTTCAGTTTTTTTAATTTTTTACATCATTTAGTAGCTACCATTACTAAAGGAGATGTTGTAAATATTGTCTTTAACGTAGGTTAAAAAAATAAAAAATAAAATCTAGAATTGAACTAATTTTTTATGTTGGAAGTTAAATATACAACATAAAATATCATATTTTATATTGGTTTTTTTATATGAGTGGCATGATAAATACTTTGGGATGAAGGGATTTTAGGTCAGTTATTTAATAACTAACATAAAGCATCATATTTCACGCCAATTTTTATATGAAAAATGTGGGAAAACGGTATCCTAAAGCCTTTTTACATCAGTTAACAATTAACATACAGAAAAGAATATATCCCACATTGGTGATTTTGGAACCGTGTAAAAGGGATTCACGATGAAGCAGTTTTATGTATTTTATTTTATAACCAATGTAAAATAATCCTATACCACTTCATTTCTATTAAAACCAATATAAAAAACAAAAAAGGATATTTTTAACATTTTTTATAAAATAACAGACTAATATTTTTTGAATATTTTATGTTACCCTTCCTCTCCAATGCCAACCAAACCAGAAAAATACATAAATAAATAGAAGAAACTAGAAACAGAAATTAGCAAAAAACTATAAATTCACAACTAAAACATTTAAAATATATATTATTAACTAAAAACAATGAGAAATACAACAAAAATAGTACCAAATAAACATTTACAATTACAAAAATAATTACAATATTTACTAAAAATATACTAAAATCCAATCAAACCTATAAAATGATTTCTACATTACAATTCTAATTGTGTGAAATATTATAAATTATTTGGGTGATGGTCATAAAAAATCTAAAAATTCAGAGTAATGTAGTTAACATGTATAATGAATGAAAAAATTAAATATTAAGGAATACATTATAAGGAAATCTAACACAGTTGAACTTTATAACTATTCTAGTTTAAATTATCTCATACATAATTCTTAACACATAATATCCACATTCATTGACTCTTTTTCTATTTTTGAAAATTCTATTTAAATGAGTTTTTCAATTCATAATATGAGTTTTCTATAATATATCAATAATATACTAATTAAAAATGGAAATTCACATTTATTTTTACATATTTGATCATGGAATTATTTTTCATTGTGTTTTTTTGAATAAAATTCAATAAACTATTATAAAATAATATTTTTGAAATAAATTTATTATTCACTATAATATAAACAAGTATTAAAAAATTAAAACTTACTTTTCCAACATGTTCTTCAAATTTCTTCGCATATCGTCATGGATATATCATATTTAGTATATTGTCTTCTCCCTTTAACTAAAAACACCTAACATATAATGGTCACTAATATAATAGAAAATTTATTTTTAGTACTTATTTTTTTAAAAGATAAATAACTCTTTGTGAGATATCTATTTCCTACCACTATGGTAATATTTCACAGAAGTCTAGATTGCCAAACTAAAAAGTGGATTATACTTTAACTAAATATCTTCCCCTCATCTATAGGTAATAATAATCCAAATTATATATCTATAATATCATGTATAGTTACCCTATACTTCTCTATCTATAAATATTGATGATTAATGGTATCTTCAATATGATATATCATCCCATATAAAACTTTAGAATAGTGTGGGTCATCAACATATATCTCACAGTAACTAGGAATCTATGGGGGAGGGGTGTAGAAGTAGGATAAAAAATGGGATCTGATGTTAATGTTGGAGGATATATAATGGGGTCTCATAGTGGAGGTGGGGGAATGGGATCTACCAGTGAAGGTGGAGGAGTGGGAGCTATAGTATAAAATTGTCTCTGCATGTCTCAAAACATGGATTTTAATGACACTTTTCTCATTTCCTCCATCATCACATTAATATTTTGAGCCTCAACCATCGAAGTTTCTATTTATTTATAAAAACCCTCCATTCTATAAGGTGAATAATGTGCTAACAATTTTTTGACTGATACACCCATCTGGAATCCTCATATACGACCCTGGTGTTCTGGATTTCCCAATGTTGAAGATAAAATATATTACCTTCCCTCCACTACAAATACCCCATATTCTCTCTACTCCTCAAGATTAACCTATATGAATTATATGAAAAAATAATTAGTGATTCAATATATATAATGAATTTAATTAATATAAAGAAATAAATAAATAAAATCTTATAGTTCTTTCAGTTATGACCCTTGATTATTCTGTAAGATGTTTCCACTTTTTCTCATTTTATCCACATTCAATTTTTTAGGTCTAGCTATGGGTAAATTTGAAACCTCCCTGAAGCTAGAGGCCTCTGCTATCACTTTTTGATAATTTTTTAAATTCATTTTTTGTTCCAATAAAATATACCCTCCCTACGATAATGTCTGAGGGTATATTTTTATATATTAGATCTCTTATTTATATCTATTCATTTTTTGTAAATTAAGAATCATAAATTAATAAGAAATAAACAAGATATCATCAGAAAGATCATTAATATAAGAAAGAATCTAAAATATTACATTATACATAACAAAAATGCTTCTTATATTATACATTCAACAAACTGATTCCTTGAGTCTTCATCTATAGAATCATATATATGTCATAGATTTAAATTTTTAGTATGCCCAAAAATGAATTAAAATGGGAGGGTGGATTTGAAATCCATCTATCTCATTGCATATATTGATAGACATTTCCTCATAACTCTTTTAGTGTTAGGTATATCAAATGACATCTGATAAGATGATATAAAACATATTATATAATGAAAATTTCATTATTAGTAAAAAGATAACAAAAAATATTACCGAAGTGGTCTCCCATAATTGTGATAATTTTGTTTTTTCAACATGTCTCCAACCATTAAACAAAATGATGACGTTTCTTTTACACCAAGTTCATTCAAAACAAATGAATTGTTTTGAATTCGGACCTCTTGGAATATCATTCTCATGAAAATCTACTACTATGCATCGGTTCTGGCTATGATCAACTGATAATTTCAATAAATGTGTGATGCCAAATTTACCTACCATCAAATTATTCTCTGGCTCTGTGTTTGTATATAATGGTTGGGGATAATCAAGATGTGCATTTGATTGTTCCACCATAGAGGTTATGATCTTGATGGTCATCTCCAAATGTATGTGTATGATATACTAATTAATCTATCATTATCCTTCAAATCAATGAATCAAAAATTTAGTACACAAATATACAAGTTTAACTATTACAATATTAATGTAAAAGACAAATGAAAAATTATGAAACACAAACAAAAACTAAAATATTACACATATGTATAAATATTTGTATAGTTAACTAAAATACTAACAGTAATGATATATGAAATTTCACGTAAATGAATGAAAAAAAATCCAAAATTGGTATAAGAATTTTAAAAATTGTCAAATCTAATAAATCATTTTTTACGGAAAAAGAATATTTTTTCAATATACGATTATATGATCTAATTTTGTTTAACGTACTAGATTTAAAATAACTGTAATTCAAAAAATTCAATAAATACAGAAGTCACATAAATATAAATATTATAGACTAAACAAAACTAAAATAATATAAAGAAAAATTTTTACTTATTATTTTTAATATGTGTTTTAATAATGAAAAAACTAAAATATCTATCATTTTATTAAATTAATAAAATTAAAAAAGAAATAAACATATGTTACCTGATATATTAAGAATATACTATTGGATCAATTTCCCAAATTCATTTTTAATAATCATTATTTATAGAAAAACCCATGCCTACGATATGATCATCCTTATTATATGATATTCTTTCTACTGAAGATGGGACCTCAGATAAATTAGTATCTTCATAAAGTTTATCATCCCCAAAATGTTGATTTTTTCTTGTAAAACAATAGAACACATCATATTAGGTTGATTAAGAACATATGAAATTTGTTTTTCATGTGTTTTCACTAAAAATAATCAGATATGTCTCCGAATCTATTTATATTATCATGTGTCAATCCAAATTTATTATGTCTTACACTATTTTTATAGATAAACCATTTTCAGTTAAACATTGGAACTTTAAATTTAATTTAAACCACCACACATATTTTTTAGTTACTATATACTATGAAATTGATGAAAATATTTGGTGTTTGTCTTTAGAACTCAGAAAATAAATTTCTTATACGAACACCAATACACCACTATTCTAAATTTCACTTCTATTATCTTGAACTTTCATATGAAATATATAGCCGTTAATTTCATACTCGAATTATGTTATGCCATTTATACTTGGACTAGCCATTAAACATCTTAATGTCTTTAATGCATCTGATCATTTAAGCATGGTATTTCTAAAAAATGGAATTTTTTTAATTCTTATTTAAAATAAACATTTATTTCTTCATTGGATGACATTATTTCAACTCATTAATATCCATTGTTTTATATGTTAGATCATAATCTATGTTATTAAAGATGTATAAATGTTTGTTATTTATCTTTTCATCAAATAAATATTTGACATTGAATCCCTAAATCCCCTTTCACACATTATTAACCCATTCATGTGGAGATGGAGGCAAACCAATGTGCTCCTCCATAGACAAATATCTTATACCAAACAGTATAACCTCTTCAGAAATGTACATTTCATCAACAGAGGCTTCAGGTTGATTTGGAATCTTTACATTCCCCATTAATATATTCATTCACCTTTCCAAAGGATACTTCCAATGTATATATACATATCCAAAAATCATTATTTCTAGAACCAGATTATCCGTTAAATGTATCATTATATCAAAAAAAGATAGGGGAAAATACATTTCTAATTTGAAAATTATATATATATTTTTCATTTTCCAAAATGTTCCAGGAATTAAAATCAATCTCCTTATTAAAAATTGAATTGAAAAAATATCTCACCATAAATATAGTCTTAATTACATTGATATGAAATATTCCACATAATACAACTTGTAGAAGTTGTTGCATCATGATGTGACAATCATGAGACTTCATACATGTCAACATCCAATCCTTCAAAAAGGAATTTTTTTACATTTGAGGAATAACCATGAGGTACGTTGATATCATGATGACATTGAAAAAATCTAAATTTCTCCCTCTTCGATAATTTATGAAAAACTGGGGGAATAGATTTTTGACTTCCTTTGGGTGTTAGTGGTAACTCCAAATGTATTCCCATTGACAGTAAGTTAAATCTTTCATTCTACCCATCTTTAGTCTTTACATTTAAATTTAACAGTGTTCCAATCAAGCTATCATAGATATTCTTCTCCACATGCATAAAATAAATATTATTTTTAACTTTATGATATCTTCACTATGGTCGCTATAAAAATATTTACTATTTCATTACCAAACTTATGTGTCTTTCTGTAACACCCCAGGTAAATTAAAAATATGAAATTTTCACATTTATCCATATTTGTGAATAAAATATTAATATTACTTTAAACGGGACGCTATGCTGGATGGCGTACCCAATACGCAACATCGAGTTTCTTGGGAATCTTACATTGCACTCTAATAATAAAATAATATTATTTTAAATGGTAGTTAACGCCTAGCCATTGTAATGGCAGTAATGAACAGAAATAACTAAAAAATGATTATATATGTTTGTCAAATATTTTTACTCTTTACAATAAATGTTAGTGGATTAAAAATGCGAATTAATCCAATTTTAAGCATAAACATTCTAATATTCTTTAAAAGGTCGATTGACCACCTTTTGATGGAGAACCTCTTTTAAATCCAATTTTTGACAATTTTATCTGTTATATTTGACAAAATAAAATTCTTCTTTAGAATCTGGACATCAAAATTTACTTTGTGTAAATTTTTGGTATTTTTCCGAAAACGTTCAATTTTTAATGAATAGTGAAAAATGTTTTATTTTAATTCAAAACCTCTTTTTAATCTAATTTATTTATATGATTATATTATCTTTTGAAATGATATTAATGTGAAATTAGAATATATTTTTACCATTTAATCCAATAGTGGTAGTTGGAATTAATTTCACTTTGAAATCAGACTTAAACTAGTGTCAATCTTTTGATACTTATTATTTCATAAAAATACGCTATTTACTCTGAAAACGGGAATTAATTATTAAATTAATTAATTCAACTAATATGTTTTGAATTTTGTAAAATAGACATCATTTTTGAATTCGGAATATCAAATATTTCTTAGGGTGAATTTTTGGTTATTTTCTGAAAAACATCAATTTTTGATGAATAGTGAAACCACTAAGTGGTACTTATAAAAACTGATTTTCTGTTTAAATGAAATTTTTCCATCTTTGTGTTTTGAATTTCAAAAATCTGACATACATGGTTGTCATTAATAAGTAAAATGTGGTTCAATAGGATTAAAATAATTTTTTGTTGAATAGTAACTTTTATGTTTTTAATCGCGATTAGAGGTATTTAGTGTAGTTTAATGTAAGAATAATGTTTTAATAAATTGAAATGACCTTGAAACATGTCCTACCCTCATTGTATGTGTCATGGCCGACCACGAAAATCCTTGGGTCAAAATGGGGACCCCATCGAGCCACTTTGGTTGGAAAATGACGTAAATACCTTTTTATTTAATGTTAAAGTAAAAATGACGCAAACATGAGATGTTTTACTAAAACAATTTCCACATGGGGTTATACAAGTCATATTTTTTACTATAAATAGTAATTGGAAATATAAATGGATTTCCTACATCATAGTATTTTTTTATAATTTTTAGACATTAAATAAATTAAATTATTTACGACATCAAGATGATGCAGCGATGACCTCATTATTTAACGATTTAAATAAAATGGAAAGATAATGTAAAATCTAAGCCCTACACATGTCCAAAACCTATTGGATGGGTGGATTTCGAACCCTTATCACCTTATCCTCGAAACACATCAATGTGGGACCATTAAAATCCGAAACTCATTATAAAATAATGTAACATTTCCTTACTTTCCAAGAGTGCCCCTCCTCTCCTCTTATAAAAGTCCCCCACCTCTACCTCCTTACCCACACATCCAAAGCTTTTGGCTCTGCCAAACCCTGCCCATTTTGTCTCTCCACATCGCTCTATAACTCTTTGAAGCCTCACTTTGGGCCGAAGTCTTCCTAAGGAAGTCTTTGAGCTCAATCCAAAGGGAGTTACCCGATATTAAGTTAATGTCTTCACTTAAGTCCTTTTGTTTTATTTTGCTTCTCCAACACCATAAACTATTTTTATTCATTTCTTTTGTAACAACTACAGTATCTTCAATATATTAGGACGTTTTTATAAGAATGATTCGAGCTACACTTACACACTCCTACATCTAATGGTTAATTAACATACTGTTTCTGTGGATGGCGAATTTCTGCCTCACGAAACAATGATTGTTCAACATTATTCTAACACCTTAAAAGGTGTCCATTAAGATGACAATATATTTATATATGATATATAATATTTTTATTGTTTACTTAAGCTTCTGTATTTTTCATTTATGGAATACTTTTATGGTTTACATTATGGGTAAATGTGATATCCTCATTTAGGGAAGTGCGGACTACCGGCCCCTCAAAGTGATTTGATTTGTTAATACCATATGTGGTACGTATAAAGGATATATTTAATGATATTATATATGATACCAAATTGGAATTAAAATAATATTATATATCATTATGTTTTAATTCCATTAAATATGAATTAGAAATGGAAGTAGCGTTCATGCGTACGTACGGCTTACCGTCTCCATGAACGGTATATTTCATTTCTTCTCTCAAAATGTTATGTAATATTATAAGTACATATATATAATGGATATATATGTAATATATTACATCTAAATGATGGATATAATTCTGGAATTAACACACATATATATATATATATATATCTCATTTTGTATTAATTCAATTAATATTACAAAAAATGAATGTAGCATTCATGCATACGTACGGCCTACCGTCTCCATGAATGGTGCTTTTTGTTTTTTATCTCCAAATGATATGGAATAGTATAAAATGAATATGTACTGGATATATATGATATTTTAATCATTAATACTATACTGTATATATCCTTATCTATGTAAATTTTATGTCCAAGTGATGAGATACCCTTTTTATCTCTCATCAACTCATTTTATGAGTTTTGAAGAGACGTCGTTAGGTTGTCGAATTTTTAAAAGGGAACTTCATAAACCACTTTCAATTCTTTGGTTTAAACATCTAATTCTTGATTTTATTATGCCAATATTATGTGTGGAATCTATATGTTGTAGTTTCCACAAACCATTGTGTGGATATACTATTTATACACATAATCATCTCATTGATAAATTCTTATGTCATTTAGACAGACTTGTATCGGAAATCATAACTCAATCTCATTTCATTGAGTTAAATATCTATGTCATTGGTTTTGTTTTTCCATGATTATGTGTGAATGACCTATGATTTTTTTACACTTAATATCCACTTATATTTTGTGTATTCGTATTTGTCACACATAATCATGTAATTGATTTCTCCTTAATCTACGGATACCGACTTTGTAAGGGACTTCATCTCAATCCCCTTTCATTGAGACATATTTGGTTTTACACACAACTTTCTTTTATACGGTGTATAAACCCCTTTGACTTTTAATTTTATTCAAAAGGAATCTTTTTATACGAAGTGTTTTACTAAACGACAAAAAGGAATGTTTCTTTTAACGTATGTGGTGACAACGACCTTTTCCACCGCTGCGAGTATTATTTGGTCTTTGGCTTCCTCAACAAGCCGTAATGTTTTTTAAAATGAAATAAATACCATATACTCATTTATGTATGTTGGTATTGAAAATGGTTTTTATAAAGGACTTGTTATGTCGATATATTTAAGTGATATATTGTGATCGAAATGTGGAAATGTTTTCTTTCCACTATATTTGTTTAATGTATTATGATTTTATAATGGTACTTGGACATTATGACGGGTGCTTCCACAAATACCAGGATGGGTGGTTACATTATAACCTCCAATGCATTGGGTATGGAAGTTGGCCATATGGCTATTCCATTAAGTATGTGTGGAAGTCGTCCGTATGGCTATTTCATTAAGTATGTGTGGAAGTCGACCGTATGGTTATTCCATTTAAGTATGTTTATGTCCCAAGTAACCTTTTTATGTTATGTGTTCTTTATTTGGTTTTTATGGTAATCTATTGGTTACAAAATGTTATGTGATGAACTTTTATTCATTGAAGATTTTTTTTACTACTTCGAAAAGGTGAAAAGTTTTACTTTGATAAAGTATTCAAGGTTAACTTGTTGTTTTGAAAGGCTAACAGTTTTCATTATTTGTGTATCCCTTACTGAGCTTTTTATGCTCATCCCAAGTTTTTGAAATGTTTTTCACAGGACATAATGTGGAATATGTTCAAGGATGGGATCATGGGAAAGTAATTCCACCTAAAACAAGGAACTAGACATGTTTCTTTTTAAGAGTTTTTATTCTATGGAAACTTAGTTGAAGTTTCTACTTTATAATCTTTTGAGATGTAATAGTTATGTCCTATTTCTCTAAAACTATAACCTAAAAAGATCCTCAATGTGAATTATTCATTTAATTCAATATTAAGTATGGTTTAAGGTTGGGGCCTTATAGTTGGTATCAAAGGTCGGTTTAAATAACATTAGAGGTTAGGGTATTCTTTAAGCATAAGTGACATTACCATAATGGTTTGGATTTCAGAAAGAGTCATAGTTTTTAGATAAAGTGAATGAGTAAGTATATCTTCCTCATTAGTACATGATGGTTTTGTTGATATACTCACACTGTAATTTCTGTTTTTGTTGAATGGATGGATCTAGAAGGCACCAAAGTTACAATAGGTTTGAAGAAAACTATGGTGGTTCTCTGATTAAGAGACTAGATGAAATGGGGGATTCAAAAAGGAAACTCGTGGTTGTTATAAACCAACTATCAAGGTGTCATGATCAACCATTTGAACCTTGGTAGGTTCTGTAATGCATCATATAAAAGATAACCAATCGATGTGGAAGTTCAGGTAATAATTATAAAGGTAACCATTAGGGTTTATATTATCCTTTCTTTTGAGGTAATTATGGGTTATTATATGTTATGATGGAAAATGAAAGGCATGCGATAAAATTGAGGTTAAAATATTTTATGATTATTTTTGAAGATTTTATCTCATTTTGGGGAATGTTTTGAGAGTTATATAGTTTTGGAAAATGGGCAACACACAGACCGTGTGACAACCCGTCGCGTCGGACAAAGTTGCGTGAATCGAATCCACAACCAAAGTGCGACTGGTATTTAGCCCCTACCACTAGACTACGTGAAGTCCCTGGTTAGTTTGACTAATTATTTTTAGATAGATGATTTTAGGAATCAAGAGTAAGTTTATTTTGGGGTATCTATGTAAATGATTAACCTATCATGGAGGATATTTGATTAGGTTAATTACTTTTCAATATGAGAATTTAATAGGAACTTGTGTTATTTGGAGATAAAAGTTAATTTGTACCTTTGAAGACTATGTGACTAAATCCTTCAAATATTTGGGTTTCAATATTTTTTTGGTTTAATTTGAATAATTTTATGGACAAATTGTTTATCGAATGGTCCTCTTTGAACTTTGGGTTTTTTTGGAAAAATTTTAGAGATTAAGAATAGATTTTCTTTTTATAAAGGGTTATCCTTTTCTGGATTATCTGATCTTGTACTAACCTTTTTGGTTTTGGTTTTGGTTAAAGTCTAAAGACATGGGAAATATATAGTTCTCCTTTGTGGATTAGGTGATTCTCAAGAATTTGATTATAGTACTCTTAATGCGAACAAGTCTTCCTAAATACTCGTCTTTTGGAGAAAATATGAGTTTGATTAAGGAATCTAGAAAAAGTTGAAAGTATACGTGACAAGTAAGTATGTTTCATTATGATTTAGTTAATCTCAAAAATAAATTACTCAATGAAGAGTATCTTAAAACAAAAATGTTGTCTGTTAACTTTTCCTACTGGGGAATCGAATACCGTTTAACCCATCACAAGTTTCTGATTTTCTTGTGGTTAACTTTCTCCTCAGCATGTTTTCTATCACTATCCATCAGAACATGACCCTTTGTTTTTTTACTCCATGTCCATATTTTCATACTTGGAATCCAAGTATGGGTTAACTTGGGTGACCTTTTTACATATCTTTATTTATTTTAAAGTGATTATTTTACTGACTCGTGTTCCGATGTGGGATTTTCAATGAAGTTTCCAAGCCCAATTTTAAAATTCCGAGGACGCAATTCCCAAAGGGGGGAAGGATGTAACACCCCAGGTAAATAAAGAATATGACATTTTCATATTTATCCATATTTTTGAATAAAATATTAATATTACTTTAAAGGGGAAGCTATGCTCGATGGCGTACCCAATACGCAACAACGAGTTTCTTGGGAATCTTACGTTGCACTCTAATAATAAAATAATATTATTTTAAATGGTTGTTAACACCTAGTCGTTGTAATGGAGGGAATTAAAAGAACTAACTAAAAAATGATTATATATTTTTGTCAAATATTTTTACTCTTTAGAATAAATGTTAGAGGATTAAAATTGCGAATTAATCCAATTTTAAGCGTAAACATTCTAATATTCTTTAAAAGGTCGATTAACCACCTTTTGATGGCGAACCTCTTTTAAATCCACTTTTGGAAACTTTATGTGTTATATTTGACAAAATAAAATTCTTCTTTAGAATCTGGACATCAAAATTTTCTTTGTGTAAATTTTTGGTATTTTTCCGAAAAAGTTCAATTTTTAATGAATAGTGAAAAATGTTGTATTTTAATTCAAAACCTCTTTTTAATATAATTTATTTATATGATTACATTATCTTTTGAATTGGTTTTAATGTGAAATTAGAATATATTTTTACCATTTAATCCAATAGTGGTAGTTGGAATTAATTTCACTTTGAAATCGGACTTAAACTAGTGTCAATCTATTGATACTTATTGTTTCATAAAAACACACTATTTGCTCTGACAATGGAAATTAATTATTAAATTAATTAATTAAACTAATATTATTTGAATTTTTTAAAGTAGACATCATTTTTGAATTCGGAATATCAAATACATCTTAGGGTTAATTTTTGGTAATTTTCTGAAAAACATCAATTTTTTATGAATAGTGAAACCACTAAGTGGTACTTATAAAAACTGAATTTCCGTTTAAATGAAAATTTTCCATCGTTGTGTTTTGAATTTAAAAAATCTGACATAAATGGTTGTTATTAAGAAGTAAAATTTGGTTCAATGGGATTAAAATAATTTTTTGGTTAATAGTAGCTTTTATGTTTTTAATCACGATTAGAGGTATTTAGTCTAGTTTAAGATAAGAATACTGTTTTAATAAAATGAAATTACCTAGACACATGTCCTACCCTCATTGTATGTGTCATGGCCGACCAAGAAATTCCATGGGTCAACATGGGGACCCCATGGAGCCACTTTGGTTGGAAAATGACATAAATACCTTTTATTTATTGTTAAAGTAAAAATGACACAAACATGAGATGTTTTACTAAAACAATTTTTACATGGGGTTATACAAGTCATATTTTTGACTATAAATATTAATTGGAAAGATAAAAATATTTCCTACATCATAGTATTTTTTTATAATTCTTAGACATTAAATAAATTAAATTATTTATGACATCATGATGATGCAGCGATGACCTCATTAGTTAACGATTTAAATAAAATGGAAAGATAATGTAACATCTATGACCTACACATGTCCAAAACCTATTGGATTGGTGGATTTAAAACCCTTATCACCTTATACTCGAAACACATCAATGTGGGACCATTAAAATCCAAAACTCATTCTAATATAAGGTAACATTTCCTTACATTCCAAGAGTGCCCCTCCTCTCCTCTTATAAAAGTCCCCCAACTCTACCTCCTTACCCACACTTACAAAGCATTTGGATCGTCCAAACCCTGACCATTTTGTCTCTACACATCCCTCTATAACTCCTTGAAGAATTACTTTGGGCATAAGTCTTCCCAAGGAAGTCTTTGAGCTCAATCCAAAGGGAGTTACCCAATTTTCAGTTAATGTCTTCACTTGAGTCCTTTTGTTATATTTTTCTTTTCCAACCCCCTAAAATCTTTTTATTCATTTCTTTTGTAACAACTCCAGTATCTTCAATAAACTAGTTTGTTTTTATAAGAATTATTCGAGCTACACTTACACACACCTACATTTAATGGTTAAAGAACATACTGTTTCAATAGATGGTGAATTTCTGCCTCACGAAACGATGATTGTTCAACATTCTTCTTAGACCTTCAAAGGTGGCCATTAAGATGAAACTATATTTATATATGATATATTATATGTAAATTTATTTACTTATTCTTCTGTTTTTTTCATTTATGGCACAATTTTTTGGTTTCCATTATGGGTAAACGCGATATCTTTATTTAAGGAAGTGCGGACTACTGCCCCCTCAAAGTGATTTCATTTTTTAATTCCAAATGTGGTACGTATAAAGGATATATTTAATTATATTATATATGATACCACACTGGAATTAAAATAATATTATGTATCATTATGTTTTAATTCCATTAAATATGAAATAGAAATGGAAGCAGCGTTCATGTGTACGTACGGCTTACCGTCTCCATGAACGGTACATTTCATTTCTTATATCAAAATGTTAGGTACTATTAAAAGTACATATATATAATGGATATATATTTAATATATTACTTCTAAATGATGGATATCATTCTGTAATTATAACATATATATATATATCATTTTTTTAATTCCATTAATATTACAAAAACTAAAAGTAGCGTTCATGCGTACGTACGGCCAACCGTCTCCATGAATGGTGCATTTTGTTTTTTAACTCCAAATGATATGGAATAGTATAAAATGAATATGTACTGGATATATGTGATATTTTAATCATTAATACTATTCTGGAAATTATTTCCTTATAACTACATGGGCAATCATTTTTCAAACAAGTTCATTTTTGACTCATGTACCAAACATCGGCAAAAACGTCTGATATGAAATATCATTATTAAATAATTATTATAACATTATAATATGTGATATGAACTGAATAATAATCTCTAAATGAGGTAATTAGGCAATTATAAATTGAAAAAATTTTATTATTCAGGAATATAAAGAAACGAACAAGACAAGTCGGACACGAGGTAAGGGATCCTACTCCTCTCTTTCTTTTTAAGTACACTCTTTTATGTCATTCCTTTTAAGATCATATTTCTTAGGATTGGGATGTTATTTTATATTACTCCTAATGCACTTTTTATGTTCATATGATGAGAGACCCTATTTTCTCTCATGAATCCATTTTGGAAGTTTTGAGTGGCATCGTTAGGCTGCCGAATTTTCGTAAGAGATCTAACCTCTCTCTTTCTTTTTAAGTACTCTCTTTTATGTCACTTATTTTAAGCTCCTCTTTGTTATTATTGGGGATGTTATTTTATATTACTCTTGAAGTAAATTTTATTTTAATATAATGAGAGACCCTATTTGATCTCATCAATCCATTTTTAGATGTTTTAAGTGGTGCCGTTAGGCTGCTAAGTTTTCGTAAGGGATTTTTTTCAACTCACTTTTAGTCCGGTGAGATTTATGCTACATTTTCCACCATTTCCTTTGAGTGGTGTATGTGCATCCCATTATTATACTCTTTGTGTAATATAATTTTATTTATGGGTATTTACATATTCATTGTATGACCCTTCTTCAATGGGGTGTATGTTTCGAATGTTACCCAAGTCGGTAAGGGAACCTTTCACCCTCCTCTTTTTAAAAGAATTATTTTGTTATGTCTTTTAATTCACATACTATTATGTTGGGAAATATTCTTCTATATCATTATTAATGTAAATTTTATGTCCAAGTGATGAGATAACCTTTTTATCTCTCATCAACTCATTTTATGAGTTTTGAAGAGACGTCGTTAGGCTGTCGAATTTCTGTAAGGGAACTTCTTAACCCACTTTAAATTATTTGGGTTAAACCTCTAATTCTTGATTTTATTATGCCAAGATTATGTGTAGAATCTATATGTTGTATTTTGCAAAAACCATTTTGTGGATATACTATTTCTACACATAATCATCTCATTGATATATTCTTATGTCATTTAGACGGACTTGTATCGGAAATCATAACTCAATCTCATTTCATTGAGTTAAATATCTATGTCATTGGTTTTGATTTTACATGATTATGTTTGAATTACCTCTGATTGTTTTACACTTAATATCCACTTATATTTTGTGTATTCGTATTTTTCACACATAATCATGTAATTGATTTATCCTTAATCTAAGGATACCGACTTTGTAAGGGACTTCATCTCAATCTCCTTTCATTGAGGCATATTTGTTTTTACACACAACTTTCGTTTATATGGTGTATAAACCCCTTTTAATTTTAATTTTATTCAAAAAGAATCTTTTTATATGAAGCATTTTACTAAATGACAAAAAGAAATGTTTCTTTTAACGTATGCGGTGACAACGACCTTTTCCGCTGCTGCGAGTATTATTTGGTCTTTGGCTTCCTCAACAAGCCGTATTGTTTTTTAAAATGAAATAAATAACATATACTCTTTTATATATGCTGGTATTGAAAATGGTTTTTATAAAGGATTTGTTATGTCGATATATTTAAGTGATATATTATGATTGAAATGTGGAAATGTTATCTTTCCATTATATTTTTTTAATGTCTTATGATTTTATAATGGTACTTGTACATTATGACGGGTGGTGTCGTGAATACCAAGACGGGTGGTTACGTTATAACCTCCAATGCATTGGGTATGGAAGTCGGTTGTATGGCTATTCCATTAAGTATGTGTGGAAGTCGGTCGTATGGCTATTCCATTAAGTATGTGTGGAAGTCGACCGCATGGTTATTCCATTTATGTATGTTTATGTCCCAAGTTACCTTTTTATGTTATGTGTTCTTTATATGGGTTGTATGGTAATCTTTTGCTTACAAAAGGGTAAGTAATGATCTTTTATTCATTGAAGAGTTTTTTTTACTATTTCGAAAAGGTGAAAAGATTTACTTTGATAAAGTATTCATGGTTTACTTGTTGTTTTGAAAAACTAATAGTTTTCATTCTTTGCGTATCCCTTACTGAGCTTTTTATGCTCATCCCAAGTTTTTGAAATGTTTTTCACCGGACCTAACGTGGAATAGGGTCAAGGATGCGATCAAGGGAAAGTCATGCCACCTAAAACATGGAACTAGACATGTTTCTTTTTAAGAGTTATTATTTTATGGAAACTTAGTAGAATTTTATACTTTGTAATATTTTGATATGTAATAGTTATGCCCTATTTCTCTAAAACTCTAACCTGAAAATATCTTCAATGTGAATTATTCATTTAATTCAATATTAAGTATGGTTTAAGGCTAGGGCTTTATACTTTCCAAATGTCACATAAAGGATTCACACCATCTCAAAATAAACATCAGTGGATAACTATTTTGGAAAAATATAAAATTGTTGTGATCCATTGAATACCTTTTTTAATCTTCTTTAAGAGTGAACCATACGATAAAATTATGATGACCCATGTATACTATATTCTTCCTATCATTCAATTGACAATATGATGTCTATTCATCGCAAATTGGAGACACTTTATGAAACATAACACTATATCCTAATAAATTTCCATATGCTAGGAGGTTATTTATGGTGAACAAAATCATTTCATGTAGTTAAAAATATTCCATTTAATATGATTTATACGCACTAATACCATCATCCCATAAGAGTTTAAAACAGTCAATTAAAAGTGAAAATAAAAAAATAATATCAGTTCTGAGTTTCTTTGGTCCAGAGATCATTAAACTCAAAAAGAAACATTTTCACATTATACAAAATTTAGGAGATATGTTGTAAATTACCAATAAATCATGGAATCTATGTGTGCAACTATGGAATCAATATAGATTCATTCCACCTATGAACAGCCCAAGTCTACAATTTATATCTTCTCTTCTGAATTTAGAAACAAGTGATCAATATTCTTCTACTATGGAAAATCATCTGGATTAAGTATTTTTACATCATGTATCCACACATCTGTAAGCCATCTTAACCATTATGCATCATGTGAATTTGGAAATTTATTTATCAAATGAGTAATTATAGTAAGATATAAAAATACTTTTGTAGGGGTATCTATATCTTCAAAATCACCATGTGATTTTTCTTTCATGTTATACAATGATATCACATATTGGGGACACTGATTGAAATTCATTTTCCTTCCTATATATCTCAAAGTCATTTGGTAAGGGATGTATTTTCATGTACTCTAATCCAATCTAGCATAATATTTTATTTTCCTTATATTATGAATCTAGAATATCATTTTTTTAGGAATAATTTCCTTCAACAAATATTTCAACTTTATAAATATCATGTCACTCTATCCATGTATCGCCTTTTGGTTCATTAATCATAACATCGATAGGAAAACCACAAAATCTATAAACCTTGGATACAATTTTATTTCAGTATCAACATATAAACACTCAGTTTTCATTTCTTTACTAATTTTCTCTACTTCAATATCACAAATCTTTTCTTCAATTTCATTAAGGTTATCCTCTTACAAAGCAACATCATTAATAGATCTAAAATTATGACCAATTTCACCATGCTAAATCCATGTGATCTAAGTTAGATTAATAAAATGAAAAATTAAATGATTTTTTTCTTGCTAATTTTTATATTCTTCATATTTAAAAAGTTCATACGTGGATCAGAAGACATTTCATTGTTTGGAACACTTCGTTTAGAAAATTCCAAAAAAGAATAAACACTTCCTTATATTTATCACTTATTCGATGTCTCTTATTCCTTCTTTGACTCATTATTACATATAAAAAATGTCAAATTTACATATCCTATAATGATAAGCCTATTTTATATTTATATTAAATATTTCATAATTTTAAAGTAACATAATATTGAAAACCAAAAAAAATATATGTGAATTTGAAATATAGAATATAAATTTTACCCAATAATTTATGTTATGTTTAAATATAAATGATACATCAAAAAAATATATTAATATAAATAATTTTAAAATGAAAATGTATTTAAATAAATAAAATTATATTTATATGAAGTATTTCATAATTATAAAGTAACACAATTTTTAAATAAAAAATATATGCATATTTAAAAATTATAATGATATTATGTTGAGTAATAAGATAGAAAATGACTATGTAATAATAAATAACCATACACTACTATGATGTATTTTTAACCCAGTACAATTTTTTTATGTCTATGTAACTCAGGGAAATAATCAATAAAAAATAATGAAACGCTTGAATACATATAACAATCCAATCATATTTTATGCCACACTATAGTTTAGCACATGTCAATGGGATGTGGTATATGATTAATGACCATGGGTTATATCCTTTTTTGGTAAGATTACTGTAACACCCCAGGTAAAAAAAGAATATTACATTTTCATATTTATCCATATTTGTGAATAAAATATTAATATGACTTTAAAGGGGACTCTATGCTCCAGGGCGTACCCAACACGCAACAAGGAGTTTCTTGGGAATCTTACGTTGCACTCTAATAGTAAAATAATATTATTTTAAATGGTAGTTAACATGTAGCCGTTTTATTGGATGGAATGGATAGAAATAACTAAAATATGATTATATATGTTTTTAATTTTTTTTACATTTATCCAATAAAAGATAAAGGCATAAAACACAGAAAGAATTCAATTTTAGGAATATATGCCCTAGTTTTTACTAAAGGTTCACTTATCACCTTTTGATGGAGAACTGTCATTAAATATAGTTTTGTTCACTCTTATATATCCTTTTGGACCAAATAAAACTCTTCTTAAGAATTGGGACATCAAAATTTACTTTGTGTAAATTTTTGGTATCTTTCTGATAAAGTTCATTTTTAATGAATAGTGTAAAATGTTGTATTTTAATTAAAAAACAATTTTTAATCTAATCTATTTATATGATTAGATTAACTTTTGAATTGGTTTTAGAGTGAAATTAGAATATATTTTTACCATTAAATCCAATAGTGGTCGTTGTAATTAATTTCACTTTGAAATCAGACTTAAGGTAAAAATAATGTTTTAATAATATGAAATGAACTTGACACATGTCCTAACCTCATTGGATATGTCATGGCCGACCAAGACAACCCATGGGTCAACTTGGGGACCCCATGAAGCCACTTTGGTTGGAAAATGACATTAATATCTTTTTATTTAATGTTAAAGTAAAAATGAGACAAACATGAAATGTTTTACTAAAATAGTTCTTACATGGGGTTATACAAATCAGATTTTTGACTATAAATATTAATTGGAAATATAATAAGATTTCCAAAATCATAGTATTTTTTTATGATTTTTAGACATTAAATAAATTATATTATTTATGACATCATGATGATGCAGCGATGACCTCATTATTTAACGATTTAAATAAAATGGAAAGATAGTGTAATATCTAAGACCAACACATGTCCAAAACCTATTGGATGAGTGTATTTAGAACCCTTATCACCTTATCCTTGAAACACATCAATGTGGGACCTCTTAAATCCGAATACCATTTTAAAATAAAGTGACTTTTCTTTACCTTCCAAGAGTGCCCTTCCTCTCCTCTTATAAAAGACCCCCACCTCTACCTCCTTACCCACACTCCCAAAGCCTTTCCCGCCGACAACCTCTTCCCATTTTGTCTCTCCACTTCCCTCTATTACTCCTTGAAGCCTCAATTTTGGAAGAAGTCTTCCCAAGGAAGCCTTTGAGCTCAAACCAAATAGAGTTACCCAATTTTAAGGTAATGTCTTCACTTGAGTCCTTTTGTTTTATTTTGCTTCTCCAACCCACTAAACTCTTTTTATTCATTACTTTTGTAACAAATCCAATATCATAAATATACTAGGATGTTGTTATAAGAAGTATTAGAGATACACTTTCACACACCTACATCTAATGGTTAAAGAACATACTATTTCCGTGGATGGAGAATTTCGGCCTCCCGAAACGATGATTGTTCAACATTCTTTTAACACCATCAAAGGTTGCCATTAAGATGAAACTATATTTATATATGATATATAATATGTTTATGTTTTCCTTATGCATCTGTATTTTTCATTTTGGGCATACCTATTATGGTTTCCATTATGGGTAAACGCGATATCTTCATTTAAGGAAGTGCGGACTACCGCCCCCTCAAAGTGATATGATTTGTTAATGCCATATGTGGGACGTATAAAGGATGGATTTAAAGTTATTATATATGATTTTATACTGGAATTATAATATACCTATATATCATTATTATTCCATTCCATAAAAATATGAAATAGAAATGAAAGTAGCGTTCATGCGTATGTACGATTTACCATCTCCATGAACGGTGCATTTCATTTCTTATCCCAAAATGTAATGTACTATTATAAGTACACGTATATAATGGATATATATGATGAATGATACATCTAAATGATGAATATAATTCTGGAATTAAAATATACATACCTCTCATTTAGTTTTAATTCCATTAATATGACATAGAAATGAAAGTAGTGTTCATGCGTACGTACGGCTTACCGTCTCCATGAACGGTGCATTTCATTTCATACCTCTAAATGATTATGTAATATTATAAATAAATGTATATTCTGGATATATATGATATATATGATATCGAAATCATGAATATAATTCTGGATATAATGAACATTTGACCACACGAACAACAGTTAATTGTAAGAAGTCCACTTTCGACTTAAGAACCAAATATCGACAAAACAAAAATTATTAACTTAAATGATTACATAATGTTTATAACATGGAAATAAGTGATATAAAAGGAATAATGAACTAAAAAAAGGTTCTTAATAAAGTGTAAATTAACTCAACTTTATTATTCAGGACGTTGAAGAACGAACGAGTCAAGTCAGACCCGAGGTAAGGGATCCTACTCCACTCTTTCTTTTTAAGTGCACTCTTTTATGTCATTACTTCTAAGATCATCTTTTTTGTGATTGGGATGTTATTTTATATTAATCTTACTGTAAATTTTATGTTCATATGATGAGAGACCCTATTCTCTCTCATCAATCCATTTTGGTAGTTTTGAGTAGCGTTGTTAGGTTGCCGAACTTTCGTAAGAGATCCAACCTCTCTCTTTCTTTTTAAGTACTCTCCTTTTGTCACTACTTTTAAGCTCATATTTGTTATGATGGTGGATGTTATTTTATATTCCTATTTCTGTATATTTTATTTTAATGTGATGATATACCCTATTTGATCTCATCAATCCATTTTTGGCTGTTTTAAGTGGCGCCATTAGGCTGCTGAGTTTTCGTAAGGGATTTTTCATCTCACTTTTATTCCCGTGAAATTTATGCTACATTTTCCACAATTTCCTTTGAGTGTTGTATGTAATGACCATTATTTTACTCATTTTGTAATATTATTTAATTAATGAGTATTTACATCAATGATGTATTGTCCTTCTTTCACGGGGCGTATGTTTCGAAAGATACCCATGTCGGTAAGGGATCCTTTCACCCTCCTCTTTTTAAAAGACTTATTTTGTTTTGTCTTTTAATTCACATAATATTATTTTGGGATATGTTCTTCTATATGCTTATTGATGTGAATTTTATGTCCATGTGATGAGATACCCTTTTTATCTCCCATCAACTCTTTTTCTGAATTTTGATGTGACGCCGTTAGGCTGTCTAATATTTGCAAGGGATCTTCTTAACCCAATTTCGATTCTTTGGTATAAGCTTGTACACCTTGAATATGTCGTTCTATGATTATGTGTGAATGTCCTATGATTTTTTTACACTTAATACCCACTTATATTTCGTGTATTCTTTTGTCACACATAGTTATGTAACTGATTTATCCTTAATCCAAGGATACCGTCATTGTATGGGACTTCATCTCAATCTCCTTTCATTGAGGAATATTTTGTTTTATACACAACCATCATTTATACAGTGTATAAACCCCTTTAACTTTTATGTTTATCCAAAAGGAATATTTTTATACGAATTGTTTTTAGAAATGACAAAAGGGACTGTTTTTGTCGTACGTATGCGGCGACAACGACTTCTCCACCGTCGTGACCATTATTTGAGTTTCTGCTTCCCCTACAAGCCATACCTTCTTTTAAAAGAAAAATAAATACCATGTTTTACTTTTTGTTTATTTTGGTATTGAGAATTGTTTTCATAATGTTTTTATATCAATGTGTTGTATTGATATCTTGTGATTGAAAGGTGGAAATGTTATGTTTCCTTTATGCATGTTTTATGTGATACGAGTATGTTGAGGTTTTTGGGCATTATTATGAAGACGGGTGGTTCCGTGAAAAACTAAGGGCGGGTGAGCCCGATATAGCTCTCCAATGCATTGGGTAACGCGAAAGAGTGAAACATTAAGGTTTCTTTGAATACATTTAGAGAATATACTGTGATGGGTATTCCAAACGTAACCAATAGGGTTACTCCCTTTGTAAGAATGTTATGAATGCCTCAAGTTACCTTTATGTCTTATGATTTCTATGATTTATTCATGGTTTGATGAGGTATGTTAAAGTGCCTATGTTTTATGGGTAAAGTATGATTTCATTCTTATGTATATATGAACTCATGTTTACTTTCCATATTTTTATAACCCTTACTGAGATTTTTATGCTCATCCCATGTTTTTGAAATGTTTTTTACAGGTCAAGGGAAAGGTACATGTTGTGATGATAGTGTCAAGGATGTGTCAAGAAAGAATCTGTGTTTTATTTTAAATATGTTTCCGTTGATGGGAATAATGAATATTGTCTTTTATGTAACCACTTTGTTTAAATGTGGAATGTAATGCAAGTTTCATGATCTAATTCTCTAAAACTCTAAACCTAAAAAGATCCTCAATGTGTAATCTTGTAATAACTCAAGATTAAGTAAGGTTTAAGGGTGGGGCCTTATAATTACTATAGTGAAAACAAAATCTTCTTCAGAGTATTCTCCCAACCATATAAATTTACAATTATCAAGAGGTTATATTTTTTGAAAGGTAAAATTGATACATGACTTCTGATTAAGAAATGTAGTTATTGTACAAATATTTTTATCCCCTAGATGAGAAACCAAAATAATGGCTTGTCATTTGGGGGAATTATATGTATTTTCACAACATCCACCATATTTACCAGCCATATGCATCAAGGTTCTTGGGTTATCATGTTTTTTAAAAAGTATAAATTACTTTTAACATCACACAGGATCAACTTTTACGAAACAATGAATCTATTTGTTCAAAAAATGACGAATGAAAAAATAGAAACTATGAATTTAATTAAATTCATGTAACATTGAATTATAGTGAATACATAGTTTGTAATTGGAATACAAATCATATACCCCATAAATTATCACATGGATGGTACACTTACTTCCTTTTTAGCTATAGATGCAATGTGAAAACATGAATAAATTAGACAAGATATTGTGATATTTTAGTAACCAAAAGTGAAAAATTTATATTTATCGAATATATAAAATAGAATGACTAAAATCAAGGAATGTGAGGATTACATGGGAGATTTGAGTCGATCAGAAAAATGTGCTGATGAAAAAGATGATGAATGAAGCTGAAAAAATGAAGTTAGAGTCCATGGGGTCGAAGAATGGATTCTAGGGGTTTTTCATGAGAGAGAACCGAGTCGTTGTCACCCGAATAAAAATCACTACAATAAATCAAAATGGGGATTCATAAATTTTTTTAATGAAAAATCATGTCAGTTATTTCATAACCAACATGATAATATTTTTATTAAATTTATCACTTTTTTTGGTTCTATAACTGATGTGATAAAAAAATTAAGGTCAAGTATATAATAACCGATGTGATAAATTAATTGAGTTTTCATTATCGCATCCATTATTCTATAACCTGTGTAAAAACTTTGCTTTTCAAATTAGTTATTGAATAACTGACGTGATAAAGTGAGACACTTGATTTATCATGTAATTTATAGAATAAACGACCCGAAAATTTATGGTAATTCATTTTTAACGTCAGTTATAATATAACCCATGGGATAAATATGTTTACCTGACATTGCAGGTTAGTTATGAACAATCTATGTTAAAAGGAAAATGTGATAAATAGTTTTTATACCAGTGTATATTAAATTCATATCACTCACTAATTTTAAATAATTTAAGTTAATAGGGTAAAAAATATTCTTGACCATTAAAATATCAATATTTTAATTCATATTAAATCAATTTTCATGTTCATATAAAAATAACTAATAATAAATGAATTAAAATTATGTTTTTAAAAATAATAAATTTTCATAAATTAGTTAATACTATTCATAATTGATAATTTAATTGCTATGTTATAATTATCCCTCATAAATAATTATAATAATAAAATGATGTTTCATAGAAACATTAGTGTTGCTTGTAATATATAACAAGTCGATATACAATGTAGTGTATTCCATGTTTGTTCCATCAGAACAGAATGTTTGAATTTATGTTTTTCCATATGTATATAAAAATTTAATTTATTCCACAAATGGTATATAAACACTCAAGGTGTCACATTCTACCCCCCCTTAAAATTAATTTCTCCCCCAAAATTGATATGGGTAATGAAAGGTATAATACTTGAAATATTCATTCAAAAAAACACAAATCATAAAAATTAATACTAAAACGTCCTTTATAAATGGAAATTTGGAAACATAGTGGTTACCCTATGTAACATATAATTGAATTTCCACATAATATAACAAGGGTGGTAAGTGAAAGCATGAACATGGAATAATAATATAATTATAAACATCTCAAGGAGCGTGACAGATAAACATGTAAGGATAAAGCTAACAATCTGAAATCCATCAATCTATGATGAACTAAGGGAAAATATTATTAATCATAAATATAGGTACTAGGATAACATTTTTTCTTTCAAGTTCCTTTTTCAAAATGTTAAATAATTTTCATTAAAATAAATACTTGCATGTTTTTCTAAAAACATCACTATTTACTGTTCCTTATTCATCTTCTCCCCTTTCTACAAAATGAAGGTGAATTTTTCATTCCCAAGGCACTAAATTATCTTGAGATTCATGACATGATATCCCATCTATCATTAGTTACCACCAACACAAATAGGTTATCCAATATGCATATGTCTTATTACGGTGAGATAACACATTATCTCAAAAATATTATTTGAAGAATTATTTAAACATTTAATAAATAGCTAACCATGTGACCCTTCCAAAATATAATTCACCTTTACTTCCATAAATATTATGTTATCTTATACTAAAAACAATTATTGAATACATGGGTTCATTCATTCACCGGTAGAACATTAAATGTGATTTTATTATTCCTAATTCCATTTAGAGGGTTATAATCACCTTAAACATCACTAAAGTTTGAAAAAAACGATTATCATATAGATTAGTTATATAAAATCAAACAAGAAATTCCCACCTAAAAAAGGAAAGATATGATTCCCCCTACTTTTCATTATTCACTTCGTCCATTATGGTTTTATAATCTTTCCCTTTGTCCTTTTTCCCTCATAGGTTATTGTTTCTTATCATCTAAATTATCCCCTATATTAGGGCATTGATTCATATTATTCCCAAACTCCATTTACCTGAATCACTGAAGTGTATGAGGTTCATTCTGTAGAGATTTCCATCAACTAATTTAATTGAGTTTTCAATTATTATCTATTCTAAAATAATTTTCTGAATCCCTAAGCTATCCAAAAATTAAGCACCTTCTTGTTCCATTTAGGAACTCTCCTGTGTTCTCTTTCCAATAGTTATGGAAAGTATGAGTTTGAAATGTCTTATTATCTCCATTGTTTTTATATTCCCCTTTGAAATCCTTCCAAATCTTATTTCTAAAACCATGATAATGATAAGTAACTCCAACCTCCATTTCATCATTGATTGAACAATGCGTAATATATTTATTGATACTAAATTATCTTATGGACAATGACCAATTGATAATTAGTTTTAAGCCACTAAAGAATATTTCAGAATTACTTTTTGAAAGGATGGTAATACCAAAAGCATACCTTGCATGTCATGTGAAATTACCCTCATTGGTACGGATAGATTCATCATCCCTTTGAGTAAACTTAGGTAACTAAATTTCCATCATAGTATGAAGAATATCATGAAATTACATATTGATGAATAAGTTCTTGAACAAAACCCAATCCATGGATTCAATTTATTCTTTCTTACCTTCATTAATGATTATATTTCACCACTTCAATATATAACCTTCTAACCGATAAATATATAATATTACTATCTTCTAATCTGAACACTTGAAAATGGAGAATATATTTTTAGTGGTACAGATCCATTGATAAAAAATAAGTGGAACAGATGAACCATTGAAGGAAAGTGGAAAACGCCTCATAGAGGAATCACAAAAACTTAGTTCCCTCCTTTTCTCTTTTTTAAACTCAGAATGATTCATGTCCTAAGAAATTTGTTATATTATATCAACATGGTTCTTTATTCTATCCCCAATATCATTCAGATATTCCAGAGGACATTCATTACATTTTCGATCACAGTAACCATTAATGAAGTTCTTTTGGGTTCCAGCCATTGGCTAAAAACAAAATCATAGAGTAAAGAAATTTATCATAATGAGGAACCATATAATAATGAAAAGACACATATTTGATGTCTAAATTATGAAACCTTTATATTTTCCTATGTTATTAATAGTCAAATTAAATTTAAATCATTCTTTATGGATCATGAGAGTTTGTGAATTCTCAAAACATATCCCTCGGGTTTGTCAAGCCAAATGTGCTGAAAGTCCCGTTGTTGTTAACATGATTCCCCTGAGTTTGGAGCAGAACATCTTGTCAGTGTTGTTACGCATACATACATCTATTCCAAATCCACATCTACTTATAGAATCCATAAAGGGATATATTTCTAGGAAACCACTCACTCTATCCTTTTCCAAAATTCTATGTCATTTTCCTAGGTGTTAACTCATCCTTTTACATATCCTTAGATACATCCCTAGACATATACATAGAAATATTCCATGGTATCTCACTAAAGTTTTTTCATCCCAATTTATAAAGGATTACTAGAATATTCCTTTAATACCTACAACAATGACCCCCGGTTAACATACATGGATATTACATCATTTTAGATGAATATTTATTATAATAAATTATTACCTTGCCGAGGACAGTTATAGTTTACTATATTTGTAAACATTGAAAAAAATATTCTATCATTAGGAATTATCTTTAACATGTCCAATAAGGATCTCCACCTTTATTACTCATACATAAAACCTTTCTTCATAACATGTGGAATGGAAACATATGAAAAGGGTGAGCATAGAAGCGCATTACGCGTAAACAAAGGAAATGAGTATGTATAATAAAGATTGGTAGTTTATAAGAATTAAAACACAAGAGATTTAATAGAATAGTTTATAAAATCATAAAATAGTAATAATACATAGGATTTGTGGAATTTACATTTGTTTATAATGTTGTAAACATTTATAAGTAGAAACAGGTACAATAATTATGTTATGAACATGAAATTATGACCTATATTAATTTATTGACATGCAACCAGGTCCATACCTAAAATTGTGAATGGCTAATCTGGTTAACACATAACCCAATGGGCTTGAAACCAAGTCCATGAATAATATTTTGAACATGTAATAAGATCAAAACTTTTTATTATGATCATGTAATCAGATTAACACATAAACTTGTGGACATGAAACTACTTCCATTCTTAATATTGTGAATATACAACAAATATTACTCATAACATTTATCCTCTTGGGTCATCCATCATTACTTGATACATTAGAGAGAGATATATGTCCCGCCCATCTCATAATAAAACCATTCATACATGTAGTGTAACACCCCAGGTAAATAAAGAATATGAAATTTTCACATTTATCAATATTTGTCAATAAATATTAATATAACTTTAATGGGGACGCTATGATCGATGTCGTACCGAACACAAAACAATGAGTTTCTTGGGAATCATACGTTGCACTCTAATAATAAAATAATATTATTTTAAATGGTAGTTAACGCCTAGCCGTTGTAATAGCAAGAATGAACAGAACTAACACCAAAATGATTATATATGTTTGTCAAATAATTTTACTCTTTACAATAAATGTTAGAGGATTAAAAATGAGAATGAATCCAATGTTAAGAGTAAACATTCTAATATTCTTTAAAAGGTCGATTAACCGTCTTTTGACGGAGAACTGTCATTAAATATAGTTTTGGTCACTCTTATACATTCTATTGGACCAAATAAAATTCTTCTTTATAATCGGGACATCAAAATTTACTTTGTGTAAATTTTCTGTATTTTTTCGATAAAGATCATTTTTTAATGAATAGTGAAAAATATTATATTTTAATTCAAAACCCCTTTTTAATCTAATTTTTTAATACGATTAGATTATATTTTGAATTGGGTTTAAAGTGAAATTAGAATATATTTTTACCATTTAATCCAATAGTGGTTGTTGGAATTAATTTCACTTTGAAATCAGACTTGAACTAGTGTCAATCTTTTGATACTTTTTGTTTCATAAAAACACGCTATTTGTTTTGACAGCGGGAATTAATTAATAAATTAATTAATTCAACTTATATGTTTTGAATTTTGTAAAATAGAAATTATTTTTGAATTCGGAATATCAAATATAGATTAGGGTGAATTGTTTGTATTTTTTTGAAAAACTTTATTTTTTGATGAATTGTGAACCCACTAAGTGGTACTTAAAAAACTGATTTTTCATTTAAAGGAAATTTTACCACCTTTATGTTTTGAATTTCAAAAATCTGACATTACATGGTTTTCATAAAGAAGTAAAATGTGCTTCAATGGGATTAAAATAATTTTTTGGTGAATAGTAACTTTTATGTTTTTAATCGCGATTAGAGGTAATTAGTGTAATTTAAGATAAAAATAATGTTTTAATAATATGAGACGAGCTTGACACATGTCCTACCCTCATTTTATGTGTCATGGCCGACCAAGAAAATCCATGTGTCAACTTGGGGACCCCATGGAGCCACTTTGGTTGGGAAATTACATAAATAACTTTTTATTTAATGTTAAAGTAAAAATGACACAAACATGAGATGTTTTACTAAAAAAAATTATATGGGGTTATACAAGTCAAATTTTTGACTATAATAATTCATTAGAAAGATAAAGAGATTTCATACATCATATTATTTTTTTATAATTTTTAGACATTAAATAAATTAAATTATTTATGACATCATGAAGATGTAGCGATTACATAATTATTTAACGATTTAAATAAAATGGAAATATAATGTAAAATATAAGACCTAAACATTTCCAAAACCTATTGTATGGGTTTATTTATAACCCTTATCACCTTATCCTAGAAACACATCAATGCGGGACAATTAAAATCCGAAACGCATTCTAAAATAATGTAACATTTCTTTACTAACCAAGAGTGCCCCTCCTCCCTTCTTATAAAAGGCCCCCACCTCTACCACCATACCCACACATCCAATGCCTTTGTCTCGGCCATACCCTGCCCATTTTGTCTCTCCACATCCCTATCTTTCTCCTAGAAGCCACACTTTGGTCAGAAGTCTTCCCAAGGTATCCTTTGAGCTCAAATAAAAAGGAGTTACCCCAATTAAAGGTAGTGTCTTCTCTTGTGTTCTTATGTATTATTTTGCTTCTACATCCCCCTAAACTCTTTTTATTACTTTCTTTTGTAACAAATCCAGTTTCTTCAATATACTAGGATCTTTTTAAAATATGTATTCGAGCTACACATACACACACCTTAATCTAATGGTTAAATAACATACTGTTTCTATGGATGGAGAATTTCTGCCTCACGAAACGATGATTGTTCAACACTCATATAACACCTTCAAAGGTGGCCATTAAGACGTCACTATATTTATATATGATATATAATATGTTTATGTTTTACTTAAGCTTCTGTATTTTTCATTTATGGCATACCTTTATGGTTTCCATTATGGGTAAACGTGATATTTTCATTTTAGGAAGTGCGGACTACCCCCCCCCCTCAAAGTGATTTGATTCGTTAATGCCATATGTGGGACGTATAAAGGATGGATTTAAAGTTATTGTATATGGTGTTATACTGGAATTATAATATTACTTTATTTAATTATTATTTTCTTTCCATTAAAGTATGAGATAGAAATGAAAGTAGGTTTCATGCGTACGTACAGCTTACCATCTCCATGAACGGTGCATTTCATTTCTTATCTCCAAATGTTATGTACTATTATAAGTACATATATATAATGGTAATATATGTAATATATTACATCAAAATGATATAAATAATTCTGGAATTATAATATATATATATCTCATTTTGTTTTAATTCCATTAATATGACAAAAAATGAAAGTAGCGTTCATGCGTACGTAAGGCCTACCGTCTCCATGGACGGTGCTTTTAATTTTTTATCTCCAAATGAAATTGAATGGTATAAAATGAATATATACTGGATATATATGATATTTAGAATGTCCATGATATTCTGGAGATGATGTACCTATAACTACATGGAAAATTCTTTTCCAACATGTTTAATTTTTACTCATGTACTGAACATCGAAAAAAACGTCTGATATAAACTCGCTTTAAAAACAAATTATTATAAGATTATAATATGTGATATGAAATGAATAATGATATTTAAAGGAGGTCCTTAGGAAATTATAAATTGACCAAAGTTTATTATTGAGGAATATAAAGAAATGAACAAGACAAGTCAGACTTGAGGTAAGGGATCCTACCCCTCTCTTTCTTTTTAAGTACACTCTTTTATGTCATTCCTTTTAAACTCATATTCCTTGTGATTGGGATGTTATTTTATATTAATATTACTGTAATTTTTATGTTCATATGATGAGAGACCATATTCTCTCTCATCAACCCACTTTGGAAGTTTTGAGTGGCATCGTTAAGCTGCCGAATTTTCATAAGAGATCCAACCTCTCTCTTTCCTTTTAAGTACTCTCCTTTATGTCAATTCTTTTAAGATCATATTTTTTATGTTGGGGGATTTTCTTTTATATTCCTATTGCAGTAAAAAAAATTTATAGACCCTATTTGATCTCATCATTCCATTTTTTGAATTTTTAAGTGGTGCCATTAGGTTGCTGAGTTTTCGTAAGGAATTTTTCATCTCACTTTTATTCGCGTGACATTTATGCTACATGTGCCACCATTTCCTTTGAGTGGTTTATGTACTTCCCATTATTATACTCCTTGTGTAATATACTTTCATTTATGGGTATTTACATATTCATTGTATGACCCTTCCTCAATGGGGTGTACGTTTCGAATGTTACCCAAGTCGGTAAGGTAACCTTTTACCCTCCTCTTTTTAAAAAGACTTCTTTGGTTATGTATTTTAAATTACATCTTATTATATTGGGATATGTTCTTCTATGTCCTTATTGATGTAAATTTTATGTCCATGTGATGAGATACCCTTTTTATCGATCATCAACTCATTTTCTGAATTTTAAAGTGATGCCTTTAGGCTGTCGAATTTTTGCAAAGGATCTTCTTAACCCAATTTTGATTCTTAGGGATAAACATGTACTCTTTGAATATGTCATTCTATGAGTATGTGTGAATAATATTTTATTGTTTTACACTTAATATCCGCTTATATTTGGTGTATTCGTTTGTCGCACATAATTATGTATTTGATTTATCCTTAATCCAAGGATACCGTCTTTGTAAGGGACTTCGTCTCAATCTCCTTTCATTGAGGCATATTTCGTTTTATACACAACTTTCTTTTATACGGTGTATAAACCCCTTTGACTTCTACTTTTATACACAAGGAATCTTTTTCTACGAATAATTTTACTAAATGGAAAAAAGAAATATTTTTTTTAACGTACGCGGTGACAACGACCTTTTCCGCCGCTGTGAGTATTATTTGGTCTTTGGCTTCCTCAACAAGCCGTAATGTTTTTTTTAAATAATAATAAATACCATATACTCTTTTATGTATTTTGGTATTGAAAATGGTTTTTATAATGGATTTTTATGTCAATATATTTAAGTGATATATTGTGATCAAAGTGTGGAAATGTTTTCTTTCCATTATATTTGTTTTATGTCTTATGATTTTATAATGGTACTTGGACATTTGACGGGTGGTTACTTGATAAACCATATGACGGGTGGTTCCGTGAATACCAGGATGGGTGGTTACGTTATATCCTCCAATTCATTGGGTATGGAAGTCGGCCGTATGTCTCTTCCATTAAGTATTTATGGAAGTTGGCCGAATGGCTATTCCATTAAGTGATATGTGTGGAAGTCGACCTTATGGTTATTCCACTTAAGTATGTTTATGTCCCAAGTGACCTTTATATGTTATGTGATATTTATATGGGTTTTATGGTAATCTTTTGGTTACAGAAGGGTAAGTAATTAACTTTTATTCAGTGAAGAGTTTTTACTAATTCGAAAAGGTGAAAAGTATTACTTTGATAAAGTATACATGGTTTACTTGTTGTTTTGAAAAACTAACAGTTTTCATTCTTTTTGTATACCTTAATGAGATTTTTATGCTCATCCCAATTTTTTGAAATGTTTTTCATAGGACTTAATGTGGAATAGGGTCAAGGATGGGATCAAGGGAAAGTCACGCTACCTAAAACATGGAACTAGACATGTTTATTTTTAAGAGTTTTTATTTTATGGAAACTTAGTAGAAGTTTCTACTTTGTAATCTTTTGATATGTAATAGTTATGTCCTAATTCTCTAAAACTCTAAACCTAAAAAGATCCTCAATTTTAATTATTCATTTAATTCAATATTAAGTAAGGTTTACACTTGGGGTCTTATAATTGGTATCAGTGGTCTGTTTAGATAACTTTAGAGGTTAGGGTATTATCTAAGCATAAGTGACAGTACCATAATGGTTAGGATTTCAGAAGGAGTCTAATTTTTAGATAAAATGAATGAGTAAGTATATCTTAATGTTTACCTTCCTCATTAGTACATGATGGTTTTGTTGATATACTCACACTGACATTTCTGTTTTTAGTGAATGGATGGATCTAGAAGGCACCAAAGAGACAACAGGTTTGAAGGAAACTGTGGAGGTTCTCTGATTAAGATACTAGATAAAATGGGGGATTCAAGGAGGAAACTTGTGGTTGTTCTAAACCAACAATCAGGGAGTCGTGATCAACCACTTGAACCTTGGTATGTTCTGTAATGAATCATGTACGAGATGACCAATCGATGTGGAAGTTCAGGTAATAATTATAAAGGTAACCACTAAAGTTTATATGATCCTTACTTTTGAGGTAATTATTTGTTATTATATGTTGTGATGGAAAATGAAAGGCATGAGATAAACTTGAGGTTAAAATATGTTATGATTATTTTTAAAGATTTTATCTCATTTTGGGGAATGTTTTAAGAATTTTATAGTTTTGGAAAAAGGACAACACGCAGATAATGTGACAACCCGTCGCGTCGGACAAAGCTGCGGGAATCGAACCTACAACCAAAGTGCGACTGGTATTTATCGCCTACCACTGGACTACATGAAGTCCCAGGTTAGTTTGACTAATTCTTTTTAGTTAGATGATTTTAGGAATCAAGAGTAAGTTTATTTTGGGTTATCTATGGAAATGATTGACATATCATGGAGGATATGTGATTAGGTTAATTACTTTTCAATATGAGAATTTAAGAGAAACTGATGTTATTTTGAGATAAAAGTTAATTTGTACCTTGGAAGACTATGTGAATAAATCCTTAAAATATTTAGTTTTCAATCTTAGTTTGGTTTACTTTGAATAATTTTATGGACAATTGTTTATCGAATGGTCTTCATTGAACTTTGGGTTTTTTTGTGGACAAATTTTGGAGAATAAGAATGGATTTTCTTTTTATAAAGGATTATACTTTTGCAGGTTATCTGATCTCATACTAACAATTTTGGTTTTGGATTTTGTCTAAAGACCTGGGAAATATATAGTTCTCTTTTTTGGATTAAGTGATTCTCAGTAGGTTGATTATTGTACTCTTAATGCGAACAGGTCTTCCTAAATACTCGTCTTTTGGAGAAAATATGAGTTTGATTAAGGAATCTTGTAAAAGTTGGAAGTCTACGTGACAAGTAAGTCTGTTTCATTATGATTTAGTTAAGCTCAAAAATAAATTCCTCAATGAAGAGTAACTTAAAACAAATAAAAATTCTATTAACTTTTCCTACTGGGAAATCGAATACCGTTTAACCCAACACAAGTTTGTGATTTTCTTGTGGTTAACTTTCTCTTGAACATGTTTTCTATCACTCTCCATCAGAACATGACCCATTGTTTTCTCCTCCAAGCCCATGTTTTCTAACTTGTAATCCTAGTATGGGTTAACTCGGGTGACCTCTGTACTTATCTTTCTTTATTTTAAAGTGAACGTTTTACTGACTCCTGTTCCGATGTGGGATTTTAAATGAAGTTTCCAAGCCCAATTTTAAAATTGTGAGGACGCAATTCCCAAAAGGGGGGAAGGATGTAACACCCCAAATAAATAAAGAATATGAAATTTTCACATTTATCCATATTTGTGAATAAAATATTAATATAAATTTAAAGGGGACGCTATGCTCGATGGCGTACCCAACACGCAACAACTAATTTCTTGGAAATCTTATGTTGCACTTTAATAATAAAATAATATTATTTTAAATGGTAGTTAACACCTAGCCATTGTAATGGAGGGAATGAGCAGAACTAACTACAAAATGATTATATATGTTTTTCAAATAATTTTACTCTTTACAATAAATGTTAGAGGATTAAAAATGTGAATTAATCCAATTTTAAGCGTAAACATTCTAATATTCTTTAAAAGGTTGATTAACCGCCTTTTGACGGAGAACCATCATTAAATATAGTTTTGGTCACTCTTATAAATTATATTGGACCAAATAAAATTCTTCTTTAGAATCAGGGCATCAAAATTTACTTTGTGTAAATTTTCTGTATTTTTCCGATAAAGTTCATTTTTAATGAATAGTGAAAAATATAGTATTTTAATTCAAAACCTCTTTTTAATCTAATTTTTTAATATGATTAGATTACCTTTTTAAGTGGTTTGAAAGTGAAATTAGAATATATTTTTACCATTTAATCCAATAGTGGTTGTTGTAATTAATCTAACTTTGAAATCGGACTTGAACTAGTGTCAATCTTTTGATACTTTTTGTTTTATAAAAACACGCTATTTGTTTTGACAGCATGAATTAATTAATAAATTAATTAAATCAACTTATATGTTTTTAATTTTTTAAAATAGACATTATTTGTGAATTCTGAATATCAAATATAGCTTAGGGTGAATTTTTGGTATTTTTCTGAAAAACATTATTTTTTGATGAATAGTGAAACCAGTAAGTGGTACTTAAAAACTGATTTTTCATTTAAATGAAATTTTACCTCTTTTTTGTTTTGAATTTCAAAAATCTGACATACAAGGTTGTCATTTAGAAGTAAAATGTGGTTCAACGGGATTAAAATAATTTTTTGGTAAATAGTGACTTTTTTGGTTTTTAATCGCGATTAGAGGTAATTAGTGTAATTTAGGATAAAAATAATGTTTTAATAATATGAGATGAGCTTGACACATGTCCTACCCTCATTGGATGTGTCATGAAAGACCAAGACAATCCATGGGTCAACTTGGGGACCCCATGAAGCCACTTTGGTTGGGAAATGACATAAATAACTTTTTATTTAATGTTAAAGTTAAAATGACACAAACATGAGATGTTTTACTAAAACTATTTTTAATTGGGGTTATACAAGTCAAATGTTTGACTATAAATATTCATTATAAATCTAAAAATATTAACTACATCATTTTATTTTTTTATAATTTTTTGACATTAAATAAATTAAATTATTTATGACATCATAATGATGCAGCGATTACCTAATTATTTAACGATTTAAATTAAATGGAAATATAATGTAAAATCTAAGACCTAAACATGTAAAAAACCTATTTTATGTGTTGATTTGGGACCCTTATCATCTTATCCTCGAAACACATCAATGTGTGACCATTAAAATCCGAAACTCATTCTAAAATAAAGTAACATTTCCTTACTTTCCAAGAGTGCCCCTCCTCTCTTATTATAAAAGGCCCCCACCTTTACCACCTTACCCACACTTCCAAAGCCTTTGGCTCGGCCAAACCCTGCCCATTAAGTCTATCCACATCCCTCTCTTACTCATAGAAGCCTCAAATTGGGCAGAAGTCTTCCCAAGGAAGCCTTTGAGCTCAAATCAAAAGGAGTAACCCGATTTAATGGTAGTGTCTTCTCTTGTGTTCTTATGTTTTATTTTTCTTCTCCAACCCCCTAAACTATTTTTATTCCTTTATTTTGTAACAACTCCAGTATCTCAAATATACTAGCATGTTGTTATAATAAGTATTCTAGCTACACATACACACACCTTCATCTAATGGTTAAAGAACATACTGTTTCTGTGGATGGAGAATTTCTGCCTCACGAAATGATGATTGTTCAACACTCATATAAAACCTTCAAAGGTGGCCATTAAGATGTCAATATATTTATATATGATATATAATATGTTTATGTTTTACTTAAGATTCTGTATTTTTCATTTATGGAATACCTTTATGGTTTCTATTATTGGTAAACGCGATATCTTCATTTTAGGAAGTGCGGACTACCGCCCCCTCAAAGTGATTTGATTCGTTAATGCCATATGTGGGACGTATAAAGGATAGATTTGAAGTTATTATATATGATGTTATACTGGAATTATAATATACCTTTATTTCATTATTATTTTCTTTCCATTAAAGTATGAGATAGAAATGAATGTAGCGTTCATGCGTACGTACAACTTACAGTCTCCATGAACGGTGCATTTAATTTCTTATCTCCAAATGTTATGTACTATTATAAGTAAATATATATAATGGATATATATGTAATATATTACATCTAAATGATGGATATCATTCTGGAATTATAATATATATATAGCTCATTTTGTTTTAATTCCATTAAGATGACAAAAATTAAAAGTAGCGTTCATGTGTACGTACAACCTACCGTCTCCATGAACGGTGATTTTATGTTTTTATCTCCAAATGCTATGGAATGGTATAAAATGAATATATACTGGATATATATGATATTTAGAACATAAATTTTATTCTAGAGAAGATGTACCTATAACTACATTGAAAATTATTTTCCAAAAAGTTCAATTTTTACTCATGTATTGAACATCGACAAAAACGTCTGATATGAACACACTTTATTAACAAATTATTATAAAATTATAATATGTGATATGAAATGAATAATAATATTTAAAGGAGGTCCTTAGGCAATTATAAATTGACCAAAGTTTATTATTCAGAAATATAAAGAAACGAACAAGACAAGTCGGACTTGAGGTAAGGGATCCTACCACTCTCTTTCTTTTTAAGTACACTCTTATATGTAATTCTTTTTAAGATAATATTTCTTATTATTAGGATGTTATTTTATATTACTATAACCTTAATTTTTATGTTAATATGACGAGAGACCCTATTCTCTCTTATCAATCCATTTTGGAAGTTTTGAGTGGCGCCGTTAGGCTGCCGAATTTTCATAAGAGATCCAACCTCTCTATTTCCTTTTAAGTACTCTACTTTATGACACTTATTTTAAGCTCCTATTTGTTATATTGGGGAATTTTATTTTATATTCCTATTTTTGTAAATTTTTTATAGACCCTATTTGATCTCATCATTCCATTTTTGGAATTTTTAAGTGGTTCGTTAGGCTGCCGAGTTTTCGTAAGGGATTTTTCATCTCACTTTTATTCTCGTGACATTTATGCTAAATGTGCCACCATTTCCTTTGAGTGGTCTGTTTAATTCCCATTATTATACCCCTTGTGTAATATAATTTCATTTATGTGTATTCAAATATTCATTGTATGACCATTCTTCAATGGGGTGTACGTTTCGAATGTTACCCAAGTCGATAAGGTAACCTTTCACCATCCTCTTTTTAAAAAGACTTATTTTGTTATGTCATATAAATTACATCTTATTATGTTGGGGTATGTTCTTATATGTCCTTATGGATTTAAATTTTATGTCCATGTGATGAGATACCCTTATTATCTATCATCAACTCATTTTCTGAATTTTGAAGTGAAGCAGTTAGGCTGTCAAATTTTTGCAAGGGATCTTCTTAACCAAATTTTGATTCTTTGGGATAAACTTGTACTCTTTGAAAATGTAATTCTATGAGTATGTGTGAATAACATCTGATTGTTTTACACTTAAAATCCACTAATATATGGGGTATTCATTTGTCACACATAATTATGTATTTGATTTATCCTTAATTCAAGGATACCGTCTTTGTAAGGGACTTCGTCTCAATATCCTTTAAATGAGGCATATTTCATTTTATACGCAACTTTCTTTTATACAATGTATAAACCCATTTGACTTCTACTTTTATACAAAAGGAATCTTTTTCTACGAATAATTTTACTAAACGACAAAAAGGAATGTTTTTTTAACGTACGCGGTGACAACGACCTTTTCTGTCGTCGCGGGTATTATTTGGTCTTTGGCTTCCTCAACAAGCCGTAATGTTTTTAAAAAAAAATAATAAATACCATATACTCATTTATGTATTTTGGAATTGAAAATGGTTTTTATAAAGTATTTTTTATGTCAATATATTTAAGTGATATATTGTGATCAAAGTGTGGAAATGTTTTCTTTCCATTATATTTGTTTTATGTCTTATAATTTTATAATGGTACTTGTAAATTTGACGGGTGGTTATGTGATAAACCATATAATGGGTGGTGGCGTAAATACCAGGATGGGTGGTTACGTTATAACCTCCAATGCATTGGGTATGGAAGTCAGTCGTATAGCTATTCCATTAATTATGTATGGAAGTTGGCCAAATGGCTATTCCATTAAGTGATATGTGTGGAAGTCGACCTTATGGTTATTCCACTTAAGTATGTTTATGTCCCAAGTTACCTTTATATATTATGTGATCTTTATATGGGTTTTTTGGTAATATTTTGGTTACAGAAGGGTAATTAATGAACTTTTATTCAGTGAAGAGTTTTTACTACTTCAAAAAGGTGAAAAGTATTACTTTGATAAAGTATACATGGTTTACTTGTTGTTTTGAAAAACTAACAGTTTTCATTCTTTGTGTATCTCTTACTGTTCTTTTTATGCTCATACCAAGTTTTTGAAATGTTTTTCATAGGACTTAACATGGAATAGGGTCATGGATGGGATCATGGGAAAGTCATGCTACCTAAAACATGGAACTAGACATGTTTCTTTTTAAGAGTTTTCATTTTATGGAAACTTATTAGAAGTTTCTACTTTGTAATCTTTTTAGATATAATAGTTATGTCGTTATTCTATAAAACTATAAACCTGAAAAGATCCTCAATTTGAATTATTCATTTAATTCAATATTAAGTAAATTTTAAGCTTGGGGTCTTATAGTTTGTATCAGAGGTCAGTTTAGATAACTTTAGAGGTTAGGGTATTCTCTAAGCATAAGTGACAGTACCATAATGGTTAGGATTTCAGAAGGAGTCCAATTTTTAGATAGAGTGAATGAGTAAGTATATCTTAGTGTTTACCTTCCTCATTAGTACATGATGGTTTTGTTGATATACTCACACTGACATTTCTGTTTTTAGTGAATTGATGGATCTAGTAGGCACCAAAGAGACAACAGGTTTGAAGGAAACTGTGGTGGTTCTCTGATTAAGATACTGGATAAAATGGTGGATTCAATGAGGAAACTCATGGTTGTTCTAAACCAACTATCAAGGAGTCGTGATAAACCACTTGAACCTTTGTATGTTCTATAATGAATCATTTATGAGATGACCAATCGATGTGGAAGTTCAGGTAATAATTATAAAGGTAACCATTATAGTATATATGATCCTTACTTTTGAGGTAATTATGGATTATTATATGTTATGATGGATAATGAAAGGAATGAGATAAACTTGTGGTTAAAATATGTTATGATTATTTTTGAATATTTTATCTCGTTTTGGGGAATGTTTTAAGAATTATATAGTTTTGGAAAAAGGACAACACGCAGACCGTGTGACAACCCGTCGCGTCAGACAAAGCTGTAGGAATCGAACCCACAACCAAAGGGCGATTGGTATTTATTGCCTACCACTGGACTACGTGAAGTCCCTGGTTAGTTTGACTAATTATTTTTAGTTATATGATTTTAGGAATCAAGAGTAAGTTTATTTTGGGTTATCTATAGAAATTATTAACCTATCATGGTGGATATGTGATTAGGTTAATTACTTTTCAATATGATAATTTAAGAGCAACTGATGTTATTTGGAGATAAATGTTAATTTGTACCTTGGAAGACTATGTGAATAAATCCATAAAATATTTGGGTTTCAATCTTAGTTAGGTTTACTGTGAAGAATTTTATGGACAATTTTTTATCGAATGGTCTTCGTTGAGCTTTGGGTTTTTTGGAAAAATTTTGGAGATTAAGAATGGATTTTATTTCTATAAAGAATTATACTTTTGTGGGTTATCTGTTCTCATACTAACAATTTTGGTTTTGGATTTTGTCTAAAGAAAAGGGAAATATATAGTTCTCTTTTTTAGATTAGGTGATTCTCAAGAGGTTGATTATAATACTCTTAATGCGAACAAGTCTTCCTAAATACTCATCTTTTAGAGAAAATATGAGTTTGATTAAGAAATCTAGTAAATGTTGGAAGTCTATGTGACAAGTAAGTGTGTTTCATTATGATTTATTTAAGCTCAAAAATAAATTCCTCAATGAAGAGTAACTTAAAACGAAAATGTTTTCTGTTAACTTTTCTAACTAGGAAATCGAATCCCGTTTAACCCATCACAAGTTTGTGAGTTTCATGTGGATAACTTTCTCCTAAACATGTTTTCTATCACTCTCCATCAGAACATGACCCTTTGTTTTCTCCTCCATGTCAATGTTTTCCTACATGGAATCCTAGTATGGGTTAACTCAGTTGACCTCTGTACTTATCTTTCTTTATTTTAAAGTGATTATTTTACTAACTCTTATTCCATTGTGGGATTTTCAATGAAGTTTCCAAGCCCAATTTTAAAATTGCGAGGATGCAATTCCCAAAAGGGGGGAAGGATGTAACGCCCCAGGTAAATAAAGAATATGAAATGTTCACATTTATCCATATTTTTGAATAAAATATTAATATAACTTTAAAGGGGACGCTATGCTCAATGTCGTACCCAGCACGCAACAACGAGTTTCTTGGGAATCTTACATTGCACTCTAATAATAAAATAATATTATTTTATATAGTAGTTAAAGCCTAGCCATTATAATGGTGGGAATGAACAGAACTAACTACAAAATGATTATATATGTTTGTCAAATAATTTTACTCTTTACAATAATTGTTAGAGGATTGAAAATGAGAATGAATCCAATTTTAAGCTTAAACATTCTAATATTCTTTAAAAGGTCGATTAACCACCTTTTGATGGCGAACCGTCATTAAATATAGTTTTGGTCATTCTTATACATTATATTGGACCAAAAAAAAATTCTTCTTTAGAATCAGGACATCAAAATTTACTTTGTGTAAATTTTCTGTATTTTTCCGATAAAGATCATTTTTTTATGAATAGTGAAAAATATTGTGGTTTAATTCAAAACCACTTTTTAATATAATTTTTTAATATGATTATATTATCTTTTGAAGTGGTTTTAATGTGAAATTAGAATATATTTTTACCATTTAATCCAATAGTGGTCGATGGAATTAATTTTACTTTGAAATCGGACTTGAACTAGTGTCAATCTTGTGATAATTTTTGTTTCATAAAAACAAGCTATTTGTTTTGACAGCGGGAATTAATTAATAAATTAATTAATTCAACTTTTATGTTTTGAATTTTTTAAAATAGACATTATTTTGGAATTCAGAATATCAAATATTTCTTAGGGTGAATTTTTGGTATTTTTTTGAAAAACTTTATTTTTTGATGAATAGTGAAACCACTAAGTGGCACTTAAAAAACTGATTTTTCATTTAAATGAAATTTTACCACCTTTGTGTTTTGAATTTCAAAAAACATACATACATGGTTGTCATTAAGAATTTAAATGTGTTTCAATGGGATTAAAATAATTTTTTGGTGAGTAGTAACTTTTAAGTTTGTAATCGCGATTAGAGGTAATTAGTGTAATTTAAGATAAAAATAATGTTTTAATAATATTAGATGAGCTTGACACATGTTCTACCCTCATTGGTCGTTTCACGGACGACCAAGACAATCCATGGGTCAACTTGGGGACCCCATGGAGCTACTTTGGTTGGGAAATGACATAAATAACTTTTTATTTATTGTTAAAGTAAAAATGACACAAACATGAGATGTTTTACTAAAACAATTTTTATATGGGTTTATATAAGTAATATTTTTGACTATAAATGTTCATTAGAAATATAAAAATATTTCCTACATCATAGTATTTTTTTATAATTTTTATACATTAAGTAAATTAAATTATTTATGACATCATGATGATGTAGTGATTACCTAATTATTTAACGATTTAAATAAAATTGAAATATAATGTAAAATCTAAGACCTACACATGTCCAAAACCTATTTTATTGGTTGATTTCGAACCCTTATCACCTTTTACTCGAAACACATCATTGTGTGACCATTAAAATCCGAAACTCATTCTAAAAAAAAGTAACATTTCCTTACTTTCCAAGAGTGCCCCTCCTCTCTTCTTATAAAAGCCCCCACCTCTACCACCTTACCCACACTTAAAAAGCCTTTGGCTCAGCCAACCCCTGCCCATTTTGTCTCTCAACATCTCTCTCGTACTCTTGGAAGCCTCACATTGGGCAGAAGTCTTCCCAAGGAATCCTTTGAGCTCAAATCAAAAGGAGTTACCCGATTTAAAGGCAGTGTATTCTCTTGTGTTCTTATGTTTTATTTTTTTTCTCCAACCCCCTAAACTCTTTTTATTCCTTTCTTTTGTAAAAAATACAGTATCTTAAATATACTAGGATGTTTTTATAATAAGTATTTGAGCTACACATACACACACCTTCATCTAATGGTTAAAGAACTTACTATTTCTGTGGATGGAAAATTTCTGCCTCACCAAATGATGATTGTTCAACACTCATATAAAACCCTCAAAGGTGCCCATTAAGATGTCACTATATTTATATATGATATATAATATGTTTATGTTTTACTTAAGCTTCTGTATTTTTCTTTTATGGCATACCTTTATGGTTTCCATTATGGGTAAACGCGATATCTTCATTTTAGGAAGTACGGACTACCGCCCCCTCAAAGTGATTTGATTCGTTAATGCCATATGTGGGACGTATAAAGGATGGATTTTAAGTTATTATATATGATGTTATAATGGAATTATAATATAACTTTATTTAATTATTATTTTCTTTCCATTAAAGTATGAGATAGAACTGAAAGTAGCGTTCATGCGTACGTACAACTTACCGTCTCCATGAACGGTGCATTTCATTTATTATCTCCAAATGTTATGTACTCTTATAAGTACATATATATAATGGATATATATGAAATATATTACATATAAATGATGCATATCATTCAGGAATTATAATATATATATCCCTCATTTTTTTAATTCCATTAATATGACAAAAAATGAAAGTAGCGTAATGCGTACGTACGACCTACCGTCTCCATGAACGGTGCTTTTAATTTTTTATCTCCAAATGCTATGGAATGGTATAAAATGAATATATACTGGATATATATGATATTTAGAACATAAAATATATTCTAGAGATGATTTACCTATAACTACATGGAAAATTCTTTTCCAACAAGTTCAATTTTTACTCATGTACTAAACATCGACAAAAACATCTGATATGAACTCACTTTATTAACCAATTATTATAACATTATAATATGTGATATTAAATGAATAATAATATTTAATTGAGGTCCTATGGAAATTATAAATTGATTAAAGTTTATTATTCATGAATATAAAGAAACGAACAAGACAAGTCATACTTGAGGTAAGGGATCCTACCCCTCTCTTTCTTTTTAAGTACACTCTTTTATGTCATTCCTTTTAAGATCATCTTTCTTTTGATTGGGATGTTATTTTATATTACTCTTACTGTAATTTTAATTTTTATATTATGATAGACCCTATTCTCTCTCATCAATCCATTTTGGAAGTTTTGAGTGGCGCCGTTAGGCTGCCGAATTTTCATAAGAGCTCCAACCTCTCTCTTTCCTTTTAAGTAATATACTTTATGTCACTTATTTTAAGATCCTATTTGTTATGTTGGGGGATGTTATTTTATATTACTATTTCTGTAAAAAATTTTATAGACCCTATTTGATCTCATCGTTACATTTTTGTAATTTTAAGTGGCTTCGTTAGGCTGCCGAGTTTTCGTAAGGGATTTTTCATCTCACTTTTATTCTCGTGACATTTATGCTAAATGTGCCACCATTTCCTTTGAGTGGTATATTTACTTCCCATTATTATACCCCTTGTGTAATATAATTTCATTTATGTGTATTTTAATATTCATTGTATGACCCTTCTTCAATGGGGTGTACGTTTCGAAAGTTACCCAAGTCGGTAAGGTAACCTTTCACCCTCCTCTTTTTAAAAAGACTTATTTTGTTATGTCTTTTAAATTACATCTTCTTATGTTGGGATATGTTCTTATTTGTCCTTATTGATGTAAATTTTATGTCCAAGTGATGAGATATCCTTTTTGTCTATCATCAACCCATTTTCTGAATTTTGAAGTGACACCGTTAGGCTGTTGAATTTTTGCAAGGGATCTTCTTAACCAAAATTTGATTCTTTGGGATAAACATGTACTCCTTGAATATGTCATTCTATGAGTATGTGTGAATAACATCTGATTTTTTTACACTTAATATCCACATATATTTGGTGAATTCGTTTGTCACACATAATTATGTATTTGATTTATCCTTAATCCAAGGATACCGTCTTTGTAAGGGACTTCATCTCAATCTCCTTTCATTGAGGCATATTTATTTTTATACACAACTTTCTTTTATACAGTGTATAAACCCCTTTGACTTCTACTTTTATACAAAAGGAATATTTTTCTACGAAGCATTTTACTAAACGACAAAAAGGAATGTTTTTTTTAACGTACATTGTGACAATGACCTTTTCCGCCGCCGCGAGTATTATTTGGTCTTTGGTTTCCTCAACAAGCTGTAATGTTTTTAAAAAAAATAATAAATACCATATACTCTTTTATGTATTTCGGTATTGAAAATGGATTTTATAATGTATTTTTTATGTCAATATATTTATGTGATATTTTGTGATCAAAGTGTGGAAATGTTTTCTTTCCATTATATTTGTTTTATGTCTTCTGATTTTATAATGGTACTTGGACATTTGATGGGTGGTTACGTGATAAAACATATGATGGGTGGTGCCGTGAATACCAAGACGGGTGGTTACATTATAACCTCCAATGCATTGGGTATGGAAGTCGGTCATATGGTTATTCCATTAAGTATATGGAAGTTGGCCAAATGGACATTCCGTTAAGTGATATGCGTGGAAGTAGAACTTATGGTTATTCCACTTAAGTATGATTATATCCCAAGATACCTTTATATTTTATGTGATCATTATATGGGTTTTATGGTAATCTTTTGGTTACAGAAGGTTAAGTAATGAAATTTTATTCAGTGAAGAGTTTTTACTACTTCGAAAAGGTGAAAAGTATTACTTTGATAAAGTATACATGGTTTACTTGATGTTTTGAAAAACTAACAGTTTCCATTATTTGTGTATCCCTTACTGAGCTTTTTATGCTCATCCCATGTTTTTGAAAAGTTTTTCCCAGGACTTAACATGGAATAGGGTCAAGGATGGGATCAAGGGAAAGTCATGCTACCTAAAACATGGAACTAGACATGTTTCTTTTTAAGAGTTTTTATTTTTTGGAATCTTAGTAGAAGTTTCTACTTTATAATCTTTTGAGATGTAATAGTTATTTCCTAATTATCTATAACTCTAAACCTGAAAAGATCCTCAATTTGAATTTTTCATTTAATTAAATATTAAGCAAGGTTTAATCTTGGGGTCTTATATGTATCTAATTCCAATGAAACATTCATCCTATCATGACACAAAAATAGATATAGGTCTTATAAATATCAAAATATAATGCATGAAATGAAATTTAAATCATTAACATTTCAACACATCGTAACCTACAGAAAAAAGTTAGGTTTCATATTTATTTCATCAAAGAATAAAATATGAAAATAAGTGGGTTACAATAGAATATCACCCGTGGAAGAGAAATGGGTTTCATAACCATAATTCCATTGAAACTAAAAACCATTCATGATAAAATATTATTAGATACTTCAGATAATTTCTTAGAAGGGGTTGAGTAACATCCATAGATGTCATCTTAGATGGAAAATTACATAGAAGGGTATTTAGAAATAATTTCGTGAGGTAAAGGTGAATTATTATCTGAAAAGGTTATTTGATGAAAAAAACCTTTTGAAAACCATTTTCTTCAACATAAACATGAACTATTTTAAATAATGGTTTCAAAACCTTTAGGAAACCTTTTTCTTTGAAAAATAATACATAGATCTTGAAAACGTTTTGAAAATGATTTTTCATAAAAAGTTATTAATGTGGATTGAAAATGTTTTGAAAAAACTATCTTTGAAAATATATTTTAAAATAATTTTCATTAAAATTTTCCTTTAAAACTGAAAAGAAATTTTAAATTTCTTGATGGTAGATAAATCGGTACATATCATATGAGGTAAAAAGAAGATTAAATTTTTATGGTAATAAGGTTTAAAAAAGACTCCATTGGAAAGGGACAACAGGATTACTATGAAATAATATGTTAGAAACCGAAACTCTAAAAAATATTTTAATGATACTTTGAGATTAAGAGAATATACATGGAAACCCTTTTTAGAAAACATAGTTTTTTGACTGAAGTGGGGGTATTGCCAAGATTTCATAAAAACACATTCTTAAATATATTATACAACAAAGAGTATGAATATGGTACAAATAAATGATTATAGCATGAATAATATTATTGGAACTACATTCATTAATTTATTGAGAGATGGGTTTTAGTATTTCATCAACGGAAGCATAAACATAAAAATTTATGAAAATCAATGAGATCATTGTAATAAAATTTTATCACATGGTATCTTGGGATCAAGATATCAATGTAATAAAGGGTAATTAAATGAAGCATATAATATCATTAATTTTTTTTTATTAATGTTAGATCAAGTAAAACTGAAGTGTACACAACTCAAAATGAATTTTAGTGCATAACAAAACATGAGTCTCAAAGAGGGAAAATTAAAACCAAACTATTTTACTGATTTGGTATCTTTTGAAACATAAATGCCATGAAATAAATGTCATATAAGGGATATGTAAATAACCATAAATTTGACAATAAGACTTATTTATTACATCCATGGGCAGTATACACACCACATAAAAGGAATGGGTGGTGACTAAATCATGTTTCTCATAGAAATAAAAAGTGAGAAGAAATCCCCTTACCTGGTTTCATGACTCTCGTAGTACTCATTAAGAACACTAGTATAATAAATATAAATTTATTATACATGTTTTAATGAACCATATTATTATATATAATACTACATATGGTTTGATTATGAGCATATATTACCCACATGGTAGTAATCATATGTTAATGTTTCACTTTAGATAATATTCACCTTTTTCTTGGCATTTGTTTTAATTTGTTATATCAATGGTACTTATAAATATATAATGATTCCATAATTTGAACCATGTTATAAATATAATTTATATTTATTTTATTTATATTTTCATAATATAATGAATTTATAATTATGAAATGGATAGCACCATTCATGGAGATTGTAGGTCGTACGTACACATGAACGCTATTTGCGTTTAACTATTGTGTGGAATGAAAGAAAGTAAAAGAAATATATGTATATATATCATTATATATAATTATTAAATTATCTTTATGATATCATATATTTCAAATATATTCAATAAATCCGTCATTAATAAAATCCATGTAGTGTACGAATGAATCATATCGCTTTGAGTAGGCGGTAGTCCACTCATCCTCAAATGAAATAATCGTATTAACAGAAAATTAAAACAAAAATCATATTTGATGTAAAAAGGAATAAAAAGATTAAATACAAAATAAATTTAATATATTACAATTATAAATATATTTTCCTTCATAATTTCAACCATGAGATAAGGTAATGGAAAAACTGAACAATCATTATTTATTGATGCGATAGTTTGTCAAACACATATACAGTATGTTCCTTATTCATTAGATAGAGGTGTATATGATTGTAGGTGTAACCATTAGCATGAAAAATAATATTTTTTTTAATTATGGTATTGGAGTTTTTAAAAATTATTTAATAAAGAATGTGGAGGGGTAGAGATGGAAAATAAAATAGAGGAGATTGAGAGAAGGTGTTACCTCTTAATAGGGTAACTCCATTTGGTTTGTACTGAAATGTATCATTTTAAGATATTATGCCTAAAGGGTTGCATAAATGAGGAAGGGTGAGATTTTTTTAAGTGTATTGTGTAGATATTGGTAGATTATATGATTTTTGTGAGGTGTTAAGAATTGGGAGAGGTGGTGACCATTTATTGGGAAGGAGGAGTGACACTCTTGTAAATATTTGAGGAGAGAATCTGACCAACATTTTACATGTTCGAAGTGGATCCAATAGTGATCCAAATAAAATCTAATAGAGAATAGGGTCTAAAATTTCAATTAAATTTTTTTACAAGTGTACAGTTTTGTAACACCCCAAGCTTCCACGGTACGCTTCTTTTTTAATAATACAATATTGTGTGTTGTACGCAACTACGAGTTCTAACACCCCAACCAATCAAACTAGCCGTTATGAATAGTAATACCAAATTTTTTAAATTTTATAAGGTGTGTCTTTCTAAATTGAATTCATTTTTGGATTTGGGATATCGAAATTAGTTTAGCGTGAAGTTTTGGTATTTTTCTAAAAACATTCAAATTTTAATGAATAGTGAAAAACTATGAGTTATAGTTTAAAACTGAATTTTTATTTAAATAATTATTTATTTTATTAAAATATATTTTAGGTAAAAATATATATATAATACCTATATACTTTTACTGTAATTTATTATAGTCAGTTTATAATAATTATAGATATTTAAAAAATTTATTAAAATTTTTACCAAATTTTACCACCTCCTAGAGCATTGGCAAATTTACATAAAACTGAATTTTACCACTTCTGTGAGTATAATTCCAAAAATCTGAGAGACACAGTTGATATTAGTAAGTAAAATGTGGTTCAATAAGATGAAAATAATTTTTGGTGAATAGTAACGTTTTACTTTTATTTACCTGGGTTAAATGTAAATAGGGAAATTAAAGGTAAAAATGATATTATTATTACCCAAAAACATGTCCTGATTCTATTGGATAAGTATAATTCGAAAAAAAAACCTTAGGAATAAAATATGAACATCTTTGTTCCACTTGGATTAGATTAGAACATTTATTATTTTTTAATTCAAAGAAGATTTAAAATATTTAAAATCAAAGTTTAATAACTAAAACAATTTTTATATAGGGTTACACATAATCTAAAATATAGTATAAATATCCATTAGAAATATAAAGATATTTCCTACATAATGGAATTTTTTTTATAATTTTTAGACATTAAATATGTTAATTTATTTATGACACAATGATGATGCAGTAATTACCTAGTTAATGAAATGTTAAAATAATTGATATTATAAATATCCAAATAAATGTTATCTGAGACCTTATTTAAATTAAAATAATTTTCATGGTTAATATGACATATTAGGGTTGGTTAGATTAATTCTTTTCTAATTAATAATGCTTTTATGAATTTTGAAAAAATTAACAAATAGTGTCAAAATTGACATAAAAGAGTTTTTAAAACAAATATTATATTATTATTTGATATTATATACCTAAAAAAATGAGTTTTGTCCAAAATAATTATATAATTATAGGTGTATAATTAATGAACCTCTTTGGGTTCTCATGTGAGTATATAGTAAGTCAATTAACCATATAATATAAAAATTCAAAGAGACATGGTAAATGCCAAACTATTTAACTAAGAGTTAAATCTAAACGATAAGGTTAATATAGTGACCCAAACCTATCTAAAACCTTCTGGATGAGTGTTTTTAGACCCATCCTCACATTATCCTTTAAATAATCCGTTTTAAAGCCATTATAAATGAAAAATAATTTTATTATAAATTATATTTCTAGCTTTTCCTAAGGTTCCCCTCACCACTCTTATAAAAGGGCACTCATAATTCTCTGTAATTGACTCCATCAAACCATTTTGTCTCAGCCAACACCTACCCAAATACCCTATAAACTATCCTCCCTTCATCATAAAGGCCTTCCTTTAGTCAAAAATCCATCCTAAGGATCCTTTTTTATAAAATCAAAAGGAAGAACATGAAGAAGAGGAAACTATTTCATTACCTCTTTCAAGTTATTTGATTCTTACACTCCCTCTTTATTTTTAGTCTCCATTATAAAATAATAACTCTATTATATTCTATATACTGTGATGTTATTATAAATATGGTACTGACATATTCATTATTCCATCCATCCTTTGAATGACATGTCCCAATACGTGCGTACATACAACTTACCGTCTCCATGTTGGGGTGTATTTGTTATTCAATACGTTATTATTTTGATAGGTATAATAATGATGTGTAATTTATGTAAATAATAAATATAACATGATAACTATTCTGTATATATGATATACCATCCAATTATATATTATTTTAATATCAAAAAAATGATATTTCCGCTCGTGCGTACGTACGAATTACCATCTCCATGAACGCAATGAGATTCATTCTCCATCGTATCCATTCAAGACTAAGTTTAATTTGATGATTAAAAATAATGTCTAATTACTTTATATAATTGAATATATTAATAAGATACATCCCATTCATAACAAATATGACACACATAACAAAGAATATAAAGGAAAACGAATCCGTTAACACCCGAAACGACGATAATACTAAAATATTATTATAAAAGCAATGTTAAAAGATCATATATGATATCATATTAATGTATATGATTCTTGATTAATTTAATAACAATTATTTCACCATTATACAGGAGGTTAACCTACCCTCAACCAAGTAAAATTACAAGGTAAAGGTTAATTTCACAATCTCTTTATTATCCGAGGTTGTTTATACGTAATTATCTACTAGGACCTCCTTATCATCCACATCCATGTTTCTTAAAAATGTATTTCAAAAAATTATTAATATTTTATAGACTAATGGTTAAAGTCATTTATACCCTTTTTTAACATTTTTAATATGTTTATAAAGTAATATATACATAGTTTTCCAAATAAGTTACTTTTGGACCATTTTGAGAAATTTACTATAAGAATGTTTTTCAAATTATACGGCGGGTGCGGCTATCTTTCGGCATTATAAAATCATTGAAGTATCCCTTGAATGATTATAAGAATATTTTCAAATATAAATTTTTTCTCTTATAATTACATGACCATTAAATGATTTCAAAATAGAAAGAGATATTTCTCTAAAATGGTTTTGATTTCATCTATGTCAATATCCTTTGATGGATTTTATGTTTGTTTGAGGTTGATTTATTATGAAACAAAACATCCCTATTTTATTGAAGGTTTTGGGATATGTTTGACTGTGGATGTGTTATTTCATACCATTCATGGTTTATGTATAATTTATTGACATTTCATATGCCAGTTTTAATACGAATATTTATGTTATGTTTAAACCTTTTCATATGAGGAATACATTGGACTTAGTAAGTGAAGGGTGGAGCCCACTATAGTTCATCGATGTATCGGTAGGTCTCATGAGACAAACCAGTTTCTAGACACGAGGCCTTGAAAAAATCTTATTTGTATTCTTGGCACAAGGCCTTGACTATGTGGTTATGAAAGTCTGGCATTATGCATTCCATCATTATAAAAGTGGCTATTGATATTACATGTGATTATTCGACTAGTAGAATGTCCATGTGAGTAGGTAAATGGAATTATTTTGATTTATAATTTCCATATTATGATTAATTTTATGTTTCAAAGGCTTTTGTTTTAGTTTTATATGTTTCCTTAATTGTATATGCTTATTTATGAAAGATTCCGCTATATTGTTATCCTTACTGAGCATTTGATCTCACCCCTTTATATATTTTATTTTTACTAGTATGCGAAAAAGTATTTTACGACTGACCTACAAGGATAGTCTATGGGATCTCAGTGTTTTCTATCGAAGTAATATTTTAGTAGTTTTCTATTTTATGATGCAATGTCATCCTTATGAATGTATCTAGTACTTCCAAGTCTACTAATCTAATCGAACATTCGAGACATGATCTTTTTTATCATACCAATGTTATGTAATAATACACTGACTCTGGGTTTCTGGGGTCGGGGTGTTACTGTTGGAATCAGAGGAATTTTAGTACAAACCTTGGAATCTAGATTTAGATAAAACCTGATTAGAGCACATTACCCTAAGATATATTTTGAGTATTATTATAGAAGAACATACCAGAATTTTGGTATTGTAGATATATTGTGATTTTTTCATTAAATACATCCATGTATGGATACAAGAAGGTAGAGGCAGCTCTTGCATAGATGTACCAATGGGTAAAACCCGAAAACACCAATTTGAGCTAGACTCGAACGAGAACTAGTGGACAACAATGGGCCTTGCTTCACTCTTGGTTACGACAATCCCGGGGGATATGCTTTGGATAATTCTCATTTCCTTAAAAACCATTGTGAAGGGTTTAGGAGTATATACTTCCTCAAAGAAATCACTTTTTATGATTATGGATTACATCCCTAAAAATTTCAATTTATGCTAGGTGTTTTACAGGTTAGTATTTTTGTATTGAAATTTATAAACTAATCTAGTTTATTCCATTGTATTGAAATGGATCCTAGTGAAATGAATGGAACTGTATCAATGAGCACACTCCATGTAGGGATTTCCCTCCAACTCATGATAATTATAGTGGAGCTAGTTATGGAACTAGTGCTGATCAGCTAATCACCATACTGGGATGACTCACTCAGGTTATGAATAATAACCTTACACATATGGAGCACCCCGATCCACAACATGGAGGATCAATGTTAGATCTCTTCACTAGGTAACAACCACCAACATTCAATGGGGGTACAAATCCACTAGTAGCTGAGAAATGGATAAATTACATAGGGAAAATATTCCACATCTTGGGGAGTAGTGAAAGAGAAAAAGTTATAATGGCAGTTTACGGCCTCACTAGAGATGATGATAAATGGTGGTCATTGATTGAAAACACAGAGGAATCTGATGAAGCATAAAATATTGAATGGAGAGAGTTTAAAGAGATTTTCTTAGAAAAATACTTTCCCCGGGACCATCGAGCCGATATCGAAAAGTAATTTCAAAGTCTGAGTTAAAAGGAGGATGAGAATGTCGCAAAGTATGAAACTAACTTTATAAGGATAGCAAGGATTGTTGTAGATTATATACGTAACACAAAAAAATAAACATTAGTCATTTCATTGGTGGGTTAAAACCATTTCTCCTTGGAGTATTAGTCTCACAATCCTTCTCGTCGTATGAAGATATTGTCTCATGTGCTATTAAGACTAAAAAATAATTCTCTAAGCCTTAATACTTTATATCAAATCAAATGAAGAAGATATCTACTGATCACTCTGGAAATGGAAATAAGGGGAAGAAGGGAATTGTAGAATTTCCATCCTGCAGCAAATGTGGGAAGAAACACCCTAGTACTTGCTTGAATGGAATGGGAGTCTGTTACAAGTGTGGTGAAAAAGGAAACCAAGTTCGTGATTTTAAGGGGAAGAAAGAGGCTATCAATTTTTAATGCTATAATTGTAAATAAAGGGGGGATTATGCAAATAAATTTCCTAAGCATCAGGGGATCTTACCTCAAGGAAGTACAAGGTATCAAGGCCAAGATTAATAGATCACTACTGCTGTAGTTGAAGATCTAAAAGACATAGTGTCCAATAATTATTGGTTTCCACAAGTCTAGAAAATTAATTATTTGATTCTAGATCATCGCATTGTTTCATATCTTCCCAGTTTACTAATAAAATTAGATATTTATAATTTGTATTAACTAGGGAGTTGTCAGTCAAAACATTTAATGGAGGTATAACTGCAAAAAAACTTTTTGAATCAGTCCCCATTAGGGAATATAAATGTTCTTTATCTGCTAATCTCATCATCATAACCCTGATTGAATTTGATATAATCTTCGGTATGGATTTTATTTCAGACCATGATGCAAAAACTTATTATAAGAAGAAGGAGGTTACTATTTATGAGGACGATGATAAAGAACACGTTATCATTAGAGCAGAATCGTAACCACCTAATTCTTATCTAGATCCACCCCTAGTAGCTCAACTAAATTAAATTATTGGGGAGGAAGAGAATGAAATAACTTTGGATGAGGTAAAGAATGTTCAAATAGGGTATGTACCTATTGTGAAAGAATATTTTGATGTGTTTCCAAAAGATTAACCTGGACATCCTCCAAAATGAGAAATGATGTTTTCAATTGATTTAATTCCTGGATCAAGGCCCATATCAAAGACCCCTTATAGAATGGACACTGTGGAATTAGTGGAACTAATGAAACAACTAGAGGAATTGAGTAATAAGGGATTTATTCTCCACAGTGTTTCTCCATGGGGAGCCCCTATCGTTTTTGTTAATAAGAAAGATGGATCTATGAGGTTCTGCATTGACTACAGGTAGAACAATATTATAACAATAATGGATAAGTATCCCCTACCTCGCATTTATGATTTATTTGACCAACTTCAGGGAGCTCAATACTTTTCAAAGATTGACCCTCGATCTGGATATCATTAGTTTTGTGTGAAGAAGGAAGACATTCCGAAAATATTTTTTTGTACTAGGTACGGGCATTATGAGTTTATAGTAATGCTTTTTGGAATGACTAATGCACCCTCTATCTTCATGTATCTAATGAATCCAGTAATCAAGGAATATCAAGATGTCTTTTTAGAGGTAATTATTGATGATATCTTGGTATACTCCGAAATCTATGTATATCACGAAAATCACGAGCACATTATCCTGAGGGCTCTAAGAAGACATGAATTATATGGGTAGTTTAGCAAGTGTGAATTTTGGCTTTAGGAGATTTTTTTGGCCATATTGTCTGCAAGGATGGAATCTTTGTTGATCCTTCTAAGACTAGGGAAATCTATGAATATCCAGCACCGATGAGTATAACTGAGGTACACAGTTGTACTGGTTTAGTAGGTTATTAAAGGCGTTTTGTCCAGAATATCCCCCGATTGGCTAACCCATTAACAATTCTCACACGTAAAGGGGTAAATATTTTTTGGAAAAAAAGAGTGTGAAGAATGTTTTGATGAACTAAAGAGAAGATTATTCAATGCTCCTATCTTGACTCTACCATCAGGGAATGATGGGTTTGTTATTTATATTGATGCTTCAAAGAAGGTACTTGGTTTTTTCCTTATATATAATGATAGGGTTATTGCCTATGCAACACGACAGCTAAAAATTCATGAACAAAAATATCCCACTTATGATCTTGATTTACCAGCTATACTCTTTTCTTTTAAGATATGGAGACATTATCTCTATGGTGAAAAATGTGAGATTTATAACGATCAAAAGAGTGTGAAGTATATTTTCTCACAGATATAATTCAACATGAGGCAAAGGTGATGGCTTGAACTACTCAAGGATTATGATTTCACTATACAATACCACCTGAGAAAGGAAAATACGGTAGAAGATGTTGTCAGTAGAAAGGATCGTGGAGCTTTGAACAAGATAAGAGTTGAAAGAGATCCTATTTTCAGGGATCTATTATTATTGGGCATGGGGATAACCATGGAAGGTGAAACATTAATACTTTTTCAAATGTTTTCCAAATCATGTTTACTATAAAGAATAAAGATTTCTCAGACCAATGATGAAGATTTTAAAAGGTGTATTAAAGCTATGAATGATGGGAGATTGAGTGACATTGTGTATGAAGATGGAATTTTGAAATTTTGGAAGAGGCTTTGTGTTCTTGATATACCTGATCTAAAAATGGAATTGTTAGATGATGCTCATAGTTACGATTTCACTATACACCCTGGTAGCACCAAAATTATTAAAGATTTGAAGGAACATTTTTGGTGGGATAACATGGAGATGTAGAAAATTTATTTTGTGTCAAGATGTACGGTTTGTCAACAAGTGAAAGCTGGAAGGAAATAGCCTAGAGGAGTAATGAAACCTCTTCCCATAACTGAGTGGAAATGGGATAATATTACGATATACTTTTTCTTGAGACTACCAAAGAATCCTAGAAGGAACGATGCAATATGGGTCATTGTTTATCATCTTACCAAGTCAGCACATTTTCTTGCTATAAGAGAAGATTAAACACTTGAACGATTAGAAAGACTATATATTAAGGAATTTGTAAGACATCATGGAGTACCACTATCGATTGTTTCTGATCATGATCCCCATTTTACATAATGATTCTGGAAAAGTATTCAGAAATACCTAGATATAAAAATTCATTTAAGCACTTCCTACCACCACCAAACTGATGGACAATCAGAATGGATTGTTCAATCATTAGAAGACATGTTAAGATCATAGTCACTTGACATTCAAGGTACGTGGGATCAATATTTACCTCTGGTAGAATTTTCCTATAATAGTAGCTTCCATTCAATTATTCAGATGGCACCATATGAAGTGTTATATGGAAAGGGATGTTTCACACCAACCTGTTGGGATGATGTGGGTTAATGAAAACTCTTAGGCTCAGAACTACTGGAGGAAATGATGGAAAAGGTGATGGTAATCCAAAACAACAACAAAGAATCTCAAAGTAGGGTGAAGATCCATGATGATAACCGAAGGAAGGATTTGGAATTTTAGGTAAGAGATCATGCTTTCTTAAAGGTATCTCCAGGGAAGGGTGTTATATGTTTCGGTAAGAAGGAAAAATTGAGTCCCAAGTACATCTGACTGTTAAAAATTCTAGAATTAATTGGGGTTGTAGCTTACGATTTTTCAATGCCACAAAGTGTCTTAAAAGTTCATGATGTATTCTACGTATCACTATTGAGAAAATACATACCTGACCCAATGCATGTACTCACCTATGAGGAATTAGAACTAGAACTTGATATTTCTTATTGCGAAGAGCCCGTTAGGGTTCTTGATTCAAGAGAACAAGTGATGAAAAACCAGACAACTCATTCGGTTAAATTTCTATGGAAAAATGATAAGACCAAAGAGGCAACGTGGGAAACTAAGGAACTTATGATGATGAATCACCCGAGTTTTTTTATGCAGTAATGATCGATAAATTTCAAGGGAAAAATTGTTTGAAGTAGGGGTGAAGGTAACACCCGAAGCTTCCACTGTATGCTACTCTTTGAATAATACAATAGCGTGTGTTGTATGCAACTTCGAGTTCTAACACACCACAACCAATCGACCTAGATGTTATAAATAGTAATACCCACTTTTTAAAAATTTATAAATTTTATCTTTCAAAATGGACTTCTTTTTTGGATCCGGAATATAACAATTAGCTTAGGGTGAATTTTTGGTATTTTTCTGAAAACATTCCATTTTTGATGAATAGTGAATAACAACGAGTTATAGTTTACAATAGAATTTTTATTTAATTTATTTTAGTTAAAAATGGATACCTAATAATTATATAAGTTCAATTTAAATATTTGGATTCAGTTTATAATAATTTTAGATATATTAATATTTAATTGAACTTTTTACTATCTTTTAACCACCTCCAAGGTGCATTGGCAAATTTATAGAAAACATAATTTTACCGCTTCTGTGAGTTGAATTTCAAAAATCCGAGAGACACGGTTGATATCAATATGTAAAATGTGGTTCAATAAGATGAAAATAATTTTTGTTGAATAGTAACTTTTTTCTTTTATTTACCACAGTTAAATATAAATAGGGTAATTAATGCCAAAAATGATATTATTATTACCCTAAAAAATTTCCTAATTCTATTGGATAAGTATAATTCGTCCAAAAAAGACCTTAGGAATATAATATGAACTACTTTGGTCCACTTGGATTAGATTAGGAGATTTATTATTATTTAATTCCAAGAAGAGTTAAAGGAGTTAAAATTAAAGTTTAATAGTTAAAACATTTTTAATATAGGGATACACATAAGATAAATTCAACTATAAATATTAGTTAGAAAGATAAAAATATTTCCTACCTAATTTTATTTTATTTATATTTTTTAGACTTTAAATAATTTAATTTATTTACGACACAATGATGATGCATTAATTTTCTAATTAATGAAATATTAACATAATTGATATTATAAATATTAAAATAAATGTAATTTGAGACTTGTTATGAATTAAACTAATTTTATAAGTTAATATTTCAAATGATGGTTGGTTAGATGAATTTTTTTCGAATTAATAAAGCTATTATGAATTTAGAAAAAACAAAATACCAAATAGTGTCAAGATTGACATAAAAGAGTTTTTAAAAAAAATATTATATTATTAATTGATATTTTATTCCTAAAAATATATGTTCCATAAAAAACATATATAATGATATTTTTATCATTAATGAACCACTTGGGGTGCTCATGTAAGTGTATAGTATGTTTATTAACCATATAATATAACAATACCAAGATAAGTGCTAAATGTAAAACTATTTAACTAAGAGTTAAATCTAAAATATAAGGTTAATATAACCCAGTATATAACCTATTGGTTGAGTTTTTTTAGACCCTTCCCCACCATGTAATTTAAATAATATATTTTTGAGCAATTATAAACAAAAAATTATTATATAATAAAATAAAATTTCATGCTTTTCCTAAGGTTCCCCTCACCCCTCTTATAAAAGGGCACACCACCTTCTCCCCAATTCACACCATAAAAGCCATTTGGCTCTGCCAAACCCTGCCCAAATACCCTCTAAAATGTCATAACTGTATCCAAGAGGACATAATTTAGTCATAAAGACAACCTATGAAGCCATTTTGATCAAATCAAAAGAAAGAACCTGAAGAAGAGGTAAATATTTCATCACCTCTTTGAAATTCTTTTCTTCTTCAACTTCATATTTATTTGTTTTTTCCATTATAAAATAACAAACCCATTATATTCAATATTCTGTGATTTTATTATAAATATGGTACAACTATACTAATTATTCTATGCATCCTTTTAATAACATGTCACCATATGTGCGTACGTACGGCTTACCGTCTTCACATCGTGGTGTAATTGTTATTCAATACATTATTATTTGGATAGGTATAATAACCATGTGTAATTGATGTAAATAATAAATATAACATGATAATTTATCTTTATATATGATATACCATCCAATTATATATTATTTTAATATCAAAAGAATGATATTTTCGCTCGTGCGTACGTACGGATTACCGTCTCCACAAACGCGATGAGATTCATTCCCCATCGTATCCATTCAAGAATAATATTATTTTTATGATTAGAAATAATGTTTAAAGACTGGATATCATTCTGGATATGAATAATATACAACCCATACATAACAAATATGACTCAGATTACAAAGAATATAGAGGAAAATGAAGCTGTTTACACCTGAAAGTCCGATAATACTAAAATATTAGGCACAATTCAATGTTAAAAGATCATATATGACATCATATTAATGTATATTATTCTTTAATAATTTAATAACAATTATTTTACCATTATATAAGATTTTATCCTACCCTCTACCAAGAAAAATTACAAGTTAAGGGTTAATTTCACAATCTCATTATTATCCGAGGTTGTTTATACATAATTATCTACTAGGTACTCTTTTGTTATCCTCATCCATGTTTCGTAAAAAGGTATTTCAAAACATTTTTACAATTTTATTGACTATGGGTAAATTTAATTTATTCCAATGTTTGATTTTATAAGATGTTTGTAAAGCAATCATTCTATCGTTTTCCAAACAAGGTGCTTTTTGACCTTATCGACAAATTTATTGTAAGAATATTTTATTTACATATATAGAGGGAGTGGATAATTTCCACCTTATGACATAGTCAAAGCTTCCCTTACAATATTATAAAAATATTTTCAAATATAAATGGTTCTATTATAATTATGTGACCATTAAATGATTTCAAAATAGAAAGATATATTTCTCTAAAATGGTTTTGATTACATCTATGTCAACATCCTTTAATGGATTTTGATTTTCTATGATGTTGATTTATTATGATACAAAACAGACATATTTTATTGAAGGTTTTGGGATATGTTTGACTATGTATGTGTTATTTCATACCATTCATGGTTTATGGATAAAGTATTACCATTTTGTATTCCAGTTTTAATACGATTGTTTATGTTATGTTTAAAAATTTTCATATGAGGAATGCATTAGACATAGTAAGTGATGGGTGGAGCCCGCTACATCTCCTTGATGCATCGATTGGTCTCATGAGACTAACTAGTGTCTTGGCACAAGGCCTTGACAAAATAATATTTGTAGTCTTGGAACAAGGCCATGACTATGTGTTTATGAATGTCTAGAATTATGCATTCCATCATTACGAAAGTGGCTATTGATACTGAATGTGATTATTCGACTAGTAGAATATCCATGTGAGTATTTAAATGTAATTATTTTGATTTATAATTTCCATATTATGTTGATGTTTATATTGAAAATTATTTTGTTTTAGTTTTACACAAGGCCTTTAATGTTTATGAATATTTATAAAAGCTTCTTCTATATTGATATCCTTACTTAGCATCTGAGATCACCCCTTTCTATGTTTTATTTGTTCCTATATGTGAATAAGTATATTATGACAGACCTTTAAGGAGAGTCAATTGGATCTCAGTGTTGTCTATGGAAATAATGTTGTTATAGTTTCCCATTTTATAATTCAATGTAAACCTTATGAATGTATCTAGTACATCCAATTCTAATAAACTAATCAGTATTTCGAGACATGATCTTTTGTGATCATACCAATTTTATGTAATAATTCCCCGACTCTGGGCTTTTGGGGTCATGGTGTTACAAGTTCGTTTTGGGCCTTAACTTTCTGGGTTAGTCTCTTATTGAACTTAATTTTACCTTAATCGATATAACTAATTTTAATTACTATCATTAATGTTTTTGGACAAAAACTAAGTTTAAATTATTAGAAAAAATGAATTATTCTTATTAAAATTAAGGAATCCATTTTTCCACTTTCAAATCACATAAGTGGAGTAAATTATTTTAAAATTAATCCCGTAGTAGAGTCGATAATGCAGGTTTTTAAAGTCAAAACATTTGATTATTTATAAGTTTATATATTCAATTTCAATGATTATTTGGATCTAATTACCCACATTGGATAAATTAATAAAAAAAATTCTAATTAAATAATGATATTATTTTAAATTATATGTTATCCTTATAAGTATATTTCATGAAAAACTATTTGGAATTGAAAACCATTATTTTGAACTACTTATTAATAAATGAAACCTTATAGAAAAATACAGAAACAAATTATCCTAAACCAATTTTAAAATTCCAGTTACAAATATAAATTTTATTTTATCATATTAATTCTATAAAAGGTCAAAAAATTATATTTAAAATTGGTTATCTATTAAAAAGTGTTAAAATTTCCATTATAAAAAAATATTGATTTTATTTATAATTTATGATTGTTCTTATATTTTTTTCTTCCAATCAATGGGATTAGTATAAAAAATATTTTATTGAATATATAAAATATATATTAATTCATATCACTCTTTAATTTTAATTAATATAATTTATTGGTGTAAAATAACTTTTTGACCATAAAAATATAAATATTTTCCATTATATTCAATCGGTTCCATATTCATTTCTGATCAACAGATAACCAATGAATTAATATTATATTTTTTTAAACTATATATTTTCATAAATTAGTTAATATTTTACATAATGCCTAATTTGAATACTTGGTTATAATTATCCCAAATAAATAATTATTATAATAAAATAATGTTCCGTTGAAACATTAGTGTTGTGTCTTACTTTTGGCAGGCTGAGATTCTATGTGAGGTACAAAAATTATGTTACATTCGAAATGAATGATTGAATTAGTGTATATAACTAAGAAATGAAAATTTAATTTATTTGATAAATATCTATAAAAACATGGGGTTTTATGGTATAACTAGAGGATTTGGATGTAACAGGGTTTATACAATCCAATACTTCTCCATGGGGTTCACAAATCCTTTATATGAAAAAAGTGGAAGAATTGCACATTTGTTCTATGGATTATCAGATATTTAACATGTTGATGGTTAATAATTGGTATACCTTACCATTGATTGATTAACCCTTTGAATAGATTTGAGAAGCTCAGGTTTTCTTAAGAGTTTATTTGAGGTATGGTTATCACAATTAAAAATTTTGGCCTACAAATATTCATCTTTCCACTTTTCATAATATATAGGGTCCATATGAATGTTTGGTTATGTTGTTTGAATTGATGAACATGCTATATGTTTTCATGGAACTTATGAAATTATCTTTTCATCATCACTTGGATTCTTTTGAGGTTGTATTCATGGATAATACCTCAGTTAAGTTTCTCAAACAACACAATAATGAAAAAATATTGATAATACTTTGGACACACTGAAAGTGTATCAGTTATACGGTACGCTAAAAAAGTTTCACTTTTGGAAGGATAAGATTCACTTACAGGGTCATATTATCTTAGATACAGGATTATTAGTTGATCTAAAGAAGAAGAGTGTTGTTGTTTCTAGGGATAAGAACACAAATTTATTTGATATAAATATTTTTATAAGGATTCATGGATATCATAGGTATTTCATATAGGACATCTAATTACTATCTCCACCTCTGATGGGATTGACAAAAAAGGGTGTGATGTTTGATGGTAAGATTCATGTGAGATGGCTATTTTGGAGTAGAAAGGATGATGAACAACATCACATATACTGATTTTAACTAAGATGGACGGAATATAAAAATAGTACACTGATGCATTAGGTATCAAGATAGTATATGTTCTAATACAGGATGGGATACTTTTTGTGTATGGGTCTCATTAGGTGAGTCCACATAAGAGGTACTACCTGATGTAATATCCTGAGTTATCTTCTATAGTACAATCCGTGCACTGTTAAAGCCACTATTTATTGTAATAGAATTTTATGTTGTACAAGTACCATAAAATCCTCTTGTAATTATTTAAATACAGTGAATTGAGTATGAGTCAATGATGACGGGATGAGTACCTATAGTCATTATACATAAGGTTTTCTGATATGACTTGAAAGAAAAATGATACTGCCGATGCACTAAGCAGGATGAATTAGATATAGTCAGTTTAGGAGGAAAGTGAAATGTAGAAGCTTATGGAACTGTTTTTTTAGATGCATTTAGAGTTTTAGTATAGTTAGGGGTATAACTTTCTCTCATCTACAAAGGATACTTTCACTATTCATGATAGTGTGAGGATGAGATAGTTTTTTGATGCTGAGGGAATAGTCTTATGGGAGTGTATGGGAGGTGAAGACACACCTCTTGGTTTGACCATTGGTGAGGTTGTGTTTCCATGGTTGTGTTTGGATTTAAGAATTCACAAATTATGAGTGTATTCAAGAGTTTCATTCCTTTTTTAGGGCATTACATCATGACATTTAACAAGACGAATTCTAATTTGTGTCACTAGTATTGGTGCCTCGATATGAAATGAGAGGTAGATGTTTTTTCATGAGATATTCTACGAGTCAGTAGGTGAAGGTGAAGCACCAGTGACCGGTAGGGATTTTATAGTTGTTACCTATTCCAATATGGAAATGGAGAAATTTCGTGATGGATTTTTTGATTGATTTTCCAAGTTCACCACGTGGCAGTGATGTTGAATACGGTGTTTTGGAGAGGCTGATGAAGGTAAATCATTCCATTTTGAATCAGTTAACCTTATAATAATATGATCTTGGGATTTTATACATCCATGAGATATTTCACCATAACAGGATTCCTCAGGTCATTATATTGGATAGGGATTCATGGTTTACATCTTGTTTCTAGCTGATTTTACAGAGGGTTTTTCATTGATATGTGTTCCTGATCAAAACAAGTAACCCTCAAACTAATGTCTAATGATAAGGAATTATTCATATTCATGAGGACATGGTGAGAACATGTGTCCTTGATTTTTGGAGCTCCTGGTAGAGGCATGTACCCCATGTATAGTTCTCTAGAAAAATATCTTTTAGTAAAATATAGAGATGTAACCTAATGAGGCTTTTTACAGTGGGAAGGGTTGATCACCTCTGTGCTGGTTAGATGTTGGTGATGAATAATTTATTAGACTACTTATTGGGGCGGAGACATCAGAGCTCGTACAATTGATAAAAAAGAGAATGAATATTATATGGTCTATAAAAAAACTTATGATGATCGCTGTCAACAACCTTTGGAGTCCGAGGTTTGGTTCATGTCTCCTTACATATGTCATCAAGGTTGTGACATAGGCAGATTTGGATACATGGTAAGATTTCACTATGATATGTTGGTCTATTTGAGAATATGTAGAGAGTTGGGATGGTATCCTATCAGTTTTATTTACCTTAGAGGTACCGAACCATGAAGCTTTTATTCAATGTATCTCAGATGCTCTTCTATCACTCATGACCATATCAAACTCTACAACCAGATTAGGTTGAGTTACAAGTAGTTGTGTCATTTCAGGGGAATCCAATTTTTGTTGTTGATAGGACCATGGACGATATATAAGGTCAGTCAGTTTCTCTACATCTATTTCATTGGTAGAATGATTATTTACTAGATAACAACATTTAGTGGGAGGTCGATGTACAAGCTCACTGTATGGGGTTATTCTTAGGTGATTTATAACCACCCTTAAAAAGTAAATTCTGGGAAAAAGTTATTTAATGGGGGAATATTGTAGGATCTTGGGTTTTCCTATTATGTGCATATTATTTTAATTTCTTCATAAGTACTTGGTTTTTACCAAATGTGAGTACCTAATGGGATCACAAGAGTTTTAGGGGGTCCATGTCCTATTCGAATCATGGATACCAACTCTTTGAGAAAAATGGCTAAGAAACACTCTTAGTAAAATCTGAGGGACTCAGGAGACATGGTTAAGAGTCACTGTGTAGGGCTATACATAGGGATGTTTTAGGCCTCTTAGTATTAGGAAACTGTGTTATTAGGGGTACATGAAAGTGTGAGAGCACTCCAGTTATTAATAGAAGATTAATGCACTGTTGATTCATTTATTTTAACCATGATAAATTACCATGTGATATCCCCTTTTATGAAAACTAGGGCACATGACTAGCACACAGTCTTTCCAACCAGTTTGGGAACCCATATTCCCACATACTATTTAGTAAATTACATTTTCCCGTATAATTTTTTTTAATACATAAATATATTTCTCCTCATTCTTCCAATTGAGATCCCCTTAATTTTGGGATAACTCTTTCATCCTTGAGATTGGATTTCCCCCAATTAATCAACCAGACTGGTATTCAAACATCATTTTTCTCACCATATCCACAGTAGTATATCATTCAATCATCCTGTGTCATTTATCATTTGAATTTTTATAAAAAACATCATTTAGATATAACGTAATATTCTTAATTTCAATTATTTTTATTATTTATCCATTCTTTGCATATAATGAATTTTTCACCACCCTTATGGGTGAGTGTGATCTCTATAATTGTTTAGTAACCATGATATTCTAAATGATACAAGGATGATTGATTATGAGAAAGTTATGACCCCTTGACATGAGTTTACATGATTTAAAAATTGTTCAATAAATTAAATTTATTTTTATTGAATTTTTGGAAATTAGTTGGATGAACTCATGGAATATAATTTTTTATGAAAATATTTATAAAATTATTATGTAACTGGATGCCTGTGATGAGCTCCTTGGATCTATATTCTATATGATTACATGTAAATTTCTACTATATGGGTCTTGATTATAGTAGTTGATTCATTAGAATAGTTTACCAATTATATCCTGATTCCATAAGATTCCATCAGCCTTGTCACCCCTTGGATCTGGAATACGTGAACTTAAAATGGAAATGATTTTGACATGATACTTGGACTCCACACAAGTCTTTACCTAGTTTCAATAGATATGCTCCTAAGACTCAACAAGGATGTGTTAGTCTTATATATATTATATCTATCCCTTCATCATCTGAAACATGATTACATGGTATAAGTTGATGTGGATGTTGAAACACGATTAAATGGAATGGAAATTGTCAATTTTTTATCATGATTTACAGATAACATTAGTATAGGTATCTTATTTCAGTTGATAGGATAGATAGTATCACACTTTATTTACATATGCTTTATAGATTCCCTTGTTTAGGATAACTTGGCTATTTTTTATAGGGATACATGTTGGGTTGGACATGATGACTCATTACATTAATTACTATTATACATTTGATATATTTAAAAATAGTTCTATTTATATGATTTAGATTGGGCTTGTTATAAACATCAGTTTTTTTGGCCTACTAAGTGTTTTCGTGAGCCCTGGTTGGGCTTCCATTGTGTACTATAAATAACATCATGGATGCAGTAACAGACTGAGGAAATATCCCACTATACGATGTTTGATATGATTTATTCATAAGAGTAGTGAATCATAGGTTTGAGAAAGGGTCACAATTCTATCTATATATAGTTCTTGTTGGTCTTCTGTATCCTTTTTATTGTTATATTTCACTAGATACATGTAATCTTATTTTCCTAGTTTATATATGTAATGGCTCTATCCTCTACAGTCTATTCCATTATTGATATTTTGTGTTTTAGGTGTTCTGGATGGTCATGGGGACCCATTTTAAGAGTTTTCAAAATTTCCAGTTCTCTAATGTTAGGTCACTGATGGTTGGTCACAACAGTGAGTCCTGATGGAGAGTTGCTATGGTGAGTCGAAAGAGTGAATCGCTCTGGTAGCTCACCAATAGTGAATCTAACTAGAAGCATACAATGCTAACTCACCAATAGTGGTTTATACAATGGTGTCTCGTCGAAGGGTGACTTGTCCAACGATGATTCATCTGATGGTGGCTCGTCCAATGGTGACTCATCGAACAGTGACTCGTTCGATCGTAACTAACAATAGTGAATCTTCCGAAGGTAGCTAACGAATTTGAGTGTCACCTAATAGTGACTTATCTACTGGAAGCTCATCCACCAGTGACTCATAATGGTGACTCACCCTATGGTGAGTTATTTCTAATAGTTTGTCAAAAAAAAAATTCTTGATTTTTTCACGTTGGGGTAGTTTTTATCCTTTAATGTTTTCTTTGACATAAAATGCATTCAAGGCCTTGTTTTAATTAACATTTGGTTTATTCAAATACCATTACTCCTATATTTTTTATTCTAAGGGACTGGGTACCTTTACATTGTCAAAAAAGTAATCTTTACTAGATCCACATTTAATGAAAAATATAAAATGTATCTAAACTGATTATCCATATAGATTTTTTAAAAGGGAAAAGATACCTTCCTCACATGTTTTTCCTTAATATGTTTTCATGGTATATGACACCAATAATTCTTCCTCCCATCACACTCAATCATTTTATTTTTTTCTCAGATCATGTTCCCCTTGAATTTTTTTCCTGCTGCATGTGCAGACCTTGTTTTTGTGCAACAAGGAACTATTAATCCCACTTCGATATAAGTCATTATGGGAGAGGTGATTGTGATCTATTGTGTTTTCTATTCTCATGTAAAGAAAATTAGAAACATTTTGAGGCAGGGGATTCATTTTTTCCGTTTTTATTTACATGTAACCATTGATATATGATGATTTGTCCCATTAGATCACAATAAAATTGATATAATAATTGTTACACATGGATTAAATAATTGGAATCTATCAAATAGTGATATTGTTTCTTTATACTATGATAATGATTTGATTATTATGTTGATAGATAGTTTTATAATCATTCATTTATTACTTTAGTATTTTTCTATTTATTGAAATTGGTAAAGAATGTAAATCCAGAATTAATTCATAATTAATTAGATAACTATTTAAAGAGTCATGTTAATGAATTTGGTTTTTTTGTAGTAATTTAATTAAAACCATATTTATGTAGATATTCATGTTTAAATGAATTGGTTTATGAAGAAGAATCATATTGATTCTTATTGATTAATGTATTAAAGGAATGATAAATTAATATTTTAATTATTTTGTGATAGCTTGACAAGCGTGTTTCTTAGGTTTCCCATAGTTGGAACATTTTATAATGATTTGGTTAATTCAAGTTGGAATAAAGAACTGATATAATGACTTTTTAGGTCCTATGATTACCACTTTCTGTAAATTCCAATGTGAATTGTGCTTTTTAGTTGTGACACTCAATTAATTGTGAGGTCTGAATTCCTTATTTAGGACCAAGATATCAATTGCTATGATCTTTTGTTTCATGTTGCTTGTGATGTGATGTGAACTTGGGATGGCTGAGAATAGAGTGTTTTGGGAATATTTGGGGGCAGGTAGGCCCAATGGTTGTGGAAATAATTGATTCCATGAATGGATATACACATTGGTTTATGCATATGAGTGGGTGGGAGGATTCCAGAGGTAATGGAATGGGTTGAATCTAGTCTTAACCGTTGATGTGAAAGTGGATTATTGTTGATCTAGTGTTTATTTATCTAATTCACATTCCACACTACTTGAGGAAGATGGTCTTGATTACCCTTTTAGATGTGAGGTGAAGATTTGAGGGGTATGGGACATTCTTTCGGTGTTTTTCTTCTTCAGGATGGATGAGTCTACACTCTTGAAATAGGTGGTGAAGACTCGATGGATAGTCCATCTACTCACTATGTTGATGTGCTTATGTTTGGTAGCTTATAACTTTTTCCTATATTACATAAAATTTTAGAAAATTCACATTTCATTAATAAATGAGTTTATCTAATATTATCCCTTGGGGTAAGAGATTTCTTGAATGAATTGTTGAGGTTATATTTCTAAGAAGTTGTGGACTCATTATGGTTGTTCCTAGAGTGAATGTAACTTGGTTTTGATTATAATGAAATGTAATGTTGAATTTGATCATGGTTAAATAATGGTTAATTAATTAAATGACATAAGGTGAAAATGAAAAAACATGGATAATGTAATTTAATGTGGATCTTTAAATGGTTTTGAGTTTACATTATATCTAGTATTAGCAGGGGTAGATGTGAGTAATAGACACATAAGATACATTTGAGTTGGAGACTAGGTGTTTCCTATAGTGTGGTTGTGAGCTATATTGTATCCTATAAATTTTGTGTTTCTATAAGCCACTCCACCATCTAAGGGTGGGAAACTGACACCCTGGGGATTCTTATCCCTAGGGGTGTTTTCCCCAACATTTTTGTTGGAGGATGGTTGGCTGACTACCCACTTTGACTCTGATCTCTTCTATTGGCAATTACATGTGATGGTAGGCTAGACGGTCAACTCTTCCAATATATGTCTGTAATGGGATTAAATGGATTGTGGTTATTACAAACAAATGTATTATGGATATAGTTTTCTATGGACTACAATAGGTATAACGTGTGTAGTATTTGATGGATTAAGGATCCTTACCCACCATATGGGTTGTAATGGCTTGAGTTATAATACCCAATGTTTGATACACATTATGTGGGATGGAGTAGAACACAGAAAATACCTGGTTAATTCTGGTTATGTGGATATGGTGGTCTTAGATGAGGTCCATGTTGTTGTGGTCCTCCTAGGTGTCTTCATGCTAGCCTTTTTAGATAGAGATGCTCAAGACATGCGATGTTAGGGAACAGTGAAAAACTAGTGGGGAAGTGGTAGTAGAGTTCCCTTGATATTGGTTATTATATTCTATACTCTTGTATGTGATACATGGTGACCGTAACCGTAGTGAGTCTTGGAATATAGTATATTTATTTAGGTGAAAAGTTATACTCACTTCTTATTCACTGTGCTTTAGCATTATTTCTTTACTTTTTCACAAGATGCTCCATGGAGGATCATATTAAATATACTATTATACTCACCCTACATTATTAAAAATTCTTTTAAGGTCAATTGAAATGGATGTAGATCTAGAAAGTAACTTCTTGAGTGGGGTTTTGAAGAATCTTTTTGGGTTTTGTGGTGGTTATCGATTTACTTTCTCTAGGTGATTTCAGCATTCCATTTTACTTGTAGTTATTCTTTCAAGACATTACATATGTCCACATGGGTTTCTTTTACTTTATAGTATGATCTTTGGTTATTTAGTGTCAATGTTTTCTCTCTCTCTTTCGAATGTGTTCACTTAGAGGGTAAGGCCTCCCATCTATGTGTTGACTATATCCTTGGTGCTAGTCTCCATCATGGGGCCTACTAGAGGTTGGACTCAATTGTCTTATCTCTCTTCTCGCATTGTCAGTCTAGGAGAGTTTCACTTTTCAGTCATGGGGTTGTGATAGAGTGGTATCATAGATCTATTCAGGGGATAGGATGACATTTGGAGTTAGGCACAAGTGAGGTTGTAAGAGTAAGTATGGACATAGTGTCAGCTATGTTTATCAAGCTTTGTAAACATGGGAGACAAGCATAGACATGGGTATTTAGGCCCTCTATGACCCCATGAATGAATCTACAAGCATACAGTGGCTACTACTAGAGGTGATAATTGTTTTAGGGTAGAGACCTAGGAAATGATCATGCATCATTCTACTTTGAAACTATATTTGAATGGGTAGATCTTGGGATATTTTGACCGAAAATGAATAAATGAAAACAATTAATTAATTTTAAAGTCTTCAATATTTCAGGTCTAGGAGCTCTAACTATTTTTCCTCTTATAGATATGGCTCTAGGATGACATCCTCACCAGGTTCGAGTAGAATATGTTCAGTAGTTTGTACCAGGAGATCACTGCAAATTAGAGGTGGAAAACTACAAAAAATGGAGGTGGAATCTCTGATATTTTTAGCACCAGAGTTTAAAGAAGTACAAGGGATCTATTTCAAATTCTTTCAAATAAGAAGGGTTTGACGAGGCTTAGATAGCATTCAATTCGGTCTGTTCTTAGAAGGAGCACTGTGATTAATTTGATTAGATAGTGATGGGTGGGGCATTGAGGCAATGGTGGTTCATTTTTTTCCTTCTAGATCTTGAGGTGTTGATAGCCTCATGAGAGATTTTATGAGACCAGTTTAGCGACTAGTTTCTTTCCTTTAATTTGAATACAAAGTGTTTCCAAAGGATACATGCCCTTCAATAGGGGAGCTCTAGTGTGCAATAGTTCGGGATACCTTTGACGAAACTTCTATGATATTCTTTGGACCTATTTCCAGATGAGGAGGCCAGTGAGATGCATTTTGAGGATATTTTTCATCCAGAGATCCAACGTCATGTCATCCCATTTATGATGAAGACATATATCGATTTACAATCAAAGGCAGGGGTTATCGAGAGGATGTTAACCAAAACTAGATCACTACAAAATGGGACTCATCAAGATTCCACACAAAGCATAGTTATGGTCTGGGATTTCCGGTTATCTAGGAAGAAGATATTATGATCATCATAGGGTAGTTCCTAGCCCTTATTATCTCATTTCTCTAGAGGAATGTGTCTTTCAAGACAATGATAATGAATTAGGTTCTTTTTTTTCTTATAGAGGCTGAAGTCATTGGTGTCATGAGTGCGTGACCTTTATATGAAGCCATCATATGCCAAGTGTTCCACTCAAGGTTTCTCTATTGAGGTAGTTTCATCCAAGGCAATCGTAGTAGGTTGCACTAGCGTAGAATTAGGAAAGAGATGATTAGACAGGAAAAGGACATCCCCATGATGTTACCCTTCCTTAGTGAATAGAGTGTGACCATGTAGGTGGTCTCTAATAGGGTTGGAGTGGTCGTGGAGTATGTTTTGTTTAGATTCTTTTATTACTATTTCCAGTGTCAGGAAATCAAAATTTCATTTTAGGTACAATTTTCTTGTTTTATACTTGGGTGCATTATTTTTTTGATTCAAGTGAAATGAACTCCTTCATATCACCAACCCTTTTCCATGCATTGGGACTTGAGGTAGAGAGGTTTCATGTGCCCTTGGAGTTTCCTATGCAATTTAAATGTCAAGATAACTTGTTTGAAGTATGTAGAGACTAAAAACTATTAATGTGGTAGCATTACCCATGGAGATATTTCCTATGATTATGAATACAGCCATATGATTTCATCCATGGTATGGATTGGTTGGCTTAGGTGATGCCTATCATAGATTACTTCTTGAGTTATGTGTGGTTTATCACTATTGATAAAAAGCCAATATATATTTTTGGTGAGAGAGATCCTTAGTAGATTAAGAGGCAAGTTTTGTCCTTATCATCCATGATTTATAAGATTATGTTCAGTTCATCGAAGGTTCAACAGTCAGCATTTCCCAGGGGCGTGGAAGAGTTCGTTGATGTCTTTACCGAAGAGGTTTTAATGTTAACCCCTCAATGGGAGATCATGTTCGGGTCTGAGATATAGCTAGGCAAGTCTCCTATCTCAATTTTATCTTATAGGATGACACCTTTTGTGTTGTGAGATCTACATGTACAGCTCGATGGTATCATGAAATATAAGGCCCCAGCCTTAAACCTTACTTAATCTTGAGTTATTACAAGATTACACATTGAGGATCTTTTCGGGTTTAGATTTTTAGAGAATTAGATCATAGAAGTTGCATTACATTCCACTTATAAACAAAGTGGTTACACAAAGATTGTATTCTTCTTTTCCATCAATGGAAACATATTTAAAATAAAACATGGATTCTTTCTTGACACTTCCTTTACACTATCATCATATCATGTACCTTTCCCTTGACCTGTGAAAAACATTTCAAAAAAACTTGGGATGAGCATAAAAATCTTAGTAAGGGATATACAAATATGGAAAGGAAACATGGGTACATATATACACAAGAATGAAATCATACATTACCCATAAAACATAAGCACTTCAACATACCTCATAAAATCATGAATAAATCATAGAAATCATATGACATAAAGGTAACTTGAGGCATTCATAACATTCTTAAGTAGGGAGTAACCCTCTTGGTTACGTTTGGAATACCCATCACAGTATATTCCCTAAATCTCTTCGGAGAAACCTTAACGTTTCACTCCTTCATGTTACCCAATTCATTGGATAGCTATATCAGGCTCACCCGCCCTTAGTTTATCACAGAACCACCCGTCTTCAAAATAATGACCAAGAACCTCAACATAATCGTATCACATAAAACATGCATAAAGGAAACATAAAATTTCCACCTTTCAATCACAAGATATCAATACAAAAAATTGATATAAAAACATTATGAAAACCATTTTCAATACCAAAATAATAGAAAATTAAAACATGGTATTTATTTTTATTTTAAAAAGAACTTATGGCTTGTAGAGGAAGCCGAAACTCAAATAATGGTCACGGCGGCGGAGAAGTCGTTGTCGCCGCATACGTACGAAAAAAACATTCCCTTTTGTCATTTAGTAAATGCTTCGTATAAAAAAGATTCCTTTTGAATAAACGTAAAAGTCAAAGGGGTTTATACACCGTATAAAAGAAGGTTGTGTATAAAACAAAATATGCCTCAATGAAAGAAGATTGAGACGAAGTCCCATACCTCGGGTCCAACTTGACTCGGTCATTCTTTAATCTCCTGAATAATAAACCTGAGTTAATTTATACTTGTTTAAGAACCTTTTTCAAGTTCATTATTCCTTTTATATCACTTATTTCCATTTCATGAACACTATGTAATTATTTAAGTTAATAACGGTCGTTTTAACGATCATTGGTACTTGAGTAAAAAATAAGCCCTTTATAATTACAATTTGTTCATGTATCCATTATATCCATAATGGTATTCATGATGTAGATATTATATATGTCATATATCTCCAGTAAATTCATGCATTTTTATTATTACATAATCATTTAGAGGTACGAAATGAAATGCACCTTTCGTGGAGACGGTAACCCGTACGTACGCATGAACGCCACATTCATTTCTATTTCGTATTATATAGAATGGAATCATAATTATATAAAAAAATATTATAATTCAAGTATAATATCATATATAATATCACAGTTCCATCCTTTTTACGTACCACATATGGTATTTAACGAATCAAATCACTTTGAGAGGGTGGTAGTCCGCACTTCCTTAAATGAAGATATCGCGTTTACCCATAATGGAAACCATAAAGGTATACCCAAAATGAAATATACAGAAACTTAAAGAAAACATAAACATATTATATATCATATATAAATATAGTGACATATTAATATCCACCTTTGAAGGTGTTAAAAGAATGTTGAACAATCATCGTTTCGGGAGGCATAAATTCACCATCCATGGAAACAGTATGTTCTTTAACCGTTAGATGTAGGTGCGTGTAAGTGTAGCTTGAATCATTATTATAAAAACATCCTAGTATATTGAAGATACTGGAGTTGTTACAAAAGTAATAAATAAAAATAGTTTAGGGGGTTGGAGAAGCAAAATAAAACAAAATGACTGAAAAGAAGACATTACCTTAAAATCGGGTAACTCCCTTTGGTTTGAGCTCAAAGGCATCCTTGGGAAGACTTATACCAAAAGTGAGGCTTCAAGGAGTAAGATAGGGATGTTGAGAGGCAAAATTGACAGGGGTTGGCTGAGCCAATGGCTTTGTAAGTGTGGGTAAGGAGGTAGATGTGGGGGCCTTTTATAAGAGGAGAGGAGGGGCACTCTTGGAAAGTAAAGATAAGTTACTTTATTTTAAAATGAGTTTCGGATTAAAAAGGTCCCACATTGATATAATTCGAGTATAAGGTGATAAGGGTTCTAAATACACTCATACTATTGGTTTTGGCCATGTGTAGGTCTTAGAGTTTACATTATCTTTCCATTTTATTTAAATCGTTAAATAATGAGGTCATCGCTGCATTATCATGATGTCATAAATAATTTAATTTATTTAATGTCTCAAAATTATTAAAAAAAAATACTATGATGTAGGAAATCTTTTTATATTTCTAATGAATATTTATAGTAAAAAAGATGAGTTGTATAACCCCATGTAAAAATTGTTTTAGTAAAACATCTCATGTTTGTGTCATTTTTACTTTAACATTAAATAAAAAGTTATTTATGTAATTTCCCAACCAATGTGGCTCTATGGGGTCCCCAAGATGACCCATGGATTGTCCTGGTCTTCCATGACACATCCAATGAGGGTAGGACATGTTTAAAGCTAATCTCATATTATTAAAACATTACTTTTACCTTAAACTACACTAATTACCACAAATCGCAATTAAGAACTTAAAAGTTACTATTCACCAAAAAATTATTTTAATCTCATTGAACCACATTTTACTTCATAATGACAACCATTTATGTTGGATTTTTGAAAATCAAATCACAGAAGTGCCAAAGTTTCATTTAAATGAAAAATCAGTTTCTTTAACTACCACTTAGTGGTTTAACTATTCATCAAAAATTGATGTTTTTCAGAAAGATATCAAAACTTCACCCTAAGCAATATTTGATATTCTGAATTCAAAAATTATGCCTATTTTACAAAATTCAAATCATCTAAGTTACATTAATTAATTTAATAATTAATTCCCAATGTCATGACAAATAGCGTGTTTTTATGAAACAATAAGTATCAAAAGATTGACACCAGTTTAAGTCCAATTTCAAAGTGAAATTGATTCCAATGACCGCCATTGGATTAAATGGTAAAAATATATTATAATTTCACTTCAAAACCAATTAAAAAGATAATCTAATCATATAAATAAATTAGATTAAAAAGAAGTTTTGATGTAAAATGCAGTGTTTTTCACTATTCATTAAAAAATGAACATTGTCTGAAAAATACCAAAAATTCACACAAAGTAAATTTTGATGTCCCAATCATAAATAATTTTTTTATTTTGACAAACATAGCTTATAAAATTGTCAAAAGATAGATTTAGAAATGGTTTTCCATCAAAAGGAAGTAAAACAATCATTTAAAAAAATATTAGTGTATTCCTTGCTTAAGATTGTATTTATTTTCATTTTAAGCCTCTAAAACACTATATTAATAATTAATAGACATAGATAAAGATATCTATTATTCATTAATTACTTGGGATGTTACATGAAATCTGGTTTCGTGAGGCCAAGCATGACACCATGGGGTGCAGCAGTTTAATTCATTAAGAAGGATTAGGATAGATTGTAGTTCTGTGTCTATTATTGTGGGTTGTACAAATTGACAGTGATGTACCACTATCCTCATCACTGGATTGGTTATTGATTCGATTATCTAACGGTGAAATTTGGTTCCTGAAGATTAATTTGTGGTCAGGATATGATAAGATACACATGAAAGATGAGGATATCCCATTGATTTGTTTCTTTTTTAATTAGAGAAATTATGATTTCATTGTGATTTCATTCAGTGAGATGAATTCTCTAGTTGTGTTCATGGGTTAATTAATGATGTCTTCCAGGAGTTTTGGGATATTTTCATGGTGGTCTTCGTTGATGAAATCTGTGAGTACTCTGTATTTGAGGAGGAGAATGTAGACCATTTAAGTGTTGTTTTGGGAGTTATTTGTCTACAACAGGGAGTTTCTACGGACCCAAAAATGATAGAAGCATCTGTTTATTGGGAATCCTACAAGATAGTGTTATAGGTGTGAATTTTCCATGTCCTTGGAGGATATTATAGGAGGTTAATAGCTGATTTCCCTTAGGTTGAGACTCCACTGATACCGTTGACCAAAAAAGATCTAGTGTTCATTGGGTTAATCAACTTTGAAGAAGAGGATTGAATTAAATTGAACGAGGATAGAATTACATTTTGGAAACTGAACCCAACCTAATAACCCTTCTAATATCATAGTTTTCAATAATTTGAATTTAGAAATTCATTTAAATATTTTTCTTATTGTTTTATTCTAAAGAACTAAATTTTTCCCTCATTTAATAGTGAAAAATTGTTTTATGTGCAGTCCTCTTCGAAATAATTCATAGGGTTAATTACTAGACTACACTTAGGGAATATAAAAAGTTGTTTTTCCAAGCCCCACGAGAGGTGTGTGTCAATATTTTTCTTCTTATTCTTCAATATATTTAATATTCAAATATTTTAATTTTTCTATAAAATCATGATGTTTTTATTGCATGAATCATCTTCATCTCAATAATTATTCCCATAACTAGTTGTTATATAATTTATTGAAATAAAATTATTATTCTTTCAAGAATTTTACTTAGATTATCTATTAAATAATTTTCTTCCTCATTTAGTGCCTTCCATCTTGTTTCCCCTATATTTCTATTTAGGATGATAAACCCTTTCATCAATATTCTATTTTTTTCCAGGTAACTACCTTAAAGTTGTCCCAAATTTCTACAATTTAAACAATTAAAAGGAATTTTTCATTTGTATTCCCATTTCCTCATTCAATTAGACAACCTAAATGTATGGGTACACTCTATTTTAATGTTATAGAGTTTTTAGTACATGTACTTGGAGTTCTGGAGGTGATCTGCAGTTTTTCTTGTTTTTTTTTTGCATGGGGTGTGTCCTGGAGGATAAATAATGCGATAGAGTAAATATTTCTCTACAATGTGGGAGAAATGACTATAAAATTGGGTCTTGGATGTTAGATGATGGAAATTCTACCACTTTTGGGTATATATGTTTTTAGGTATTGTTGTGAAGTATCCCTCTTCTAGTAGTTTGGTCATGTGGTGTATAGGAATTTTTTTATGGAATAAGGGGATCTAAGTGTGAATTTAGTTGGCTCTACCTAATTTGAAACAATTACTCTATAATGTTCGGTTATTTCATATAACCTTCCTTAACCAATATTGGGATTTTACATGGAATAGAGTTATTTTTTTGGCCTCACCCCAATTATAGAGGATATTGGCTCACCTTGTGTCATGGTTTTCAGAGGGCGATTAACTAGGGTTCACTATGCCATTGGAAGGGTCTCTATTGTATGGTCTGGAGGGTCTATGGTGTATTCCAAAATGTTGTTTTCTGGTCTAATTAATTTAATAATGGATATATATTATTTGAAACCCTCTAATCCACTAATTATTCAAATTTTATTTCTTGAACACTAGGAACCAAAGATATCTCTTTAGATACATTTGAAGTCCTTCATTAATAGATTCATCCCTGTGATATGGGAGATTTATTCCTTGTGTTTACTCTATGTTCTTATGGAAGAAGTAAATATACAAAGGTTCTAGTCCATTAAAAACGTAATGTTCTAGTTCTATTTAATGGTTTTTATTATGAAAAATTTCTTTGATATCAAGGTGTATTTTCATCATGAAATATAACTTTTTAATGGGTTTTGGTTTTAATAATGAATTTGACTCTAAAAGGGGTTTTCAAGGATTCATTTTGAAATTATTCACTTGGAAGTTGATTCATAAAACATTAAGAATTTTTTTAAATATATTTTGGATAATCTTAGAACATTGGGAACCTCAGGTACATCAAGAGTTGGACACATATTTTTAGTTCATGTAATTCTACTAGATATTTTATTATATAGATAGACGGTGATAGGATTGAATATCAGTTGGATCTAACATATTCCTGGTCTCATATTCTGTTATGTCTTGTATTTATTCCCATATACCAGAGACCAAATGGTTTTATTTTTCATTTATTCACAGTTTTGATCATTATGGTAAATCACATAATTGGTTCCTCACATGCTTATTTTATGGAATATCCATTCTTGATTTTCCATTGATCAAATAAATTAGTATATAATTTTTTTTAAATTTTGTGTTAGAATATTATTACTGGTTTTTATAAAAAACCAATGTATTTTTAGTAAATGTTTTATCATATAAAAATGATTGGAAAAAAAATTTATTATAGTAATAACTAACATTTTTAAGTTGTTAGAATTTTAGTTGATTCATTAGAGAAATTATATTGTGATTTTTCATAAAACCCTAATTTGTCACTTTCGTAATTTTTAGACGTTTTTTTTTGAAATAAATTAAATAGATGGGTGTCATGTAGAGATATGGATTATCTGGACTATCTATGCATTCATAGAGGGTCGTTATGTGGTAACTAATGGTCACATAGAGTTTCAAATTTTACTTATATTTTATTCTTTTTGGGATTATCCATTTTGATTGGATTTTACCTATATTTTGATTATTTTATTCACTTCCTTCATATATGCTGTTTTTTTCCATTATTTCACAAGACTATTACAGTTGTTTTCTTTGATCACCATGTAGTGAACCTTCTTGGGTTTCCATTCTAGTAGTTCAAAATAGGTTTGTTATAAAATTGTATCAATGTATACCCAAACTGAATTATTGTGAAACATCCTATGTTTGACCAAGGAATTTGGTAGACTAGAGTTATGAATTTCCCAATTCAGATTGTATGTGTTGGAGGATTCCAGACCTCTGCACTTCTATTTCTATACATGAATTACCAGGACTGGTCTATGATTTCTCAAATCGTAAGAATCAGTGTTAGAGGATACATGAATAAATTGTAGTTTTGTTATTTTAAAATATACCTATTTCTTAATAATGTATAAAATATAATTTATATAATTAAGTATTTGATTAAATCCTAATGTTTAAAGTAATTTAAGTGTATTATTGATGATCTCTACGGATTTGAATGTTTCTCAACAATTTAGTAGTTATTTATCATGTTAACTTGAAAATGCCTCTATAAAGAGCTCATTCGAATCAGTGAGAAGAATCAATGTGAAAATATTTATAAAAACATATTCTACTAGAAAATTATTTGGTGGAAGCTATAGTATGAACTATTTAGACTCTCGGTTAGTTGGGTACTGGGAACCAGGGATGTTTCATGGATCATGGATCACATTTCACTGAGTAAAATCCAAAAGTATTATTTGGGGAGAATTGGTCCAATAAATACAAAGATTGTCTTGTGTAGAACGATGGGTTCTTATATTTTAGAATTCTCCAATGCAATCTAAGGTGGTGTTTTTTACATACATTCTTGTGGGGTCAAGGAGAATGTTATAATCCATCGTCTAAACCATGTTGCATGACTATCTTACATGGTATTCCATCAAGAACATCGTTAATAAGAAATTATGTCTTGAAAATTTTTTTGTGGTGAATACCTAATAATATTGGACCATAGAGTAGGGGGAGTGAAACATTTATGTTTAGTCCACCAGTTTCAATAGGTTAGTTCACCTAGCACCCTAGCTGGTTAGAAATGATTACATGAAGGCTTAGAGGATCGAGATGGGTCCAAGGCCCAATATAATGTTTATGATGAATTTATTATTTCTTCTAACCCTCATAGTTGTGGTTGAAAAGAAATTTGTGTTTATGGATGTTTTAGTAAGGAGAATATGATTGGATCGAGCTTTAGAAGATGTAGTTCTAAGCCATGATGTATCATATAGGAAAAAATGAAACACAAGGGTGCTTAGTTCACTTCAAGACCAGTTTCAAGGGCTTCATTGTGATATCATCATGTTTTTTTAATCATTTTAGGAGTTGTGATAATTCCAGAATTAATTATATAGATGAACCACAAACTTCTCATCATTCTGGACAGTCTATTCATCTAAAGTGTATTTGTAGAAGGTTTTACAAATGTATTTGTGATCGATCAACTCTCAGAAATGGATTTTTTATTTTTTTGAAGCATAAAAGTATTTTGGGTCTTATCCTCAATCCATTGTGGAAATCCATACTGAATTCCCATCAAATTGAGGATAAAAAGTTGTACTGAAATTTATTTCAGTACCCAACGACTTTGGGAGGCCTTTCCAAAACATATAAGTGAACCTGAGATCATGATCATATTCAATGGATAGAGGAACTCCATGTAACCTTACTATCTCATTAAGATAAAAATGATAATGTTTATCTAGATATAAATTATCTTGAATAGTAATAAGATGAGAATATTTAGTAAATCGATCAATAATAACCAAGATCGCATTGTTACCTTGAGATGTATTTTGTAATCCCACTATGAAATATATGGATATATTTTCCCATTTATACTCGAGAACCAATAAATATTGATGAATACTCTTTGGAAACAATCATTCTGAATTCACCTATTGTAAAGTAAAACACTTAATTGTAAATTCAGTAGTATCTCATTTTATTTCATCAGTAATACTCTCAATGTTCTCTATACATCTTAGTACTTTGAAGATGAAATTAAATGGATAAATATGATCATCACATGATGAATCTTTCTTCAACTGTGAATCAAAAGGCACACATAACTTATTTAAAAATCTGAAAAAATATTCTTCATAAATATTAAATTTTGGTAAATTACCCTTCTGAACCAATTATACCTTTTTCTACAACTAACTGACTTCCTTTTGTGCTTACATATTTCTGTTTGATAGAGAATATTTCAATAACTCCTTAAATAAAATATAGGAATACCCTACACCAACAACATCAATGAAAAATTTCATCAAATAATTATTCAAAGGGTCACATTCCATACATAACATGTTTAATTTAGAATATATTTTCTGACTAAAAGAATCATCCACTTTATTTTATCTTATTCGATTGTAAGGAATTGTGCAATCATAATCCTTGATTAATTCAATCCATCTCCTATGTATCATGTTTAATTAATTATGAGTGAATATATACATCAATATTTTGTGGTTAGTGTGTAACTCAAATTTTATTCTATATAGATAATGCCTCCAATTTTTTTTAAGAAAAGTAATATATAATTCCAAATGAAGACCGGGGTAATATAACTAATGATTTTTCAACTAACATGAAGCATAAGAAATTACCTGATCATTATTCATTATGACTCAACCAATTCCTTTCATTAAAGCATCACTCTAGATAAAAAATTATCCATTTGTTTAATTCAGTTCCAAAACATGAAAATTCACCAATATTCTTTTCAATTCCTAAAAAAGTCATCATATTATTTTTTCTGAATGGAAATTTTTTTTCAATTTAACCTAGTCAGTGGGATACATAATTATGAAAAAATTTCAATAAACCTCTGGTAATAGCATTATAATCTGAGAAAAATATGAATCCCAGTTATATTTGTGGGTATTATCCATTCTTCAACAACATTCATTTTATAGGGATCAATAATTAGGCCATCCATAGATAGAATGTGACCAAGGAAAGACATTTTTTATAACCAAAACTCCCAATTTTTGAATTTCCTATAAAGCTTCTTTGATTTTATGGTTTAAAAAATATACCTTAGATCACTTTTTATTCTATTATTTATTATTAGACTATATTAAAATGTAATCAATAAACACAACCAAAAACTTATCCAGTAGATCATGGAATATTCTCTTCATATGATCCCTTAATTTAGCAAGTGAAATAGTTAATCCAAATAACTTATTTTCTAATTTACAAAGTCCATTTCTAGTCTGAATTGTGGTCTTCAAATTTTTTGATTCTTTACATTCTACTGATGGTACCCCAACCTAATGTTAACATTCAAAAATTTCTATGATCTCTAGAGCAGATTAAAAAAACCATCTATATCAGTCAAAGGATACTTTCTCTTAATAATGATGTTATTAAAGGCCCTATAATTAATGAAAAGTCTCATTTAACCATATTTCTTTTAACATATAAGATAGGATCACCCCATGGTGTTGTGTTATATCGAATGAATCCTTTATCTAATCAATCATTCATTTGATTCTTCAACTCCAATAGTTAAATATGATCCCTTTGGTAAGGGGGATATGAAATTAAATTAGCATCAACAACTAAGACAATAGTAAATTCAGCTTATCAGTTTGGTATAACACAAGGAAAATCATCAAGAAAAACATCAAGATACACATTTACAACTAGAACATTTTTAGTATCAATATTTCTTTTCTATTCAAAAATATTTTCAAAGTAGCATTAAATTATATCTTTTTATAGTTTCTAATCATCCTAATATGTTTTCAATGGAAAGGGTTCATTCTTATACAGAGATTGAAAGTCTTTCTAAAAATCAACTTCTTTAACTCTACATAGAATGTTTTCAGGGTACAAAAAAATCAAATCCTTATACAAAATTATATCAAAATACACTAGAGGAAAATGATAAGGTTTGCATGTAAATTCATTCCATTGAAAAACAATAAGATTCTTATAATTTATTTTTTTCTCAACATTTCCCCTATGTAATTTTACCATAAGTTATGGATTCATTTCTTTGGTTGAAAATCATATTTACCCAAAAATTTCTCTGAAATGATTGAATCTATAGACCTTGAATCAAAAACCACATTGGCATAATTTGAGTACAAAAAAAATTTACCTAATAACACTTCATTTGATGTCACAACATCTTATGAAGTAGTTTCAAATGATTTCACCACACATTTATTCTTATTGTACAACTTCTTCCCTTCATTATATTTCTTCATCAGACACTCATTTCCATAATGACAAATCTCAATGAACTTAAAATATTTTATTGAATGAAATTTAGATTTTTTACCACTAAAATTATATTTTTTTAGTTCAATTGTAAGCCTTATTACCCATTTTACCATTTGAAAAGCACATAATAGAATTTAGAATTCATTCTCTAGTGTGATTTTTACCACAATTTTCCCAAAATATAAACTTAATTTTATTACCATTAGTAATTTTGGACAAATTCTTCCCTTTCACCATCCACATAGACCTATTTTTATACATCTTTTTAGGGAACACATGATCATTTTAAAACAATATTTCTACCTCCTCTTCATATAAAACAAGTTTTTTGTAACTTTTCAACCCAAGAGAAGCCAACAGCCATCGATTATTTTGATTTAATCCTGAGAAAAAATTATTTATTTTATTATCAAGATACCAGATAAAATTTGGAGCATACCATTCATTTCGAGTGATTTTTTCTTCATAAGTAGACACTGATCCATCCTCCTATATCAAATATATGGTTTTTTCATTCCTTCATCACGATGCCTAAGGAAAATATTACATTAGAAACAAAATTTTGAATTTGTCCCACTCAAGAGAATAAATCTCTTTACTAACCATTGAATTATAATATTGAGAACAAAACTAATTGGAGTCATCTTCGAAATAGTAAATATAAATACTTACCTTCTGATTGTATAAAAACACCCTGACATTGAAAATATTTTCCTGTGATTTAATCCACCCTTCTGCTAGCATAAGATCAAATGATCCTATGAATGATGGAGGTGGTTTGTACATGAAATACTCGACTAATGAAATTTACACATTGGTTTATCTGGTTGATCTCATGCATGGATACTATCACCATTTATAGTCTATTCCAACTATGCCATCTAGGTAAAAAAAAAAATTAGTTCTGATACCAACCATCTCAGGTTGCTGATTTGAATAGTTTTTTTCTTTTGGAAGACAACCCGACATAACTTTCCTGATTCCTCTTTGGAAAACCATTCTGAACAAAACAATTACAGATAAAAAACATGGTAATTTTCAAATTGTACATCATTTCAATTTTTTATTAATTTAATATTTTTCAATGATTATTATATTAACAATATTATAACCTCTAAAGTTATCTAAACTAACCTCTGATACCAACTATGATACCCCAGCCTTAAACATTACATAATCTTGAGTTTAGTCAAGAAATTACTTGATTTCACATTGATGATATTCTCATGATTTTAGTTTAATATTACTATTCTATTATTAATACATAATATTCCATAATCATACAAGAGGATAATATCAAAACAGTATCAAATTTTTCAACAAAGGAAACCCTTTAAGAAAATTAAAAAATGATTTTTTCTCGATAAATATCTTATTGACTTCTTCCTTTCTATTAATAATACTTATACACTATGGAAAGATTTTAAAAAACCTAGGCTGAGAAAAAATATCATAGTAAGGGTTATAAAATAATAAATGAAAACATTAGTCCCTGAATACATAAATCTCAAGAAAACTTTTTCACAATATTATACTTATGACCCTTAAAAAATATAATCACTTTAACATACCACATGAAATAATATGTTTCTTAAATATACTTATTTGTAATCATAATTTGTAATTGTAACTTTTGGAATCCATATCATACTTGAAATGTTGATTTCATAGCATGATATGGAGTAACTGTATTGGTTATTCATAGAATACCCAGCATAATATATTCTGTAAATCTCATTAGAGAAACCATATTGTTTAACTACGTCTCATTAAAAATTACATTGGAGAGATATCAAGGTCTCACCCACCCATTTTTAATCATAGAACTACCCATATACATAAACAATTCCCATGAACCAAAACATAACAACAACACATATATCATGCATAAAAAAAATAACATTTTCATATTGTAATCACAATATATCATTTCAAGATATAGAAATAATAAATACCTTATAAAAAATATTGTCAATTCCAAAATACATGAAAAAATAATATGGTATTTATTTTCTTTTTAAAACATTAATTCTTATAGACGAATCCAAATAAAAAATAACATCTACAATGACCAATAATTTGTGTTTGTCGTATATGTTAAAAAACATTCCATTTGTCATTTGTACGGATATAAAAAAACTACATATAAAAATATTAATTTAAAAAAATTAATAAAATTAAATATATAAATAAAACCTAATATATTAAAATTTTATTTCACACATAACAGTTGAGCGATATAATCAATAAGTATAAGTTTAACCCAAAGAATGGAAATTGGGTTATAAAATTCCCTTACCCGGAGTCTGTCTTGTCTCTTACATTCTTTATCTTAAAGAATAGATAAATTATGTTAATTTATAATTTCATTAGATCCTTTTTCATGTTTGTTATTTGTTTTTAATCAAATATTACCATTTTATAAAAATTACATAATCATTTATGCTCATATTGGATGTTTTGTTGATATTTGGTACTTAAGTCGAAGAATGAAATGTTTATGATGTCAAACGTCTATGTGGTCATAAGTCCATTGTCTCCAAAATATAAAACATGATATAAGTATCTTATATATTCATTAAATAAGTATTTATAATAATCATTTAAGACCAACTAAAACCACATTTATGGAGATGATATGTTGTATGTATGCATGAATGATATTTTCGTTTTTCTTGTTGTATTTAATGACTAAAATTAAATAAAATGTATATAAATATGTATAAATATATAATATAATTACATTTGGATTAATATGTCATTTATATCATATATTTTACCTAAAAAAATCTCAAATACATTCCATTTGATGAATGAAAAAATCACATCATTTTGAGGATGTGATAGTCCACGTGTCCCCAAAGAAAGTTATCATATAACAAAAATAATGAAATCATGAAGGTATGTTTAATATAAAATATCAAGAATAAGAAATATGTTATAGTTTAGATATTAAATATTAATTTTTTCAGATTAATTGTTTTAATATCATTGATTAAGGTGGTAAAGAAAAATGAATGAAAAAATTATTCCCGGAGGTGATTAACCGACATAACTTGGGAAATAATTTCATTCATTTGAATAAGAGGAGGTGAGAAATGAAATCTACATGTTATTTTCCACTAGAAACATAACACACAAATATATACATCATTATAGAGTAATCATTCATTTATGGATAAATTAGGTGAGGAGAATGTAGAAAAATAAAAAAATTAAGAGATGTACTTTGAGAAAATTACATCCTGAATATCCCCTACTGGAAAGACCCTGGAGGTCCTTGGATTTAGTAATTTACTGAGACCAGAAGTAGTTGGACGTGGGTATAGTGAGGTGTATATATTTGGGAAGATATTTTAGGAGGTAAATGGTTTTGGTACAAAATAGGATGGTGGAGGGATGGAATTTATACTTGATGAGAGATGGGTTCAAGTGATTAATTAATTGAATATTTTGTCTTAAAAGCCAACCATATAAAGGTGGAATTAAACTCAAATACATTGTATGGTAATTAATGTTTTATAGGATAGTTATGGACAATAAAAACATCATAAAACCATTAAAATATTTATTTTTTAAGTATGTTATGCTTTTAACTTTTAACTTTGACCCTTGTTAAAATTCAAGTTTTACTACGGTAAATAATTTTTTTCACAAAGGTTACTTTTTTACCAATAATTTAAATTGAAGAAACAGAAATATTTTGACCTTATGATTCTAAATATGAAATCTATTTTTACTAATTTGATTAAAAATATTGGTAAATATTTAATTAAAATTAATTCCCCCAAAAAACTAAAAAGTCTGTTTTTAATGTGTAATATTAAAAAGTTGAATTCTTTATAAATATATTTTGGAATTGAAGTTGATTCCAATGACCTAAAATGGATTAAATAATAAAAAAATGGTCTAAATATACTTTAAAATCAATTAAATTTATAATATAAAAATATAAATAATTTAGACAAAACACGATTATGAATTAAAATGCTTAATTTTTCAATATTCACTAAAATATTAAAGTCATCAAACAAATATCAAAAATTTATCCAAAAGAATTTTTTATGTATCACATCGAATTTATAATTTTATTTCTTCAAATATAACATATAAATTTGTCAAGAAAATGGATTTATAATGGGTTCACCATCAAAAGGTGGTAAAACTATGTTTTTTAAAAAATATTAGATCTTTTTGACTAAAATTTGATTTATAATCATTTTAAGCCTATGAAATTTAGTTGATGAATATTAAAAAAAATGTGTAATCATAAAATAGTAAGTCCTTTTAGTTCTCTAAAAAACTACAACATGTCAATAACTACCATTAAAAATAATAATATTAATAATGTGTTATTTTTCTGTATAACTCAGTATTTTGTGCAAAATAAGATATTTGAAAGCCCCATTCTTTTATGTAGGGTATGTTATCAAAAGTATCATCCCCTTTAAAGTAAAATTAATATCTAATTCATAAATTTAATATATTTTCAAATTTATTAATGAATAATTACCTAGGATGTTGAATAAATTATTTATTATCTTTTTATATTGATAAATAATTGATGAATATAATATATAAATATAAATTCCATAATTATTACCCATCATGATATATGGTTATGGAAAGAGAATTACATTGTTCAATTAGGTGGTATCTATGTGTAAATATGAATGATGAATTCTTCTACCATTTATAGAAGCTGGATATGGATATAGGTTATGATTTTAAAATAATATAATCTTAGTAAATGGAATGCACTAGTGATATTATTTTATCATGGTTGAGTAATATTTTAAAGAGGTGGAAGAAAAACACTAAAACAAGAGTACAAAAATTGTACCTCTTATTTGAAATACCTCCTTTTATTAATACCCTAATTCTTTTAAGTTGGGTGTTATTCCAAAAATAAGGGCTCTAAAATAAGGAAATTGATTTTTGAATGGGATTTCTAAAAAGTACTAAATTAATATAAATTAGTCTTTATCTAAAAATGTATCAATGTGAGTTATTTTTAGGATATGATGATAATAGATGTAAATCCTCTTATAAAATAAATATTCAAAAAAAAATTAGTATATGTATACCCTTATATTTTGTTAATAATTCACATTTACCACTTTAAATCTTACCATGAAAATATAATCATTTTAGGGTCAATATGGTCGCTATAAAGTAAAAAAAGGCCCATAAATGTAATGCGGTTGATATTTTATACATGTTCTTAATAATTTATTTTAATATAATTTTTATATGTATTTTTTATATTTCAGTAAAATTTTATTCACTATAAAATATTCTTAATGTTAATTTTTAAAAATACTCATTACATTGACTTTAATAATATCTATAAAATTTGGTAAATGTTTTTAAAAAATATTTTATTAAAAACTTAAATATCATTATAATATATAGAATTATATTATAGCATTATTTATCTCAAATTATATTTATTATAATATTTTTAATATCATTTATCTGTTGTATTCGTTAAATGAATAATTATTGCATTAATGGTGTGTAACAATTTAATGTAATTATTTCTTCACAAAAAATTAAAAATAAATTACCATGATGAAGTTAAATCCATTTTAGTGAAAATTATTATTTATTGTTTTCCATTCCCTCAAGAAAAACATATTTTAAAAATATTATACTTATAAAAAACAAGAGGGTGACATATTAAAATTTTAATTGAATTAAATATTTTAAAATTCATAATCTCTTTCATGTGGCCCAAAAAACGTCATAAATTCAACCATTGGATTATTATGAATTTGATATATGCATATAATATTATTTAATAATGTGTTAATGAAACTTTATAGTCCTTATAATATTATTTTAATGTGTAAATACCCTATTTACCCTTTGTTGTGGTAACTAAAATTACATAGTTTATTGTTCATATAAAAAAATAAAATTGCCCTAATTAATAAATTTAAACTAACTAATTAGAAATATTGAATCAGTTTTTCAAAATTGAACCTAAAATATATTAGAATTAAATTTAAAATTAAATATAAAATTTTTAACGAAGAACTATTTTTTTTAAAAACAATGCATGTTTTAAATATTAAATGTTTTTAATAATAAATGAATGCATGAAAACTATATAAAAATCACATTTGAATTATCATAAATCAAAATGGAATAACAAAATTTTAATACTAATAACATATATATTTTTACATTGTAAATACATTAAATGAAAAATACTGTTCACTATTGGAAATGTGAACTTTCCGAAAACTTCTATACCCCCTTTCCTAATAGTTTGGCCAAACCATTGGGAAAGCCCACTTTGTGGCAACATTCACCAATGATTTTCCAAAACCATTTGGAAAGGGTAGGCTTTCCCAACAGTTTGGCCAAACCGTTGGGAAAGGTCCAATTTGTGGCCACTTTTCCCAACAGTTTGGCCAGACCGTTGGGAAAGGGTCGTCTTTCCCAATGGTTTGGCCAAACCCTTCGGAAAAGTCTCCAATATATCCACATCACCCCCAGATTCTAGGGACCTATACCAACGGTTGTCAAAACCATTTGTTGGTTTTGACAACCGTTGGTATATGTCCTTTGATTTTTTATCTGATCCTCTTAACCAGAACATTCTATAAATAAAAAATTAAAATAATTATGATAATTCATATATATATTTATGAAATTATATTCATAAAATTCATGTTAGGTTAGTGGTTAGGTCGTTCAATGATAAACTGGAGGTCCTGGGATCAAATCCCAGTGAATGTTTTTTTTGAAATACATATACCATTGGTTTTATGGAACCGTTGGTATAGATTTTTATATTACATATACCAACGGTTTTAAAAACCATTGGTATAGGTCTATACCAATCGTTTTCCAAAAACCGTTGGTATAGACCTATCGCAACAACTTACTTTCCTTTGGTTCTCTAAACCATTGGTATAGGCTATACCAACGGTTTAGAGGCCTATACCAACAGTTCCAAACCGTTGCTGTAGGTTAGTTTTCCAGTAGTGGTCATTGATATAAAATAATATTTTCACAATTCATTAAAACGTCAATTTTTATGAAAATTATTCCAAAATATTTTTAAGATAATTTTGACATGAAAATTTGAAAATTGAAAATAATGTTTTTGAACACATTTTCTCAAAACTCTTGAAAGTACGTCTAATAATTACTAATAAAATTTATGAAAAACTCAATTTTGAAGACAACAAATTTTAGAATAATAAAATGATATTAATTAATATTAAGTTATTATTTACTATAAATTATTCATTATTTTTATTTTGTGTAGGAAATCTATAATTATTTCAAAAATATGTTTTTTCTAGTCATACCGTCTAATTTAATGTCTAGGTTATAACGGTGACATTTAAATAATATTATTTCGTTATTTTTTTATGTTCAATTTTGAGAATATTATACTCTATTGAAAAAAAATTCATTTCAAAATATCGATTTATTAAGTTATCCCCCCCATTTAATAATTTTTATCCTTGAAATTTCAACTCGGTCTCAGTAAAAATGGGTTTGACTTTTCCAAATACCTATATGGTGATCCCATATCATATAAAGGAATAATAAAAATTCCAAATAAAAATAAATAATGGAATGTAAAAAGGTCAACTAAAATAATCCATAACTAGCTTTCATTGTGTGAAAATATTTTTCAAAATAAAAATAAAAGGATATAAAAGTGATAAAGAACCCCTAATTTCTGATAGACTAAAAATGGAATTTTTACATCAAAAGCACTTTTTTGTAGAAAGTGGGAAACCATAATGAAATCAAAGACATAAAACCAAACAATACCTCCACAACCAAGATCATAATTGTAAAGACCTAGATATTTCAATGAAAATATTTTCATAAATTCTTTGGAATTTTACGAGTCTGTGGTTTCAGACGGCACTTGATTCTGAGGACCGGTGTGGCCAGAATCAATTCCTGAAGTTTTTTTTGGTTATGTTCAGTAAATGTAAGAGTGTATTTTTCTATATTGTGAACTGGTGCTCGGAATTGAAATCCAAGGGCACCGATGAACTTGCAACGCCGGTATACGCCTAAGGGGACCTTTACCGTAGTTGTGTTTCATGCGGGTTGAAAGTTAATTTTTGGGGTTTAATCTTAAATTAAATTAAATTGTGTGGTACAGATTTTTATTTTAAGAGTTGGTTATTTCCTTCCATGGGGAAGTTATTAGTGGGGCCCACACCCAAATAACTTCCCATGTGTAGATATTTGTGACGTGGGTCCAATATGAGCCCCAACCGTTCATATCCCCATAACACCCTTCAACTCCCTTAAACCCCTTATTTAAATTCTTGACAACCCCCCTTTAACTATTAAACTCTTCACCTTCCACATAGTCATCATTTTGAAAACTCATTGAATTAATTATTTTGTACACTACAAATTAATTAATTATTTTTGGTGGATTTTAATCTTTTTGAAATGGCATGGCATGTTGATTAAAATACGGGAAAGCCTCATTTTAATATTTTCTTGGAAAATATTTCGGTGGAACCATTGGAATTAGAAGAGAGCTTCATCCTTCCATGAAGAACAATCCCCTCTTCGTAAAAGAATGCTGATTCCATGAAGAACAATGATGTGCCTTTCTTTCTCTTCTTTGCAACAAGTGAGGAGATGTCTCTTCCTCCTCAGACGCACCCTGACGTCCATGGAATCGACATCCGTTCTCCGCAATGCCGTTCTCCACGATGTCATATACCGCGACCCTCAACATCTGTAGCTCGACGACTTGTGACGTCAATTATTGAGGTAGGGATTTTGTATATTCTTTGAGTGAATAAATTGTACCTCACTCTTTGTTAATTTTTTGAATTGACATTGGCTGATTATTACCACATAATGTGGAGGGCACAGGCCGAATAAACATGGGGCGATGACCCTCCAACATATCTTGTTTTATTTGCAATCGATAAGCGGCGATGATTGAAGGCAGTGGTCGCGTGGTGGCCGTGTTAGGAGGAACCATGGCCCGCAACAGCAGGCCTCTCGGCCGATGAAGAAGTGGACGACTAAAGCAGGTTGGGCAGAAGGAGGACTGCGACCCCACAAGGGGCGCCGTCTGGCGGAAGACCGCGACCCACAATCCTGGGGTTGCATCAGCAGCGAACTGGCCAGCTCATCGGCCTACTGATTATAGAAGTTGTGGCACCCGAAGGTACCACGTAGCCGGATCGCAGCCCACCAGAGCGGGTCGCTTGCACCAGGAAGTCCAGTTGACCGGTTTGGGAGGGCGGAACGGATTGGCGATGCTGGTTCGGGAAAGCATGCCCCCCCGAACCTCTTGTCCCCCTCTGGCCGAGTCGCGACCCGCCTATCCATTCCCATTTCGTTCAGGCCACAACTCTTTGGGCTGAGCCGCGCGATTCACCAGGTCTGACCCACCAAAACCGGGTTGACCTGACCCTCCAGCCCACTGGGCTTAACGGACAGTGCACGTTTTCACATAAAGGTGAATAACTTGAAGACCGTGCATCTTATTGACACACCGTCTACGGAATTGGGTCCCCGGTTATGTGGAGGTCCTTTTGTGATACTCTATGTGAGTTTTGGATGACTTTGGATAATGGTCGGGTTTGGAATGATCATATTTCCAACCGGGCCCCTTGAATAGAAAATCCAATACTTCTCAGATTGGACGTCTAATTTACGTGTCGTCTATCACGTCAGTTTCCTTTTGGAAATAGAAAAATTTGGGATACATTAACTCTGGCTTCGTGACAGTAGATCTATCGTCTCCTTGGTTTGAGAAGCGGACCCTACAGGAATCGAGCATGCGGTGTATGGGAACCCTATAGTTGACTGCGACTGCAATGACTACCGTACTGGAATCCTCTGTGGGTTCGACGATGAGTAAAACATTACTAGAATCCTCTATAGGTTCAAAATTGACACCAACTGTACTAGAATCATTCGTGGGTTCGGCAGTGATGAAAACTGTACTGTAATACTCCATGGGTTCAACAATGACGAAAACTGTACTCGAATCCTTTGTGGGTTCAAAAGGGACGACAACTGTATAGGAATCCTCCATGGGTTCGGCAGGGATGAAAAATGTAATGGATTCCTCTGTGGGTTCGACAGTGATGACAACTGTACTGGAATCCTCTGTGGGTTTGGCAGCGAAGACAAACATACTGGAATCCTTCGTGGGTTCGGCAGGCACAATGAATCAGTGACTACATCTGATCATCTCTATCTCTATATGAAATATGTATACCTATCTGAGATGAGTCTTGAAATTCAATCATTATCATCAATGTGATTGTCTTTCTTTATTGTGTGGATTGGGTTATTCTTGGGATCGATAGTTGGATGTGAATTGTGGTTGATAACTTAGGTATATGTATGGGTATATTCCTATGTAGTGTTGGTTGATACTTCGTGATTGTATCTTTACTTTGTGGTTTATCCTTCATGGATTCTGGGAGACCTTCCGGGGTCTCGGTGTCCCTACTGAGTATTGTTATACTCACCCCTTCATGGGTTATACCCGTACTACATTGTGTTGTATGCAGACAATGGACAACACTAATTATGGTAGAGACTTGTGGAGCTGGACGGTACCGAGATGTAGACCACTTGGCGGGACGTACATGGAGTGGACGGAAAGACCCGAGGAACCGAGGAGACCATATGTACCCACCCTTTAGGAGGGATTCCTAGAGGAATACTTAGTGGTTTCTATTTTACTTTTATGCTATTGTACTAGACTTTCAGTTGTATTGTACCTTTCCGTTGGGTTTGTATTCTGGCCAGTTTACCTTTTAGTATTAATTTATGTTTACTTCATCTTGCATACTCTATTGTGTGTGTTTACTATCATAAATCCAATTAATTACCTTTTTATTGGGATTTACACCTTTGGTGCTAGTCGTCAGCCCCTGGCCTGTGGAAGGCTGGCTTGGGGTAGTCAAAGCACAGGCCGCAAGGACGGGTTGTGAAAAATTGGTATAAGAGGAGTCGGTTTTACCACAGAACTCGGGACTCTGATCATTATTTCTGTGAACCAATAGTGCTAAAATTATTGAGTGTGGTTTTCAGTCCAGGGAGTCCAGTGTTGGTGCGGCAGCCGACCTATCCATACACCAGGACCCTGACCTCTGATTTCAAACTCAGTTCATGAAAACACTGATTGTGTGTGTGTTTCAGGAGTTTCCTTTGTGGTCTCTTTGAGTCATCTCACCTTTTATAAAATATTGACCATGGCGCGCCTGTTCTTTATCAGGATGCCGCTGCAAAGACAGCTAGCTAGGGTTTTCGAGAGAGTACACGATGACAGCACACTGAGAGATACGGCTTTGGTGTAGGGCCATCTTACTATGTTGGCACCTCTGGGTGGTGTACTAGTAGAACCACCACCCGTTGGTTAGAAGATACCACTAGCCGTACTAGTAGACGATGCACGCCGACTGAGCATTTTTCACGAGTTCCAGCGATAGAGGCCTCTGAGACTTCGAAGCGATACAGATTCCCAGGCTGCAAAGGACTGTATGGAGGCGATTGTTGGATTTTTCCTCCAAGTTGAGACACTAGTAGAGTAGATTTTGATCTTAGTGACTAATCTTTTTCTGTGAGTGACCATGAGGATGGATCACATAATGATTAAGTTTGGTACTTGGACCATTTTATGAGATGGTACCTTTGGGCAGTGTGCCAACTATATCACTTCTGGTTGGTCAGATAACACTACTGGAGATACTGGTAGAGGACAATTGTATGTCTAATTCCTTACATGTGTTTTAGTAACAGTTATCCCTCAAGTTATGAGGAGAGACCAACCCACAGGCGGCTAAGAACTAGCTTGAGAACGTGACTAATACTTTTCTAGAGCTTATACAACTTCGGAAAGATGATGTGTCAGTAGCTGAGTATTCATTGTGGTATACCGATCATTCCTAGTACCCAATGAATATGAATCGATCAGTGATTTCGAGGTCAGACCTCTGAACGAGGTGTGTTTAAAGGATATCTGGACCAGCACTTTTCCACTATGCATTCCTACTTATGCTAGGGTGCTAGAGAGAACCTTTGAGGATGAATGTTTTTTGGCTGAATGGATACAACTAGAGAATGTTAGCAATAGGAAAGCAGGTAACTGGCACTAGTTTCAGAGACTTGGGAATGTAAAATGTTTCAAGAAGAGGAAGTGTTAAAGATAGATGAATATGCAGAGCAACGGATATGGAAGTAGAGCTAGGAGAGAATCATGAGGTGGTTTACATTTCGACATGTTACAACCTCCCACCATTGTTGTCCCCGCCTGGCTCAGGGAGCTGAAGGGAAGGGTAAGAGAATAGTTGCATGTGGTCAAGAAGTGTGAGCGAGGGGCTCTAGGAATGATTCAAGGTGCAGTCTATGTCTACTATGAGTTGTCGTATCAATAGTCATAGGTACCAATCATTCATTCTTTCCAGGAATCTTGTCACAGACCTAGAGTTTCCGGTTAAAACCGTTGACTTGACCCTCACGTCTGGAGATACCATTGGGAGGATACTTGATAATCACACATACGCCTATAGTGTGATCTGACCATTGAGGTGAGAGTTTTGTTTGGAACCTATTGGTGGCAGCGTTGATGCCTTACGACGTTAAGTTGGGTAAGGAATGGGCAACCACAGTTCATACACAGATTGACTATATTAGGCAAAAGGGTTGTGGTTTATCTACAACGTTGGGATAATGTTTTCCATGGTTAGAGAAAAGGATTACCCAAGTAGAAAAGAATGATATCATGCATAAGGGGGTGCATTTGATCACTCAGGAGTCGTCCCGACTAACCTTTGTGCCAGACTTCTCTAGAGTTGCAGCACCTCTACCAGCTTTGATGAAGAAGGGTCAACGTTTCGTTTGGTTAGATAGATGCCTGTAGAGATTTCAGGATCTGAGGAAGAGGTTGACTAGTATGCCCATCTTCAGGCTATGACAGAGATGGTGCAGATCATCCAGGAGAATATGAAGACTTCACAGAGCAGACAGAAGTCCTATGCTGATAGGAGACGGAGTCTACTGGAGTTATAGGATGGTGACCACGTCTTCTTACGAGTCTCACCTCGATGAGGTCTATGGAGATTTTTCCAGGGTGGCTAGTTATCTCCATGACTCATCGGACCTTTCCAGGTCCTCCGCATAGTAGGTGAGGTGGCTTACTGCTTGGCCCTTCCACATTAATTGCACCAGGTGCATGACGTCTTCCACGTATCATAGCTGAGGAGATACGTGCACGACCCGACCCACATCATCGATCACTGGGAGCTGGATATCGATGACGCGGCGATGTTTTCGGAGGTCCTAGGGGAGATCAAGGATCTATAGGAGCGGGTCCTACGTGGATGGTCGATTTCTATGGTGCACATTCGCTGGCAGCACGGGAACCTCTTGAAGAGAACTTGGGAGAGGGAGGCTCAAATGTGAGCTCAGTACCCTCATTTTTTTTCCTTATGTTTGTTTTAGTTTTACGGGGACGTAAATCTCAAAGGTGGCAGTAATATAAAGACCTAGAAATTTCAAGGAAATTTTTTTCTTAAATACTTTGGAATTTTACAAGTCTACGGTTTCTGACGACGATTGATTCCGAGGCCAGGTGTGCCTAGAATCAATTTCAGAAGTGTTGTTTGGGTACGTTCAGTAAACATACGTGCGAGTTTTTCTATCTTTTGAACCGGTGCTTGGAATTGAAATCTGAGAGAACCAATTGACTCGCAGTTCCGATATTCACCTATGGGGACCTTTACGGCTATTGTATTTAATGTGGGTTGAATGTTAATTTTTGGGTTTTAATGTTAAATTAAATAAAATTGTGTGGTACACAATTTTATTTTGAGAATTAGTTACTTCCTTCCAGGGTGAAGTTATTGGTGGGGCCCACACCCAAATAACTTCCCATGTGTGGATATTTGTGAGGTGCGGCCCACACAATCCCCAAACATTCATCTCACTACAACTCTCTTCAACTCCCTTAAACCCCTTGTTTAAATTCTTGACAAACCCCCTTTAATTTCTAAACTCTCCACCTTCCACATAGTAATTATTATGACAACTCAGTGAATTAATTATTTTGCACACCAAAAATTAATTAATTATTTTTGGTGGATTTTAATCTTTTTGAAATGGCATGGAAAGATTATTAAAATATGGGAAAGCCTCGTTTTAATATTTTCTTGGAAAATATTTTAGTGGAATATTTGGAATTAGAAGAGTGCTTCATCATTCCATGAAGAAAGACACCCTCTTCCATGAAGAATGTTGATTCCACAAAGAACGATGACGTTCCTTACTTTATATTATCCACAACAAGTGAAGAGACGCTGCTTCTTCTTTGGACACACCCCGACGTCCACGGAATAGACGTCTATTCTCTAGGACACCATTCTACGTGACGCCATCTACCACGACGCTCGTCTTCCATGGCTCGACAACGTGCGACGTCAATTATTGAGGTAGGGATATTGTATATTCTTTGAGTGAATAAATTGTACCTCGCTATTTATTAATTTTCAGAATTGAAATTGGCCGGTTGTTACCACCTAACGTGGAGGGCGCGTGCCGAACAAACACGGCACAACGACCCTCCAATGTTTCTTGTATTATTTGTAATCGGGAAGAGGCGATGATCGAAGGTGGTGGCTATGCGCCGGCCATGTGAGGAGGAACTGTGGCCTACAACTGTGGGTTGTTCAGCCAAAGAAGAACTGGTCAGCTAAAGCCGGCCAGGCCGAAGGAGGACTACGGCACCACAAGGGGCACCACACTGTGGAAGATCGCGGCCCATAATCCACGGGCCATTTCGGCGGCGAACCGGTCGGCTCGTCGGCCGACCAGGTGAAGAAGCCGCGGCACCCGTGGGTGCGGCGTAGCCAGACCACAGCCCTCCAGAGTGGTCCTCTTGCGCCAGGAAGGCCGGTCGGCTTCAGTAGGCCGGTTTCGGAGGGCGGCGCCTATTGGCGCCGCCGGTTCGGGAAATCGGGCCCCCATCGAACCGCTCCACCAGTTGGGCCAGGCCATGCCGCGCCGAGTCAGACCATGCCCCTTCGGGCTGGGCCCCATGATTAACCGGGCCGATCTGACCCTCTGCCAGTTTGGACCCACCAAAACCTAGTGGACCCAACCCGCCATCCCACTGGGCTTAACGGGTCGTGCCCGTTTTCAGATAAAGGTGAATAACTCGATGAGTGTGTGTCTGATCAACGCGCCGTCTGTGAAACTGGTACCCTCTTGATGTGGAGGTCCTTTGTAGATACTCTAAGTGAGTTTTTGATGATTTTGGATAATGGTCGAGATTGGAACGAGTGTATTTCCAACCGGGCCCCTAGAACAGAAAATCCAATATCTCTCAGACTAGGCGTCGGATTGACATGCCATCTATCACGTCGGGTTCCTTTTAAAAAGAAGAAACAATGGGATACATCAACTATGGATTTGTGACAGTTTATGTATTGACCCCTTGGATCAATGATCGGACCCTCTCGAAATCGAGCGTGTTGTGTATGGGAACCCTAGAGCTGGCTGCGACTGCAACGACTACCGTACTTGAATCCTCCGTGGGTTTGACGATGAGGGCTACCATACTAAAATCCTATATGGGTTAGAAGATGACAACTACCATACTGGAATCCTCCATGGGTTCGACGATGATGAAAAATGTTCTAGAATCCTCTGTGGGTTCGGCAGTGAGGACAACTGTACTAGAATCCTCCGTGGGTTCAGCAGTGACGACAACTGTACTGGAATCCTCCGTGGGTTCGGTAACAATGACTACTATACTGAAATCCTTTGTGGGTTCAGCAGTTAAGACAACTATACTGTAATCCTATGTGGGTTCAGCAGTAACAAAAATTGTACTGGAATCCTCTATGGGTTCGGCACTGACGACAACTATACTGGAATCCTCCGTGGGTTCGAAAACGAAGACAAACGTACTGAAATCCTCTATGGGTTCTGCAGTGACGATGAATCAGTGACTACATATAATCATCTCTATCTCTATACAAATGATGTATACATATGTGAGCTAAGTCTTGACATTCAATCATTATCATTGATGGGATTTTCTATCTCTCCTATGTGGACTGGGTTTTGCACGGGCTCAAGAGTTGGATCTGAATTGTGGTTGAGAACATAGGTATATGTATGGGCATATACCTTAGTAGTGTTGGTTGATACTTCGTGATTGTATCTTTCCTTTGTTGTTTATCCTTCGTGGATTCTGGGAGACCTTCGGGGGTCTCGGAGTCCCTACTAAGTATTGTTATACTCACTCCTATATAGGTTATGCCCGCACTACGTTGTGTTGGATGCAGACGACGGACAACACTAATCGTGGTAGAGGCTTGTGGAGTTGGACGGTACCTGGAGGTGGACCACTTGGCGGGACGTACACGGAGCAGACTGACTGACCCGAGGTACCGAGGAGACCATCTATTCCCACCCTTCAGGTGGGATTCCCTGAGGACAACTTAATGGTTACAGTTTTAGTTTTCTACTATTGTATTAGACATTTAGTGGTACTTTACCTTTCAGTTGGGTTTTCATTCTTGCCCATTTACCTTTCATTATTACTGTGTGTTTACTTCATCTATCGTACTCGGTTGTGTTTTTTTTACTACCATAAAGGCAATGCCTTCACTTTTTATCTGGATTTACACCTTTGCTGCTAGTCGCCAGCCCTTGGCCTATGTAAGGCGGGCTTGGGGTAGTCATGGAACTAGCCCTGAGGACGGTTTGTGAAAATCATGAACAAATACAATCCCATTAAAAAGCAAGGAAAAGATCCACAAAATAAATGAAAACAATATGATCAGCGTCCACATACCCATCGCTGCTCGAATCGCTATCCCATGCAAGGATGCATAGGCCCCGTATTGATGGAAAGTGTCATACCCTCTAAAAAATCCAATTATAGATAGCGATGATAAGGAGAACAATTCCTTCTATGAACATATTCTTGAAAAATACCTTGGAAATAAATTGGATACACAGTCTCATGGACCATGGTCGTAGTTCCACTAGTGAACACATAAAATTTAAACCACAAAAGCCTCATTAATACACAGAACCATAAACTAAATCAACCTTCAAAATTTAAAAAGAAATCAAAATATGTATCCTCTTTCAACAACTTGAATGTAGAATCCCTTAGAGTCACGACCCTCTAAGACTAAATACAACATAACTTCTAATAAACCACCATTGTCCTCCTTCCATCTGAAATCCAATAAAACAACAATGTAGAATCAACCAAAAACCAAAAAAAAATTATACCTCCACCATAAGAAATTCTAGAATCTAATATGTGCTGTTTTTATTAGGGGGAAGTTAAACAAAACCTTCAAAGAGAAAAATCAAGGCTCGCGAAATGTAGAAGATCCAGAAATTCACATATCACAAATTCAGAAATGGAAAACCAACATCAGCGCATAGAATCTGTAAATGAACTTGAATATGCCAAACCAGATGAACACAAAGAAAAATGATGCAGAATTACATAACTAGAATGCCTGATGGTAGCCCAACCACCCAAATCCCATCACTGCCACCCACAACACACGCGAATACAACGACGAAACACCCACTACACACCCCATAGACAAGACGAAGACCTATGAATGTTGGATCTGGAAATTCAGTCACAGACCATAATTGAACTACCTTAGGAGACCCTATCAATCAAATATGGAATTGGGCGATGAGCATCTATAAACAATACAAAGGTTAAGATGAATGAGCCCACAATGTGCCGTTGCAAGAGGAATCACCACCAGATCTAGATGAGTATAGGAAGGGCCTTTATGACATCCTGAGGAGAAGGAGGTGGCGATAGTGGAAAAATCCCACCACATTTTGCCCCTTATAGGCTCATCGCCATATTTGGGAATGTGGGATACACATGAATCCCAATTTTTGATAGAGAGTGATATAAAACTTGGTCCTTAGAAATATAACCATTAGAATACCATAAATCGGTGATGAGTTAAAAGGAATTGTTTTCATGATATGAAGAGTAAAAGGATTGTGTTCTTATTTCAAAATATTTGTCCAATATTTGAGTTGTTACATTACTATATAGTCTTAGAATAGGATGACATATACTTACTTTACAATATAATTTCATAATGTAATAAATTTTCATGAATATCTCAGAACTTTCTATAAAAGATGAGAATGTAAGATTATTTTTTCATGCATGAAGCAATAAAATCAACTTATAATGGATATAATAACCCAAAATGAGTAAAAATATATTCCCCAATATTTATATATTAATAAATAATGAAATACTAAGAACACTATTAGATGATTCTGAAAAGAATAAAACATCATATAATGAAAACTATATTAATATCCATATTACAACAGTAATAAAAATTGTTAAACATAGATCATTTAATAAATTATTATTCTTATAACTCCTCCAAATATTAAATGCTATGATTGAAACCCAAAAAATAAGAAGGATTTTTTTAGATTTTCATCCAAGATAAATTTAGTATTCCACTCCCAAAATGTGCATTCCCTAAACATATATCTCTAAGACAATTTAACCATTTACCTAAATAACATGAATCCCAATAAATCCAAAATAATATCATATATTCCATAATGAAAAAATGTGACCATTATTTCTCAAAAAAATACATAATATTTTGATTACATTTGGCATGTAATGTTCCAAAATTGTGAACATCCAATAAAAAAAAATTAGTTACATAACACCAAATGGATTTCAAATACCATGGTCATTTATGTGATTTAAATATGACCCCAAAATGATCATAAATTTTATCTGTTAGACATGATGAATAATGGTGAATAATGTCATAGTAACTGGGGCATCACATAGGACAGTGCTAGGCGATACAAGATTATCTCTATATAATTGTGGGTTCTAGCCTCACAACATTTTCATATGTGATGATTTTTCACCCAACATGAAACTATTATTTTTTATAAAACTATATTAATATAGTAATTATACAATTCCCATAAATTAGATAAAATTAATCAAATATAACTATAATATAATCATCATTAGGGAAATGTTTTAACCTCAATGGTTATCCCATACCTTTAATTTTTCATTACAAAAAATTTAATAACCCATAATTACCTCAAAATATAAGATCATATAAACCCTAATTTTTATAAGTGACATTAAAAATAATTAAAAAATGTAAATGCATTCTTCCAATAATAATTCATTACATTAATGCAAAGGGTTAGAAATAAAAATCCTCAAATATCAATAGTCCCATTAAATTTCCATCACATAAATCCTTACAAGGGGTGTACAAGACTCTAAAATTAAGGCTAATTTCAATAATAGACACCCATAGTGGAATCCATAAATATTTATATAACTTCATAGGAAAATAACCGAGTCTCCATTAATTTTATAAACCATCCTCAAATAAAAATTATAATACCTCAAAACAAAAACTTCTATAACCAATGACAAAAACATAATCATTGAATTTTTGGCGTTGATACCGATAAATGTTATATAATTTTTCCAAAAAATTATTATCATTTAAAAATTATATGATGGATCACTTTCATAACCACGTACCTTTTAGGTTTATAGCTTTATAGAGTTATGAAAAGCATTTTACAACTTGGGATCATGAAAAACCATTTTGAAATAATTAACATAATCTCTCATTATACCTTTGTTTCCATACTGCATGTTTAGTGGTTAACAACCCTCATAGAATTCCTCACATATAAAGAAATTATTCATGAAAAGAATTTATCATAGTTATCTATAAGATAGGTAATGGAAACATAACCGAAGGTGAGATCATATTCTTAGAAGTAGTAAACAACGTATATATCTTTTGACAATCATATGAATGAATAAGATAATTTTATGAGTATAATATCCAGACCATATCAAAAAAAAAGTTAATACCCAATCTGAAAAATATCATAAAAATGTGTTATCATATAAACAATTACCATTTAAAAAAGAAATCAATCATAAGATTGAGATTTAATTATAACTCAATCATGAATAATAAGTTAATGTCATAAATGTGTGTGACATCATTTTATGTATAGAAATAATTTCATATGTGAAGGATAAATACCCAGACAGTCAAATCAAGAAACTAAAAATGGTTTCCTATAACATATCAAGCACATATACCCATTTACCTATAACGAATAAAAAAGATAATGTTATTTCCCACAATGATTAAAAAACATCTTCTAATTTCCCATAAATATCATATGAGATATAATATATTACCCAAAGAATCTTATGGAGTTATAGGTTCTAAATTAAAGGTAATGAAAATCATACATATGTTTTAAATATCCATAAAATTAGAATACATTAAATGATATTATTTTCTGAAAACAATCATCATATCAAAACTCATGAAAATAAATTTGTTTAATAAATCATTGGTCATATCAGAACCTATGAAAGGAAATGGTTTTCATTAACATTAACATAAAATAAATATAAACAATACAAATAATAATTGAGGATGGTATCCATGGATCTTACCCCTATTAAATCTTAATAAATGTCAATATATGTCGTCTTATATGGGAAAATTATTTTGAAAATTAACATGTAGTAATTCTGGAGGAAAATATCCTTTCCATTTTGAGAGCAGTTCTACTTTTTTAAAACGTGTTCACCTATAAATGAATTTTTTTAATGAAAATATAATTTGAAACTATTAACTGAATAATATAATTAATAGGGTTTCATGATAATGGGAAAATATTATCATTTAATTTAAGTTTAAAAAATATTTCTTCATTATTTTTTTAGAAAAATCATTGTGTACCTCAATAAAAAAATTCCACTCAAATCATTTTGTAAAAAGAGAAATATGGGTAAAAATGAATTTGAAATATTGGAGGATGATATTAAATGTATTTTTAAATTTTTTAGAATACATCAAAAATATATAAATATTCTTATGTGGATACTTAGGCCCAAATAATCATAAATAATGATGAGATTGTAAAATTAACCCTTACCACAATGGTATATATTGAATCCTAATACCCATCAAAGAAAAAAAATTATAAGGATATTAATATCTAGTAATTTTCATTAGAATATTGATAAAATACATTCATGGTTATTATATACAACATAAGAAAGAAATATATACTAGGTAAGGTATATTTTCAATAAAAATAATAGACTATTGAAAATCACTTAACTTGAGTCTCATTCAACACATATGTTTTTTATCATATAGAATAATAAACATATGTTAATTTATATATAACTAAAAACCATTTTTTGTTTTATTATTTCATTTATATAACTTTTTCCCATGTTATATATTGATAAAAATCATTTTTTTTCACATCAGACGTTTTGATGATATTGTGGTCATAAGTCAGGATTTAATTCGATAAATTGAAAAAGTTCAAAGGGGTCATGATTCAATCAGAAAAAGAATAACAATCATGAAATAATATCAATTTTTTAGGCAAAAATTATAATTCTATATCTAACCATTGAATACGGTTATGAAGGTGAACTTAGTCACAATCTTACAGATGGTAGGTCATACATGCGCACGAGTAACGTTTCCATTTCTCAATGTTAATTATGGAAACAATTTAACTATAATTTTATCTTTAAATAGAGATAATAATATATTATATATCATATTAAAAAAATTTATTTACACATATATATCATCCAAGTTATGTGGTTGTGAAATATAAATCGCATCTGTTCATGGTAGCGGCTATTCATAGATATGCACAAATGACATTATCATTCTTTTTTTCATAAATGGTAAGAAGGTAAAATACATATGATATTTTTATAATGATTAATATTTAGATAGTATCATATATAAACATTAATGTCTACATTATAAAAATTAATGAGATAAGGTTAAGGAAAATGAATTATATCAGATCATTAGGCGGTATTCCACCAAACATACATCTTATGATTTATTCTCTCATTTTATGAATGATTTAATTGGATATAGGATATAATTTTGACAGAATAAAATCTATTTATATGGAGTTTACTGGTGGTAATATTTTATCATCAATTTACTGACACCTTAAGCCTTATATGGTTGGTTTTATACTTAAGAAAGTACTCTATAATAAATATATGGATTATAATAATATATTGTGGTATGTGTTGTACTAAAAAAAGGGTTTTTCTGTGTTATATAATGAGAAGAAGATATCTTGCTTTAAAATCTAGGGGAGGTTCACTATTGGAATTCTTTAAAATATTAAACGAATATAAATTAATAATCATGTAAAAATGACTCAAAAATGATTTATTTAGAGTATAACAGTATTATGGGTCTATATCATCTCATAGAATAACAATTATATATGTTTCGGAGATATTTAAACCCTTATATGCTATTTATAGTGCATATTTAACCTCCTTAACTTTTATCATGACACCATCAATTTTTTAAATTTGAGGGCCACAATATTTATTATAATGTATAAAAAGACATTTACATGGACCCTGTTCGATATTTTGAACCATATGCTAGTAAATTTTCTAAATTTAATATTTCTATTTATGTTATATCATTAAATAAAATATTATTTATTATAGAGTATTGATAATGTGTATTTTTAGAACTATTCATTACATTGACTTTAATGATATTGATAATACATGTAAAATTAAAAAACTAATATTTCATTACATCCATAAATTTAAATGTTATTACAAAAAACTAGTTTATCACATCATTTTTGTCAAAATATATTTTTTATAATATTTTTTATTTCTTAAATTTTATTATTTTGATTAATTGAATAATTATATCATCAGTGTTCTCTAAGAATTTATATTAATTATATCTTCAATTAAAATTAAAATTAAATTACCATTATTATGTTAAATAATTCATCTTCTAAAATAATATTTATAGTAATGAATTTACAATAAATATTCCCACTTAAAGGAATGTTTAGTTATTAAAAACAAGAGGGTGACTTGGATATCTTTTTATTAAATAAAATATTATAAATGGCATACTCTCATCCAAATAGAAAAAAGGATATAAATTCTACCACTGGATGATAATGGAAATTTGATAGGAATAAAATAAAATTTAGGTAATTGTTAATTTAATTTTATAGTCTTTGTTATTTTATTTTATCCATTAATTTGAGGATTTACCCTTTACCATGGTAATAAAAAATAATAAGTTTATTATTCATATTGACCAAAAAATAAAATGGAACTATATAATAAATATGAACTTGCTACTTCCATATATGGAATAATATTTTAAAAAATTAGATACATAAAAATGGTAGAATTAAAATTAAAATTAATTGGAAAAAGGAAATGAGAAACAATTTTTTTAAAAAAAATATCCTTTTAAAAATAAAATGATTTAATAAAAAATTCAAGTATAAAATATATTTCAAAAATTATAAATGTGTTATTTTATATAAAAATAACTAATTATATTTTTATTCAAATCCAGAATATAATTATACAAAGTAAATTCATTAAAATTAATATATATTATTCATTAAAAATCATTATTTTTCATTATTAATCTAAAAAGTTAATTTTAAGATAATTTTAGAATTCTAAATTCAAAAATAAAAATATTTTTTCAAATAAATTCTCTATATATTCTAGAAAATAATAATAATATTCCATCATAAAAATCATGAATAATTCATTTTTGAGTCATTTTTCTAAAGAATAAGATTGAATTAAAAAAATTAAATGATTATTTCATAAGAATTAATCATTACAATTATAATAAGTAGGAAATTCATATTTATTAAATAAATTATTTATTCCTATATATACCTTCCAATTTATTCTCTAGGTTATAATAGTTATAGGTAAATAATAATATTTTGTTGTCGTTTAAGCTCAATATTTCATATCTTGTACGCTATTGAACATAGTTTCTCCTCTTAAAATCATGAGGAATTAAATTATCCCCCTTTAATAATTTTCACCCTTGAAATATTAACTCATATTTAGTAACAATGTGTCTTTATTTTCAAAAATCATTTCTTGAAAACCTACATTATAAAAAGGGTCATTATAAGTTCCACTTAAAAGAGTGAATGGGAAGGTTGAAGGTCATCTTGAATAACAAATAACTTGGTTTAAGTGTAGTAAAATTTATGTGGGAAGTGAAAATAACACCCAAATACTAATTGATATTGATAAAGAACATGGTAATCTGAGATTCAACCGTCACAATAAATTAAATATTTTTTCGATTTAATGTTCATTAACATATCAATCAGAAATGTAAACATATAAATTTTTTATTGGATAATATTTTTCATATATTTAAGGAGTTATTTTAATTCCTAATCATAGAGAATTATTATATATATTTAAATGATAATTATAGTTACATAATTTATTAAATTTCCAAGGATATCTCATTTTTTTCTCTAAAATATGATTATTTATGAAAACAAATTTCATGCCTAAAGAACGAAAATCCAATTATATTGGATATCATAACACAAAAATAAATAATAATATTTTCCACATGAATTATAAAAAAATATGGTTCGCACATGATAAGATAATTCAAAAAAAATCAACCATTATATAAGGAAAAATACTTTAATATTTAAAATTCTACAATAATACACAAAGTTAAACATATATCATTTATGAAATAACTATCCTTTAAACTCCTCAATATATAATAGGATAATTTTGAAACACCAAAATTAAAATGCTTTGATCACAAAGTCTACCAAGTTAATGTTATTATTAAGGTCCCAAAACGTGCATGCACTAAACATATAATTTCAAAGGTATAATAACCACTTATATTAATAACTTTAATAACCATAAATCCACAATAAAATAATAAATTAATCAATGATATAACTTAATCTATATTCCTAAAATAAAATTACACAAAATTCAATTTACATTAATCGTATTTGGTTCCCAAAATAGTGAATGTTTTCTAAAAAAATATTAATCACCTAACACCGAATAAATTTACAATACAAATGATTTATATAATATAAAAAATGATATTCATAATTAAATTTACAAATATATATTAGATATAATAAAAAAAATCATAATAACAAGTACATTTCATAGGATTGTGGTAGTCAAATCACCCATGTATCTCTTCGGTTGTGGGTTAAACCCTCAGAATATTGAAATATTTTACCATTCATTACTTGACCTATAAAATGAATTTTCTTCTAAAAATATATTAGTATAAACCTTATAAAATTATAGAAAATTTTATGAAAATAAAAAAAACCTTTATAGATTCATCATTAAGGAATTTTTTTATCCTCAATGTTATCTCATACTTTTTATTTTTCAACCCAAAAAATTTAATAACCATTAATTACCTAAAAAGCATATAACATATAATACATAAGGTTTACAAATAAATTTAAGACACATGTACACTAAATTTAAGTGAATTTATCCTAAAAAAATCATTCATGTTAAACATAAGAGTTCAATATACCTTTCTCAAAATATTACTACCTACCTAAATTTCCAAAACATAAAACCTCAAAATATGGTGGTAGAGACTTTGATATTAAGGTAAACCTAAAAATACACACCCCTGATTTTATATATAAATTTTTAAAAAAAATTATAATGAAAAAAATCCAAATCTCAACACTTGTACAATCCCTACTCTAATACCATTTGAAATAGACCAAAACCTGTACTTTTATATCTAGCATGGAAAACATAATCTTTACATTTATATATTTGATACTCATAAATGCGATAAAAAAATTTATAGAAAAATATACAACAACAAAGGTAAATATTTGATCATTGAGATAACCAAAAACCTTTTAGGTTTAAAACATTAGTTAATTAGAAAAACATATAAACAACTTGGTTTCATTGAAAACTATTTTATAATGACCATCATTATCTCCCATTATAACAATATATTCAAACACTATGTTATGTATAAAACTTCTCCATTAAAATAGCTCCAATATAAAAGCTTTTTAAACAAAACTAATTTAAAAAATTCTTCACAACATGGGAAAAGGAAACATTACATAGGGTGATCTCAGGTACTCAGAAATGGTAAGAATCAGAGATGTTAAATAATAATTATATAAAAGAAAAACATAAATTCAATGGTATAATATCATGAACATAACATACAACGTGCATTCCCAATATGAAAAATATAATAAACATGTGTTATAAAATAAAATAATAAAATTTAAAAGTATATGATTCATATGAATAATAATTCATAACAAAGCAATCATGATCCACAGATTCATGTTATAAATGTTTGTTACATCATCAAAAGTATGTAAATAATTTCATATTTCATGGTCAACTTCCCAAACCATGATATTAGGAATTAAATCCAATTCCACATAACATATCAATAAAAATTACCTGTTTCCCTTAATGGATCTAGAACATCAACTTGTTTCCCATAACAGATTAGTAATTATATATAGTTTCCCATAACTATCTCTGGATATATATTACATTACACAATAAATTGGAGGGAGATTATGGCATCCAAAAATTTTATTAGAAAACATTAAATTAAATTTTTCAAAATGAGGATATTTTAAGTTTACTTTATTGGAAAAAAATATACAAAATAAATGGAAACTTAAAAAATTATTCTAATCCTATTGAAAGCATCCTTCGTGGGTTTATCTTAATTAAATTCACTGTATTTCATATCCTGGGCACATACAACAAAAAAATTTGGAACATAATTATAGAATAATAAATGGAATATAAGGAATATCATAATAAAAATAATATGAATCAAAATAAGTAAACGTGGTTAAAACATTTAAATGATAAATTCATAAGCATATTGTTAAGGTTTGTCACTAAGGTGTCGCAAATAAAAATTAACTATTTTATTCACCAAGTTGTTGTAAAACATGTCACAACTAAAAAATAAATTATTTTCCCACTGAACTAGATCACCATAATAAAATTCCATTAATAAGTATTAATTAATTTTATACACATGGATCATAATCAAATATTTCATAAATAACCCGTGGAGAATAAATAATGGATTTCTTATCAAAATAATAGAGTTTCAAAAGAACATAAAAACATAATAAATATGTTATTTTTAATCTACATTTCGGGATTTTTGGTTTCATTTTTGTTAATCCCCAAATAAAATAATTCATTTTAACATCTTCGTAAATACCATAGGAAAATAAAGATATTTTTCTATTCCCAAAAATAAACTAATAAAGTTTCTTATGTATAGAGAGAAATTTGGATGAGTAAATTCAATAGCATAATAGGTGTAAATCATGGTTTTAAAAAGGTTAAAAAGAGAGTGTAAAGGGGAATCCCATTGATAAAACGTTATTTTAATTTTTGGGTATTATCAAAAATGTAATAAAAGAGAGTTTCCATAACATTTAAAATAACAATAATAAAGGTTCTTGAATTGAATAGAAAATAAGTATAATATACTTACCTAGAATCGTTCTTTTTAGATATATAAGAATAAAACCATATGGTAATAAGGAAACCATGTAAGGACTAATTTTGAGGAAAAAACCCAAAAAATCATGAATTATTGATTGGAATTGAATAGAGATAGGGAAATGCGTAGGAATTTATGGACAAAGTCGAGGAATTGTTTAATAATTTCCAAATGTAGGCCTTAGTAATCTAAGATGTGGAAAATGAAAATCCAATGGCTTACACATGGGTTTTACTAGTGTTTTGGACATTTGGGTTATATTATAACGATATTTTAGCCCAACATAAATATGAATCATTTTATATTCCTCCTTTTTTCAAGGAAGATTAATGTTTCCACAAGGTAATGTATTTAAAATAGAAGCATCCATTTTAGACATTGGAAATTCATTTATATGTTTGGAAATTGATTACAATTAGTAAAAATACATAATATTAATAAAATAACATATTTTATTTCTTGAATTTTAGTTATTTAATTTATAAATACTTATGAAATAATTATGAATTAATTTAACATACTGAAAAACCAAAACTGTTTTCTTTCTAATAATGAAAAAATTAAGTATTTTATAAATTCTCAAGAATTCAACCTGACCAAATTTCATCATGAATATTTAAAAATGATATATATTTAATCATAATAAATCTAAAAATATAGAAATGTTATCTATTAAATATGAAAATTTATTAAAACAATAGCAGGTTGTAACACATCGTAAAATTTTTTACACTAAAGAATTTCCAAGGAAATAATAAAATTATTTAATAAATTATATTTAAATAAAATTATTTTAATATATTATTTCATTAAAATTAAATATAATTCATATTACATTAATTTTTTTTAAAAAAATTTCTTTTTTGAAAACTGTGATTTGTTTCTAAAAATCAATTTATTAAATTTCACATCAATTAGAACTATATTTTATTAATAAAAAATATTCAAAAAATGGAATTGAGGAAATACCAATTTTATCTATGAAATGGAAATAAAATTTAAGATACTATGTCCCATACATGTAACACCTTATTACATCTACATATGCACTAAGGGAAAGGTGATCGATGGTCATATTTTTGTGGGGTGGCTGGACTAAAATCAACTAAGTGATAATCTCTAATAACATTAACTTCTCCCATAAGAAATTTTATCCAAACTTTAATTTATTAATCTCTACATGGTCTTGGTCAATGGATATCCCCAATGATGAATCCTGCCTTCCATGATCCAATAAATGGGATCCAAATACCCGGACTCTACTGGGGGAGTCCATTGATTATCCTTTTTGAATAAATTATAATTTATAATTAATACAAGTAAACAATAATTATAAAAGTAAAATTATTAACAAAGAGTATTGTATAGAATGATCAAATTTTACAATAGTCACATTTCAATTCATACTCTATAAATAACACTTTATTATTTAGAAAATATGTTTTTGGGTTTTATATTATAATATAACACATATTTAACTCCAGAAAAAACTATTTAAAAAGAAATGAGGGTCACTAAATTCTTACCCCCCTTAAAAAATTTCATCCATGAAATTTCAACTCATACTCTCTTTTGGTGGAAGTGATAATAGATTAGGCACTTCTCTTATACTATTAAATATTTTAGAGGGTCCAATGTACATGGGGATAAGATTCCCTTCCGTCGAAATTTGCAAGCCCCTTTTGCTTGGTGATAATCGAAGGAAAACTTTGTCGCCAGCATTAAACTGCATGTTCCTTAAAAAATTATCAATATTCATCCCTTGCAGACATTGACTTGCCTTAACATGTTATTAGATAGAATGAACCTTTTCTGTCAACTATTGCATAAGATCTAGATAATCACCATTCAATCATTTACCTCATCCCTATATGAAGGAGTTCTGCATCCCTCCCCATATATTACTTCTTAGGGTTCCATCTAAATACTAGACCAAAATATGTTTCTATTTGAGAAGTCAACTAATGGTATATATTGATCACGTACACCTTTAAATTCCATTGGTCATGTTCTTAGAATGTACTGGAGTAGATAAATAGTCTATTCAGTTTGGACACTTGTTTGGGGGGGACAGTTTGTACTAAAATTGAATTTAGTAATAAGTTCATATTGATGACTTCTCTATAATTTAGATGTAAACCTTGGATCATAATCATAGACGATAGAATGTGTATCCTGATGCATCCTCACCACTTCCTTTATGTATGTCTTGGAATTTTGGTTAAGAGGGAAATATTTATGAATAGTTAAAAATGGGAAATCTTGGTGAGTCTGTCCACTATAACCTATATCACATTATTTCCATTGGATGTTATTGAGAGACTAGTGAAAAATTCCATAGTGATATTATCCCACATCCATTTGGGTATAGTTATAGGTTAAAATAACCTTTTAGGATGTTAGTGTTGTACATTCATTAGCTTACATACCACGCACCTTTAATTTTATTCAGAATTGTCCCTTTTCATTTTATCTCACCAATAATGATCATGAAGGTCCCTATACATTTTAGTCCTACCATGATATAGAGATAATATTGAGCTATGTGATTCGGCTATCATCTCTTTCTTTATCTCTAGAATAGATAGCACATATAGCCTTCTAAGTAATTTTAGTACACCTTCTTGATCAATAGTGATCTACAGAAGTATCACATCCTTCTCATCCTCTACAATAATTTGTAACAAATGATCTTCCCTATTTTATTTCATGACCCCTTCAAGTTGTGATATTTGAGAAATAATTTTTCATTAGATTAATTATGTATCTTCCCTCATGATTACCCTGTAAATCCTTCTTTGGTCATTGATCAATGGATCTCCTTGATTCCTCATCATTTCTAGCACAACATGATCCTCCGTACTTAATGAATCAATGACCATGTTTTCACGTATGGGGAGATAATTAACTAAAAAATCATCTTTTTTAAGAAGTCACAAACCTCTCTTATTTTACATGTTCAATTATTTTTGTATGGAAATAAACTTCAAAAATTAGTTGTCTATATATATATATCACATTTCTACTAATAATGATTGTGCATTCATATTATTAAAGAAAAAATAGCCACATGTAGCTCCAGGTATTGCATAAGATAATTCTAATCATGAACATTAATTTTTGAGATACATAATCAATAACATTGTAATTTTTCATGAGGATACAACCAATTATAATTAGATATGAATCGATAAAAATAATGAATCCTTCTCTAATAGAGGTTCGAGTTGAAAGAGGACCAGTAACTAATCTGTACTTTTAGTCTTATAATATTTCTTCACACTCCATTATCCAAATGAACGTATACCCATTTCAAGTTAACATAGTCAATGGATTATAATATAATTAGTTTTTTTTCATATACATCCTTTAATATCATGCTAATATCAAGAAACAATAATCCAATGATACTATTTTAGGATGCTTCCACTACTCTACAACCTTTTTCTTGGTAGGGTAAACATAGATTCCTTCTTTGGTTACACTGTTCTCTAATAAAGAAACATTTTGTTACCAAATTTCATATTTTCCAAATTTTCCAAATTACATATCCTTTCTCAGAGTTTGATATATAATCCTTATATTATCCTCATTCACCTTATGTCTTTTGGAATATATTATAATATTATCAATAAAAACTAACACAAATTTTTTATGGCATCCAATATATACTCATTTCTTTAAATCCATAAATTTAGTAGGATAATTGTTCCACCTGAATGGATAAATAGAAAAAATTATAATCTTCATATCTTGATGGGAATTTAGTCTTTGTAATAACATATTTCATCACTTGGAATTGATTATAAGTAGTTCTATTATCAAACATGGAGAAGAATTGAACCCCACAATACTGGTCAAGTAAATCCTCAATCCTTGGGATACGATAATTTTAATTTACTATGATCTAGTTATCCTCAATATAGTCAACACATAGAAAAACTGATCCATCCATATTATTTCAAATATATAATAGGTTCTGTCATGACTAGTCCCCCAGGGCATGTACCTTGACTTCCTCAAGCCTGCCTTCCATATGCCAGGGGCTGGTGACTTATATAGAAATGTGTATTCCCAAAAACCGGGAAGTCATTTACTTTATAACCTATAAAAACACACATCCTAGCACACAAAAAGGTATGAACACATGTAAAATGTATAGTAAAAAGAGTGTGTACGGAAATAAAAAGGGACAGAATACAAGCCAAACTGGAAAGTACAAGAAAACCGGAATGTACATGTAAATTGAAATAGCTCTTGTGAACACCCACCAAGGACCCTACTAGAAGGGTAAGTAAAAATATCGAATGGTCGTCTATGTATTATGCCTCATATAAGGTCCACCTCCAAGCAACATTTAGTCCTGGTACCCTTGTCCTTAGTTAGCGGTGTCTGTTGTATGCACCAAACACAACATGGTGTGGGCATAGCCTATGTAGTGTTGAGTATAATGATACTCAGTAGGAACCCCGAGACCATCATAGGTCACACAAAATCCACAAAGGATAAACCAAAAGGTATGAAAACAACTGAATACCATACTTAGTTATATTCCCATACATATACCTATGTTATCAAGTATTCGCATCTCATTCATGAGGAAAAAGATGGTCCAACTCAAAAGCCCAAAGCTCAACTGTTCCACAAAGGATGAAATACCGCAAAGGTAACACCAAAATGGTAAGTACCACTAATGTAACACCACATAGAAGAATACAATAAAGGTATCACCATGATGGTAAGGACTCATCTAACACTAGGTATAACTTAGGTATGGTAGAAAAGATGATTAGATGTAAATTCTGAATCATGTTACTCTTTTCAGAAGTAGAGCCACCTAGGATCCTAAATCATCCGACCCACGTAGGATCCCAGTTCATCATACCCACATAAGATCCTGGTATAGTAGACCGATATAGGATCCTAGAGTAGTCCCACTTAGATTCCTAGAGCCTATCCCAGAGGGATACTATAATAGAGACCCACATAGGATAGCAAAAGGCAAAACCACAATGGATTCCATTATTATGATATAGCCAACCACAGGGTTCCCATACTAAGCTCGCATGATTCCTGGAGGGGCCACTCCTCATGCCACAGGTTGATACTATAACTTCCATGAAGTCCCACAAAGATGTATTCCGACGGACCTCCATGTAATAGGGGTCTTAACGAAATAGATGATGTGTTAATCGGACGCCCAGTCAGTAAGTTATTGGTCATTTAGTTTCGAGGGCCTGGTTGGATTTGCGTTCGATCCAAACTGGCCATGAACCATCTTTATCTAAAATTCATGTGGGGTATACCAAAAGGATGTTATTGATCCATGGTTATCGGTGCCACATATGGTTCGTCAAACAGATGCCCATACCTCAAGGTATGGACAAAAGAGTGGAAAAGGTCGAAGCTGGTCAGGGTTCTGTCTGATCCGACCCGGTTTGGGTCACCCCGACCGTATCGAAGTTCGGCCCTAGGTCCGACCCGGACCACTGGGCCTGCCCTCCTTCACCTCTGCGGCCTCATGTTGTGGCTTCGGTATGCCGGTGTCTTGGACGCGCGCCGCTTCCACCCCTTACCCTAGCCAATAGGGCAATGACCGCCGCCTCTGATCCGCCGCGGCCCTCCACCAGTGGTGCAGTTGCGCCACCGCCATCTTTAAGGTTGGTTGGTGTTCCAGCCGCCGCTCCGGTGTCCTACCAGTGCCAGTCACCAGTACTAGTCATCATCCAACTCCATCACGAGAAACACATCAAAAACCACCAAGGTTGCAGAGTGGTTGGGAAATGTTCATTTGGCCCAAACCCTCTGGGTTAGAGAGGAACCAAGCAGCTCATGGGGGGTGATTCAACATAAATGAAATTATTGAAAATCAATAAAATCACACCCCTACCTTGTGGTTCATTGGAGGTGTTGAGAGGTAGAATATTATGTCGATGATGGGGGCACCGACGTTTGTTGCTTCCTCAAATTTCTTCTGATCTGGGCTCGCAGTCCGTTCCTTATTTTTCCTTGGAGAGGGCGTTCTTCATTGGAGGAAGAGTTTCTCCAAAGTTTTCCCCATTTCCAATGATTTCCCCATGGAAATGAGGATCCAACAAATTAAAATAATCTTATAAATTTAATTAAAGTTGGCACATTAATTAAAATGAAGTTGGAAAATTAACTAGGGGAATTCCAAAGGTTTCCCCAACATTAATTGGGAGTTCGGGTGGTCTCCACCACCAAGAATTCAAAATGGTGGTTTCAAATAAAATAAATAAAATGTTATTTATTTTATTTTCTTCTTCTCCCACGAAAATCATAAAAACTAGTTTTCTCCCTCAACATACAATGGTCCAGATGAAGGTCTCCTTATGTGAATATTGGAGTTGTGAGTTCAACGGTGTCCTCAGATTTCAATCCGAGAACCGGTTCAAAAGTTACAAAACATTTCTCGTGCGTTTACAAAACATACACGAAAAAAAGTTAATAAATTCATTCTAGGAACTCTGGTCCTTGGAATCACGCACCTTCAATTTATTTAGACTCATAATATTCCCATATAAATAAATAAATACATGGAAAATCTATATCATTACATTCTCCCCACCCTAGGGCATTGTGTCCCCGAAAGCCACATCACAAAAACTAGAAAAAAAAGTGGGGGGTACTGAGCATGAATTTGTTCCTCCCGCTACCATGTGATCTCATAGAGGTTTCCATGATTCCAACACACACAAAAAAATAGTATCAATCACCCAAGATGGACTATCTTCTGTTGATCCTCAATCTCCACTGGAACCTCCATAAATGTCACCCCTTCGTCGATGTCCCACTCGCCCCAATAAATGATGTGTGATGGGTCGTGCATGTATCTCCTCAGCTGGGATATGTGGAAGACATCGTGCACCCTGTGAAATTGAGGGGGAAGTTTTAGGATGTAAGACACCTCATTAACTTTTTTGAGGACCTAAAAGTGTCTGATGAACCTCAGAGATTACTTTCCACGGTAACCAAATCTCCAAAAACCTTGTCAAGATGAGACCCGTAGAAATACATAGTTTCCATCCTCGAACTCCAGAGGTCTCCATCTCCTCTCAGCATAGGATTTAACCCTGATTCATGTAGTCTTCATCCACTTCTATATGATTTGTACCTTCTCCATGGTAGCTCGTACCATCTCTGGTCCCACGACAGCTGACTCCCCGGGGTCTGTCCAGCATAAAGGTAATCTGCAAGGCTTTTCATACAGAGCCTCGAATGGTTCCATCCCAATGGTGGGGTGATAGATATTGTGGTAAGCAAACTCCACCGAGGGAAAGTGATCCTCCTAACTGTGACTGAAGTTAAGGACACAAGAACGTAACATGTCCTTGAGGGTCTGAATGGTCCGCTTAGTCTGGCCATCCGTCTGAGGATGGAAGTCGGTGCTCAAATGAAGTTGTGTCACATAAGGCTCCTTCTACCCCTTCCATATCCATGAAGTTGAACGTGAATCACGATCAGAGACAATATTCACGGTTACTACATGTAGTCACTCAATCTCTCGGAAATAGTGGTGTCCCAAGCTCACTACTAACCCCTGCACTCTAATCGGTAAGAAGTGGTCCGACGTGGTGGTTCGTTCAACAATCACCCAGATAGAATCATGATCCCTTGATGTCCGTGGAAGTACTGTCATGAAGTCCATAGATATCCAGTCCCACTTCCACTCTGAGACCTCTAAAGGAAGAACTAAGCCTGCTGGTACCTGATGCTCTGCCTTCACATGGTGATAAGTGAGGCACCGAGAGACAAACTCCGATAATGATTTCTTCATTCCCGGCCACCAGTGCTTTTTTCAGAGGTCCAGGTACATCTTTTCCACTCATGGATGTACCTCTAGAGGGGATGTATAGAAGTCCCTCAACAATTCGCCCAATAAAGCCACCAGTACCACTGTATTCCAACTGAAAAGGATGACGTGCTCCCCACCTTCAAGAAATCAATTAGGTGCATGTCCTATGGATACCTGACCACATCGAGCCGCACTGTCAGTGTCCCCATGCTATGCCTCCCTGAATCTCTAAAGGAGGGGGGAGTGACTATAAGAGACTGATGAAAAGCTACTCCATCTCGATCCATTGGGATATCTGCAAAGCGTCCAACTGCTCCGTTGCCTCACCTAGAAGCTGTATACTAGATCTCTGACTGAGTGCATCTGCTACAATGTTCTCCTTCCCAGGATTATAGACTATCTCGAAGTCGTAGTCCTGGAGGAACCAATGAAAACATCACTATCTCAGGTTTTGTTCCTTCTAGAAGAAGATATAACTAAGAATCTTGTGATCAGATTAGACTATAAAATGATCACCTATCAAATAGTGTTGACACATCTTCCTAGAAAAAAACCATTACTGCTAACATAAGGTCATGGGTAGCATAGTTCTGCTCATTGTGTCTCTGTTGTTGAGAACCATATGTGATAATTGCTCACTCCTGCATCAGGACACATCCGACACCAGTCCTTTATGCATCATAGTAGACTATGTACCCAATTTCTCAAGCTCTCATCTGCCTTTTTGGTGAACAAAATCGGGGCTGCCCCAGGAGAAACACAGGGCCAGATGAACCCCTTCCACTGTAAGTTCTCCAGCTATACCCGCAACTCACAAAGCTCCGCGGGAGCCATCTGATATGCTGGTGTAGATATTGGTGTCATCCCCGGGTACAAGTCAATGTAAAATTCCACCTCTCTACAAGGAGGCAGACACAAAACATCATTAGGGTAAACATCTACATACTGGTCCACCACAATAGGATAGCTCGGACTCTCCACATAAACCACTTCGAGGGTAATGCTAGCTAACTGAAGAGTGATCGGCTACACTCTCCTCCTGGTAAGTCCATACTGTGCAGAAAAGGGTCCCTTCTCCCTGGTGAATGTATACCTAGTCCCACCCATGTGGATACACTGCACTTTTTGCATAATACAGTCGTTCAGGGCATCGACTGTTGATAACTAGTCCATACCTAGGATGATGTCTTAAGGCCTCAACACCATTACTAGGAGACACCAGCCAAAGATCTCAAACCTAGAGTAAGCCCACATTCCTGGAACTAGTGCGTAATCATCGAATCCTTTCCCTTAGGAGTCTCTAGCTGTAAGGATTGAGCCAACAACTACACTAGAATCTCTGAGCTCCAAATGAGGGAAGTGGCAATAAAAAATGACTAGCACCTGTGTTTATTAGTACTATATCTAAGTTGGAGTAGACACAGATCGTACCTCATATCATCTCCAGAGTGTCATGTTCGCAGGTCTAAGATTCCTGGAGCTGAGCTCTCCCCTACCCACCTGCTTCCTATTGTCGGGGTGGACCACGTGGTGTTGGTGGCGATAACACCTTGAATCGTCTCCCACCACCAGCTGCATAGCCATCTCCTCTACCACGTCCACCTTCCCCCTATGGACCTCCTCAGTCGATCCTCTATCTCTGCCTAGGAAGTACTTTGATGGTCAGATGATCATCCATACAACAGGTCAGGCAGTCACGAGCCATGTGACCCTGCCCGCCACATGCGTAACACTGCTTGCTTCTCACATGACTGGATCTGTCTTAGGTTCCCTACACAACCGACCCTAAATCCTGTAGTCTACCACCTATAAGTCTCATCCTCTTAGTCCTTTGTGACATCTGTATGCTACCATATATAGAAGGCTCCACTATGTGACACCCTATGGTGGCTCTTTCTACTGGTGACTTCTCAGCAAGAAAACACTCCACTAAGAGGGCTCTCTCTAACACCCCTGCCTGCGTCAGGATATTGAGATAAATCATTGAAGCCCTAATCTCCCGCCTGAGTCCTTGATCGATGTTTCGATCCCTTAAGAATGGGTATCATTCCATATCAGTGGAGTATCATGAGAGGTCCTTGAACCTCTCTAGGTATTGAGCCAAATTCATGTTTCCCTACTACAGATGAAGATGCTCTTGTATAATCATTGCATGAAGGGTCTCTAGGAAAAACTCTGCCCGAAATAGGCTTTCAATGTCTTCGTAGATAAATGTCACCACATCATGAACCTGGAGCATCAAGCTCCACCATCTTCCTAATTCTTCTTGTAGTAGACTAATGGAAAGGATCACAATGACATCAGAAAGTGTCCCTACTAGTCGGAAGACACACACCATAGCCTCCAACCAATGCTCAGCCACTTGTTAGTCCGTCTAACCCCTGTACATGTGTGGCCTCTGGCGCATGAACTCGTGCAATGCGCTCAAGAGGTTTGCACTCTCTACTACTGGGGCTAGTGGAATCGGGGGACCAACGGGTAACGATACCACTAGTCCCTCCAATGGTTCCACTACTGACAAAGGTACTGACACCGAGGCCTCGTCCATTGGTGGGCTATCATCGCATACAATACCCAAAACCCTAGCTCACTGTCTGTGTGGAGGCATCTGCAAAAGAAACAGGTGCACCACTATCTTTTAGTTATACCAGCTGAGCTGACTCAAAGATATTACAATGAAATCTTTTAAAACCCATAAGTAATCAATGTTTTCATGCACAAAGTCAGAATTTAGAGGTTAGGGTCCTGGTGTACGGATACGTCGGCTGCCGCACCAACACTAGATACCCTAAACTGATAACCACACTCATAACACTTAACACTATTGCCGTAAAAATATCATAGTCCAATGTTCTATGGTAGAACAGAGTCCTTTGATACCAATTTGTCACGACCCGTCCCCTGGGGCCTATGTCGTGACTACCCCAAGCCTGCCTTCCATATGACAAGGGCTGGCGACTAGCACTGAAAGGCGTATTCCCTAAAAACGAGAATGCATTGCCTTTATAACTGGTAAACACACACATATAAGCACACAACAAGGTATGAACCCATGTAGACTGTATAGCAAAAATTGTTTGTATAGTAAGAAAAAGGGGCCAGAATAGAAGCCCAACTGGAATATACAATAAAACTGGAAACTACAAGTAAACTGAAACAGCTCCTGTGAAAACCTATCAAGGACTCAATGTGAAGGGTAAGTACAACACTCAAACCATCGTCTCTGCAGTACATCTCGTCAAAGGTCCACCTATGAGCTACCTCTAGTCCTGGTACCCTCGTCCTCTGTCAGTGATGTCTATCGTCTGCACCAAACACAACAAGGTATGGGAATAGCCCGTGTAGGGGTGAGTATAACAAAACATATAAGGGACCCCGAGACCCTCAAAGGCATCACAAAATCCACAAAGGATAAACCACAAAGCATGGAAACAACTGACATCCCTACTTAGGTATATTACCATACATATACCTATGATATCAAGTGTACCCATCTCATTCATGAGGAAACATAAGGTCCAACTAAAAAGCCCAAATATCATCTGTTACAAGAAAGAAGGAATACCACGATTGTAACACCACAAAGGTAAGTACCAAAAAGGTAATGCCACACATAAGAATACCACGAAGGTATCACCATGAAGTTAAAGACTCAACTCAAACCAAGTATAACTTAGGTACAATATCAAAGATGATTAGATGTAACTACTGAATCTTCTTACACAATTAAGAGGCAGACCAACGTAGGATCCAAAATAATTAGAACCACTAAGGATTCATGTTCATGAGACCCACATAGGATCATGGTACAGTAGAACCATGTTAGATCCTAGAGTTGTCCCACATGGATTCCTTGAGCAGATCCAAGAGGGATACTAGAACACAGACCCACATAGGATCCCAAAACATAGACCCACATAGGATCCCTTTCTCATGATACAGCAAGCCACAAGGTTCCCACACAAAGACCACTTGATTCTGGGAGGGTCGACTCCTCAAGCCACAGGTCAATAGTCCAATAACCATGAAGTCACACTAAGAAATATCCCAAAGTAATACCACATAATAGGGGTCTCAAAGCAACAGACGGTGCGTTAATCGGACGCCCGGTATATATGTTACTGGCCTTTTAGTCCCGAGGGTCTAGTTGGATTCATGTTCCATCCAACCCGGTCATACCCTAAATTTATTTAAAACTCAAGTGGGGTATATCAAAACAATCATCTCGATCCGAGGTTTCTAGTGTCAAAGACGTTTTGTCAAACGGACGCCCGTAGATCTTGTTATGGCCAAAATAGTGGTAAGGGTCAAAGCTGGTCGGGGTCCGGTCCGACTCGGTCAGACTTACCTGGTTTGGGTTGACACGACCTGACTCGGATCCGGACCGAGCTACGACCCGGTTCGCTGGGTCCATCTTGGCCTGCCAGTGTGGCCCACAGTGCGCAGCCTGCAGCCGGCCAGACGACCAGCCCTACTCCACAGTGCGGTCACACGCCACACCACCTTCGGCGGCTGGCTACGAGCTCACCACCCTCGTTCGCCAATACAGCCTCATTTATGCAGAACAGACATTCACCGACACATCCAATTTTCATGGACGACCATGCACCGGACGTTGCCTATGCTCCGTCGTGGCCAATGGGCCGTGACCCTCCACCGATGGCGCAATTGTGCCTCCACCATCTTCATGGCCAACCAGTGTGCTGGACGCTACTCCTGAGTCCTACTGACACTAGTCTCTATCCTCTTTCATTGCGATAAACACATAAAAAACTACAAAGGTTGTAGAGTAGTCAGGCCATGTTCGTTTGGCCTGCACTCTTCACGTTAGAGTGGTAAAAAGTGGCTCATGGGGAGAGATTCAATGTTAAAGAAATTAATGAAGATCAATCAAATCACACCCCTAACTTGTCGTTCATTGGAGGAATTGAGATGTAGAAGATGAAGTAGATGATGGTGGAACAAGTGTATGTTGCTTCCACAATGCACTTTTAATCTGGGATCGGGGTCAGTTTCTCATTCATTGTTGGAGAGGGCGTTCTTCATTAGAAGAAGGGTTTCTCCAAAGTTCTCCCCTTTTCCAATGAATTCCCCAAGGAAATGGGGAGCCAAAAAATTAAATTATGTTTATCAATTTAATTAAAGTTGGTAAATTAATTAAAAGGATGTTGGAAAATTAAATAGGGGAATTCCAAATGTTTCCCCACATTAATTGGGAGTTTGGGTGGTCCCACCACCAAGCATTCAAAATGGTGGTTTCAAATAAAATATATAAAAATTATTTATTTTATTTTTTATTCTCCCACAAAAAGCATAAAAACTAGATTTCACCCTTGACCTACTATGGTCGAGGTGAAGGTATCCTTAAGTGAATATCGGCACTGTGAGTTCAACACTATCTTCATATCTCAATTCCGAACACCGGTTAAAAAGTTACAATATGTCGCTCGCACTTTTACACAATGTATCAAAAAAATGATCAGAAATTCATTTCAGGAACTCTAGGACTCGGAATCATGCGCCATCAATTTTTGCAGAATTTTAATATTCCCATATAATTAAAAAAATTACATGCAAAATATGGGTCATTACTTTCTCCCCAACGTAGGGATTTGCGTCCCCATAATCCACATCACAAAAACTGCAAAAACAAGTGGGGGTACTGAGCATGAATCTGAGCTTCTTGCTCTGATGTGATCTCCTTCAGGATCCCATGTTGTCAATGTGCATGCACCAAAGGTATCGAATACCAATGAAGTACTCTCTCCTATCAATCCTCAATCCCCACTAGAACCTCCATAAATGTCACCCCATCGTCGATGTCTAGCTCACCGCAGTCGATGATGTGGAAGCATCGTGCACATATCTCCTCAGCTAGGATACGTAGAAGATGTCATTCACATAGTGAAATGGAGGGGGATGTTCTAGGTGGTTAGCCACCTCGCTAACTATACCAAGGACCTGAAAGGATCCAAAGAACCTAGGAGATAACTTGCCGCCCCATCCAAATGTCAACAATCCTAGTCGAGGTGAGACCCGTAGAAAAACAAGGTTTCCATCCTCGAACTCCAGTGGTCTCTGTCTCCTATCAGCATTGGATTTCATCCTACTATATATACTCTGCATCCACTACTGGATCATCTACACCTTCTCTATGGTATCTTGTACCATCTCTTGTACCACGAGTGCTGACTCTGGGTTTGTCCAGCATGAAGGCGATCTGCATGGTCGGTTGTATAGGGCCTCTAATGGTACCATCCCAATGGAGGAGTGATATCTATTATTTTATCAAAACTCCACCACGGAAAAGCGATCCTTTTAGCTGCCACAAAATTTGAGGATGAAATCAAACAACATGTCCTCAAGGGTCTGAATGGTTTGCTCAATCTGTCCATCTATCTGAGGATGGAAGGCGGTGCTCAAACGAAGCTACATCCTGAAATCTTCCTGCAACCCCTTCCATAGCCAGGAAGTGAAACATCCATAATGATCAAAGAAAATCATCTAGGGTACTCCATGTAGTCGCACAATCTCCTACAAATAGAGGCATCCAAGAACTCTACTAAAGCCTTATCTCTGATCGGTAGGAAGTGGGTCGACATGGTGAGTTAGTCGATGATCACCCAGATAGAATCATGAACCCTAGATGTATGTGGAAGTCAAGTCATAAAGTCCATGGATATATCATCCCACTTCTACTCTGGGACCTCTAATGGAAAAACTAAGCCTGCTGGTACCTGTTGCTCCTCCTTCTCTTATAGATAAGTGAGGCACTTGGAGATAAACTCTGCTATTTATTTCTTCATTCTCGACCCCCAGTGCTATCATGGGAAGTCCTTGTACATCTTTTCCACTCCTGGATGTACTGCTAGAGGGAACATATGGAACACCCTCAAAACATCCTCATGTTAAGCCATCAGTACCATAGATCTCCCATTGTAAAGGATAACGTGCTCCCCACCTTCGAAAAAACCTCAAGTTCCTATTCCATGGATATCTGAGCACGTCGAGCCTTGCAGTCAGTGTCACCACACTGTTCCTCCTTGACTCACTAAAGGAGGGGGGAGTGACTGTAAGAGACTAATGAAAAGATGCTCCACCTCGATAAACAAGGGATATCTACAAAGTGGCTAGCTGCTCTGTCGCCTCACCTAGCAGCTGTAAACGAGATCTCTAGCTGAGTGCATCTGGTACAATGTTCCCCTTCCAAAGAGTATAGAATATCTCTATGTTTTAGTCTTAGAGGAACTCATGCCAATGTCGTTGTCTAAGGTTTAGGTACTTCTGGGAGAAGATATACTTGAGACACTAGTGATCATAGTAGACCATAAAATGCTCACCCATCAGATAGTGTCTCTATATCTTCAAAGCGAAGACCACTATTTCTAACTCAAGGTCATGGGTAGCATAGTTTTTCTCATGTTGTCTCAGATTTCGAGAACCATATGCGATAATTCCTCGCTCCTGTATTAGGAGACATCTGAGCCTGGTCCCTGGACTATCATAGTATACAACGTACCCAACGCCCTCCTCTCGAAGCCTCAAGATGGGGTCACTAGTCAGCCTATGCCTCTGATCAGGAATACTCTGCTGGCTTCTCTCCCATCACACGAAGGGTTGTCGCTTCTCTTTTGAACATTGATAATGGTGCTGAAAATCTGGATAAATCGCGCACAAATATCTAGTAGTATCCATCAAAACCCTGGAAACTTCGTACCTCCGTCACACTCCTGGGTGGCTCCCAAGAAGGTACCGCCTCAACTTTGCTGGATCCACCGCAACTCTATCCTTCGAGATGACATGTCTTTGAAAGTGAACCTCTCGGATCTTGAGATGGCACTTCGAGAGCTTACCGTAAATCTAGTGCTATCGGGGTGTGCTTAGAACTATCTAAAAATGATAGGCATGATCCTCCTCAGTAGACGAATAGATTAGAATTTCTTCAATGAAGACTACTACAAAGAAATCAAGGTATGACTGAAATATCTTGTTCATGAGTCCCATTAACACTGATAGATCACTGGTTATACTGATCTTCATGACCAAAAGCACATAATGGTTGTACCGACATTTGAAGGCCATCTTCTGCACATCGTCATCTCGTACTCTGATTTGGTGATATCCAGAACTGAGGTCTATCTTCGAGAACCACCATGATCCATTCATCTGATCAAAGAGGTTATCAATCCTTAGATGTGGGTACCTGTTCTTCACTGTCACTTGATTCAGGAATCGATAGTAAACACAAAGCCTCAAGCTCCCATCCACCTTCTCAGAAAACAAAATCGGGACTCCCCATTGAGAAAAAATGGGCCGAATGAACCCCTTTACCTGTAATTCTTCTGGGTATACCCACATCTCACAAAACTCTGCAGGAGCCATTTGATATGCATGTGTAGATATAAGTGTTGTGCTGGGTACAAGTCAATGTAAAATTCCACCTCTCTGTTAGGAGGTTGACTCAGAACATCATCATGGAAGAAATTTGTTTAATTGTCCACCAGTACAGGATAGCTCAGACACTCCACATCAATTGACCAGAGGGTAAGTCTAGCCAAATAATGATTTATCGGCTGCACTCTCCTCCAGTTAAGTCTATCCTCTACTGCAAAGTCTCCCTTCTCCCGGGTGAAGGTAAACCTAGTCCAATCCATACAGATACACCAAACATTTCATATAATGCAGTTGATATGGGTATGGAATATAGATAACCGGTCCATACCTAAGATGACGTCATAAGGCCTCGATGCTGATACTAGGATATCGCAGCCGAAGCTCTCGCCTCCTAGAGTAATCTCACACTGCCAGCACCAGTGCGTAATCGTCGAATCTTCTCCCCTAGGAGTCTCTAGCCTTAAGGTTCAAGCCAACGACTCCACCAGAATCTCTGAGCTCTAAACAAGGGTAGTGGTAATAAAATAATTTCTAGAACATGTGTCTATATGTACTAAAACTAAGGTGTAGTAGACAAAGATCATACCTCGTATCATCTCAGCAGTGACGTGGTCGTAGGTCTCATCTTCCTGGAGCAAAGATCACCCCTATACACCTGCTCCCTGTGGTCGTGGTGGACCACCTGGTGGTGGTGGCGGTAACACCTCGAATCATCTCCCACCTCCAGCTGCACGGCCAGCTCCTCTTCCATGTCTGCCTTCCCCCTACAGAACACCCCTTTCAAACCTTTATCTCTTCCTAGTTAGTCCATTGACCATCCCTATGGAGGGTTGAGCAATCACAAGTCATGTGACCCTTCCCGTAGTATGCATAACACTGCCTGCCCCATGCATGACTATCTCTGTCTTAGGTTCCCCGCACAACCGACCATGAATCCTGCGGTCATCCCCATGTAGGTCTGGTCTTCGTAGACCTTTGTGACATGTTTCAGCTTCCAACTATATAAGACTCCACTACGTAATTCCCTATGGTGGGTCTCGATGCTGGTGACTACTCAGAAAGAAAACTCTCCACTAAGCGGGCTCACTCTAACACCCCTGCCTGAATTAGGATGCTAAGAAAAATCATTGAAGCCCTAATCTCTCACCTGAGTTTATTCTCGAAGGTCCGGGCCCTAAAAAATGGGTCTTGTGCCATATAAGTGTAGTAGCATGAGAGGTCGGTGAACCTAGATGAGTATTTATCCAAAATCATGTTTCCCTAATGCAGATGAAGAAGCTCCTATATACGCACTGAATGAAGGGTCGATGGGACAAACTATACTGGGAATAGGCTCTCAAAGTCTGCCTAGAGAAATGTCATCTCGTCGTGAACCTAGAGCATGAAGCTCTAAAATCTGCATGTTGTTGCCTATAAAAGGCTGGAGGAAATGATCACCATGAGATAAGCTGGTGTCCCTACCAGTCAAACGACTCTCACCACATCCTCTAGCGCTGGAACTCGTGCAATGTGCTCAAGCAGCGTGCACTCATTGCTGTTGGGGCGGGTGGCATTGGTGACCCAATAGGTAACGGGACCAGTGGTACCTTTACTGGTGCCTCTACTGACAAAGGGCCATGTACCGAGGCCTCATCACTCAGTGGGAAAACATTATGTACTATACCCGAAACCATAGCTATCTATCTGCATAGAGACATCCATAAAAGAATCAGGTGTTCCACTGTCATTTAGTTATACATATTGATCTAACTCAATGATATCATAATGAAAACATTTCAAAACACACATGCAATCAATGATTTTGTGCACTGAGTCAGAAATCATAAGTCAGGGTCCTGGTGTATGGATATGTTTATCACCACACCAACACTGGATTCCCTAAACTAAAAACCACACTTATAACACTTAACACTATCGCCGTTTAAAGATCAGAATCCAATGTTCTATGGTAGAACCGACTCCTATAATACCAATGTATCACAACACGTCCCTCGGGGCCTGTGCCGTGACTACCCCAAGCCCTCCTTCAATAGGCCAGGGGCTGGTGACTATCACCAAACGACGTATTCCCTAAAAATGGGAAGGCATTGCCTTTATAACCTGTACACACATAAATGAACACAACAAGTTTTGAACAAAAGTAATCTGTATAGTAAAAAGAGTGTGTAAAGTAAGAAAAGGGGCCAGAATAGAAGACCAACTGGAAAAGTACAAGAAAACTAGAAAGTATAAGTAAACTGAAACAACTCCTATGAACACCTGCCAGGGACCCAACCTGAAGGGTATGTACATGTCTTGAATGGTCATCTCTATGGTACGCCTCATCTAATGTCCACCTTTGAGCTACCTCCTGTCCTGGTACCCACGTCCTCTATCAGTGTTGTCCATCATCTGCACCAAACACAACAAGGTGCGGGAATATTATGTGGAGCGGTGAGTATAAAAATACTCAGTAGGGATCCCAAGACCCTCAAAGGTCACACAAAATCCACAAAGTATAAACCAAAAAGCATAGAAACAACTGAAAACCCTACTTAGTTATATACCCATACATATACCTATGAGATCAAGTATGACCTTATCATTCATGAGGAAACATACAGTCTAACCAAAAATCCCAAAGCTCAATAGTTCCACAAAGGAAGGAATACCATGAAGGTAACACCACAAAGGTAAGTACCACAAAGGTAACACCACACAGAAAAATACCACGATGGTATCACCATAATGGTAAGGACTGAACTCACACCAACTATAACTTTGGTATGATAGAAATGATAATAAGATGTAACTACCGAATCATCTTACTCAATTAAGAGGCATACCCACGTAGGATCCAAAATCATCAGACCCACATATGATCCCAGTTCATCAGACCCACATAGGATCTTAGTACAACAGACCCACGTAGGATCCCAGATTAGTCCAACATGGAATCATAGAGCAAATACAAGAGGGATACTGGAACACAAACACACGTAGGATCCTAAAACACTAACCCACATAGGATCCCTTTATCATGATACAACCAGACACATGGTACCTGCCTAATCTTGCTTGATTCCAAAAGGGTCTCCTCCTCAATCCACAATTCGATACTCCAACTCCCACAAAGTCTCAGGAATAAGTATCCCATGAAGGACCACCACTTAATAGGGGTCTCAATGCAAGAGAGGTTGCATCAATCGGACACTGAGTCTGTATGTTATTGTCTTTTTAGTCCCTAGGCCTGGTGGGATTCTTGTTCGATCAAAGCCAGTCATACCCCAAATTTATATAAAACTCATGTAGGGTTACCAAAATTACATTCTTGATCCAAGGATTAAGGTTCCATATATGGTTCATTAAACAGATGGTCGTAGCTCATGTTATTGACGAAATAGTGTAAAGGTTCGAAGCTGGTCTAGGTCCGGCCCAGCCTGCGGGCGTGGCCCATAGCCGATCGGATGGCCAGCCCTCCTTTGCCACTGTGGCCTTGTGCCACGGCTCCTGCATGCCGGTGGCATGGACACGTGCTTCCGCCTCCCCTTCATGCTGTCAGCCGTGCGACAACCACAACCTCTACTCTGCCGCATCTGACAGGCCGCGACCTATAACGACCCATACTTTATATACATTGTTAATACATCAAAATTGAAGCACACTTATTTCAACATATAACAAAACCATGAAAGGACCGTATAGGTATAGTGTCTTTAGAAACTGGGAAACATAAACAACTGGTTCATAAAGCATCTACTTTGCTTCCCATTCATTTCATCATATCTAGAGTCCCTTTTTGGCATATCCTACTTAAAAACCTTCTTCCTGGCCAGGGGAAATAAAACATACAAAAGGGTGATCTCAAATTCTCAGTAAGGGTAAACAAAAGAAATATCAATGACATCATATACATAAGAACATATCTTTTGGAAATCTTAACTTGAAAAAGAGATCATAATTTCATAACATGGGATAAATCATAGTAGTGAAATGTAATCCCAATAATCATAACTTATAACATGAAACTTTGTGGCATACACACATAATCATAGAGAATCATTTCTTGTTAGTCAATACTCATTTCCAAGACTATCTTAGTGGAAAAATTCCATTTCTGAACCGAGTTCACTCCTCGTTTCAGTCCTATTTCACTGAACCGGTTTAACCTGCCATTCCAGCCATGTCTATCTCATGAGATATAAAATATTTACCCAATTCATTGGAGGGAGATATAGGTCCCACCCATCTTATAATGATTCCATTCTTATGTGTGCAACAAAATCATAAATCATACATCATTGCATAACCCATGTAATAAAAATGGGATTCTTAAACATCATGACATCATAAAACAATTCATATAAGATAAAGAAATTCATAAAAATAATTCCATCACAACATAATCAAATCAATGTAATAATAGTGATAGAAATAGAACCCTATATTATCTTATATGGAAAATAATTTTGATAAAACACCTGAACACCATTCTTGAGGAAAATATCCTTTCTACTTCAAAAAACACTTTTCCTTTCTAAACGTGTCGTACAATTCTAAACTAAAAGAAGTTGATTAAAAATTAACTTGAAAACTTGTATCGGAATCTTCTTGGAAATAATGTTTTAAAAATCCATTCATTCCGTATAAGTTAAAAAAACAATCTTCGTACTTTTGTCGAAAAAGTCAAAAAGTACCTCGTACGAAAAACGACAAAAGATTCCTTTCGTATCCTTTACTAAAAACTCACCGAAGGGTAAAATTAGATTAAAAAAATTGTAGGCGAATGGAAATACTATTACATATTGAGGAAACATGGATGTGGATGATAAAATACACCCCAGTAAATACTAAAGTATAAACAATCTCGGATAAAAATGAGATTGTGATATTTCCCTTACCTTAGGTCTAATTTGCCTTGTAAGTGTCTGAACCTCCTGTATAATGATTTAAATAATGTTATTGACTTATTCCAGAATCATAAATATTGTTATGATATCATATATGGTCATATTCTTAGCTTCTTAGTAGTAATATTTCATTGCTACTTGTTATTCAGGTGTTTATAACTTTTTGTTCTTATGCGTGTTTTGTCAAATAAATTCTTATTATTCTCTTTAGGATACCGTTACAACATTTACAGAATGTTATTAATGTAATATATATCATATTTATTCATTAAATTTATTTATATAATCATTAATCAATGGAGATCATGTAGAACGAATCGGATCACATCGTGGAGACAGTATTCCGTACGTATGCACGAGCGATGATATCATTCCCATGATCGTGGAATTGTATTGGAGTGTATGTATACTATTTCAGAATCAATATAACTTTACAATAATCATATATAGTAATTATTTACATCATTATACCCATCCAAGTAAGGTGGTGGGGGAAAATAGATTACACCACGGTGTGGAGACGGTATTCCGTACGTACGCACGCGCGGTGATTTCATTTTCCATAGGATGGATAGATGTTGAAATAGGGTTGTTTCAGACTTATAATAACATATCGGTATATGATTGATATTGATGTTATTACTTCATAGTGAAACAACTAAAGAAGAAGATGTTGAAGAAGAAAGAATTTGGAAAGGATCGGTAATGGATATTACCTCTTTTTGACACGTCTCTTCTTAACCTCCTCTTAGGTCACTAGGGTTGGTCTTAGAAGAATACAAGAACCTCTAGGATGATTCTAGGGAAGTGGGGAAGTGAAATGGGTAGGGTTTGGCAGAGCATGAAGTCTCAAATTGGTGTGAGGAGGAGAGGGAGGAGGTTCCCTTTTATAAGGTAGGAGAGGGGCACCTTTGGAAATATAAGAAATATTAGTTTATATTAAATCCCAACCCTACTTAAAAACATCCAAAATGACTCATATCTGAATATTAAATGAGATAGGGTTGTAATCTCATCAACCAATAATATTTAGACATGTTAGGAATTTATTTTAAACATTACCAACTTGATTTATCCTGATTTATTAATTTAATTTTATTTGTGGTAATAATATTCTAAATTTTAATTATTAATAATAATTACATATGTGTTGTGAATTTTCCATAATTTGACACATTATAAAATTTTAGATCATATAAATTATAATTTATAATTTGTAAATATTTTTGTGATTTTTAAACAATTTTATAATATGTTATTTTTATAAAATAACAATAGTGTCGATTTTGACACTATTCATTTATTTGAATTTAAATAAAATATATACAGAGGATATGTTTGAACTAAAAGATTTAATAGATTAATAAAATGTCATATGTATCTAGAAAATTATTTTAGTACATTAAATAGTGAATATAATAATTATTTTAATATATTAAAACCATTTATTTGATATTTTAAATAATAAAATAATTTCAACATCACTATTGTGTCATAATTAATTACAATTATTTAATCGTAAAAATTCTAAATAAATTCCTATGAAGTAGATAATTGTATTAGATTTCTGGAGACTATTCATGTTATATTTTTCATTAGGTTTATCATCATATTAAAATTATTATAATTATACGATCTAAGAAAGTGATATGTTGTCACATTCATTGGTTTTAATAATAATTAAATTATTTTCAGGGAAAAAAGTCTATTAAATGAATCTAATTCGACCCTTAGGTGATATGGGTCGACTTTTAGTCATCCAATAGGATTTTGGAAGGTGTTAGGATAATTTTATAATCATATATTTACCCTTAATTACCCGATTTACCTTTAACTATGGTAAATAAAATTTACCGTAGTTACTATTCATAATGCCCAAAAATAAAAAGTAGACTATTAACATAATTTGGACCCACGGATTCTAAATATGGAATCCATTTTTCAAAATTCAAAACATATAAGTTGCAGTAATTAATTTAAAATAAATCATGTTGTTAAGAAAACGGGGTTTAGAAGTTAAAACATTGCCAAAGATTGAAATGTTTTTACCTATGAATTCAATGTGAAATCAATGCTAATGACATAAATTATATTAAATGGTAAAAATATATTCTATCTATATGTTAAAACAATTCAACTTTAAAATTTAACCATATAAATTATCGCAATGGAAAAAGTTGTTTTTAATTAAAAATTAGCGTATTTTTACTATTCATCAAAATATGAAGGTTAGCAGAAAAATATCAAAAAATTAACCAAAGTAAATTTTTATATCCTGATTCAAAAGGAGAATTCTATTTTTTCTATTTGAACTTATAAATGTGTAAAAATATAGATTTAATGTGGGTGCGCCATCAAAAGGCGGCAAAACTGCATTTTTTGATAAATACTTATTTTACCAAAAAAATTATTTTGTTCTCTTACCATGTTCTAGAAAATGTGTAAGATGAATAATAATGTTGTAAAATTTAAAATTCAGTTAATACTATTCATAACTTCTAGGTTATAATATTATAATAATATACTATTGTTTAGTGAAACTCGGTATTGCTTACGACGCAAGCTATCGAGGAAGGCCGTGGTTGCGTGTAAAGTAAGCGAAGCTAGTGTTGTGTGTAGTGAAAGATTCCTTTGATGATTTATATAACATAAAAACAAAATATTTCTCATAAAAGTCTCGGGTGTTACATTCTACCCCCCTTAAAATGAATGTCACCCTCGAAATTCGTCACTTTGTAACAAACAGATGAGGTTACCTCTCCCTCATCATATCCTCAAGATCCCATGTATCTTCTTCTATTTAGTGGTTCCTCCATAAAACATTAACCAAGCGAGTGGTCTTGTTTCGTAGGACTTTTTCGCTACGATCCCGAAATTCTATCGGCTGTTCTTCATAAGAAAGATCTTGTTCCAGCGGTATAACTTCTTAGCTGAGTACATGTGAAGGATCAGGTATGTACTTTCTCAGGAGGGATACATGGAACACATCGTGAACTTGAGAGTGATTCGGTGGAAGTGCCAATCGGTAAGCTACCTTCCTGACACAATCCAGTATTTCGAAAGGACCGATATATCTAGGGCTCAACTTCCCCTTCATTCCAAATCTCATGAACCTCTTCCAGGGAGATATTCGTAAGAACACTTTATCACCCACTTCAAACTCTAGGTCTTTTCTTCGGTTGTCGGCATAACTTTTCTGTCGACTTTGAGATCCTCTTATGTGTTGTTGAATAGATCAGACCTTTTATGCCATCTCATCAACAAGATTAGGTCCTAATAGCTTTCTTTCCCCAACTTCATCCCAGCAAGTTGGAGTCCTGCATTTCTTTCCATAGAGAGCTTCATAAGGAGCCATCTGAATACTGGAGTGAAAGCTATTATTATAAGAAAATTCCACCAAAGATAGGTGTTTATCCCAACCACCTTTGAAATCCATAGAGCAATCCCTCAACATATCATCTAGATTTTGAATTGTTCTCTCAGACTGATCTTCTGTCTGAGGATGATAAGTAGTGCTGAAACTCAACTCTGTATCCAGAGTATGCTGAAGACTTCACCAAAACATTGAGGTAAACCTCGGATCCCGATCAGATATAATAGAAAGTGGTACTCCAAGAAATATTAACACTTACTTCACATATATCCTGGCAAGCTGATCTAGAGAGAAATCCTCTCTAATAGCGATGAAGTGTGCAGACTTTGTAAGACGATCAACTATGACCCAGATAGCATTATTTCCTTTGGATGTTTTAGGAAGTCTTGTGACAAATTCCATAGTGATTTTTCCCATTTCCATTCGGGTATGGGTAATGGTTGTAACATCCCCTTAGACTTCTGTCTCTCAGCTTTAACTTGCTGACAAACCAAGCATCGAGAGACATATTCAGCAACATCTCTTTTCATGCCATCCCACCAGAAGTACTCTTTCAGGTCCCTATACATCTTCGTGCTTCCAGGATGAATAGAGAATGAAGAACTATGAGCCTCATCCAGCAACTCCTTCTTTAATTCGGGTATGGGAGGAACACAAACCCGATTCCTGAACTTTATTATCCCATCACAATCAAGGTTGAATTCAGGAACATTTATCACATTCTTCTGTAACTCAACATTTTCTTTCTGTGCCTCTTTAATCTTCACATGTATAGATGGTTGAACATTCATTTGAGAAAGATACTATTTATCCCCTTTCATTATAATTCCAAGATCCATCCTTTGTAAATCCTTAAATATTGTATCTTTTGTGATCCTCATCATGGATAAACTGGCATGGTCTTGTCGACTTAATGCATCTTCCACGTTGTTTTCTTTCCCAGGGTGGTAATGAATTGAGCAGTCGTAATCCATAATCAGCTCCAACCATCTTCTTTGCCGCATATTCAGCTCCTTTTGTGTGAAAATATACTTTAAACTTTTATGATCATTATAAATATCACACCTTTCACCATAAAGGTAATTCCTCAAAATCTTTAATGCAATGATTGCCGCAGCTAACTCCAAATCATGAGTTGGGTAATTTTTCTCATGTATTTTCAACTGTCGTGAGGCATAAGCTATCACCAAATCACTTTGCATAAGAACACACCCCAAACCCTTCTTCGATGCATCACTGTATATAACAAACCTTTCTCCACTACAAGGAAGTGTGAGCACAGGTGCATTGGATAACCTTCTTTTCAACTCTTTGAAATTCTCTTCCCATTCTTCCGTCCAAACAAACTTAACTCCTTTCCGAGTCAACTTGGTGAGTGGATTAGATAATCGCGAAAAATCTTTAACAAAACGTTGATAATATCCAGCCAAACCAATAAAACATCAGATCTCAGTTATTGTTGTTGGTCTCGACCATTTTTCTATATCCTCTGTTTTTGCTGGATCCACAGATATCCCCTCTTTTGAGATTATGTGACCCAAAAATGAAACTCTTTGAAGCCAAAATTCACACTTGGTAAATTTGGAATAAAGCTTCTCCTTTCTCAGGGTATTCAATATAATTCTCAATTGATCTTCATGTTCTTCTTTTCTCTTTGAATATACAAGAATATCATCTATAAAGACTACCACAAAATGATCAAGATAGTCTCTAAAGACTCTATCCATCAGATCCATGAAGATAGTAGGGGCATTAGTAAGACCAAATGGCATCACTATAAATTCATAGTGTCCATACCTTGTATGGAAAGCCGTCTTTGGTATATCCTCCCCTTTAACCCTTAATTGGTGATACCCTGAATGAAGACCAATCTTGGAAAAGTATTGAGCTCCTCGTAGTTGGTCAAATAAGCCATCAATGCATGGGAGATGATAATTTTTCTTGATAGTGATCCTGTTAATTTCCCGATAATCAATGCAGAGTCTCATTGATCCATCTTTCTTCTTAACAAACAGAACAGGTGCTCCCCAAGGTGACACACTAGGGCGTATGAACCCCTTATCAAGATTCTCTTGGAGTTGCTTCTTCAATTCCTGCAACTCAATTGGGGCCATTCTATAAGGTGTCTTTGAAATAGGCAAAGCACCTGGTACAAGTTCTATTGAAAACTCAACTTCACGATTTGGAGGGAGTCCCGGTAATTCCTCCAGAATGACATCATCAATCTCCCGTACAATGGGCATATTCTTAATCATGAGTTTCTCACCAAACATTTGAGATAAATAACCTTCATTTAGTGGAATCAAGACCCATAAGATGGAAGAAATGTCCACTGGAAGTTTATGTTCATCCTTGCATTGATTGACGATCATAGATTGATTTGGAATATGAAATGTGACTTCCCTTCTTTGGAAATTGATATAAGCTCCATATAAAGAAATACAATCCATGCCATGAATCACATAAATTTCCACTATAGGAAGGATCACAAGATTTTTATGAAGCACTTTCCCACAAACTTCGATCGGAGAAGAATTATAAATTTTTGATGCGACTGTTGTGCTATTAGGGGTTGTCACAGCTAACTCAACATCTAATTGTTGAGGTAATATGATGATATCCTTAGAAAATTCTTCAGAAATAAAGGAGTAGGTGGATACAGAATCAAATAAAACATTTTCTACTTTAGAGTGGATGGTAAGTGTACCTTTCACCACATCGTTATCATACTCCACATCGCTGATAGAAATTGCATGTGACTTTCCTTTGTCTTTAGCATTAAGAGTTTGTTGATGTCGACCATCATCAACAACCGTTGGATTTGGGCATTGATTGGCATAATGCCCCATCTCCTTGCACTTGAAACATTGAAGTGTAGTAGGTTCATTCTGTGTGTCCCTTCCTTTGTTTTCATCATTAGACATCTTCTTCCCATCATTGCGGCATTCAAATGCCCGATGACCTTCCATTCCACATTTGAAACATTTACTTGTCCCTTTAAGACAACCCCCTCCATGTTTATTTCCACACTTTGAGCATAAGTGAAAGCTCATCTTCTTTTCAGTTTTCTCTTTATATTTCTCTTTTAATTCCATTTTCCTCTTCTTATCAAACCCATATGACTGATGGGTTACTCCAATCTCCATGTCAACTTTGAGACCACATCGAACGATTTCGTCGTAGCTATTGAAGTCCTTTATGGCTAATGCCCTTCGAAGACTTGGTTTTAAGCCACTAAATAATCAATCGATCTTACTCTCAGGTTGGATAATAATACCAGAAGAGTACCCTGCAAGTCTTGTAAAATTTGCTTCATAAGTAGCAACAGATTCATCATCCTTTTGATTCAGTTCAAGAAACTCTTTCTCCATCTTTGTTCGGAGAATACTAGGGAAGTACTTATTGAAAATAAGTTCTTGAACTAGCCCCATTCCATAGACTCAATTTCATCTCTTTGCCTCTTATTCTTGATATGATTCCACCATTGATTAGCATCACCTTCCAAAAGATACACTGCTAAGATAACTTTATCATGTTCGGAACATTGATGAACTGAAAATTTCGTTTCAGTAGTACTAATCCATTGTTCAGAAACTAATGGATCAGTAGACCCACAGAATGATGGTGGACGCTGCCTCATGAAGGATTCAATTGAATGTTTCTCCTTCCTTTGCTTGTTTGGAAGTCCTGCATGATTAATATCTTGAGAAAGTTGTGTGAGAATGGATACATGATTTTTCATTCCATCTCCCATAACGTTTTCTTGCTCAGGGGGACAATCATTGCATTGCCCGTCACATTCTGCATTAACACGGTTCCTTCGGGTTCCAGCCATTGACTAAAACCAAGAAGAATAGTGTGAGCATCACTAATTATAACAGTAAAACCACATAATCAAGAATAAAATTTCACACTTAAGGTCTTATCATAGGTTGTTCATGGATATTTCTAAAACACTAAGATTGTGTTCTATGCTTAGACTTATCCTTAGGATTCTTACTAAGGCTTTCACATCCTAGTTTCCAAATGTTGACTATACCTTTCCTCTGATACCAACTATAACGACCCATACATTACATACATTGTTAATACATCAAAATTGAAGCACACTTATTACAACATATAAAAAAACCATGAATGGACCGTAGAGGTATATTGTCTTTAGAAACTAAGAAACATAAACAACTGGTTCATAAAGCATATACTTTTCCTCCCATTCATTTCATCATATCTAGAGTCCCTTTTTGGCATATCCTACTTAATAACCTTATTCCAGACCTGGGGAAATAAAACATACAAAAGGGTGAGCTCAAATGCTCAGTAAGGGTAAACAAAAGAAATATCAATCACATCATATACATAAGAACATAACTTTTGGAAATCTTAACCTGCAAAAGAGATCATAATTTCATAACATGGGATAAATCATAGTAGTGAAATGTAATCCCAATAATCATAACATAAAACATAAAACTTTTTGGAATAGACACATAATCATAGAGAATCATTTCTTGTTAGTCAAGACTCATTGCCAAGACTATCTCAGTGGACAAAGTCCATTTCTGAACCAAGTTCAATCCTCGCTTCAGTCCTGTTTCACTGAACTGGTTTAACCTGTCGTTCCAGCCATGTATATCTCATGAGATATAAAATATTTACCCAATGAATTGGAGGGAGATATAGGTCCCAACCATCTCATAATGATACCATTCTTATGTGTGCCACAAAATCATAAATCATACATCATTGCATAACCCATGTAATAAAAATGGGATTCTTAAACATCATGACGTTATAAAACAATTCATATAAGATAAAGAAATTCATAAAAATAATTCCATCACAACATAATCAAATCAATGTAATAATAGGGATAGAAACAGAACCCTATATTATCTTATATAGAAAATAATTTTGATAAAACACTTGAACTCCATTCTTGAGGAAAATATCCTTTCTACTTCAAAAAACACTTTTCCTTTCTTAACATGACGTACAATTCTAAACTAAAAGAAGTTGATTAAAAATTAACTTGAAAACATGTAAGGGAATATTCTTGGAAATAATGTTTTAAAAATCCATTCATGCTGTATAAGTTAAAAAAAACATTCTTCATACTTTTGTCGAAAAAGATAAAAAGTACCTCGTATGAAAAATGACAAAAGATTCCTTTCGTATCCTTTACTAAAAACTCACCAAAGTGTAAAATTGGATTTAAACAATTGTAGGTAGATGGAAATACTATTAAATATTGAGGAAACATGGATGTGGATGATAAAATACACCCCAGTAAATACTAAAGTATAAACAATCTCGGATAAAAATGAGATTGTGATATTTCCCTTACCTTAGGTCCGATTTGCCTTGTAAGGGTCCGAACCTCCTGTATATTAATTTAAATAATGTTATTTACTTATTACAGAATCATAAATATTGTTATGATATCATATATGGTCATGTTCCTAGCTTCTTAGTAGTAATATTTCATTTCTACTTGTTCTTCAGGTGTTTATAACTTTTTGTTCTTATGCGTGTTTTGTCAAATAAATTCTTATTATTCTCTTTAGGTTATAGATACATCATTTCCAGAATGGTATTAATGTACTATATATCATATTTATTCATTCAATTAATTTATATAATCATTATGCAACGAAGATCATGTAGAACGAATCAAATCACATCATGGAGATGGTATTCCGTACGTATGCACGAGCGATGATATCGTTCCCATGATCGTGGAATTGTATTGGAGTGTATGTATACTATTTCAGAATCAATATCACTTTATAATAATCATATATAGTAATTATTTACATCATTATACCCATCCAAGTAATGTGGTGGGGGAAAATAGATAACACCACGGCGTGGAGACGGTATTTCGTACGTACGCACGGGCGGTGATTTCATTTTCTATAGGATGGATAGATGTTAAAATAGGGTTGTTTCATACTTATAATAACATATCAGTATATGATTGATACTGATGTCATTACTTAATAATGAAACAACTAAAGAAGAAGATGTTGAAGAAGAAAGAATTTGGAATGGATCGGTAATGGATATTACCTCTTTTTGACACGCCTCTTCTTAACCTCCTCTTAGGGAACTAGGGTTGGTCTTTGAAGAAGACAAAAACATCTAGGATGATTCTAAGGAAGTGGGGAAGTGAAATGGGCATGGTTTGGCCGAGATTGAAGGCTAAAATTGGTGTGAGGAGGAGAGGGAGGAGGTTCCCTTTTATAAGGGTGGACAGGGGCACCTTTGGAAATATAAGAAATATTAGTTTATATTAAATCCCAAACCCATTTAAAAACATCCAAAATGACTCATATCTGAAGCATAGATGAGATAGGGTTGTAATCTCATTAGCAAATAAAATTTAGACAAGTTAGGAATTTATATTAAACATTACCAACTTGATTTATCCTTATTTATCAACTTAATTTTATTTGTGGTAATAATATTCTAAATTTTAAATTACTATTAATAATTACATATGTGTTGTGAATTTTCTATAATTTGACGCTTTATGACATTTTCGATCATATAAATTTTAATTTATAATTTGTAAATATTTTTTTGGTTTTTAAACAATTTTATAATATTTTATTTTTATAAAATAACAATAGTGTCCATTTTAACACTATTCATTTATTTAAATTTAAATAAAATATATATAGAGGATATGTTCGAAATAAAAGCTTTAATAGATTAATAAAATTTCATATGTATCGATAAAATTAGTGGAGTACATTAAATAGTGCATATAATAATTATTTTAATATTTTAAAACCATTTATTTGATATTTTAATTAATAAAATAATTTCAACATCACTATTGTGTCAAAATTAATGATAATTATTTAATCCTAAAAATTCTAAATAAATTCCTATGATGTGTATAATTGTATTAGATTTCTGGAGACTATTCATGTTCGAAGTTTCATTATGTTTATCACCAAATTAAAATTATTATACTCATAAGATTTAAGAAAGTGACATGTTGTCACATTTTTTGGTTTTAATAATAATTAAATTATTATCATGGACAAAAGTCTATTAAATGAATCTAATCTGACCCTTAGGTGATATGGGTCGACTTTTAGTCATCCAATAGGATTTTGGCAGGTGTTAGTGTAATTTTATAATCTTATATTTACCCTTAATTACCCGATTTACCTTTAACAATGGTAAATAAAATTTACCGTAGTTACTATTAATAATGCCCAAAAATATAAAGTAGCCTATTAACATAATTTGGACCCACTGATTCTAAATATGGAATCCATTTTTAAAAATTCAAAACATATAAGTTGTAGTAATTAATTTAAAATAAATCATGTTGTTAAGAAAACGGGTTTTAGAAGTTAAAACATTGCCAAAGATTGAAATGTTTTTACCTATGAATTCAATGTGAAATTAATGCTAATGAAATAAATTATATTAAATGTTAAAAATATATTCTCTCTATACTTTAAAACCTTTAAATATTATAATTTAACCATATAAATTATCTCAATGGAAAAAGTTGTTTTTAATTAAAAATTAGAGTATTTTTACTTTTCATCAAAATATGAAGGTTATCAGAAAAATATCAAAAATTTATCCAAAGTAAATTTTTATATCCTGATTCAAAAGAAGAATTTTATTTTGTCAAATTGAACTTATAAATGTGTCAAAAACTAGATTTAATGTGGGTGCACCATCAAAAGGCGGAAAAACTGCATTTTTTGATAAATACTTATTTTACCAAAAAAAATTATTGTGTTCTCTTACCATGTTCTAGAAAATTTGTAAGATGAATAATAATGTTGTAAAATTTAAAATTCAGTTAATACTATTCATAATGGCTAGTTTATAATATTATAATAATATACCGTTGTTTAGTGAAACTCGGTATTGCGTACGACGCAAGCTATCGAGGAAGGCCGTGGTTGCCTGTAAAGCAAGCCAAGCTAGTGTTGTGTGTAGTGAAAGATTCCTTTGATGATTTATATAACATAAAAACAAAAGATTTCTCATAAAAGTCTCGGGTGTTACACGACCCTCCCCTAGTGGCGCAGTTGCGCCTGTACCGCTCCCGAGTCCTACCGGAATTAGTCGCTGGTACCAGTCACCATCCTCCTCCATCACGATGAATGCATCAAAAACCAAAAACGTTTTTAGAGTGGTTAGACCATGATTTTTAGGCCTTCACCCTCAGAATTAGATCAACAGAAAGCGGCTCATAGGTAAAGATTCAACGTAAAATAAATTAATGAAGATCAATCAAATAACACCCCTACCTTTTCGTTCTTTGGAGGAGTCGAGAGGTTGAATATAAAAACAATTATGGGGGAATCAGAGTTTTTTTCTTCTGCAATGTGCTTGTGATCTGGGCCCAGGTTTGGTTCCTTGTTCTTCGTTGGAGAGGGAATTCTTTGTTGGAGGAAGAGGTTCTCCAAATTTCCCGAATTTTCCAATGATTTCCCCAAGGAAATGAGGAGCCAAAAAATTAAATTATTTTTATCAATTTAATTAAAGTTTTAACATTAATTAATTTGAAGTTGGGAAATGAACTAGGTGAATTCCAATGGTTTCCCACACATTAATAGAGATTTTGGGCAGTCCCCACCACCAAGCATTCCAAATGGAGGTTTCAAAAAATAAATAGAATGTTTTTTATTTTATTTTTTTCTTCTCCCAGGAAAAGCATAAAAAATAACATTCAACCTCTACCTACAATGGTCGAGATGAAGGTCTTATTAAGAGACTATCAGCACTGCGATTTCAATGGTGTCCTCATATTTCAATTTTGAGCATCAGTTAAAAAGTTAAAAAATGCTGCTCGCGCATTTACTGAATGTACCTGAAAAGAAAAGTTCAGAAATTCATTTTGGACACTTTGGGCCTCAGAATCATGCACTGTCATTTTTTTGCAGACTCATAATATTCCCATATAATTAAAAAAATTACATAGTAAATCTGGGTCATTACAGGTTCCACCCAAGGAGACATAATTTGTTGAATAAGTCAATTCTCTAAATGATATTGAATTTTTTTATTTAATTTCTATAGCTCCACATTTCTTATACTATATGGGATCTTATATATTTTATTGGATCATGGTATGAGTTCAATGGATAACTTTAAATCTCTTTTTGGGGGATGTCTAGGTAATTATCTAGTAAATACATAAATTTATTCCTAAATTATGGGAACAATATCTATATTTATAATTTTATTTCCTTCCCCCTATTCACAAATCATAACCATAATTAATTCTATGGTTGGTTCTTCTAGAAAAAGCTTAGTTCATGATATATATACTTTAAAAATTACTATAGGTTGTCTAGTCAAGACTACTGACATTTCCCTTCCTTTGAATTTGATCATATATTTATACATTGAGATCCAGTGTATCCTTACTACTATGTTGAATTATAGTATCAGAATAACTACTATATTTGCGATGAGATTGTTCTCTACAAAGTAAATACAATATTTTCTATACACTGCTAATTCATGGATCATCCATCCAGGAGTCTTGACTGATAACTCTACTTCTATATGTTCATGTACTGATTCTATATTCTTTCCAAACATGGAGAAAAAAAATTAATTATTTGAAACCAATTCGAGCAAATCATTTTCTATCATTGAGTGAATAGTTAGAGTTTTTCCCCCCAAAGAATTTGGAGCATATACTTCATATTTCATGATATACAATTCCCAACCATTCCACCTTATCCTATATTCATGTTTCTAGTGATTCCCTTCAATTATATTCATATTTGGATATTGATTGGAAAATTTCCAATGTTTTCCACTCCTGAAGCATTAACATTAAGTCAAGTTTACACTATCGTCCCTTTTTAGTATGTGTTGAGAAGTTTAGGCTTCACCTCACAATGGCAGTTCTGAGTTATATAGCCTTCTATTCCACACATTTATCATTTTAAATTTCCAAGAAAGTAGTTCCCAAATTGTTTTTCGACATTTTCTCATGTGTTAAGTTTCACATTCTTTTTTCCTCTTTTGTGATCAATTTTATTCCCTGATTTGGGATCTATATCTCTCTTACATTCATTAAATATATTTCACCTATGTGTCTCTCCAAACTCCAATTTATGCTTCATAGAACTCCGCACTATCTCCTCATAGCTTTCATAGTTAATATTTTGTATGTTACTCTATATATGGTCTCTTAGTCCACCAAAGAATCTATCCACCTTTCCCTTAGAATTCATAATAAATTTATAGGTGTAAATAGAAAGTCTTGTACGTTTCATCTCATAGCTTCCCATATACTCATTTTCATTATTCTTCAAATTTATTAATTACTTAAACATTTTCATTCCCTTTAACATGGGAATTATTTGTTTAAAAAGATTACCCTTACCACTTTCCACTCCATAGCATCAAGATCCCTTCTAGATTTGGGGTTTTAATCAGTTTCTACCACTAATCAACTTCTCCTTCTAATTTGTATACTACTAGGGGGACTTTTTCTTTTTTTTAACATTAAAGTATAGAAAAGTTCTTTTCCATTGAATTTATTGATTGTTTTGAAATAAATGGGTCATTAGATCCAATAAAATATGATGGTTGCTAAATCAGGAAGGACTTAGTGGAATATTATTGTAATTGAGGAGAATCTCTATGATCAACATGATCATGTTATTATTCACAACTCTAGATAGTTGATTCATCATCTTCATGAAATTTTCCATTCCATATTACATTGTAGGGTCATCAGTGCTTCATACATTTCACTCATTATTTACACAATTCATCATATTAACTAACATTTTCTAAATGTATAAAACCATTGTGCGAAATAAGGTTATTTTAAGAATATTATAATTTTAATGTAATTTTATATCTTAATCCATCATTCTTAAATATGTTATTTTTTAACAACAAGTGAATTTCTTATATATCATTCATAATGGTTTATAGAAATATTATGATTCACCATACATATCCCTGGTAGTGTTTAACTAGGAATACTGTAGGGACTATTATTGTGCACTAGTTTCCATTTGATTAAATCTCAAAGTAATTTTTTGGGGGATACCTTAATAAACATCTATGCTAGATCCACATCCACAAGTTCATATCATGATAGGGTTTTATTTCTCAGAAACCACTTACATAATACTTCTCTGAAATACCAGGACATTTTAATATATTTAAACTAATCCAAAGGGATCTTCCTAAAATTTTAAAATTATATTTTCCAAAAAAATATAAACCGTCAATTGATTCCAACTATGACATCACTCCTTTTTATTATATAATTCTTTTATTATATTTTATAGAAAGAGTTTTTTTAAAGACTAGTTTTTAGGAAAAAAGTACGTAACACATGGAAACATAAAACCTTATTCCTATCCACTTGAATGTATCCTTCACAGACTCCTCATTAATACATTTACTATACCTCATATACTAGGGGCATACATCAAAGAAAAGGGGTGAGTATGAGGCACATTAAGGGAAATTAAGGTAAACAGTTTACATGTGATTATGATGAATATCAATAAAAACATGAGGAATTTTATTATGGAATGATCAATGAAAAATGAGTTATATCAAAATAAAAATAAAAATAATCATAAAATGTTAATTTTGAAACCAAATTTAAAGGATAAAGTTTAAATCATGTCACCACGTTTTTTCAAAAAGGACTCATAAATTAAAATTTCCCAGGTTATTCACCACGGTATCATAAAACATGTCATCTATAGAGAATAAATTCTTTAACTAATGACTTATTTCCATATCAGGGTACACAATTTATATTTATTAATTATTGAAGGACTCATATATCATTATTAAGAAATCATAAATAACCTATGGAGAATAAAGAATGTGTTTCATATCAAGATCATTGAATTTCAAAAGTTCTTCAAGAATTGATATTTAAATAAATTTTAACCCATGTAATGGGAATGCAAGCTTCATGGATTTTAATACCCAAATAAAATAAATAATTTTTACAACTATTTGAATACCCAAAATAATAAAATAGGTTTGTATATTTTGAAAATGAAAATAAAAGATAATTTATTTAGTTGGGAGAGAAATTTTGAGGAGTAAATTTGGTAGAAATGGGTATAAAAATGGTTTTAGAAAAGAGTAAAATGATAGGGGAAAAGGGTATCTCATTGATCAAAAATAATTTGGATGTAAGGTAATGATAAAAACTCTTAATTAAATAGTCTATCGATAACATTTATAAGGAATATAAAAAACAATATTGAATTAAATAGAAATTGATAATACCATAACCTTGAATATTTACTATTATATCATGAGTAATAGAACATTGGGGGATTGAGAAAACCTTTCTAAGATTCCTTGGGAGGTAAAAACACCATATATGTATGGTGGGTGGATTAGGAGTGAACAAAAATAGAGATATGGGTGGGTATTAATAGAAAAAGTGGAGGATTTTTTTAACAATTTCAAAACATAGGACTTGGAAATCTAGGTTGTGGAAAATGGAATCCCATTGGCATTACCATGGGTTTTCAAATGTTTATGGAAATTTCAGTCAAATTTTAATTTATTTTATCTGGGAAGATTCAATCATAAATTTATAATACATATTTTTTCATGTCAAATTAATGTTTCCATAAGGTAATGTTTTTTAAATTAAGGTATTTATTTTAGACTTTGGAAATTCATTTAAAGGATTGGAAATAGATTAAAATATATTAAAATAATATAAATTTAAAAAATAACAAATATTAGGTCCTGGATTGTATTTAATTAATTATTATATCATTATTAAATAATTTTGAACTCATTAAACAAACGAAAACTAGAAACTGTATTTTTACTATTCATAGAAAAATGAAGTATTTTAAAGAGTATTCATAAATTCACCCTAATTGAATTTAGACATGATAATTTATAAAATTATGTTAATTTAATCATAATAAATCTATAAATATGATAATTTTATCTTTTAAATATAAAAATAAATATTTATGAAAAAAATAGTGGGTTGCAATGTGTAGTCAAATTTCCAACACTTCAAAATTTCATGGGACATAATAGAAAAATTTTATGATTTCATTTTATATTAGAGTGTTTCAAACTTAATATTTCAAATAAAATGAATTTTATTCAGAATACTATTATTTATTATAAAAGTTTATATCTGTTTTGGAATGTACGTTTTATGTTTGAAATATTGATTTACTAAATTGCTTCTCAATTAAAAAAATATTTTACTAAGGAAAACAATTTTTAAAAACGAAATTAAAGGCATAATACTTTTATTTATATAACAAAGTATGATTTAAAAAAATTTCCAAGATATGTAACCACTTATGACACCCACAGACACCGTATGTGTAAGGTGTGTGATCGTGGTAATTTCATGTGGTGGCTTAGCTAACATTGACCGAGTTGTAATCTCCACTAACATGAAGTTCTATTATAGGTGATTTTTTTGATGGATTTTCTGAATCTTTGTGTGGGATTGGTCATGGGGAAATATCAATGATCAAACCCCCCACCATAGATTTGAGAAATGGGAATTAAATTATATGACTCTACTAGTTGAGTTCAACTATTCTCATTTAAATATCAATTATAAATTCTCATTACTACTTATAAAAAATAATTATAACATCAAAATTATTAAAAAAAGTTATAGTTCTCATTGGTCAAAATCTCCAACCATCACATTTCCTTAAATACTATATAAATAACAGTTAAATTATTATGAAATTTGGTTTTGTTGTTTAAAATATAATTTTACACACATTTAATCAGGAAAAAATATAATTTAAAACGACCCATTGGATGTTATAGAGATATAGGTACCACCCATCACATATTAAAAATCATACATATGTTCTCCACAAGTTCCTAAAGTATTAATCATATAAAAATAATGAAATGAAATGAGTTTCATATAATATTTACCAAATTAAACCCCATTAAATGAAATAGGTTTCGTAAAACATTCCTCATATCAAAACCCTTTAAAAGAAATGGGTTTAATAAACATTGAGTCATCATAAATATTATCAATCCATAAAGAGAAAAGGAATGTTATCCTTAGATAAAATTCCATGTTATTCTTATGTAACATCAAAGTATTTCTTCATATATTTCCAATTGATATTGGAATATCACATTCAACAATTCTTGTGCAAAATTACATTACTTTTTTCAATATACTTATATTTTTTAAAAAGTTGATCACCTATAAATGATTTTTTTTGGTTTCAAAATAATCTCATAAATTTTTAAAGTAATATTCAAAAAAATTAGGATTCATGATGGGATTAAAATATTCAAATATTATTTATGTTAAAAAAATCATTCTCTCCTTACTTTTCTTAGAAAAATCACAAAGTTCCATGAAGAAAATTCGTTTTACTTGTTTTCTCACATGTAAGAAATTTGTAATTTTGATTTTAAAAAATATTAGTATAGTTCAAAAAATTACAAACTTATTTAGAATATATTGAAATAGAAGAGAAATATTCCTAAATAGGGACTCTAACATAATTAATCTTGAATATGGATGAGATTGTGAAATGAACCATTTCGAAATTGGTAATGATTGAATCAAAAATCCCATAGAAGAAATAAATTATGATAGATATTTATATCTAATAATTCTTTTTATAATAATTAAAAAATAAATTCATGGGATGTATATACACCACCTAAAAGAAACAAGTAGCATATAAGTCACATGTCCAACAGTGCTAAATGTGCGATTAAAATGCATTACCATGACTCCGATTCGTCGCATACGCTTATTGTCTTCAAGATTAATAAAATTCATTTTATTTATAATTATTTAAGATCAATTTTCTATTTTATTATTCCATTTATGTAAATTTTTTCCTATTATATGTAGGTATACATAGGTTTATGATCACATGATACATTTTGATGATAATCGGTTCATATGTCCACACTGACTTTAGTTGGTTGACTATCGTCGATGAGTTCATTATTCTATAATATCCAGAATAGTAATAATGACACAATTTACATTTTTTATTCATTAATTATACATTAAATAAAACCATTAAATATTATTATAAAAAATGAACACTGAAACAATCATGGAGATGGTAGGTCATGGGTATGCATGTGTAATGTTTCCATATTTCAATGATCATTATGGAAAGAAGATAAGTACTACATTATCATTGGAAAATTATCATAATATAATATATATTCTTATAATTATTCAAATATAGTTTTATATATCATCCATGTTATGGGTTGATGGAAAATGAATCATGTCGCTTTGTGGGGGTGGTGGTCCACACATATGCACAAATGACATTATTATATTTTAATTCATGGAATGGTGTGAAGGATAATGATATATTATATTATAAAAATGATAATTATTTCCCTAATATAATTTATAAAATGTAACTGAAACATTATAAGTATTCATGAGAGATGGTGATTGAAAATGAATTACGATGGTTTGCGGGGTTTTAATTTTTTATACCCACAAATGATGAATTACTACCCCATTTTTTGGATATTAGAGATAGGTATTGGTTATTATTATAACAAAATAACATATCACTATATTTTTTATAATGTGTTTTTATCTTTTCATGGTGGAATATGATTTGAAGGAGCTGAATCATAATCAAATCTTAAACAAGTAGATAAAAATTGCACCTCTTATTTGGAAAACATCCATTGAATTAAACCATGAACATTATACGGTCTGTGTTAACCCTAAAATAATGAATATATAAAAATATAATAGATTCTAGGAAAGTATTTAATATCATATTTTATGAACCAATTGGTTTTTAAGGGTGGTGAAATGATATGAATAGGTACCATTTAATAAGAGAAGGGAGGGGCACTCTTGGAATTTCTGGCAATATTAATATTCAATTAAAAATGAATACAAACTGATATATTTAGAGTATAATATAATTATTGGTATAAATAATTTTATCCCATAAATATTAGAAATGTTTTGAATAAATTTCTACCCTTATACTTTTGTTAAAACCAATATCTAATCCCTTTAACTCTCACCATGACAGTATGACTTTTTTATCCTTATGGGTCAATGTAGTTAATATAAAATTACCCAAGACCCATTAATGGAAAATGAATGATATTTAAAGAAAATATAAAAATATATTAGATGAATTTTCAATTTTATGAAAATTATATTATTTAATGAAATATTATTTACTATAAAATATACATAATGAAAATTTTTAGAAAAAGTAACTACTTTGAATTTAATAATATCAAAAAAACATCTAAATTTTCAAAAAAAAAATAGTAAATACATTACATGTGATTCTAATATTTTAAATTATTTATCAAATAAATTGTCTCAAATTATATTTATTATAATATTTTTTTCACATCATTTTTTATTTTTTAAATTGAAAAATTAATCCACAAGTATTATGCAATAACTTAAGATAATTATTTCATTAAAAAATAAAAAATAAATTACCATGATGTATATAAAAAATTTATATTTTAAAATAATACTTAGATCCACGAATTTACTATATATTTCCCTTGTTGAAAATATTTCAGTTATTAAAAAAATAGGTTGACATGTCTGTCTTTTATTTAAAAAAATATTATAAACATCATAATCTAATCCATATTTCCCAAAAAGGTCATAATCATGACATTTTGATTATTATAGATGATGTATAAAAATACAATAAGATTTATTCATGTTTTAAGTTAATTGTATTGATCTTACGATTTCACATTAAGCAATAATTACCTTATTAATCCTATAATGTGAAAAAAATAACTTTGTTCAAAATTCATATTGACAAAAAATAAAATAGGCTCCCTTAATAAATTTCAACTCAATTATTCAAAATATAGAATATATTTTTCTAAAAAAATTCTAAATGTTTCAGAATTTAATTTAAAATGAAATTGATAAAACTCAATGGAAAATTTTTTTTCCCAAAAAAAAAATTTTAAAATATAAAATATTTTTATACTAAATACAAGTATATAAAATATTTTCAAATAATAAATTGATTATTTTAAATCAAAATTTAATACATAAATTTTATTAATAATAATAAATATAATTTTACTTTGTAAATAATTTAAATGAAAACTAGAGTTTTTAATAAAAATCAATATTTTCAACAATTCATTGAATAATCAATTATTTAAAAAAAATCATAAAAAATAATTTTAAGATAATTTATAAGTACTGAATTAAAAAATGGAATCCTTTCTTTATTAATATTTTTATAGAACATATAGAAACTAGTTATAACATTCACTTACAGAAAACAAGAAACTCATTTTTGATGAAAATTTATTTTTGAAGAATAAAATGAATTTAATAAAAATTAAGTGATTATTTACTAATAATTATTCATTAAATTTATACTGTGTAGGAAATATAAATTTATATCCCATTTTTTTTATTTTTATTCATTGACACCAATATAACATTTTTGTTATAAAAGAACATTTTAATTTTTATATTTATTTATTTATTTTACTCGGTGTTGTGTATCAATTATTCTATTAAACATAGTATTTACTTTAAAAATATCATGGTATTACATTCCCCCCACCATTTAACAAATTTCAACATCATTATTTAAACTTTTCCTAACTAACCGGGTGTTTGGCATTTCAAAATACCTTTTTTTTTAATCCCACTTCATATCGAGGGTCAGTAAAACATCCACAAAAATATAGAGAAAAAGAAGTATAAAGTTCACAAGGAATATCACATGACTATGTTTACATGTTTGATTATAATCATGGGAAGTAAAAAATCTAATAAAAAAAATAAAATTGATACCCAAAGACTGATAATGAGATATTTATACCATTGTCTTTAGAAATTTAACCATTATAATACCATAAACATGTGATGGGTTAAAATAAAATTGATTAAAATGTAAGAAATGTACATGGATAATTTTTTTATTTCAAGATTTTTTCCCTAGATATTAGGATTTACTTTAAATCCTTGTTTATGGACATGAGGAGATATACTTATTTGAAAATTATAGTTTCATCCTTTAATCTAATTCTAAAATAACATATTATTTTTCTCCAGATATTGAGTATTTATGATGTATTTATAATTGTTGAGGAATGAAAATAAAATTATAATTTGTCACATAACCCAAAATAAAGAAAAATCTATTCCCTAGTATTTACGAATGAAAATATCCAAAATATTTAGCACATGATAATATATTTCTCAAAATAAATAAAATTTTATATAATTAAGAACTAATTTAATATAAAAAATTAATCATAAATACAAAAAACTCATCATTGATATATTAATAAATAATTATCCATGCAATATATTATATTGTAAGATTGAAACCCCAAAATTTGTAGGATTTGATCACATAGTATTCCAATATAAATTAAGTATTTCAATCCCAATATTTGCATACTCTAAATATATATTCCCCATGTTATGGAAACTGATTCCATGAATAACACGAATTACCAAAAAACCATAATAATATTATATATTCCCCCAACATAAAATTTAACCATTATTATTCAAATAAAATTCCATTATATTTTGTTTACATTAAGGATATAGGATTATAAAAATAGTGAACATTTTTCTAAGTAACATTAATCACCATACAACAAATCATATTCCAATACAATGATTTTTTATTTGATAAAACACATTTTTCTAAATTGAACATAAATTTTATCCATTAGATAGGTTAAATAAACCAAAACAATTTCATATAAACCATGCAAACACATAGGCCAGTGGTAGGTGATGAATCATTTTCATGATTTTGTTGTGGGTTGATGCCTCATGACCTTCCCAGAAGTGATGAGTTGTCACCCGACCTGATGTTTTTCTTTTTTATAAAAATAAAAAAATATAATCCATATAAAATTACATGAAATTAGATAAGAATTATTGAAAATAACCTTAATACAAACATCATTTAAAAAATTTTATCCTCAAATGTTATCACATAGCTTTCATTTTATATCTCTAAAATATAATAAACCATAGTAACTTCATAATCATAGATCATAAAATCCCTATTGTTTATAAATAATTTTAAAACATACTGAAAAACATTTAAATGATTTATTACTAAAATAATTCACCATTTCAAATCTAAGGGTTACATTTATCATTCCAAAAATATCACTAGCCTCATAAAATTTGAATCACATAAAAGAAAAAACGTCTTTTATAAGACTCTAAACATATAGTCAACTTAAAACTTATATATCTATTATGGTATATATAACTCATTAAATATCTATTGAGGAATATATCATAATATCCCATTTTTCTAAACCCTTCACTATTTACAACTGTAACATCCCAAAACCCATACTTTTATATTCGGTGCTAAAAATTTATATTACCTTTTTTGGTTTTAATCTGATAATTGTGGCACAATTCATTCCATAAAAACAATGACAAAAACAAATATTTTATCACTAAATTACCCAAAGACCTTATAGGTTTAAGGGGATAGACACATAGCTAAAACTCTTAACAACTTGTCTTAATAAAAAAATGGTTAATAAATATGAACAGGATCTCCCATTATACACATATTTTCATACTCAATGTTATTTATTCAATATCTCCAATGAAATTACTCACATATAAAACCTTTTATAATAATAATAATTTGGAATCATTCCTTATAACTATAGAAACAAAAACAAAAGAAAGGGTGATCTATTGTTCATAGAAAGGGTAAGCATGGAAGATATTAATCCATAATACTTTAGAAGAATAAGATAACCATAAGTGTAGGAGATCATTTCCATAACATATAATTTTCATACCCAATATGACGAAGATCCTAAACGTGAGTTATGATATAGAACAATAAAATTTCAATAGATAGGAATCAAAATAATGGTAATTCCACACAACTCAATCATGAACCAAAATTTCATTTCATAAATATTTGGGGCATCATAATAAGTATATAAATAATATCATATGTTAATGTTAACTATCCAAACTATCATATAGTGAATCAACACTTGTTTTCCACAACAGATCGAGAACATCAACATGTTTTCCATAAAAAATCAATCGCATCAGCTAATTTCCTATTATGGATCTAGAACATTATTATATTTACCATATAAATATAATGAGATATAATAGATTACACAATTTAATGAAGGGAGATATAGGTCCCACCCATCACATGTTGCAAAACATACATATGTGTCACACAATTTATAAAACCAGTGAACATATTAGAACCCAATAGCCAAAATGGGATTCATAGAACATTAACCATATCATAACTCATGGAAATAATGGTTTTCATAAAACATTCAACATAATAGAAAAAATGAAATGAAATCGGGTTTTTAATCATTAATTCTTATTAAATATAGACCATCTAAATAAATAATAAGAATGGTATCCTTTGATCATATCCCTAATAATGATTATGTGATATCAAAGGATGTAATCATAGATGGTGAAATGATTTTTAAAGATAACAAGGAATAAATCTTTAGGAAAATGAATTTTACTTTTTTAAAACGCTTATATTTTTTAAAAATTGTACTTACATATAAATGAAGAGATATTTTTCACGAATGATGTTTTATGATATATGGCACATAAGTCTAGAATAAATTTGGCTGGTTGATTATTGTAAAAGAGATCAATATTTTATCTTCTAAAAAATAATAAATATTAAATAATAATAATTTTTTATATATAAATATAAATTTTAAATCAATCTAATAAATACTGTTATAAAAGATGGTCTACATTATAATCATAGAGATGGTTGACCATATTTATAAATGAGTAACAAAACTATTTTCATTAGATCATTTTATAAAGAATATTGTATTATTTAATCTCTAAATAATTAAAATGATATCATATATATCATATTAATTATTTAAATATAAAAACATATATCATTCATGTGATGTCATGATGGAAAATAAATCGCATTGCTTTGTGGAGGTGGTATCCCACATTTACGCATTAATGATGTTGTCATTTTTAAGTGCATGAAATTATAAGTAGGTAAATGATATATAATAAGTTTATAATGATAATTATATCATTAATATCATGTATAATTATTATTTCCATCATTATAACTAGTTATGAGAGATGGTGATAGAAAATGAATTATATCAGTTTCTCGTTGTGGTAATATATTGTACACATGAACAATTATTTCTAATCATATTTTATTGATGTTGAAGATAAAAATAGGTTACTATTTTAACATAAAAAAATATATGAATATTTATTATAGTGGTGTGGTTGTTTTATTATTTCATAAGAATATTTGATGTAGTTGGATATAGAAACCAATCTAAAACAAGTGGATAACTTTTATACCTTTTCTTTGGAAAACATCCATTTATTAACATTATAATCCATCTAAGGTTACTTTTTTCCCTAAAAAGTTCTATAGAATATGCATTTTGATAATTTTAATGGATTAATAAAGGTATTGGTGAAAAAAGTATTTTAAGTGTAATGTAATGAGAAAAATATGTAGCCTTTTATATGTTGAGGAAGTGGCACTATTGTGATTTCTCAAAATATTAAAATAATAATTTAATATTCACTTAAAAAATGTTTAAAAATGAGATATGTTTATTATAATATGTGTAATGGTTAATTAAATAAATAAACATGTTTAAACTAGATTTATATCCATATCTTTTGGTGATAAACCCTATTTTACCCTATTAACTCTTACCATGATAACATGATTTTTTTCACTTTGATGATAAATATAGTCACAATAAAATGATATAATACCAATAAATTTAAAATATATGATATTTTTAACCCTATAATAATAAAATTTACTAATTATATATTTTTATTAATTTTATATCATTTAATAGTATGTAATTTAATATATAATATCATTAATCTCAATTTCTAGACCAATTCATTACATTGACTTTAATAATATATATAAAAATTCAAAAATTAGAACTAATTATTTAATTATATCTTTAACATCTTATGGTAAGACATATAATTATTTAATCACATTAATTATATCAAATTATATTTCTTATAATATTTTAGTATCATTTATTTGATTTCTTTCATCAATAAAATAAATACTACATTAGTGTTTTTTATCATTTTAGGTAATTATTTATTCACTAAAATTTTAAAATAAATTAACTTGATAAAGCTAAATACATTTAATTTAAAAAATAAAACTTATTGTCAAACATGAAACTTATGTAACCCACGTTAAAAATATTTCATTTATAAAAAATAATATGGTGACATGTTTGAATTTTCTTTAAATAAAATATCATAAAATTTATAATCTCATCCAAATAGACCCTAATGTTAAAAAATATGACCTTCAGATGATTATGGATGATATATAAGAATAAATTAAGGATCATTTAAGTGTAATGGTAATTTTCTAGTTGCTATAATTTTATTAAACCATTAATTACCTCATTTACCCTAACCACAGTAACAAAAATTAAAAAGTTTAATATTCATATTAATGAAAAGTTAAAAGAGATTTTTTAAAAAATTTAGGCTAACTAATTCCAAAAAATTTATCTATTTATCTAAATTTTAAAAATAGTGTATAATATAATTTAAAATAATTAGGATAAATTCTATTAAAATGCGATTTTTCTAAAAATCTCACTTTTGAAATAAATGATTTTTTATAGAAAATTATAGTATAATATCAATTTCAGAAATCAAAAATATATGGTCTTCAATAAAAATTAAAAAATATATTTTAATAATAATACATATTATATCTTCACTTTGTAAATACATTAAAAGAAAAAAATATAATTTTCAATAAAAATCAGGGATTTTACTAATTAAATTGGGATAATATGGGGTCTAAGTCTCTTTTTATAATGATAGAATCTGGATCATACAATTTTTGTAGAGGGAAACATATTACAATGCCCAAAGTCCCAAGTCCATGTGCTCCATGATCATGTCTTAATGGCCCAATGCAACATCATGTCTTCATCATTCTGATCACGTTATGCATGTGTCAATGCTAACTGACATCAAGCTTGCATCACCACCTCCCACATCATTCCAACATTACTATCTTTGTGGTAAATCCCCCAATGTGATTTATAGGATTCCACGTTTGGTCATATGAAAAAATAAATCATTTTACAAAATTATCAATTATTTATTTTAAGATAATTTTTAAATGATGAATTAAAAAATGAAAATAATTTTTCCCAATAAAATTTATATAACTAAGATAATTAATTCTTAATAATCACTAAAAAATGTAATAAAAATCTTTTTTTGAGAAAATAATTATTTTTTTGGAATAAAATGTCTTTAGTAAATATTAGGTGATTATTTCCAAATAATTTTTGATTAAATTTATATTGAGATTGAAATTTATATTTATTTCCTAAATTATTTATTAATATTCCTTATGTCATATTTATTGGCAAGGTTTTAACAGTCCCATTTTAATAATAATATTTTGTCGTGTGTTGATGACCAAATATGGATCTCCCATATTATATTGAACATATACAAACCTTTTAATATCATAATTTATTACATTATGGTCCTAAAATATAATTTTTTTATAATTCAATCCCTTGGTATGTGTTTTGAAAAGGTTTGATTTGATATCAAGGGGTATTTTATTTATGACATTTTTTTAAACATTCATTAAAAAAAATTCTCTTCAAATTAATTTTCAAAATTGGATGTGGTAACACATAAATCTGAAAAATATTTATTAAATTTGGTGAAGGTATAAAAATTTTCTTTAAAACATTACAATACATTGGGAACCTTGGGTGAATCAGGAAATGTATACATCACTTTCTTGTGTATAATTTTACTATGGATTTGGTGAAATTTAAAGACTATAAAATGAATTGGTATTATTTGGAAGAAATATATATCTTGTTTATTCTTCATTTATGTATAGTATATATTCCTCTATTATATCTTTATATTGTTGTAGTTTTTATTTTATTCTTAATTTTACAAATGATGTATATTTAATGGGTGGTTTGTCTCATGCCTATCTTATGGTGTATCCATGGATGGATTTTTATATGCTCACCTTCCTTCTTATATATACCTATAATATTACATGTTGTTGAAATATGGAAGTTCATTATTAAAAACCTTAAGATTTTGTATTTAATATTGTATCTTATGAAAATTATGTATCAACTATATTTATATTAAATTTTCATATACTCTTTTCAATAAATTATAAATTATTTATATTCATGGGAATAATCATACTAGGACACTCTTTCACCTCATATTTTTTTTTTCATTTATCATTTTTAAAATAGGTTTCTACCGAATTAGGTAATGTGAAGGGAATCATATAGTGAAATGGATCCTCTTGATTATTAACATATTCTTAGAGGGCTAGGTTGGTGGTGATGGATGGTCACAAGGAGTTCCATCTATGAATTTTCTTATTTTTCGTCAGGTATTATCCATTTATATTGGACGTGAATTTATTATTATTCTTTTATTTTTTATAATGTGTAAATATATTTTTCGTTATTAATGCATGAGACTATTTGGTTTGTTTGTAGATGCTCAACTTGTGGTGGACCTTATTGTGTGTCTTATCTTTTTGAACATTTCTTATTTGTTTAAATCTATAACCAAAGATAAATATTTTATATTTTTTTTGGAATTCATTTAATCATCCATGGCATCATGTTCCTCCTCATGTGTCTTGTTATATTGAGTGTATCTTGAATATTTTTAGACTTTTTTTGTAGTAACCTTATCAAATTTTCCATTCTTCTTCATTTATGTCTGTAATCTCATAGGATATAATGGTATGTTTATACTAATTAATAGTCCAATCATCCTTGTAATGATCCTGTAATAAGTTTATTTTATTCTGAATCATATACAGATAAAACTAAATTAATTTCGTGAACATCGAAAAATATTGACTAACATGTCCAAAATTCGAAAAAAAGTTAACAAATATATTGACTAAAATTATAATATCATATAATGATTCAGTATATACTATTAAAATATCTCTAAATTCTATATGAAAATATTGTAATCATGAATCCTTTAATTTTATATATATCTTTTGAATAAAATGGGTTATTCTCCATATTAAATTCAGATTTTTCAATCTCAAAAATTATATTAATTCATTCGTGTAGAGGGAACTGAGTAACTCATTTTGACCTCTCCCATTAGATACAATATATATCTTATCTTTTATGGTGAATTATATTTATTCAATTTTAATATATATATATATATGATAGATTTTTTCATTAACATCTATTGAAATATATTTATGATATATCTTCATTATCCAGTGCTATAAAAGAATCCAATTTTTCAAATTTTAAAATAACCCTATTGTCAATATTGTTCATGATCTATGTCCTGAAAATATTAAAATACGTGATGAAGAAGAAATTCCTTATATAATTGAGATTAAAATTGTTTTTAATTCCACATAGAGTGTTTAAGATGGATAAAGAAAGATTCATAAGGTGTGGAGTAGAGTGTATTAATGAAATAACAAATAGAAAATATCCAAAAAATCTTGATAATGTTTATATATTGTTATAAGATAATATATTTTAATGAAAACAATCAATGATGACTAGAATTTAAGAAAGAATATTAATGTGCATCATATAATATATTTTTACATGTTTCAGATACTCTGGTATATAGTGTCTAATCATTCATATCTATTGTTTTTTAACCCACTATCCACATTCTTATAATATTATCAATAAAAAAAATAGATGATGGATGATGCTATTAAAATAAAGGCATAAGAATTATAAAAAAAATCAATAATTTGAATAATCCTGTGCCACCAACTTCAAGTTCTTAAAATTTAATATCATGTTTTAAATTTAATTTTTATTCTAAATAAATGATAAATTATCTTTAATAAAACACAAAAAGACACACACACACAGTCTGGAGTCCCCCATGGCATCATGTGTCCAATTTTGAGATGGTTCCTTCGAAAAGGACACACTCAAAAACCATGATTTCATAAAAAGTGGTTTCCAAAATATTATTGATTATTTTTATCCCTTATATTATATATTAAATATCCACTAATTAATATGGTTGATGGCCATGTCATTGAGTCTTTACCCAAAAAAATCATTATCATGACATTGGGTTTTCCCTCCTATGAATAGTGTAAATGGATTTTCTATTCTACCATGATATAAACCACCACAATTATCATATAAAATCATTGTGAAAAAACATTAATTATACAATTCAATATTCCAAAACAATGACAACCTACCTTATAGTAATATCAATCATGTACCTTCTCATAATGTAAAATCACAGTGTCATAATCCACCTTCCACATGTTCATCCATTTGACATGTAGAAAACCATGAACATGTACATAGTTTCTTTTCACCAATTTCATCAATATGCATTTCATAGCACTTAAAAAAACAACCTATAGATAACCATGGTGTGGTTATAGTCACCTAATAATTTATTAGTTATGTTGCTTCTATCTATGCTATAATATGTATCTAAATCCAACATGATCATGTTTAAGATAAAAAAACATGTAACCTCATAAAAATCAAGGAGTCATATTTTGAAACTATCCATTTTATGATACTGATGTGATAGTTATCTATACACTAAACATAAGGAAGAATAATGTTATTGAATGTTATCTAAACCATTGTATCTAATAACCCATAATTTTTAAAGGAATGAATTTTTATTTGATAGTATGTGTGACATGAAATAACATGTGTAGAAATGAATATAACCACCTAAAAAATTATGATTTATTTACTATTTTAAATAATATAAATATATTTTATGGCATTCAATGTAGTTAGAACTAAGATAGCTTGTTTTTCATGGAACAATGAGTTTCTTTGATACCTGGCATTACATAGAAGACCGAATTTTACTGAATAGTATTATTATTATAATTTTAAATGTTAAATATTTCACATCCATTAAATTGGTTGTTATAAATTGGATTAAACATCTTATGAAATTATATGGTTTAATTCACCAGTTTCAAATTAATTAGAAATGAATATAAAAACCAATTGAATGTAAAAGACATGTTTTTATGTGGAAAAATTATTTTTTCATAACAAATTTAATTAGTTAATATCAGTGTGTTATATTAATTAGATTTAAATATTATATAATCAATAAGTTTTTATAATTCATCCAATAAATTTTATTTTCATAATATAATAACCAATATTGATTTTTTCATAAATTGTTATATTTATCTAAAATCAATTTTCCACATTTTAATGGATTACATGTTTTAAAACTAATGATGGAAGCATTAATAATTTAATTTGGTAAAATAAAAATTATTTTTGAATGATAAAATTTAAATTTATATTTGGGTGTGTTTTTTAAGTATTCTTATATGTTTATTTTTTTTAATGAATTGTACAAAATAATTAATTTTAATCTAAAATATATAATTCATCTAAATATTTTAAATGATAAATTATATTTTGAAATTATTATAATGTAAAAATAGTAAAATTTACATATATTAATCAAATTTAGTTCATTTTAATTAATTTCATTGTGAAATAGGATATAAGGACATTGTAAACTTATGAGTATTTTCACTTTAAAACCCCATTTTATCATCTCGTCCATGGAATTAATTTTAAATTTATTCCTACATATTATGTGAATTTACATTGAAAAAACTGATTCCATATTTCATATAAGAATAATTTATAGTTTATAATAAGCCATTCGAAATTATTAACAAAGTTATTAGGGAAAGCTGTTAAGATTAATTATGGTGATTTAGTGAAAAATGAATTTACTAAGGGATATAATAATAATCATAATTGAACTAATGACCTATAAATAAGTACAAAACCATTTCTTGGTCATATTTATACATTATAACTTCTAGTATATAGTTTTTTTAATTATTTCAACTATATGACATGTGAAAAAATTTATTGTAATTAACTCTTTAAAAAATTTACATGTTTTGTGATCAACATACTTATAAAAATCCATTGCATACACAATTTTATTCACACATCTAAAGCCCTTTGGCATTGCCAAGCCATGTCCAAAAAATATTGAATTCAAAAACCTCACACTTGTATACTTATCTTGGAAATAATTACACAATATGAAGGTATTAGTAAAAATATACGGATCACACTTGATGAAGAGGTAATGTATTTGAAAAATCTATTTTATTTTATTCTTTTTTCAAAAGACATCAGTTTTTATTATATAATGAATATATAATAACATAAGTATCTAAAAAATACTTATATTTTGTTATGAAAATGGTAGTACCAATAACCAAAAACACTTTTATAAAATAGATTATGAAATCAACATTCGCGTGTACGACAAACTACTACTTCAGGAACCAAATTCTGTTAATTATTCCATTAGCACATTTGAAGGTTATGAATAATGGAGGTAACAATATATATATATATATATATATATATATATATGATATTTATGATTCATTTATTCTTAATTTATTATTATATAAAACATACGATTTTTTTCCATTCTGTGGGAATATGATAATGTCTCTTGTTTGTATGGAGAACTACTGTCTCATTTAGTTATGTGTATCGTTCATGCATTATATATAATGTATTAGGGATGGGTTTAATAAATATTTGTTATACTTATAAACGAAAAAAAATGATGTTTTAATTTTTAATAATATACTATAAAAGGATCATATATTATATCATAAATAAAAATATTATTATTGAATAAGTTAATAACATCTTTAGAAATTGTATACATTAGTATAAAACAAGTATAATTTAATGGAAAATGTGAGGTAATGGGTTTTCATCTCAATTTAATTATGTTAAGATAAATAATAATATTATGTGTTTAATTAGTTTGATATGGTGTATATACTTCTTCTTGACATGTAATGTAATAAATAATTCATTATTAATGGTATTTTAAGTTTGATTTTTATTTATTTAATCTATGGAAGTTGAATTAAACGTTATAAAGTGGTAATTTACTTCAATAAGAAACTCATTTTCATTGTCTTAGATTTCATCCTTATTTTCATTAATATTTGATGACTTTGTGTGTGATTAATTTTTCGTATCTATTGTTTTATATACACTAGTATTATGTGGATTTACAATTGATACCCAAAATTGATTTATTGGTTGATTCTCAGTTCAATGTTATGATCTTTATGAGGGTTTACTTTACAATATATTTTTATTCTGGATTTTTTACACATGAATTTCAATTGATGGAATTTATTTCATTATATTTTAATAATCACTTTATCCTATGGTTATTGATGATTATTTTCATAATGTAGTACCATTTTATAACTCTTTGGTACGTGAAATGTTTTAGAAAATGTTTTCAAGAAAATTTTATTCATTTCCATTTTTGATTAAAAATATTTTTTCACTCAAAACCTTCTTTATCTAAAAAATAAAAAATGATTTTAAAAATTTAAAAATGATTTATTAAATTAATATTTAAACATTTTTTCTTTTATAATATTTTTCAAATGAATCCTCTTAACCGTATCCAAACAACTCACTTCTGTATCCTTTTAAAAATGAAAAAGAAATTTTTTTACCTTGTCTAACACGTAAAAATTTACCTATAGTCATTTATTATATGATTAAATAGATATTTAGTGAAGATATTTTAAAAGAAAATGATTTTATAAGTTGTATTAAATAGAAATTATTTTTTTAATATAATAAAATTTAAAATTATATTTTCTTCAATAAAATTATTAAGAATATTTTTAATTCATCAACATCAATAACACATATTCTTAATTCAATGGGTATTTTTCATGTGAAACCATCATTATTCTTACTCTACATGTATCATGATTTTTTTGACCAGCTATATTTTTTATATTCACATTATTGAATCATTTATATAGTCATTAATTTCACCTTGAATTTTTCACACTCTAGTGAGTATGAAACCATAGATTTTCCCTATATATAAATATTATTTTCCATGAATATGGGTTTTTACTATGCATTATAAAATTTTTACATAACGTGTTTCTATTGATTTTAATTTGATTATTCGGATAAATATTGATAGATATATATTATTTACTCATATAGATATTTTATAAGGATTATTTCTTATGAATTAAATCAATTATTTCATATATGGGGGATACATTGGACTGGTATGACCTGGGTTAGGGATAAATGAAAGTAATCTACTCGATGCATCTATAATATAATGAGATGAATCTGGTTGATATCCTTGGCTAAATGGGTTAGTAGACATCGACTTAAAAATCGTATTATGAAAGGACTTGACTCTAAGGGTTTCATCTACCTAGGAAACCTGGAATTTAATAATTATGAATTACTTCATTGAGATATAGTAATTATTATCCATGACATTTTCATAATTAAAAAAATATTTTGTTGCTTTTATTGTCATTTTAATTATTCTAAAGAATGTGTTTTCAGTTATTTACCTTCCTAAGTTGATTATGGATTATCCAATTATTTAAATAAAATGCATTTTCACTTATTTAACTTACCATATTGATTATACTTTATCATGTTATTTGAATGGAATTTGTGTTCAGTTATTTACCTTCCAATATTGATTATTCATTATTTATTCATAATATCTTTTTCATTACATAAACATTACTAAAAATGGAGCTCACCCTTATTTTGTTTCAATTCCCTTGGAATCTAAAAAGTTTATTTAATAAATATGTAGGGATTATCAAAACAAAATAAATTTATTAAAAAATTATGTTGTAACATTAGAATACCATATATATTGGACGACTCATGAGTGTTTCAAATTTACTAAGACTAGTAAAATGATAGCTCCTTGGAGATCTGATTCATTGTATCATATTCCAATGTAATCGAAATATGAATAATATCTTGGCCTCTTAGGTCAGGGTCACTACAATTAGTATCATAGTATCTTGGGTATAAAAGTAGGGAACTAGATAAAAGAAAAAATAGATTATAGGGTATAACCCTATGATCGTATTTGAGTATAGGTATAAATGAAAATCCAAATGTTTTGGTATGATAGAGATTATGTGGGTTTTCCTAGTAATACAACCACGTACTGTTATTAAAAGAGGTCATGGTTCTAGAAAATATGTACTTAGGGGTTATTAATATTAAATATTAATTTTAGGAATTACATGATAGTCGCCTAGTGCATGACAAAATTCCTTTCTATGGACCTGGTTTGACACCCTAAGAAGATATTCTTATAATAACTCCAATTTTATTTACTAACCATTATGAAGGATTTAAAAAGATATTTCCAATGAATGGAATATTTTAAACCAAAAATATCATATATTTAAAATAATTTTTCAGGATATAAACATATGATAAATGAATATATAGTCCCCCCACTATGATGTTTTTTTCTCATACTATTATTTTTTGTTTTAGTTAATATCTAAAACAAGAAGGAATCAGGTTAACATTGAACATGAAGGATATGGTGGTGATAATGAGAAACAAAATGGAATTATGATAGGATTAAAATATATCCTGATTATGGATAATCAATTTCCCCAAAAATGAATAAAAACAAGTACCTTAACTAACTAATTCATTAACCAAATAAGATAAGGGAGACGTTTTCCAATAACTCGAATGGCGGGGACCGTGGAGAAAATAAGGCTTTATTTACATAATGAAAAAATATTTAAGGAGAAACCCAAGAATGAGTATTATTGGAATAGTAAAATTATTTATCTATAGAAAATAAGTGTAGAAAAAACATATTTGTGAGAATAAATGAAGAGTATGTTGAATGGAAATAAATCACTTCTAGATGATCCATTTATGGTTTGATGCCTTAAATGTGTGAAACATTGTCACTAAATCAGTAAATTACCTCCTTGAAAGGATAAATTATATACCATTGAAGGACCCAAGTGGAAATAAAATAGATCATGTACTTATGTATTGTGATTCCAGAAATAAAATTTTGAAGAAAATTTGGATACAAGATATAAGAAACTTCCATGGATTCTGATAAATTTTAGTAAAAATTTTATATTAATTATCAGAAGTTTTATGGATACCATCATGAATAATTTGGTTAAAATTAATCATATGTATAAGGCCCTGACCTTAAAACATTACATAATATTGAATTAAATGAATTATTCACATTGAGGATCTTTTAAGGTTTAGAGTTTTAGAGAATTAGGACATAACTATTACATCTCAATGAATAAAAAGTTGAAACATCTACTCGGTTACCCTTCTTTCCACAAAATAAAAACTCTTGAACAAAAGTGACATGTCTAGTTGCATGTTTTAGACAGCATGACATTTCCTTGATCCCATCCTTGACCCTATTCCACTTTATGTCCTCTGAAAAAATATCAAAAACATGGGATGGGCATAAAAAGCTCAGTAAGGGATATAAAAATACTAAAAGAAAACATTGGTCCATGTATACATAAGAATAAATTAAATAATACTTTACTCATAAAACATAAGAACTTTAACATACCTCATTAAATCATAATATTTATTAATAACTGATAGAAATCATAATAAATAAAGGTAACTTGAGGCATTCATAACATTCTTACATAGGGAGTAACCCTCATGGTTACGTTTGGAATACACATCACAGTATATTCCCTAAATCTATTCAGATATCCTTAGCATTTAACTCCTTCACATTACCCAAATCATTGGAGAGCTATCTCAGGCTCACCCACCCTTAGTTTATCACGGAACCACCCAACATCATAAACAATTCCCAAGAACCATAACATAATAATATCATAGAAAACATGCATAAAGGAAACATAACATTTGCACATTTCAATCACAAGATATCGATAAAACTCATTGATATAAACAAAACATTATCAAAATCATTTTCATGACCAAAATAAAATAAAAGTAAAAAAGGTATTTATTTTTCATTAAAAAAAGTTATGGATTGTAGGGGAAGCTGAAACTCAAATAATGGTCATGGCGGCAGAGAAGTCATTGTTGTTGAATACGTAAGACAAAGAAACATTCCTTTTGTAGTTTAGTAAAATTATTCATGTAAAAAATATTACTTTTGAATCAAATTATAAGTCCAAAGGGTTTTTAAACCCTATAAAATAAGATCGTGTAGAAATAAAAAGATGCATCAATGAAAGGAGATTGGGATAAATTCCCATACAAAGACGGTATCCTTAGATTAAGGATAAATCAATTATATAATTATGTGAAAAAAATATAAATACACTCAAAATAAGTGGATATTAAGTGTAAAAAAATCATAGTTCATCCACATGTATTCATAGTATGACATAATTAAGAAGTAGAGGTTTAACCCAAAAAATTGAAATTGGGTTAAGAAGTTCCCTTACAAAAATTCGATAGCCTAATGGAGTCACATTAGAAATTAAAACATTAGTTTATGAGAGATAAAAAGGGTATATCATCACTTGGAAATAAAATTTACTACAATAAGGATATATGAGAACATATCCCAACATTAATAAGATGTAAATTAAAAGACCTAACAAAAAGAAGACTTTCAAAAATAGGATAACGAAAGGTTCCCTTACCGATTTGGGTAACTTTTAAAACGTACACCCCATGAAAGAAGGACAATAAAATGTCAATGTAAATACCCATAAAAGAAATTATATTACACAAATAGTATAATAACGGGCAGTAAATACACCACTCAAAGGATATAGTGACAAATATAGCATGAATCTCACGAGAATAAATAGTGAGATAAAACCCCTTACCTCGTTGTAATAAATCAAGTCGTATGACCAAAAGATAATAAACACTAAATGGATCTCAAAATACCATGAATATAAATACAATCATTATAATATATATCAAATGGAACTACACAGTACACCACATACAATAAATAAGTGGCAAACAATGGATATCTCACGGAATTAAAAGTGAGATAAGAAATCCCCTTACCTCAAGTCCGAATTGTCTTGTTCGTTTACTTATATTCATTAATAATAAACATTGGTCAATTTATAAATTCTTAATTAATTCCTTTAATTTTTATTATTCAATTCATATAACATATTATCATGTTATAATAATTAGTTAATTACGTGAGATCATATCAAACGTTTCGTCGATGTTCGGTACATGAGTCAACAATGAAGTTGTTTGAGGAGAATTGTCCATGTATTTATAAGTACATTATCACCAGAATGGTGTTTATGATTTAAATATCATAAATATCGAGTATATATATATTTAATAATATTCTATAATGTTTGGAGATAATAAATGAAATATACTGTTCATGGAGACGGTAGACAATACGTACGCATGAACACTACATTCATTTTTTTGTCACATTAATGGACTTTAAAACTAAATTAGACATAGATATATTATAATTACAATATAATATATATGTTATATAGTTAACATAAGTTCATTAATTAAATTCTTTATAAATTCCATGTTTGGGATGAATGAGTCACATCACTTGAGCGGTTGGTTGTCGCACTTCCTTAGATGAAATTATTGTAATTCCACAACATTTAAAGCATAATGATGTGATTTAAAAATAAAATTCAGAACCATATAGAAAAATTAAATACCATATATATCCTATATAAATATAGTGACATCATAATGTCCACCATGATATATGTTAAAAGAATATTGAACAATCATCGTTTCGGGAGGCAATAATTCGCCACCCACAAAAACAGTATGTTTTTTAACCATTAGACATAGATGTGTGTAAGTGTAGGTAGAATAATTATCATAAAAACGTCCTAGTATATTTATAATACTGGTGTTATTGTGGGATCAAATAATAAGAAGATATTGGTGAGTGAATAAGAAAATTAAAAGAAAGAAACTCAATAGAAGACATTACCTCTAAATTGGGTAACTATTTTTTATTTGAGCCAAAGGCTCCTTGGAAAGACTTCTGGAAAAAGTGAGGCTTATAGGAGTGATATAGGGATTCTGAGAGATAATATGAGCAGATGTTGGAAGATCCAAGGGGTTTGAGAGGTGCGTGTAAGGGGGTAGAGGTGGGGGGCTTTTACCGTCGTTACTGTTCATAATGTCCAAAAAAAAAGGTCCTAATTACATTATTTGGACCTTATGATTAAAAATATGGAATCCATTTTACCAAATTTGCAACATAGAAATTTCGTTAATTAATTTAAAAATAATTCTTGTTGTTATAACCAATTATGAGTTTTGAAGAAGTTAAATTTATCAAAATAATGACTTGTTTTTATATCCAATTGAAAAGTGAAATTAATTCCAATGAAGAAAATTGTTTTAATTGATAAAAAATAATTAAATTACACTTTAAAAAAAATTTAAAAGGACAATCTTACTATATAATTAAATTATATGTAAACGCAGTTTTGATGTAAAATGCAGTATTTTTCACTATTCATTAGAAATGAAGATTTGTTAGAAAAATACCAAAAATTTATCCAAAGTAAATTTGATATTCCAAATTGAAAATTTATTTCCATATTTCCAAATTCAAAATAAATAAGTTGCATTAACTAATTTTATAATTAATTCTCACTGTCAAAACAAATAGCGTGTTTTTAAGAAACAATATCTATCAAAAGATTGACACTTTTTTATGTCTAATTTCAAAGTAAAATTAATTCCAATGACCACCATTTAATTAAATGGTAAAAATATATTCTAATTACACTTTAAACCCAATTAAAAAGATAATCTTACAATATAAATAAATTATATTAAAATGAAGTTTTGAATTAAAATACAGTAGTTTAAAAAAAGGGTTCGTCATCAAAAGGCGGTTAATTTACCTTTTAAATAATATTAGAATATTTATTCTTAAAATTGGATTCAATAGAATTTTATTCCTCTATAATTTATTGGGTAATTGATAAAAATTTTAATAAACATATATAATCATTTTGTAGTTATATCTGTTCATTCCCGCCGTTAGAATGGCTAGTCATTAACTACCATTTAAAATAATTTTACTATATTATTAGTGTGAAATGTATGATTTCAAAGAAACACATTATTGTGTATTGGGTACGCCATCGAACATAGAATTCCCGTTAAAGTAATATTAATATTTAATTCACGAATATTTGAAAATTTCATATTCATTATTTACCTAGGGTGTTACATCCTTCCCCCATTTTAGGAATTTCATCCTCTCAATTTTAAAATTGGTCTCGAAAACTTCATTGAATGCCCGACATCAGAAAAAGAGTAAATTAAAATATCACTTTAAAAGAAAGAAAGAAAATTACAATGGTCACTCATGACAACAGATACTAGGATTCCATGAAAACATGGATATGCAGGAGAAAACAATCTATCAATTCTTGATGGAGAGTGATAGAAAACATGTTTTGGAGAAATTTAACCACTAGAAAATCAAAAACTTGTGATGGGTTAAACGGTATTGGATACCCCAGTAGGAAAGGTTAGTAGACAATGTTTTTGTTTTAACTTACTTTCCATTGAGTAATTTATTTTTGATCTTAACTAAATCATAAGGAACGATACTTACTTGTCATGTAGACTTTCATCTCTTACTAGATTTCTAACACAAACTCATATTTTCTCCAAACGATGAGTATTCAGGATGACATGTTCATATTAAGAGCACTATAATCAAAATCTAGATAATCACCTAATCCATAAAAGATGAACTATATATTTCCTATGTCTTTATACCATAACCAAAACAAAAATTTTTATTACAATATTAGATAATCCCTAAAAGGATAATTCTTTATAAAAAGATATACTACTCTTAATCTCCAAAATTCAACAAAAAGAACTAAATGTTAAAGAAAGACCATTAAATAAACAGTTATCCATAAAATTATTCAAAGTAATCCAAACTAATATTGAATCCAAAATCTTTGAGGGATTAAATCAGATAGTCTTCGAAGGTAAATCTTAACATTTATCTCCAAAAAACATTAGTTACTCTTAATGTATCATACTGAAAAGTAATTATACTAATCACATATCCTCCATTATAGGTTAATAATTTCCACAGATAACCCAAAATAAACTTATTCCTGATTCATAAGATCATCTATATAAAAATAATTAGTTATTATAACCTGGGAATTCACGTAGTCCAGTGGTAGGTGAAAAATACCAGTCGCACTTTGGTTGTGGATTCGATTCTCACAACTTCATCCGACGAGACAAGTTGTCACATGGTCTATGTGTTGTCCCTTTTAAAAACCTATACAATTTTATAACATTCCCCAAAAAGAGATAAATTCATCAAAAATAACCATAACATATTTTAACCACAACGATTATCTAATAACTTTCATTTTTCATCCCAAAATGTATTAATCAGTAATTGCCTCAAATTTAAGGAACATATAATCCCAAATGGTTATTTATAACTATATCCATAAAGAAAAGGTAATTATTCCTTGAATAAAATTCTCATATATGAATCATCAAGGTTAGAAATATTATAAAAATTCTTCTAATGTAATCCCATCATCAAAAGAGTCTTAATACTTTTAAGAATTTCACCATCCTAAAATCTACCATAACTCTTTAATCCCTTGTATGTTGACTTAATACTCATTCAACATTCGTCATGATCCATTAACCATCACATTCCAACTTGTTCGGAAATACATCTTTGCTACAAACAAAATCATGAATCATATCCTAAGATTTCAATAATAGGACAACATATGTTATGAAATAATTCATACCTTTAATTGGTCATTTTCAGTTTCTTCATCCTCAATAGGAATGGAATTATGTATTAGTAAAAAACTATTTATACGATCTTGGTGATCCCATTCTCGAATCATCTTCATAGGAAATGTGTTTGCATGATGGCTATGCACACCACATTTAAAACATTCAATTGATCCTTAAGAAATAACTTCTTTCCCTTTCCTAGATTCAACTAAATGTTTCCTTTTTTCATAGTAGATTCTTGCTTTATGAAATTCATTTCCACATCTATAGAATCTTTATATCCCATCAAAACATTTTCATAGGTGTTTCCTTCAACATATTTGACACATAGGTTTTTGAACATACTTAACTTTATGATTATTACATGTTCTTCCATAGGGATTTTTTTCTCACATATATGATGCCTTATAAAAATCCCTAAGGTTTAGGTGTTCAATCATGACTCCAGATAGTTGTTTGAGAATAACCAAAAGATTTCTCATTGCAGCTCCTATATCATTCAGTTGCTCGTTCGAAAAACCATCTCAGTTTTCTTTAAATCCACTGTTACTTTGGTGCCTACTAGATCCAGCCATTTACTAAAACTAAAAAGTTCAGCGTGAGTATATTAGTAAAATAATCATATAATACTAAGATATAATTATTCATGTTATCTTAAACTCATTCACTTTATAAAAATAACTATGAATCTTTCTAAAATCCTAACTATTATTGTAATGTCACTTGTGCTTAAAGAATACCCCAACCTATAACGTTATCTAAACCGACCTCTGATACCAACTATAGGGCCCCAACCTTAAAACATTACATAATATTGAATTAAATTAATAATTCACATTGAGGGTTTTTTAAGGTTTAGAGTTTTAGAGAATTTGGACATAACTATTTCATCTCAATGAATACAATGTAGACACATCTACTCATTTTCCATTTTTTTTAGAAAATAAAAACTCTTGAACAAAAGAGTCATGTCTAGTTACATGTTTTAGACAGCATGTCATTTCTTTGATCCCATCCTTGACCCTATTCCACTTTATGTACTATGAAAAACATTTCAAAAAGTTGGGATGAGCATAAAAACTCAGTAAGGGATATAAAAATACGGAATGAAAACATTAGTCCATGTATTCATAAGAATCAATGAAATGATTTTTTACTCATAAAACATAAGAACTTTAACATACCACATGAAATAATAAGATTTATGAATAACTCATAGAAATCATAAGACATAAAGGTAACTTGAGGCATTCATAACATTCTTACGTAGGAAGTAACCCACATGGTTACATTTAGAATACCGATCACAGTATATTCCCTAAATCTCTTCAGAGACACCTTAGTGTTTAACTCCTTCGCATTAACCAATTCATTAGAGAGCTATCTCGGTCTCACCCACACTTAGTTTTTCATGGAACCACACGACTTCCTAAAGAATGGCCAAGAACTATAACATAATCATATCACATAAAACATGTATAAAGGAAACATAACATTTCCACATTTCAATCACAAGATATCAAAAAAACTAATTGATATAAACAAAATATTATCAAAACAATTTTCAATACCAAAATAAAAGGAAAGTAGAAAATGATATTTATTTTTCATTAAAAAAATTCTGGCTTGTAGAGGAAGATGAAACTCAAATAATGGTCATGGCGGTGGAGAAGTCATTGCTGCCGCATACGTAAGAAAAAAAACATTCCTTTTGTCATTTTTAAAATGATTTATGTAAAAAGATAACTTTTTAATGCAATTAAAATTCAAAAGGGTTTTATACATTGTATAAAATAATGTCATATAGAAATCAAAAGATTCCTCAATGAAAGGAGATTGAGACAAAGTCCCGTACAAAGACGATATCCTTAGATTAAGGATAAATCAATTACATAATTATGTGTTACAAATATAAATACACTCAATGTAAGTGGATATTAAGTTTAAAATAATCAAGTTCATCTATACATATTCATAGTATAACATAATCCAGAAGTAGAGGTTTAAGTGAATGAATTCAAATTGGGTTAAGAAGTTCCCTTACAGAATTAAATAGCCTAATGACGCCACATCAAAATTCATAAAATGTGTTGATGAGAGATAAAATGGGTATCTACTCACTTGGACATAAAATTTACAGCAATAAGGATATATAAGAACATATCCCTACACTAATAATATGTAAATTAAAAGACCTAAAAAAGAAGTCTTTTAAAAAGAGGAGGGTGAATGGTTCCCTTACCGATTTGGGTAACTTTTGAAACATACACCCCATGAAAGAAGAACTATACAATGTTGATGTAAATACCCATAAAGGAAATAATATTACAAAAATAGTAGAATAATGGGCAGTATATACACAACTTGAGTCATATGACCAAAAAAAAGGTTCGCTATCAAAAGGCGATTAATCGACCTTTTAATGAATATTAAAATATTTATTCTTAAAATTGGATTCATTTGCATTTTAAGCCTCTATGATTTATTGGGTAATTGATTAAATATTTAAAAAAACATATTTAATCATTTTGTAGTTAGTTCTTTCCATTCCCACCATTACAACGGCTAGGTGTTAAATACCATTTAAAATAATATTATTATATTATTAGTGTGCAACATAATATTTCAAAGAAACTCATTGTTGTGTATTGGGTATGCCCTCGGACATAGCATTCCCTTTACAGTAATATTAATATTTAATTCACAAATATATGAAAATGTCATATTTGTTATTTACCTAGGATGTTACAATATGATCTAGTAATAAAAACATTTTCATATTGATCTACTAATATTAATGACATTTTTAGGAGATTTGTGGAAATTATATGTTTTGGTGGAAAAATTAGTTGAGGAATAATCCCTTTACATTTTATATACATAATTATAATATTGTGGATATTATTTATGGTTAATGTGACTTCTAATTACATTTTAATAATGGGAATGTATGTTAATTATAATTTTTTAAAAAATTATGTTATAATCATTAATAAAAAATTTTATTTATTGACTATGATTTTTTCAATGATTTCCATATTATTTTTTGAAAATATTATAATAATTATATTAATATAGTTTTATCAAAAATGAAAACCTACAATTTAGGACAAAACCCCTCATCTCCAATAAGGTGGAGGGTATTGAACCCATGACCGAAGGATAGTAACTGTAACATCCCCCAATTTGAAACACCTTAATATGGCCAAAAAGGGTTTGTTACGAGACCTCAAAGATACCTACCCATAAGTTAGAGGTAGTCAACTAGTAGCAGGGGTGTGATATGATTAGTGGGTAGACTATACAAACAGGTTACAGAGTTACAACACATTAGAATAATCTAATAATAATATATAAATATTAGAGTTTAGAAACAGTGGAAACAAAATGATATACCAAAAACTATCTAATTAAACAACTCAATAATCCAATATAATATAATCTAATAATGTAACGATGTGTTAGAATGTAACAAAAATTTATTCTATAATTAAAATAAAATAAAAGACTATATGAATAAACAAAATATTTAAAAAGTACCCAATATTGAACCACATGTCGGTCCTATCTCAAAATGACACCCTTACAGCAAGTAATTAATCAACAATATGGTTCATTTCCCTTGTCAAAACCTCTATCTATATAGTAAAATTGGGTAAAAAATTAATGTCCAAATATGGTTTGAGTATAAATTAGTAGGTTAAAACCACTATGTCTAAGAATAACGAGTCTAATAATATGTGTTTGAAATAATTATATAAAAAACATTTTAATTAATTAATCAATTCAATTTATAACATACTAACATGCATTGGCATGATGTTATAATTTCGCTAAGAATCTATCGCAGCCATTCCATACAAAACGGTACATCCATGGTAAAACATAACCTTCTTCAATGACATACTAAAAATTATCTAAGAATTTCTTACAACCATTCCAACCATAATCATATTCCTAAGGTATAAATCAAAAAAATTAGGGTTAAACCCACTATATAAGAAATTAAAAATTTATTTAGGGAAATCCCACTATATAAGAAGTTTCATCATTTTTCACTCTACCAATCCCACTATATCAACATTTTATCTATTCAACTAGGAAGTTCCCACTATATAAGAAATTCAGCATGTAACTGGGTATAACCCTCTTTATAAGCATTCCAATTCGTACCACTGGAAAATCTAGATATATAATATTTTCATCATGATTCCCTGGTTCAAGTCCTCTATATATAAATTTCATCTGGATTAACTGAGACAACACCCTATATAAGTATTTTAGATTATAATCTAACCACAAGTCATAATGATAATGATATCATAATATCACACAATATGGCCTAATGATTAATTTTTCAGATTATTATTTATCTTTCAATTTAACGTTTCATTTATAAATTGTTCATAGAAAATAAAATGAACGTTATCTCAATAAACAATCCCAATAAAGGTGAATATTTATCAATAAATCTCCCACACCATTAAACATTTCATTTATTCAATGTTTCTCTCACCACAATAGAATCCACACTCTAGGAAAATGATAACTTGGATCCAAATGTACTCCATCTAAAAATTAAAATCATTATTTATATTTATTTACTATAGTACATGATTAAGCTATTACATTAAATCACATGAAAATTATCAAACCATAGGGTTGTGGTCTACAAAATTACCTTTAACTAGAGATCAATAAATGCTTCTAATGGAAAACAACCCTGAGAAATAATGTGTACATGAGTACATAAAGGATCCTAGATCATAACTGATCTTCATCAACACCAATAATTCTCATGGAAAAGATACTAGACAAAACTATTTAAAGAAACTTGGGAGAGAAGGGAAAACTAGACCAAAACCACTCAATAGAGATTGATCACCCAAGAGGGATGTCCAGAAGGGATGTTCGCACTCCAAATCACATAGAAGATTTTCTAGGGTTGAGTGGAGGAAGCTGGATACAAGATTATGTAAAAAGACAACCACATGAAACACATTAAAAGTGTGGGTTGGGTAATTAGACACCGTGTAACATAACTACACATCATTTAATTCATTTTAATGGGATGCACAAGAAAACTTATCAACATGGTTGAATATTAAACTCACCCAAACATTACATGACATTGAATCAATTTATATGTTGTTTAAATGTTCTGTAAATGTTTTTCAGACTATTCTCCTTATTAAACAACATGAACCCCCATTAAGTCATCTCAACATACAAAAAATACATGGTAAACCATAACCCATTTTCCTATACTCCATTAATTTAGATAAGAATACATATATGAATTTTAATCCATTTTCACCATAAAAGGCTCTCTGTATCCAAATAGGACCCAGCTGCCAAGGTGAAAATGAAAAATATAAAGAGGGATACACCTAGAAAATGACAACATCTTACAAGCTCCACATTATATAACATATCATCCCTAAACTTCTCCAACCATCACTATGAGGTATAAGTGAATAGGTCTGGAAACAAAGTTCATATATCAGACTTCCCCTCCATAGTCACCTCCTAAAGTCCCAAAAACTTCTTATGCACTCGTACCAATGATACATTCCTACCGGAAAGATACTTCTCACTATGGCCTACAATACGTATTGTATTCTCTACTATGGAGGCATCAACACTATGATCAATTCATGTTATGTCTACCATGTAAGAAGGGTCTGAACAATATCTACAAGTTTTGACATGTGTAACACATCATACATGGAACTATAGCATCATTGAAGGAATATATGGTACGCCACTGGATTTTCCTTATAAAGAATTTCAAATGACCCAAAAATACTGCTTGTTAGAAATCCCTATCTTTCGAAATGGAAATTTTCAAACCTAGGTGAGACATGAAGTAAAAAATTATGAGAAAACATATTGTCCAGAGGTCATATCTATTGTTTAGCATATAATATATTCTCACTATGTGTCACAACCAATCACTTTCTGATTAACTAAACCTGTTTAAACATCCCCTATAGAAGATTATTCCAAATAAGCACTGACTAACCAACCTCCAACCAAGAAATATAATAATTTCATCACATTTAATAAAAACCCTCAAAATCATCCAATTGGACAAATTCCTAAAGTATATTAATATATTAATATTCTATGAGAGCCATATGCCACTCCAATGAACCAAAAAAATTCAAAAACATAGGCTCGTAACAGATTAAACAGAACATGAATAGTCCTCTTATATTGACCATAAATCTAAAGATGACATTTCATACTCAAAATAAAATTAACTCTCAAAGCCTTATGAAGATGATTCCAAAAAAATATGGTGTGAAATAGTGATCTACGTCTGAAATTATACACCTCGAAACATAGTGCAAATGACATACCTTGCATATATGGAGACTTACCATACCGTAAACTATGAAGGTATTCCTAATAATCAGGATGTGCGATACCTTCTTCAGTCGATAAACAATCAACCATAAAATATCACTCTTATGGGTTGTCTAGGGTAATCCTATAAAAAAATCCATATTGACATCATCCAATTTCAAAACAAGAATGGGAAAAAGCTGCCAAAGCCTAAATAGCCTTTCATTCTATGCATTCAATTTCTAATAAGTGATACATATCACCACATATCCTAATAACTCCTTCATTCATAACCGTATGTACTATCTATGGAGATCATGATACATATTTTTCAATATAGGATGTAATAAAAATCTAGAAGCATAAATTACATTCATTATCTCTTCAGGGAATCCCATTGGTTCCCATACACATCCATAGAAAATAAATGAAACTACACTCCCAAGAGACCATCCTAATAGTGTCTTTCCACTATATATGCTTTTTCTCAAAACCAATCCCTAGGATTAGATTATTACTTAGCCTTAATATGAACCAAAAGCATTACTATATTTGATGTTAAATTCGGATTCTATCATATCTATAACTCCTAGTCATCCAAATGAATGTATGCAATGTTTTTTATTACTCACCACTCATCATATGTCTACTATAATACCTCTACCAATTTATTACATCTCATTTTATCAGAAATAACATTTCCCTTATTCGATGTATATACCAACTCAAAGTCGAATGTCTATAGATACTAAACTCACCTCCTATACTTAATGTTTTAGATCTGCTATTAAAAGTTGTAAATGAGTCTCTTATGGGAAGGTATAAAAAATTCTCACACAAGTGATAATATCTCTAGTATTTCTGGGTATATACCACTACAACTGACTCCAAACCATGAGTATGTGTAATTCCACTCATGTGACCTCAATTATGTTGATCCATAATCACCCACTTGATCATCCCACATTAGAAAAAAAATTATTCTCACTCTAGATAAATCATATTACATGATATATTATTAGTCCATAACAAGTAAGGTGAGGATATGTGATGAGGATAGTGTACCATTCAACTCCTTAAATTGCCTCCCGCAATCAGTTAACCAAACAAACATCACCCCTATAACAGTCATCCCTAACATCAGAGCTACTGAATGTGAGAATACTTGGACTAAATATCAATAATAACCTACTAAACCAAGAAAACTCTAAATCCTTAATAAATCATTTGATTTTTCCGAAGATACCATGGCAGAAATATTTTCTAGGTCCACTAAATATCTATCATATGAGTGGAAATGGCCTAATAAGTGCACTTTGACAATATAAAAACTTTATTTTCTTTATCATTGAATGAATAAGATTCTCTCTAAATGTACATAGGACGAGTTTGGGATTTTTGGAATGATTTATTTCAGACGGTGATTACACTTATATTGCATTGAAAAAACCACCATAACCATTCTTGAAAAAGTTGAATGATTTGATTCATCAAGTCCATGAATATCGTAGGTGCATTAGTCAAAACAAATGAAAAAAAAACACCTAGAAGACATAATGTCTGCAAAATTTTTTTTGATGTATGTCTGATGGTCTCACCCTCAATTGATGGTATCCAATTATATAATATATATTGGAGAATATCTTATCACTAATGAGATGATCGAAGAGATATTCTATACATGGAAGAGGATATCGGTTCTTGCCCACCGTCTAATTAACTCAACAATAATACACACACATGACAAATTTCTAATCAGTATTCTTGGAGAAGATAACTTGATAACCCGAATGGGATATACTCAATCATATGAAACCATTGTTTTACAGATCTTCCAAATGGAATTTCATCTCTAAAAGCACTACTAATTCCATTTTTGTAGGGAGGGATAAAAACTAAATATATTCCTGGCACCAACTCGATCTCTCTATTGGGAGGTAATTCATATAATATTTTTGGAAATACATCCTAAAAATGGTTTAACACTAGAGGAAAGTAATCTTTCTTCATTACACCACCATCTTGACAAAGGCTTGTTATACGAGCCATGAGATAATCCTTCCTACACTGACTTGGTCCTGCATAAGTAGCCTGAAGTTACCACTCACACTAGTGAGAATAGATTCCTCCTTATAAAGATATAACGGAAACCATCCCCCTATAATAGATGTCATGACTCAGGTATATAACTAAAAAATCATTCATAGAATCAAATAGTAGCCTTTCATATCATGTTGGAATTGTTCCCAAAAAAAATGGTAACCACTAATACCTAGATGAAACTCTTTGCAACATTTGATACTATCTGACCATACTCCAATGTTTTTTAGATGTTTAAAACACTATCATATATTTCCACATCCAAGACCAATTTTTTTTTAAAATTTGGTGATAAAAAGGAATGTAAGGGTCCCAACTAAAAAAATCAAGGGTTGATGATATAAGTATCATACGTTTGATTGTATTTTACATTGGATCCCCAATATCCAGAGTAGTCTTCATTTTGTGAAACTGTCCTTCCCCTCTACCCTGAGTTCTATCCTGAGTCCCCTAAGCTATACCATATTCTTGGTACTTCCATTCCTACCCTAGCGTACACATCCCGTATATCAACTAAAACTTCCCTTGAAACTCCAACTATTATCTTCTAATGTGTAGTTGAGCCACTCATAGACTCAAGTACCTAAATTGTTCCCCTATCACTACTCTAATATTGTATCCCCCTACAAAATCTCTTTTGGTGGAAAAATCTGTGGAGATAATGACACTTCAAATTGAGGTACATACAAAAAGTTCATTTTTTGGTAAAAATTAAATAATGATATCACTAGAATGAAGCACTATTCATAGAAGGCTACCCAAATCCCTAGAAACTCTGGTTCTTGTTTCCCTCATGAAGAATGTCATTGAAATTATTCTTTCCACTAGAAGAAGATATCATAATTTTCCCTACTGAAATAGCCTAGATTCTATTTGTGGCGTCTCTCAGACTATATTCTATGATGAGTTCCTAATTCATAATGTCTATAAAGATTCTCAAACAAAATCATTCACCTAAGACCCAATCTCATATCGAAAACCATCCCAAAAATGTCTCAAACTAGAGATCTCACTATCTTCAAAAGATAGAGTAAAGCGTATCTGGTTGGTGAAATGTTCCAAATAGTCCAGCACTAATATGACCTCCAATGTCTAGTGGATAAACTCACAGGCTTTATCATACATCATTATCTCAGGATAGAAATGGATCTGGAACATCATTTCATAGTCTTTCTAGGATAACACATCTTACTTACATAGTGGATTTAAAATGACCCACTAATGGTTGGATGGTCGATAATGAATATATGCAACAAGATTCACTCTCATATATATTGGTATCTCCATATTATTAAAGATAACTAAGATTGAATTGATCCAGAAATTGGTTTCAGGGGGGAATACCTCTCCGGTGAATATAGTTGGATGCTACAAGTGAATTTCTCTTTTTAGGTGAGACATTGAAGGCATGCTATAAACAATCTACATTTCCATGGATCACATGACTCTCATGATGATTTTTTAAGAAAAATATCCATCTGGTCCTTCGGAACTATATTAAACTCTTGTTTATATGAGTTAGGAGCATCCTCATTTCCACTCCCCTACCACTCAACTCAAAGACAACGAGGTGGAATTTTCTCTTCAAGACAAAAAAACTGAATAAAAATTGTCTATAACAGAGCTAACCTCAACCAATGAAAAAACAGATAACAAATGACTATTGGTACCTCTAAAACTAAATTAAAAGTGTTTTATCATGAAATAGTAGTTAATTTATTCTATTTCCTAGTTATAACATAGATATCATATCACCATTCAATAGTCAAGTATATATTACAGGCGCAATAAATATGCCCCAACCATGAATTATGTATGCCAATATATATCACTATGTTCCTATTATCATTAATTTAGGATACTCTCATGAAATATTGGTCCAAGAATATAAATATCAAAAACCGATAACATCATAAATCCAAAACATCACACAATTTGTGAATCACTCGGCGTAAAATATCATCATCTGTAACAAGCACACAGTATAACCCAAAATTCCCCCTAGGCACTCAGATTCCCCCCACAATATGGGTTTGATACTCCCATTCACAATATCATTACCAAGTCCCAAACTAACCTAGTATACATTCTCCCATTCCCAATTAGTCATGAAATAGAAATGAAACTTTTACCAATTATACCACTTTGTATTGTCCCCCGATCTGAAAATATCTCACATGATCAAAATGGGATTGTTATGAGATATCAAGAAAAAAACTCTATATTCCAAAGAATACAAACTTGAATTGGTGGTGTGATGTATATAGTGGGCAGACTTTACCCCTTTTTAGAGAGTTAATAAAAAAAGTAATAATCCAATAACAATAAATAAATATTTGAGTGGAAAAAGTGAAAACAAAATGATACACTTGAAACCAACTAATAATCCACCTAAATAATCCAATAAAATATAATGTAATAATGGAATGATTTGTTAGAATGTATCTATATTTTATTCCTTAATTGATACTAACTTAAATAAAAACAAACTCAACAAAATTCTCAAAAAGTCCCCAGTCCCGAACCCCACGTTGTCCCAACTCCAAACTCCATCCCATCCGACTAGAAAAAAATCAACAACAAATTATTTTTCGATTGTTTAAACCTATATCCATGTAATCAACTTGAGTACCAAATGAGGCATGAGATATGTGTGAGTGTAACCCAGTAGGTTGATACAACCATGTCAAAGAATAACCAGTCTAATTATAAGTTTAGTAATAATACAGAAAACAAGAATGTTAATTAATTGAATAAATATATTAATTCTATATTAACCTGCTTTGAAATAATGTAAAAATTACTCTGAGCATGTCTCACAACTATTACAAGCATGAACATATAACCATAGTAAAACAGAACCTGCCATAGTGCCATACCAGAATGTCTCAAATCGTGTATTAAAACCATCCAACCATAACCATATAAACAAGGTATAAATGTCAAAAATCAGGGGTAAAACCAACTATATAATTCTTTCAATATTTATTCAGGATTGATCATTCTATATGAGCACTTCAAAATGTGTCACAATGCCTATTCCTCAATATAAGAATTTCACCATGTCAACTGGGCATATCCTAATATATAAGCATTTTTTTCACGTGTCACTGGTCAAATCATGCTATATAAACATTTCAACATGTCTCACTGGGCATATGCTACTATATAATAATTTCAATATTATCCATAAGTCCAATCCCCTGTATAATAATTTTATCATGAGTTTATTTTCCAACTTCTTATATAACAATTTCAGCATATAATCACAACACAATTCATAGAATTGAGGATATTACAATATCACATCATATGGACCAATGGTTAATTATGAAAATTACCATTTATATTTCAATTTCACATTTCATATATCAATTGTTCATAATCCATCAAATTCCATTTATCTCAATAAAAACTCCATATCTAGGTTGATCTATATTAACAAATCACCCACAAACCATGGCATGATGAACACACCTTTAGCCCTTAAAATTTTCATTTATTTAATGTTTCACTAACTCGAATGGAAGGAAAATTCTTAGTAAATAATCACTTGGATTCAAAGGGTATCCAAGGAAGAATTCAATTCATTCTTTCAGATTATTTGGCAAAAGATATGTTAGTCCAATTGAACTGTTTCACATACTTGACAATTATCAATCTATATGGATAAAGCTTATACCCCTGCCTTTGACTGATGATTAAAAAATTATTCCAATGGGAAAATACCATGAATAAGAAGGTTTATTTGATACCAATAATTATAATATATCAATACTAATCAAGATTATAAAATAATGCACATTTTCAAGATATTACCCCTCATTATTTTGATAATCAGGTGATAGAAGGGAAAAAATGGACAAAACCACTTATTGGGGATTTCTCGGGTAAGTGAGATGTTTTTAAGGGTGGTGGATGTACAAAATGGAATGGATGGTTCCCTAGGGTGAAGAGGAGGAATATGAATGGAAGATAAAATGAAAATAAACTACATGACATACATTAAAACTATATTTCATAGAATTGCATGTCCTATAATATTGTTACACACCTTGTAATTATTTTGAAGGGGTTATGATGAAAAACCCATAACCGGAGCTATGTATTAAAATTACCCAATAATTAAACCATATGTAATACATTTATAAAATGTTTAAATGATATGTAGATGGTTTTCAATCCATTTTCCTTTAAAAATAACTTGGCCCCCTTTAATTCTTCTCAATATACCAAAAACATGTGGTAAAACATAACATATTTACCGAGAACCAATTACTTCAAACAAACATAAATATATGGTCCTTAACCAATTTCCCCACAAAAGGTTCTCAGTCTTTGAAAAAGTCTAATACACTAAGATTCAAAACAAAATGTAAAATACTTATATACCGGGAAAAATACGAAAACACACAATAGGTGTTCTATACCTAATACTAGCCTATGCGATTTCTTATTTAATAAGCCATTATTTTTAGTTAATTAATTTGATGACTGAAAAATAACGATGAACCAGAAGTATTAATGTTTTTTACAAATTAATGTATTACCCATATTGGTTCTGAAAAATATTTTGAGATAGACCAAAAGACTTGAGAAAAGTGAATTTTAGTGCTTCAAGCATTAAAAAATCATTTTTTGATACTAATTTTGTGGAATAAGTGCTGAATTGAAAATTGATTGAATCACAAAAAATAGATTAAATTTATCTTATGAAAGAAGAAATATATGATGTCTATATATTTTTAATATTATTAGGAAATAAATGGATTCATCAACCTTAACAAAGATGAAATTCAAATGAAATCATATCAGGTTACCATGATTTTATATGATATCAATGACCATTTTAATACTATATGATTAAATGATTTGAGCAGCTCAATTTTACATTGATCATTTCCATGTTTTTGAAAAATGACCTCAATAACTCTTTATAAATATTTAATATCTTCCCCATATCAAAATCTAGACATTCAAATTATGTTCCCCTATGTGGAAACCAATTTAAGTTTTATTGTTTGAGACATTGGTATTTCTCAATCTATCTTTTTAAGATGATAGATTAACAACTCTTTTGAAATGTCGTTTTTCAACAAAGAATTATAAAATTTCATACCCTCTCTTTCCAGGATCTTGTTTAAATTTCAAGGATGCAATTTATTTAAGTTGGGGAGAATGTAACACCACATAAAATTGAAATGAATACCATTTTATTTGATAGATTCTATGAATAGAAACACTAAGAAAAAAAAGGAATATAACATCTTGATAATTTATGATATGTTTTATATTTTTTAAAAAATAAATCTATTTTATATCCTTCAATTCACACAGTAACAAGTGAGCTTGTGTCATACATGAAAATGAATTCCTTCAATATCTTTCATTATACAGAAGAAATTTTTTTATTGGAAATAGTTAGTTTTATTATTTAAATGAAAATTGTCTCATATCCATTTAATTGGAAATTATAAATTGGATTAAATAACATATGAAAAAAATATGTTGAATTAATTAGTTTTCAATTAAATATAAATGAATATAAAAACGAATTGAATATAAAGGGAATGTTCTTAAAAAACAATGTCTATGCACCAAAGACGTTTTATCATAATAAATTATATTAGTTACTATTATAGTTTTATATAAATGATATTTATATATTATATATTTAATATTATTTTGAAATCCACACATTATATTTAATAGGCATAAGATAACGTCAAACAAAAGGTTACACATAGCAAGATGTATTTATCTAAATACGGTTTCCTCCTATTAATGTGGAACTTTTTTTAAAACTAAATTTGGAAAATTTTAAAAAAAAAATTATACAAAACAAATATAATTTTAAAATAGGAGTCCCAAAATAATATTACGGGGACTTTTTGTAATTTTTCATGGAATTTTCTTTTTTTAAATGAGTACTGAAAATTAATGAATTTTAATTGAAAACATATGTTTCATCTAAATAACTTATAATTAAAAATTATATTGTAATTTGGTCAAAAAGAAATTTTTTTAACATATAAATATATTAATACAGTGTAGGTAAATTAAATCATTCTCATTTTGAAATTGGATTTAAAAAAATTGTAACGTTTCAATCTTTTTTCAATTTAAACCCTACTTTCTCATCCAATTGGTAGAATAAATTTTAAATTAATTTCTGCCACTTTTGTGTATTGAATTTTGAAAAATGGTTTATATATTTTGAATCAAAATAATTTGTAACGTATAATCTTCCAAACATAATTTTTGAATCAAGTGATTATTGAAATTAGTTATAATTCATTATAACTAATAAAAAAAATTGTTTACCAAGAGACTAAACATTAAATAAATGAGGCTAGAAGACGGAAAATGTTTTCCAAAACCCATTTTACAGACATATTTATACCTTATAACATATATTATCTAGTTTTTTTCATTATTTGATCCAATTTACATGTAAAAAATGTGGGTAAAATTCACCCTTTAATAAATTTAGAAGTTTTCCACTCACCAACTTATAAAAGCCCTCCCCTACTTCTATTCTATTCACACCTCACAATCACAATGGATCTGACAAGTCCTTTAAAAATAACTTCACAAAATCCATATCATCATCATATAATCCTTATATTTTGTATAAATATATCATAGTAATGCATTAGTGAAAACCTATGGAGGATACCTGAAGAAGAGGTAATGTCATTCTAAAATCATTTTTATTTTTATTCCATTTTCCACACAATTAAATTATTATTATATCATTCTTTTATAGGAAAATAATTATTGTAAATATAATAATTTTTTTTTAATTTTAATGATATTACCTACAAGAAAACACACTTCTAATCAATGGGTTATATAATCATCATCTTAGTATAAGACAGACTACCGCCTTACAAACCGATGTCATTCATTTGTCGATTACCTCCTTTTTGGTTTATACTAATGATTGAAATACTATTTATATATTATATTTATGATGTATTTACATTATATTAATTATTATATAACATGTAAAATTATTCATTCCATTGTTTTGGAATACTATAATGTCACTCATCTGTATGGCAGTCTACTGCCCTAGGAAGTGGTGAGATTCGTTTACGCTTTACATATTATGTATTATCGAAGTATTTAAATAAGATATTGGATAAATATGAAATAAAAAATATTTTAATGTTTTTATTTTTATATAATTAATATACTCTTATTATATTCAATATGATAAGAGAATTGAAATAATATTCTTGCGTACGTATGACCTACCTTCCCCATTAATGGTGTATTTCAATTTCAATCACCAAATTTGAAGGATTAATCTAAATAAATATATACTAAAAATAGTTTTTATTTAAATATTTTTTTATATTCATTATATTATTAAATAATGATCAATAAAATATGAAAAAAATAACATGTCAAAACATACTTGTGAAATAAGTAATTTGATACCTGAAATGATGAAAATGATGAATGATTATTAATGAATAGGTAATAGTAAGTTATAAAAGTATAAAATTTTATCTCATAAATAATAATATGGTTCATTAAAAATTTAATAATATTTTTAAAACATATTTAAATTAGGTTAAAGTAATTATGACCAAAAGGATAGTTTGAGGTAAGGTATTTTCATATGAATTTTATTTTATTGAGGCCTATTATATTTTTATGCACATAATTTCTTTTATATGGATTATATACTACCCAATGACATGTAATATCATGAATTAATAATTTTTCATTCTATTTTAACTTCCAATTAGAATATTTCATCTATGAGCATTTAAATGAAGTGTTACCTGGTGGTAATGAATTTCATGACTCATTTACTTTTCATTTGGTTATATTACATAATAATTTTCATTAATATTATATGATTATGTGTGTGAGTACAATTGAATATTTTTTTAACATGTTTTATTATGATTTATATTTGATACACATAAACCATTTCTTATTTACTTACAATTTTAATGTTAGGATATTTTCAAGGGTTTACATCACAATATCATTTTTTAGGGATTATTTACACTTGAAGTTACATGAAAGGAAATTATAGGATAATTGTTTAAAAAAATATTTAATTATATTATCCAATATTTATTCATAATTATGTATTTTTAGTCTTAAAATTTTTCCACTCATTGGACATAAATCATTTTAATAAAAAAATTCGGAAAACCTGAATTCATTTTACTCTTAAGTCGGAAATCTATATTCTATCAAAACCCTAAATTTCTATAAATGTTTTCAAAAAAATTAACATCTTCAAAAAAAATTAAATATATATTTTAGACATTTTTATTCGACATGTCTTTCAATGGAGTCTTATTATTGATATCTAAGAAGGAACTTTTCAATCATTTTTACAGGGTAAAAATAATGTCATTTTAACTTGTTAGACATGTAATGAATTAACCACATTCATTTATTTAAATATTAATTTATAAGTTCAAGATATACTTTTATAGATTTTTTTTTCAAATTTATTTTCAAATAAAATTATATTCAAAATGATTTTCAAATTTATATGGATACTTTCCTAAAGAACATTTTTAATGACATTTGTATTTAATCAATGAGAAAACCAATATTATTACTCCATTGGGAGTACATTATATTGAAAATATATGTATCCTTCTAGTTTGTGGGTTATAATTATTTTGACCAATGATATTATTTAAATTCCCATCCTTGAATCATTTTTGTAGGCATTTCCCCTTTAGTTATTATCTTTCCAGTGACCATTGAATTTTTGATTTCCCTATAATATCCACATTATTTTTTGTAGATATTATTATTTCCAAATTCATATAACATTTTTAATATAAAGTTTTTATTGTTAGTTATTTGATTATTTATATCTATGTTAATAAATATATATTCATTACTTAATACATGGAATTGATAAGACTCATTTGTTATGAATTAGATTGATAATTTGATATATGAGGATTGCTTTGCACTAGAATGAAATGGGTTGTAAAATATTTATATTATTACCTTCAATCCATCATTAGTCTCAGGGGATGAGTTTGATTACTATCCTCATCAAATTGGGATTCTACTGATCAGTTATAAATGGTCTTATGAATGGTCTTGAAAGTAAAGGTTAGATGTACCCAGAATAAATGTAATCTAAAAATTAAGCATGTCTTTATCAAGATTTAGTTATTAAAATCCACGATATTTTAACTATGAAAATATTTATGGATAAATTTAATTTTTAGTTTATAAATTAAATGACATGGTTTTTTAGTTATTTATATTAAAATTTTGATTTTATGTTGTCTATATATTTAAATAGCATGATTTTTTCTATTAATTAACTCATCATATAGAATATACATTATCTATTTCATTATATGTATTGTGTGTTCAATTAGTTACCTTTCAAAATTGATTAATCATTATAGCTTCATAATATATTATATTGTTCATAACCCTTAGAGATAATTTGAGCACAACCTTATTTTTTTCTTTTCTCTATGAATCCATGATGTTTACTAAGACTAATATGTTGTGATTCTCTATAGGGAGTAAAGTTATTTTAAAAAAATATATCTTGTAATTTATGGATTCAAACTATAATTAAAGACGCATTTAGGTATCTAGATTACCAATACTAAAAAAATTGGTACTTTGGGATATGATTCATTTTATCTTCATATATTATATTGGTAACAAGAACCACCTTTGGGATTTTGTGGTCAGGGTCACTATAGTAGGAGTCATAGGAGCTTTAGTAGAAACCTTGGGAAAAATATTTAGGAAATAGTAGATTATGGGATATAAATATATGATATAATTTGAGGATATGTACTAGATACCATCCTAATTTTTTGTTAAGAAATAAATTATGTGGTTTTCCCATGAAATGCTTCCCAATGTGGATTATAATGTATACGTAGTTCTGAAACATATGTGACTAGGTGTAATTAAACTGAAAGAGGTTCATTGGCCTGACCTGATCTTCACATGGTGCATGAAAATGAGCCTTACTATAAACTAGGTTTGACACCCCTATGGGATATTCTTCGGAAAATTTACACCTTAATTAAACAAATTATGAAGGATATGAATAAACAATGACAACGAATGACCAAGGATAAATCAATGGTGCCTTAGATTTAATATAATGTGTCATGATTTAGATATCCTAAAGATTATTATATATTGTTTCTACTATGACAATTGTTTCTCACACTATTTATTTGGTTTTTAGTATGTTGATAGAACACAAAGGAATCATGTTAACATTGGAAATGATGGATAGGGTTGTGATAATAAAAAAACCTAATGGGATTTTGATATCATTAATGGATATCATGTTTACTACTAATCAGTTTTTTAAAATTATTATTATCATCATATATCGTATCCAAATCTAGAATTGATCAAAGAATAAAATGAATTATTTTTCTATGAAATGAAGTAGTGGGGACTATGTAGGAATGAAGAATTTATTTCTACCTCGCAAGGAATGTGGAAGGATACAACTAGGAATGCAACTTAATGAAACATTGAAATACATTATGTTTGGAAATGAAGGAAGTAAAGGAAGTAATTATTATGAAAAATTATGATTATAATGGGTAGAAATAAATCGCATCTTGAGGATTTATTGATAGTTCATTTACATAAATATAAAATTTAAATTGAACCACATACCGCAAAAAATTAATGTACACATAAACATTATGTTCAAAAGGAACAAAATAAATCAATGATACCTAATAGACCATAAATAATTAATAACATAATTTATTAGAATCAGTAATGGTGTTTTATGGTTTTAGTAATGTTATAGTTAATAATATATCATATTGTGTTTTTATGACCTCAAATGTTGTTTCTGTTGTCATAATTGAGGGCATGTACCTTTCCATTACAAAATACCAATATGAAATTAAGGATTCGATAACCATATAGAATAAAAATTAAGATATAAATCCCTATCATGCCTAAAAAATAATTTAAGAGATGAAGTGGAAAGGAAAAATCGGGGGGGGGAATCGGTATGGTGTTAGAGATGATAACTTACATATTAGCATCAGTTATCAATGAGTATTTTATAATATAAGAGGATAATAATATAGAATTTTTTAAATCAGTTTCTTTTCTCCTACCCATGAAACAGACATGGGAAACCCCACCACCTTTCCAAAATAATCCCTCTCTCAAAATAATAATTATATAAATAATTATAATAATAATTATAGTAAAAACACCAAAAAAATATAAGTATTATAACAACTCACATCACACATAATAAAAAAATAAAGAAAAAAATTCAAGAAACACAAAACATATTCTTTATGACATGAAATATAATAATAATAATAATAATTCCCCTATCAAATAATATAAATCCTTCTTATTATAATTTAAAATTATTTTGACATTAAATAATTTAAACAATTTTTAATGGTTTTTAAAATTCCAAAACTAATAACAATGCATACAAATATTGTTTAAGACAAAAATATAAAGTTTGAGACTATTTTTAAGGTAATATTATTGTAATTTAAGATCTTCTAAGAATGTTTCTAACCATGTATAATCATCTTGATTGAGAAATAGAAACTTATAATACACTTTTATGGTCCACCAAACTATTTATCAAATCATAATGCATTGAGTAATTTAAATATAAAAAAATTAGGGTGTAACTAATAAAATAATTAAATTATAATATTAATAAAAAATAATTTTTACATTAATCAATACATTAAATAGTAATATAAACTAGAAAATGAATAAAATAATTAATTGGTAGTCTATGTTCATGTTGGTTTAACCTGCAATAAAAAACCCAAATGAACACTTACAATTGATAAATCTTGAAAAATTATTTTAGTTTCCTCGTGGATATAAAATTTTCATCTAGTTAACTTCTATAGAAAATTTTCTCATTTATTAATTAAATAATTTATTTAAAAATGAAATAATTTGTCTTGAACCAAATTAGATTAAACATAATTCATTAATAAATAATAATTACTACAATTGACCTTATTTCACTTATATATTACTTCCATAGAACCCCTATGAATTATTCATACCATCCAATAAGGGTTCACTGTGATCAATTAAAACACTTATACAAAACCCCTTGAAAATGGAAAACCATTATCCTATAATGAGATAGATGAATAAATTAATGGATATAAATAAAGGGGGAAACTCTTACATATTATTTGAGTGGAAATACCCTAAAATAGCTATCCCAAATGTTTAGGGAAATTATTATGAAATGTGATAGGATTATGTGAACACCTCAAAGAGGAAGATGAATAAGTCAGTAGAGATAATGGGTAATATTAAAAAATTAAGAAATTTTAATGATAATATATTTATAACGAATGATTTGAATATCTATTATTTTAATTATTCATAATTACTACCCTTATATGGTTTAATACAAACATTGAGATCTATGAATCATCTAAAACCACTATTTTGATATTTCCTTTTACTCCAAACATCATATAATATTCTTAAACCACTGTATAATTTATTTTTAGGTAAAATTATGGTTTTTATAATCTCTAAAATTCAATTTAATTGAAATACATATCAAATTAAATAATAAGAAAATATTTCCCTATCATTATATGAAATAAAATAATTTAAAAAATATAGGACATTTTATATTCAATAGAGGTTAATTGAATAGAAAATATATTTAAATAATTTTAAAAAAAAATAAGTAGAGAATTTTAGAATGTTATGTAAAAATTATTTTGATATATCTTTGATGTTTGAAAATATAATTATAAATATATTTTTTATAGAAGGATATTCTATACAGAAATGAAAATTTATAATACCATTCTATTTAATAATAATTTGAATCAAGGTATAAGAAACTCAATTTTTGTGTATAACAATTTTTATTTTCTTATGTATCCTTTGGAAGAGGTTTAGATAAATTAATAAATTAATCTTCTTATGAATTAATATCTACATACTATTACTAAAAATAGTTAATTTTAATACTACAAATAATGTGTAAAAACCTTGTGGACATTAAATCATTCCTTATGGATTAAAACAATGAAGAAAATAGAATTATTATAACTAAGTGACCACCTTACATAAAAGATGACAATAATTTAGTAAATTTTTAATTAAATAATTATTTATATTAATTAAATATTTAAATGATATCAATTTTAAAATAATTATAACTCTATGAGAAACCCAATATAGGGGAAATATAGAATCAAATGTAGTTAATTTTTTAAGGGTTATGAAAAATATTATTATGTGTGAGTAAATTATGTGACCACGAGAATAAATTTATATCAACCAATTAGTGTCATGTAATAACCTAGATATGAACTTCCACCCACCTAGTTTATATTGATTATTACTCAATTTGTGTTCCAAAATCTCCCATGTTTGATGAATAACATCATGGGATGAAATTAATTATAGTTTAATTATTACACTATTATATAATAAACAAAGGACATGATAATTAATTTTTTAAATGAAATTTTAAGGGTGAGGTTAGAATCCTCATAAGATTTAGGAAAAAGGGACATCAAACATCATAGGAAATCACAAGACCATTCCAAACATGTTTAAAATTACTAAAATAATTCACCCTATATATGTTCAAATATAAATAGGTTACCTTTGTGTATGGGTTTTCCAAAAAAAACATCTTCAAACTGATAGGATATATTTTACAATGTCTACAAGTACTCGTTCTGATTGATCATCTTGGAATTGAAACCTTGTTTCAAAATACAATCTTATTTATTGATCCTACAAGTACATCGTTGCTCAGGTACCTTGTTTTGTAATTCACAACTAAATTAACCTCCCAAGAGTATGTAGACCATATGATATTCGTTATGTATATAACATTATATAGTTAAAATTAATTATATGAAAACATGTAAGACTAAAATCACAAAAAGGAATTTTTGTAATAACCATATGTGAAATATAATGAAACCAAACATCCCTCTATATTATATAATAATGTAAACTAATATTCACATGTATTTAAAATTTATAATAATATAGCTATATAAAAATATGATCCAACAATTTTGTCATATTTTTTAAAAATTTAATGTAAATATCATAGATTTGAAGAAGAATATTTTAGATCCTGTCAAAAATTTCCCATTAATTATCACATTATACTATGTGAATTGATATTGGAAAATAAATCAATGATTTTGTAATTGATATTTCATATCTTATTTTATATACTAAATAGTGTTAATTACTTAGTCATACATAGGAGTAATATTTATTACTAAAGAAAGAAAATTATTTAAATATATTGTGTTTTGGTATCATTTATTGACAATTTTATATAAATAAAATTAAAAAATTAGTTGGAAGATATTTTACAACTCCTTAGCCAATTCAGCACCTGAGAAATCCAATCCTCTATAGGGGAATCCCAACATACTCACATAAGTGGAGCCTGACTAGGATAAATTATAAAGAGATGTAGAGATTTTATAGAAGCTAAGATGAGTGAATTCATGGGCATGAATTTATAGGAAGAAATATTTAGTGGTTATCCTATTCCATCGATGTTGGCCTCAAAAACTAAGGGATGACCACCCACTCCACTCAGTATTTGTTTTTTATAATTGAGAAACATGAATATTAATTATTTCGGGTCCAACCTAAGGAGAGTTCAATGCGGGATCATATAATCATAAAAATATAGAACCTCTTTAGAGAACTATAAATTTATTACAGGAAATTTGATATATTTGATAAAAATTATTGGATAAAAGCATATTTTTCCTTCGTCACCATTCTGTGCATAGATAGATTGCCCACATTGCTATATTTTTGATTGATTAGATAAACCTAATAAAGAATAAATTATAAATATATATATCAATGTTATTATTGAAAAGTTTAAGAAGATAATACATCAAGAATATATGTCATGCAATAAGATTTATTGACTAAATACATGATGGCGAGACATTACTATGACAATAAAACAATAACAAAAAAACTATGAGTTGCACTATAGGTGAATTTTCCATGGGAAACTAACTATATTAACTACCATAGAACGATCATATTAAGAAATAAAGATCAAACACATGACGAAATATGGAACGACTATATTATGATATCATCGACACACATAGATGGATGAGAAAACTACAAAATGAAGAAAATAATATCTATTATAAGAATTAATGTGGACCTACTACATAAAAAAATGGAATAATACAACATGAAGACATGTTTATATAATTCAAAAAGAATTCATGACACTGTAGACATCAATACTATGTTGAGTGAACATGGGATGACAAGGTAGGTTGATCGACCACACAATCAACATTATGGAAGAACAAAAAGTGATTGAATTGATAATTTTTTATGAATAGTATGAATATAGTTAAATGAAATTATAATTGTATTATATTAATAAATATAAAGAGACAGATATATTTTTATTCAATTAAAGAATAATCAAGGGTTCTTAAATAATGGATATAGCATGATGAGAGTAATCTTGATACCTACAAAAGAAAGAAAAATACTTTACAAAATAGAACAGGCCACATGATCTAGTATTAAAAATATTTATTCACAACAATAAAAACATATGAGATTCTCCATATATAGATACACATATAAAAATCCACACATAAGGGAATTCTTGTCTGATATTTTTTTAGGAGAAAAACAAAGAGATAATAGGTATGAAAAAATCAACTGAAATAATAATTAAATAAACCCCATACCCTCATACAAAAATATAATATTTTAGTAGATGAATATTCAATTAATAAAAATACTATCCACACAATAATTTTTTTTCTCTAGTACATTTGAAAAAACATGGACTTGTAAACAACTGGCTCATAAGTAAGAGAAACCATTTCCCACTAAGTTCTTCAAAACCATAACACTTCTTAGAAATATCAAATATAATACATTTCATCACAACCTAGTTAAATTAAACATAAGAATGACTGAGCTCAGATGCTCAGTAATGGTAATAAATAAGATATCAACACATCATGAGCATATGGTTATGTAAACATTAGAGTACAATTAAAAAAATATACCTTCATATCATAACTGATAAATTTGATCCATGGAATAAAAATAGATAGTTTATAAGACATGAATAGCATTGGAATTAAATAATCTGATTAATTGGAACCCAAAATTTCCATACGAGATATCATTTTTGAATATACATAATCATAGAAAAATCTTATGTCACGAATACCCACTTAGAAATTCGTTACATGTTTGGCTTGGTCTAGCCTCCAATGTACCTATTTTGAGATAAGGATAACCCCCCATGTCCCTATTTTATGCATCAGATAAAATCATATGTAACCTATTTTTTTCATGGGATTACCTCACATGTACCTCATGAGCTCATATAAGATTAATCATTACCCAATTTTTTTGGATGAAGATTTAGTTCTCAATGATCTTGGTTATAATATAAATAACATCCTTGGATATAACATAACCAACATCATGTAATGAAAATCATATATGTTTGTCCCTCAAGGTCGTAAAATATACATCGTATCATAAACAGGGAACAGATGTGGATTTGACAAAAATTTCATCATAACATTACCTCTGAAAGAGAAATAGGTTTCATAATCATATCATCCTTTCATAACCTTGGGAAAAAGTAGTGGGTTTCATAACCATTTTATCATGGTATAAGCCATGGAAGATAAATGGGATTCATAATTATATTATATTGGTATAACCTGTGGAATATAAACTATTTCCATAAAAATATTTTCATCAAAACATAAAGAATCCCAAGAAAGGATCAGATTGCAATCCATGGATTATTTCCCCTATAAAGTAAAGAAATGTCAAATTATTTCATTTAAAATAGAAAATGATTCTGAAATATAAATCAGACCATTTCTTTTGGAAAATAAATTTTTTTAAAAATATTTTAAAATATAAATCATTTTAAAAATACTATTATTTTAAAATAAACCTTGAAAAAATTTATTAGATTCTTTAAAAAACATTATAAACCATTATTGATGAAAATATCCTTTTCACATTGAATATAATTTTTAAAAAATTCATAATACATTTTGAAAAAATATTTATATTAAAATAATGATTGTAATTAATTAAGGAATCATAAAAAAATTGAGTTAGTCATAATGGTGGAAAATAGCATTCATGTCATATATATTAAAATAATGATTCTTTTCACATTTTATGAAAAATGGAAATTTTAAGGAAAAGAACATAAATATTCCATTAATTTTTTTTCTAATATATCAAAAATGGGAGAAATTTCATTTAATAAATAATTTAGATATTGAAAAAAAATATTTTTGACCAATTAATTTGAAAACATGGTTATCAAAGAAATAGGATTTTTTGACCGCTTAGACAAATTAATATTATTTTTATCAAAAAAAATATTTATCTGTTGAATACACAAAGAGAAGAAAATTAAGGGATAAAATGTTTTCTCATGGCATAATGAGGGAGAATTTTAATATGAGAATTTCTAAAATATAAACATTAAATATGATAGCGTGTATAAATTCAATCAACTAGATTAGATAAAAATATAAATCAACTAGAATTTATTATATTTTAATTTATAAAAAAATTATATCTCATTAATAGCTTTCATGAATCTAATCACTAAGATTTGCTTATGGTAAACACAACAATGTGTTTGGAATGCATTAAATAGACACAAAATGTTTAGAGAATCATGAACTATTATTGAAAAGGTAACATTTAATATAATTATTACCACCGAGATGGTTAATTTTAAATTTTTAATAGTACTAAATAAATTTTAAAAATTAAGGATATAAATATAATTTAAATAACATAATAAATATTTAAAATGTAATGATTTTTTTTGAAAAATAGTATTTTTTTCTATAAGATGTTTTAGTCACACATTGCACAAATAATTTAAAATTAAATTTTACCAATTTTTAAAAATGTAATTTATAAAATAAAATTAATTTTGAAAATAAATATATCAATATTACTATAGGGTGATTTTAAGGGATTTTTCCTAAAACGTTCATTTTTTTAATGAATTATGAAAATTACTGAATTTTAATTTGAAGCAACATTTTTTGTTATGTTATTTATATTGTTAAATTAGATATAAAATGATTTTTAATGTAATATATGTTAAATAATATATAAATTTATATATTTTAGGTTATTGGAATTGTATTCATATTGAATATTGATCTAAAAACATTATGAACTTTTGATCATTTTCTCTTGCAAAACCAACTTTCTCAGCACGTTTACGGAGAAAAGTTTAAATGTATTTATGAAAACTATATGAATTTAATTTAGTAAAAGGAATTCCATATTATGAATTATAATATTTAATATTTGGTTATAATATTATCTATTTTTTTATAAAATAATTGTGAAATACAATAAAAATTAACTTCCACATATTAAATTTATAGTAATAATTTTTTCTTATTATATGAACTAGATTTAAAAGTAACATTCAATACACATAAAATTTTTATTTGATAAATAGGATTTAATATCATTATCTCAAAATTATATAATAATAATTATTTTATATTATTATTAAACCCTTGTAAAAAAATCCATTACCGTGGTGGAAAGTGATGTATTAGAAATATAGTAAACATAATGGCTAAGGAATAACATGTTTAAAACATGTTGTTTTTCTTGTATATTTAGAATATAATCCCCCACTATATTATTTATCAATTTTGTATCTGAATGAGGTGATAGTGACCACCCATTTTTTGAAATAATTTGGCTATTTAAAAAGTTTCACTCCTCCTAAGTTATAAAAGGGTGCTTACTTCACTAACCTCTTCACACCTCTCAGTCCATTTGACCTGACCAATTTTTTCGGTCCAGATTTTATTTTGTGGAATTTATTTGGTATTACATTTATTACTTGATTTCCAATGGATATTTAAGTCAAAAGTTTAATTTTTTAGCCCTTAAATATGTGGTCCATGTTGGCACATGGTTAGGGGAAACCATGCTCCATCCTAGGAGAAATTGTGTGGACTGGACAGTGGCACTATCGAGGCTGCACAACCTACTCCACGGGCCTGAAGCCTCCCCCAATAAACTGTTCAGAAGGTTTCCTCTTGGAAAGAAGAGACATTATAGTTTCCTTATGGTTTGGAACATTGTGTGGGTAACCGTTCTCCCATCCCAGGTCATTAAAATATGGAAATTTACACTTTTCCCTCCATCATATTAACCCCAAATCACTCATATTTTGAACCATACTAGATTTGAAACCATCTGATCTTCCCCCTCTCCCTATTATCCCCCATGGTCTTCAATTTTTAGGCATATTTCTTGTGGATATAGGATAAATCATCAAATATGTCTCTCTTTTCTTATTTTTCCCCTCATTTTAGGTTTCTCCATTGCCCTTTATTTGGTTTTATTTCTACCAATGAGTTAGCTAACCTAAAAAGGGTTTGATCCATATTTTCTATGTATTATATTTATTATTGTGGTTGTATATGGACTTTTTAGGTTTATGTGGTTGTACAGTTTAACTTTTACAACAGATTTTGGAGTTTTCTAAGTGTGATGCAGGTGATTACATGTTATATCATTATTAGATGAATTTGGAATGCTTGATTTCTTTCATAAACCTATTACATTGATTATGTATGTATTGGAAAATGTGTTTTCAAAAGCATTTAATGTGCATATGGGTTGAAAATGGTTATCCTAATGAAATTGGTGATTTTTCTTGTGTGCTTCTTTATTATGCTTCTTGAATGCGTTTTTTAAATTATTTAAGTGGTGAAAAGCATATTTTAAAATTTATTTAGTGTGTTTATAGATTTGAAATAGGTTCATACTATGAAAAATGATGGGTTTACATGTGTATAAATTCTTCAAGGTTTGTGGATATTAAATTAGTGATCTATGTTACATGTTAAATGGATGTTGAGCATAAAATATTTTATCCTATGCATCTAGGATAGAGGACTGAGACTTGTACACGAGTTTGATTAGTAGTTCCAATGCCTAGTTTCTTCTAGAAGGATTGACTCTCCAACACAGACTAAACTATTATCGTGATTGGTGTTACTTCATTGGTCGGGTGCCACACAATGATACCCTGAGTTGGTTTACTACATGACCTCAATCACACATCCACCTATGCCAGAGGTTGTTAACAAGAAATGATGGTCTTGTATGTCGATCATGGGGAGACTATACCCAATTTTTCATTTATCAAAATAATACACCAAAAGAAATAAATAAACAGTAGTTGAAGCATATATATATAACCATATAAAAAAAAATTTCACAAGACAACAAAAACTAGATATACAAAATCAAAACTGAATAGTAGATATGACAAGCTAGGTATGAGCCTTGTGTCAAATGTAATCCCAAATGTAAAGACATTAAAAATTACAAAGAGGTTCCCAAACCACTTCTAGTTCCCTCATCCAAAATAAATCCCAAATCATCTATCTAGAAAAGGGTCTTTTTCATCAAACAATCCATAAAACACATAGTCTATTTACATACCAATCAGGAATCCCGAGTTGGGTGTGAGTAAAAATTAGTAGGTCACCACCAACAGCATCTGAAAAATATAGTAAATAACAATGTTTTTAATTGTATAAAGAATATAATACAAGTATTAAAGTAAACAGTTTTCATTTATTCAATTATCCTTAATTTAACCGGATAAACCCTTAGGTTCCTAAGGATACCCAAACCTCAATACCTGTTTTAGCTCATTCCAGAGTCTGAACTATTTTTCATGTTCAATTCACAATCATTATATCACATGATATTTTATAATCCATTTAATAAAATTCATATTTAGCCAATTGGATCCATATTCTGATGTATATAAATTGGTGTAGAACATCATTTCGAGAACACTCATAAGTATTTGGAGTGTCAGTTGTTATCTTAAACCCCATGGGTATTTGGGGCCTCCGTCCTCATCTCATACAAGAATATTTCTATGCATGTTGGGCGTATAATTTTATTTCTAGAACCCCATGTTTATTTAAAGCATCAATACCTGTCTCACACCATATATATCAATTATATATATATATATATATCGTGGGTGTAAAACATCATGTCTATAAACCAGTGAGTATTTAATGCTTCAGTCCATATCTCTCACCCCATTTATCAATCATACATGTATATCATTGGTGTAGAACATCAGGTCTATCACCCTATTTCTCAACCATTCACAATTTATCACAAATATAATAATTTTCCATATGTCACAACTAATCACGGTTAATCAAAATTAACCCCATATCACTTTTCACATTAAAATTTCTTATTAATTAATTTAATAATTAATTAATCAAAATATTACAATCTCATAAAAACATTAATCGGTTAATTAATTCAACAATTTATTAATTATTCAAACTCATCAATAAATTTAATATTTAATCTATCACAAAAATTTTATTAGTTAATTAAAAAAGTAATTACTCAAAAAATTTCAATAGTTAATAAAACAATTAACTTATCAAATACCATCTGTTAGTAAAATGAACAATTTATTAATCATATAAATAAAACTTATTATTCTAAAAAACAAATAATTCAAAAATATATAAATTTCTGTTAATTATGTCAACAATTAATTAATCACAACCCATTTTAATTAATTAACCCAAATATTAATGAATCTAATCAATTTCATTAATTAACATCCTCAATTAATTAATCATAATATTTCTTATAATTAATTCTTCAATTAATCAGTCACATCAACTCTGTTATGTAAATAAATAATTAACTAACTATATAAAGTCCATAAGTCAAAATTAATTCTACAAATAAATTACCCAATTCAAAAACACAAAATAAAAAAATTAATTCTATATTTAATTATGTGAAATGACAATATCAATATTTAATTTTTAATTATCAAATTAATTATCATTATTCTTAACACCCATAACACATAATTAAATTCACCATCAGTTACTTTAATCGACAAATAAAATTCACATAAATAATTCTATAACTAATAATATATCAATTTTAATAACACAATAGTCTCCATTAATTATTTTTGAAATTAATTAAATTAACTCATTCAATTGCATTAACACATCAGACCCCATTAATTAATTTTTCAATTGGTTATTCCAATTATTTATTTCAAAAGTTAAATAATCACATTTTATACATTAATTAATTACCCATTTAATTAATTTTATTATATAATACAACAATTACATAATCATAATTCCCCAATTAATTAAATCAAAAATAAATTAATTTCCTCTCAAAAAAATTAATATCACCAATTCATTTATCAATTAATTATCTTATCTCCATTAATTCAACCACCCCAAATAATTTCTCAATTAATTTTCCCATCTTAAAAAATATAATAATCATAACGATCTCTAATAATTAATTCTAGAATTAATTATCCTTATTGACAAAACTCAATTTAATAATAATTATTTTTTCATATAATTATTCATATTCAACAATTTCTAACTCATGATAATTAATTCAAAAATTAATTATAACAAGTATTAATTTCATAATCATAACCATTCCCAATAATTGACTATATAAGTAATTAATCATGTTCAACAATAACATTAACATCATAAATAATTTCAAAAATTAATTATCAAAATCAAAATTTCATAGACTCATAATTAGTTCACCAATTAATTATTCAATTCATATTTTAAATATCCCAAAATTAATTCAATAATTAATTATCTAAAATCAAAAATCATAATATCTCATAACAAATTTAAAAATTAATTATTGATGATTTAAAATCCCAATATTCCAATTTTACATATCATTTAATTAATTAATTCACCAAATTAATTAGTTTAATCAAGAAGACAACTGATAAACATATATTAGAAATTCTAAAATTACACACACATGATTGTAATCATGACTATGGGAATTGAATTTATTACCAACTAAAACAATGCCATCGATGTGAGTGACAATGATAAACCACCCTGTGTAGTTCAATACACCTCCTAACGTCCTTATTATTATAAGCGTCGATGCACCAACGAGAAATTTTATCACACACTAATGAATGCTTTATTTCCTCAAAAAACAATCTTATTAATAAATTTCTACTCATCGAGTGAAATGCAACGGAACCGACGGTGTATCAATCTTACCAATATCGAATTAGATATTGAGGTGAGATGTTTAGAAGAAAAAAAATAAAATATAAGAGTGAGAGAGAGTAAGAGGGAGGAGAGGTGTCAAAAATAACGAGATAGATACATATTCCATTGCCCCACCCCAAATCTAATTTATAATACTATTTCATCAGTTAATTTTGTTACATTTATTAATTGATTTTGTTAATTGTTAATATTTACAAGTAATTTTGATATTCAACCCATCATCATAAAGGGTGTTTCAGGGACCAGTACCATGAGCCTGAATTAAATATTCACCTTTGTACAAGAAATTATAGACTCAATTTTAGGGTCACACTCACAATTTTGGCGTGTCATTCCGACACCATGCGAAAGAGTTATGACAGAATAGTGTAATGAAAAAAATTATTTTGTCATATAAATAACCTTAATGAATTCCCCAATTAATTAAGTTCATGAATCTCATTAATTAATCCATAAATTAATTAATTAATATCCATGGAATCAAAATCACTTAATTAATTACCTAATTAATTATCTCAAACACAATTTTTAATTTTTATCAATAATTCCTCAACTAATTATCTCAATTCTCAAATTTCATTATATTAGAATTAATTCATCAATTAATAGTCACAATTGAAAAATTTCAGTATCGTGTAACAAATTGTATAATTAATAATATAATTCTATAAGTTCCATCTACAGAAAAATCCCCAATAATTAAATAAATTGTGTCAACACAATATTTATTTAATTTGAGAGTTAATTAATCTCAAAAATCCTATTATTTAATTCACCAATTTATTATCTCAAGTAGTTTGATAATTAATTAATCCTAAAAAATTGATAACATCAAACAGCCATTGCCCATTAATGATATTCCCTAACTCAGGTAAATACCACCATTCAGACCAAATAATGGTCTCATATTTCTCATATGACACATCATTTGAGATATATTAATTTTTTAATATTCAAAAATGGATTAAAATTAATTAAATATAAAAACGGTTACTTTCATCAGTGAGACGTCCAAATGTCCAATGATTACAAATATTATAGCCCACCTAAGGTAGACACAGTATTTTAGACACAATGTATATCTCTTATTCCCCATACAATGTACTTTTTTAGAGATATTAATTATTTCATATTCCAAAAAATAGATTAAAAATTAAATTAAATATAAAAAGGTTATTTTCACATGTGAGATGTACAAACATCCAACACGTAAAAATGTAATACCATGCCTTCGGTAAACACCCTGTTATAGACACAAAGGTGTTTTCATATTTTCCATACAAATCATCATTTTGGAGTTTTTTAATTTTTTTTGAATAAAAAGTGTGAATTTATTTTTTCTGTATTCACTGAGACATTATGGGCCATAGAATCTCACACTAAATCAGTGTATATCTCAAAAAAAAATCAATTGAATATTCCAATATGATAATTATAATTTACAGCCTTTAATAGATTTATTAAAATATCATTAACTAATCATTTTGGATAATTAAAAAAAAGACAACTCATCTTCACTAAAAAATCTAAAAGATTTAAAACTAGAAAAATGATGGGATCATACAATCTCCTTTCCTTATAACAGCTTGTCCTCGATCTGTTCTCCATATCACAATTATGTTTTCAAGTCAAAGAAGGTCAGGTGAATATGCCCTTTCATCCACTTATCTCTCCATTATTTTAACCAAATATCATCTAGGTTCCCATAATATGCAAAATAACACAAAATCTTCCCCTACAACACCTTTTCGCTACTTTCCAACACATGTTTGAGATGCTCCTCAAAGAATGCATCGTTGAAAATCTCAACATCCACCACGTTCCTGAATCATTTCCTAACTCACTATTCCCATGAACCACAAGAATCTATAAAACATAAGAATTTATCCTTTCTATAAAAAAGTTCCTTGAAAGGATATACATCTACCACCCTTAAGGGTTACCAGATCCTTTGTTCGAGAAATAAAAATATTAACCATATAGGTTCATCATTGGAATTATGATGCCACCATTTCAACCTCATGGTATTGCACTACATAAATACTATTGACATTATGGTCCCTACCTTAGGAGCATCGTTAACATCGCTTTTCCAAATAACTCATCCCCACACCCCATGTCCTAGAGTATTCATCGACATCTAGTCTCTCTTAAGAACCTTATCTGTAAACTACTATTGGTGTAACATGCACAATCAACCCCACATATATATTTCTTCATAAACATGATCTCCAAGGGTCCCAATATCTATCCAAAACACATTAATTAAACTAGGTGTAAATCCATATATTTCTCAGTGTACCCATGACAATGTCAAGTTAGTGGAAATGATCGATACTAATTAAAATTACACTAGGAATTCATCAATGAACAATACCAAAAATCCACCACCACCGATGTTACCTCCCACTATGGAAACACATTAATTTATCGAAAGACTCGGTCTTCTTTGGCCTCCAACATCTCACATGACTAGTCCAAAACTAGACTATTACTCACACAACCTAATACTGAGTTCTCAAACTAGGGAATTCTAACTATCCAAATTACACATATCAATGGCCAAACAAACAAATAAAAGGATTTTTAGTTCAAAAGATTAAAATATTTAACAAGAGGGACTTACACAAAACTCTATAAAGTCTTTCAGAATTTATCCCAATACGTGGTCAAGATTGAGGTACTATCTCTAACCTTAGCTATCATACTCTTAGGTTTTGGTTAACATAGGTAAACACATTATCATTACTCAAGTTTCTCATTTAGAAAAAAATTTATTCTCATCTTGAATAATTTTTAAATCATTATAAATTTCTTATTAGGAACAATTTTAACTTAAATTGTTTCAGCTAGGAAAAATAGCTCATGTTCAACAGCTTACCTAAATCCCATTTTCCCATGCGTTACTACAATAATGCATGTCACAAAATAATCTTGAGGGCCTAGAATGATGCATTTAGACTCAACACTCATCCAATTCAGGTCCACAAGTCAATATCAAAAATCTCAGAAAATATAATCACAACACACAACAAGTGAATCACCCAAGGTGAGATAACATCAACTATAATAACAAATATCAATAACAACAATCCCACATTCGGAACATGTCTTTTACCCTAGTACATGGGGTAACTAATCCCATAAAATATCACCTAACCAAGATCAAACTCATCCAATTCTCAAATCTATCTCTCCCAAATACCAATATAAATTAAGAAGAAAATAAACTCTTCTGATACCACATTGTAATATCCTGTCCCAGATGCCACACAACTGTTCCCTGATCCAGTTTTCCATATGACCTCAAGGGGACCTCCTCATATGTTAGAGGTTACCAACAAATAGTGCGGTCCTGGTAAGTCGAGCATTGAGTGAATATACTCTATTTTTTATTTTATTATATTAATACACTAGAGGAAATAAATCAACAATAGTTGACGAATATATATAACCATAAACAAAACCAATGTCACAAGACAACCGAAACAAGAAATGTAGAATAAAAAATGAATGGTACATATTCCATGCCATGTATGTGCCAAGAGTCAAATGTAAACCCAAATGTAATGACATTGAAAACTATATAGTGGGTCTCGATCCACATTTAGTTCTCTAATCCATGTTCTATCATATCTTAGCCATCTAGCACATGACATTTTCCCTTAAAATTTCTAGAAAATAGAAATTATATTCGGTTACCGATCAAGAAGCCCGAGTATGGTGTGAGTACCACTCAGTAGGCCCCCACCAATGTTGTCTAAAACAAATCCAATCAATAACAGTGAATTCACTTCTATAAATAATAATATACAAGTAATAGAGTAAATAGTTTACATTTATTCAATTATCATTTATTTATCTACATAAACCCCTAGGTTCCAACTAATACCCAAACCTCAATACCTACTTCAGATCATACCAGATCCTGAACTGTTTCTCATATTCAATTAAAAATAATTATGTCACATGGGATTTTATTATTAATTTAATTCAATTCATAAAAAATAATTGGATCCATTTTCAAATGTCAATAAATCAGTTTAGAATGACATGTATAGCACCTTCATGGTTATTTGGAGCATCAGTCCCTTTCTCGCACCTTAGGGTTATTTGGATCCTTCAGTCCTAGTTGTATATAAGAATATTTTCATGCATGCTAGGTTTAGAACTCCATGTCTAGAACCTTGTGAGTATTTGGAGAAATAGTCCCTATCGCTCACCCCATTAACCAATCACATATATATATACATACATATATCTTTGGTGTAGAACTTCGTGTCTAGAACCCATTGAGTATTTGGAGCATCAGTCAAAATCTCACACTCCATTTGTCAATCATACATTTATATTATGGGTGTTTAATGTCATGTTTGTCAACCCATTTCTCAATCCTTCCCAATTTATCAGAGAAATAACAATTTCTCATATTTAACATTAATAAATGTTAATCAACACTGTCCCCTTTATCAAATTTCTCATTACAATATTAGAATAATTAATTTAAAAATTAATTAATCAAAATATATAAATTTCATAATCACATTATTCTATTAATAAATTAAAAAATTAATTAACTATGTCATACTCGTTAATTAATTCACCAATTAATTAATGGTAGAAATATTATCAATTAATTAAAAAATTAATTAATAATAAAAATTCATTTAGTTAATACAACAACTAACAAGAAAAATCACTTTCATTAGTTAAGTCAATAATTAACCATCAATAAAATTAATAATTTCAAAAATTTACTAATTAATCAATTAGTAAAATTACTAAACATCCTATAGTTACTTCAGAAATTAATTAATCATTTACCATTTTCATTAATTTACCAAAAAAATAATTAATCACATCAATTTAATTAAATAATATCAACAATTAATTAATCATAACAATCACTTTATTTAATTCATCAATTACTCAGTCACTTCAACTTTGTTATATCATTTAACAATTAACTAACAAATAAATTCCAAAAATGGTAACTAATTACACAATTAATAATCCAATTAAACAAAACAATCACATAATTAATTCATCAATATATTATATAAATTATGATATAAATATTCCATAATTAATTTCTAAATTAATTATCTTAGTTCATAATATCTATAACTCATAATTAATTGCACACTCTATCTCTTAAATCAATAACTCCATATCAGATAATTTATTCTATAATTAATTATCTCAAATCAACTACTCAATATCACATAATTAATTCAACAATTAATTATCAATAAATTGTAATAACACAACTGTCCCCATTAATTAATTTTTTAATTAATTCATTTAACACATTCAATTTCATTAACACATCAAAATCCATTAATTTATTTTAAAATTAATTAATCTTGTTTTTTTATTCAATAATTAAATAATAATTTTGGTCACATTAATTAATTGTCAAATTAATTAATCCTATAATTAAATTCAATAATTAAAAAATCAGAACAATCCCATTATTTATTTAATCTACTAACTAATACCATCTCAAACATTTTAATATCACTAATTAATTTATCAATTAATTTCCATATAACTATTAATTTACAACCCCAATTAAATCCTCTATTAATTATTACTTCTTATTAAATTTAATAATTATAACCATCTCCAATTATTAATTCCACAATTAATTATCCCTAATCACCAACCTTAATATAACAGTGATAATGTTTTTAAATAATTATTCAATTTCATCAATATCTAAATCACCACAATTAATTCAAAAATTAGTTATACAAAATCATAATTTCATTATTCTAACCATTCCCATTAATTTATTCTACAATTAATTAAGAATGTTCAATAATCTCATTAAATTCATAATTAATTTCAAAAATGAACTAACTAAATCACAATTTCATAGTCTCATAATTAAGTCACTAATTAATTATTCATTTTATATTTTCAATAACACATAATTAATTCAACAATTAATTATCTAAAATAAACCATACCAACGTATCATAATTAATTTAACAATTAATTATTCATGATCTAAAATCCCAATAGCCCAATTTCATATAAATTTTAATTAATTAATTTAATAAATTAATTAATTTAATTAAGAACACAATTTACAAACATATACTTGAAATTATTCATTTACATATATGTAATTATAATCAAGGTTTTGCGATTTGAAATTTATACCACCTACCTCATGGTCATCTATGTCAGTGATAATGATAAACCACTATGTGTAGTTTAATTCACGTCCTCATGGAGAATTTATTATAAGCGTTGACATACCAACAAGAAATTCCATCACACCCAAAAAAATAATTTCATTCTTCAAAAACAATCTTAGGAATAAATTTATACTCATCGAGAAAAATCTAATTAAACCGATGACACATCAATCCTATCCTGACCCATCCTCGGGGCCCGTGTTGTGACTACGCCAATCCCACCATTCATAAGCCATGGGCTGGAGACTAACACTAAAGGCGTAAATCTCGAGAGAAAGGTAAGGCATTGCCTTTATAAAGTAAACAATCACCACTGAGTACGTAAGCTGAGTAAACACTAAGTAAACAGAGTACAAATGTAAGTGCTAGAAAGTAAATGGGCCAGAATACAAACCCAACTGAAATTAAAGTACAACTGAAAAGAAAGTACAGCAGCAGAAAAGTAAAGCAGAAACTCTAAGCCATCCTCTGGAAATCCCACCTGAAGGGTGGGTACAGATAGTCTCCTATGCTCCTCGGCTCCATCCGTCTGCTCCGTGTACATCCCGTCCAGTGAACCACCCCCAGGTACCGTCCATCTCTAGAAGATCCCACCTCGATTAGCGCTGCCCGTCATCTGCATCCAACACAACATAGTGTGGTCGTTACCCATACAGGGGTGAGTATACGCTACTCAGTAGGGATCCCGAGACCCCCTAAGGTCTCCCAGAATCCCCAAAAGATAAACCACAAAGTAAAGATACAATAACGAAGTAACAACCAATTCTACTTAGGAATATGCCCATACATATACCTAAGTCATCAATTCCAGCTCGACTCCAGCACACAAGCCCATGTACATCCCAGTCCACTCAAGAAAACATAACCCATTCTATATAGGAATTCCCAACCCAATCCAAACCGGAAAGCACAACAATCATATCAATGATAATGATTGTATGTTAACACTCAACTCACATAGGTATACTCTCTGTAAACTGATAGAGTTTATCAGATGTAGCCACTGATACATCCAAGTTGTTGGACCCACATAGGATACAAGACCAGCTAAGTTGTCGGACCCATGAATGATACAAGACCAGCTACTCTGCCGGACCCACATAGGATACAAGTACAGAGTCAAATACTACCGGACCCACATAGGATACAAGAACATTAGTCATCACCGTTGAACCCACGGAGGATTCCAGTATGGTCATCCTTGCTGTCGAACCCAAGGAAGATCCAAGTACAGTCATCATCATTTCTGAACCCACGTAGGATTCAAGTATAGTCGTCATCGTCATCGCAGTTGCAGCCAGCTCTAGGATTCTCGCACACAGCAAGCTCGATTTTGTGAGGATCCGCTCCACGAGCCAAGGGGTCGATACATCAACATTCACAAAGTCTAAAGTTGATGTATCACAAAGTTCCGACTCATTGAAATGAACTCCACGCGACAGACGTCGCATCAATCAGATGCCCAGTCCGAGAGGTACTGTCTTTTTCGTCCTAGGGGGCCAGTTGGTTTTTAAGCCAAAACCAACCCGACGATACTCCAACTGGGTCCAAAACTCAATCAGAGTAAACCAAAATATCCGTCTCACTATGAGATATCCAACAAAGTCGACGACACGTAAATCGGACGTCCGAAGCTCAATTTATAAGCATTTCCGCTCTGAAATCCTGGTTGGTTTCGTGTTCGAACCAACCCAACCATACACAAAGTTCTCCGAAACCTTGAGTTTAATATAACAAAACACCCATCTCGATCCAAGGATCACTATAAAAATGACTGTGCGTTGATCAGAGGTATGTAGCCCACGTTATGGGCGTTTGAACGAATCTATTTGAAAAAAGGGGGTTTGGGCCTGGTCTGACCCGACCCAATAACCCCTAGGTCGACCCGAACTGGGTTGACCCGACCCGGGTCTGGGTCTGGCCTGTTAGGGCCCAGCCCGGCCCGGCTGGCGTGGCCCAGCCTAGCTGGCGCAGCGGCCCGGCGCGGTGGCCCGGCCCGACGCGTGCGGCCCTGCCCGGCACGAGCGGTCCGGCCCTGCACGGGCAGTCCGGCCCGGCGCAGGCGGTCCTGCCTGGTGCGGGCGGTCCGGCCCGACGCGGGCTGTCCAGCCCTGCGCAGGATGTAGCTCGGATCAAGGCCAAGATGGACACAGAGGAGGCAGATATTGCCTCCCTCATTTTGAAACAGCGGCCCCCCATTCTTGGTGGGGTCTACCCTAAATAAATTAGGGTTTACGCCCCCTGTATTCTTATAAACGGCTAGCCCTATTGTCCGGCCGGTGAGCTGTCGCGGGACCCCCTTCGGGACCCATATTTGGATGCGCCGGTGGCCGGATGAGTCTGGTCATCTCCTCTGCACCGCCATAGCCTTAGGCCATGACCCCTGTCCGTCCGGCACGACGCGATGGCGCAGCGCCCCTCCGCCGCGACCCACACTTGGCAGTGGCCACATTCAGGTTCAACGGCATGGCACGATGGCTCTGTGCTCCTTCGTCGCGGCACTCTCCGGCCGTGGTTCTTTCATTCCCACGTGGTGCGATGGCACCGCGTTGCCCCCATTACAAACCACAACGAAGACCAAAATCAAAGGGGGAGGAGGGTCGGTCGTGTTCATGCGGTCTGACCTCCTCTCGTTATATTTATAACAAGCATCCATGAAATAATGAAGAACATCAAAATAATAATCCATGAATGATGAAACAACCCCTACCTCAAAGTAGTTCATGGAAGCTAGCATCGCAAAAAACGACTTGGCAGGGTGTGGCTCCGTATACGTCGACGGAGGATGTCTGAGGAGGAAATGACATCTCAAACCGGCTGCGGAGAGGATAAGGAACGATGCGTCGATCTCTTCTTGCGGTGTCGGTGTTCTTCAACGAAGAGTGTTGTTCTTTGCGGAAGGTTGAAGATCTTCAAAGGAACAACACAAGGGATCTCTCCTTTTCATTGCACAGAAAAATCCAAACAAAAATAAAATAAGGCCTTGCCTTATTTTATTTACATATGCCAACAATTAAAAACATCAAAAGTTGAATTCACCTAATTAATTTTGAGTTTTCAAAATTAATGGTGTGCTAAGTTAGCAACATTAATATGAGGGAGAGACACATAATTTAAGAGGGGAGGTTTACAGGAGTTAGGGAAATTGAAGGGGTGGGGATCATGTGGGCCCCACCTCACTAATATCCTATCAAGTGGAGTTAGGATGTAGTGGGTCCCACCCCAACTTCAACACATAAGTTGTAATTACTTTGAGTAGAAATTAAATTGTAACACATATTTTATTTCACTCTTCAATTAATCCATTTATTTAACAACACCTCCCGAGAAAATGCAACTCAAAAATGTACTTCTTAGGAAAAAATCGGCGTTGCGGTTTCATCGGTACCCTCAGACGTCGATTCTGAGCACCGGTTCAAAAGATAGAAAAACCCACTCGTTCGTTCACTGAACTTACCTAAGCTAAACTTCGGAAATTGTTTCCGGGAACACCGGGCCTCGGAATCAGGCACCGTTAGAAACTGCGTACTCGTAAAAACCCAAAGAATTTATGAAAAAATAAATTCCTTGAAATTTACCAATATTTACATTATTCCCACCACATGGATTTATGTCCCCGTAAAGATACATCACAATCGAGGGTGAGAATGGGGGAACTGTGCATGCATCTGAGCCTCTCACTCCCAAGTGCTATCTTGGAGGTTCCTGTGCTACCACCTGATGTGCACTAGAAGAATCGACCATCCACATAGGACCTGCTCCTGTCAATCCTCGATCTCCACCGGGACCTCCGCAAAAGTCACCATGTCATCGATGTCCAGCTCCCCATGGTCGATGATATACATCGGGTCGTGCACACATCTCCTCAGCTGAGATACGTGGAAGACGTCATGTACCCAGTGCAACTGAGGTAGACGAGCCAGGCGATAAGCCACCCCACCTATCTTGCTGAGAACCTGGAATGGTCCGATGAAGTGTGGAGATAACTTCCTGCCCCAGCCAAATCTCCGCAATCCATGTCGAGGTGAGACCTGTAAGAAAACATGGTCTCCATCCTTGAACTCTAGTGGTCTCCGCCTCTAGTCAGCATAAGACTTATTTCGGGTTTGAGCTATCCTCATCTGCTCCTAGATGACCTAAACCTTCTCTGTCATGACCTGGACCATCTCTGGTCCTACAATTGCTGACTCCCCAGGGTCTGTCCAGCATAGAGGTAATCATCATGGTCAGCCATACAATGCCTCATATGGTGAAATCCCGATGGTGGTGTGGTAGCTGTTGTTGTACCCAAAATCCACCAAAGGTAGGTGATCCTCCCAGCTATGACCATAGTCGAGAACACATGCACGGAGCATGTCCTCGAGATTCTGAATGGTCCTCTCCATTAGTCCATCCATCTGAGGCTGAAAGGCAGTGCTCTAGCGAAACTGCGTCTCAAATGCCTCATGTAACCCCTTCCAAAGTCGGGAAGTAAAGAGAGCATCTCGATCTGAGACGATAGATGATGGCACACCATGAAGCCATACGATCCCCTGAACGTAGAGGCATCCCAAGGTCTCCACTGATCCCTGCTCTCTAATGGGTAAGAAGTGGGCCGACTTGGTGAGTCGATCGACGATCACCCAATTGGAGTCGTTTCCTCTGGAAGTACGTGGAAGCCCAGTCATGAAATCCAGAGATATCCCATCCCAATTCTACTTTGGGACCTCCAAGTGTTGTACCAAGCCTACTCGTACCTGGTGCTCTGCCTTCACCTGGTGGCAGGTGAGACATCGTGAAACGAACTCTACCACAACCTTCTTCATACCCGGCCACCAGTGTTGTCTTCTGAGATCCAGGTACAACTTCTCCACTCCTAGATATACCACTAATGGGGAAGTGTGAAACTCTCTTAGCACCTCCTCCTGTAAATCAGCTGGTACCATGGTACGTCCTCTGAAAAGGACGACATGCTCCCCTCCTACAAAGAATCCATTAGGTGCATGTCCCGACGATATATGTGCATGTCGCGTCTCACAGTCATCGTCCATAGGTTTTTCCTCTCTGACCCGCTAAAGAAGTGGTGGAGTGACTATGAGAGAATGTAAAAAGGGTACCCCATCTCTATCGACCAATGATATATGCAACGTGGCTAGCTACTCTATCACCTCTCCAAGTAGCTGAATGACCGTCCTTCTGCTGAGAGCATCAGCTACTACATTCCCCTTCCTAAGAGTAAAGACTATCTCAAAGCCATAGTCCTGGAGGAACTTGCGCCATATCCGTTGTCTCAGGTTCAGGAACTTCTGTGAGAAGATGTACCTGAGACTCTGGTGGTCAAAGTAGACTGTAAAGCGCTCCCCCATCAAATAGTGTCACCATATCATCAGAGCGAAGACCACTGCTGCTAACTCCAGGCCATGGGTAGCATATATCTTTTGGTGTTGCCTCAACTGTCGTGATCCATAGGTGATCACTGCCCGCTCTTGAATCAAGACACACCCGAGTCTAGTCCCTGATGCATCACAGAAGACTGTGTACCCTAATCCCTCCTCTGTAGCCTCAAGATGGGTGCACTGGTTATTCTATGTTTCAGCTCCTGGAAGCTATGCTGACATCTCTCTGACCACACGTAGGGTTTCCCCTTATTCATCAAAGCTGAAAGCATTGCCACAACTTTGGAGAAGTTTGGCACAAATATCCGATAGTACCCAGCTAGACCAAGGAAACTCTGCACCTCCATCATATTCCTGGGTGGCTCCCAATATAGAACTGCCTCAATCTTCACAGGATCCACCACAACTCCCACCTCAGAGATGACATGCCCCAAGAAGTGGACTTCTTGAATCCAGAACTGACACTTCGAGAGCTTACCGTAAAGCTGGTGATTTTAGAGTGTATCCAATACAACTCACAAGTGGTGGGCGTGATCCTCCTCAATAGTCGAGTAAATCAAAATATCGTCGATAAATACTACGATGAATCGATCGACATAAGGCTGGAATATCCTGTTCATGAGACTCATGAACACTCCTGGAGCGTTGGTTATGCCTAAAGGCATAACCAAGAACTCATAGTGGCCATTCCGACACCTGAAGGTCATCTACTGCACATCCTCATCTCGAACTCTGAGCTGATGATAGCCTGACCTAAGGTCTATCTTCGAGAACCACTATTCTCCCATTAGGTGATCAAAGAGGTCGTCAATCCTCAGAAGTAGATACTTTTTCTTCACAGACACCTGATTCAGGTGATGGTAATCGACACAGAGACACAAGCACCTGTCCGCCTTCTGGGTGAACAAAATCAGGGAAGCCCAGGGTGAAACACCGGGTTGGATGAATCCCTTGACCTACAAGTCCTCTAGTTGTACCCGTAGCTCTTGAAGCTCAACAGGAGACATCATATATGCTGGAGTAGATATCAGGGCTTTCCTGGGGTACATGTCAATATAGATGTCTACCTCTCTGCGAGGAGGTAGTCCTGGAACATCGTCAGGAAAGACGTCCGCATACTAATCCACCACTATAAGAAAACTTGGACTCCACACGTCCACTTATCCGAGGATGAGGCTATCCAACTGATTAGTGATCGGTTGTCCTCTCCTCTACGTGAGTCCATCCTGCGCTGCAATAGCTCCCTTCTCACCAGTGAAGGTGAACCTGCTCCCATCGCTGCGGACACACCACACCTTGGGCCTAATACAGTCGATCAGATCATGGACCGTAGATAACCAATCCATGCCCAAGATGACGTCGTAAGGCCTCAACGCCGCTACAAGAAGATCCCATCCAAAGCTCTCACTTCCTAGAGTAAGCTCACACTGCTGGGACTAGTGCATAATTGTCGAGTCTGCTCCCATAGGAGTCTCTAGCAGTAAGGATCAAGCCAACGGCTCCGTTGGAATCTCCGAGCTCTGAACCAGGGCAGCGACAATGAAAGAATGACTTTCTCTTGTGTCTATAAGAAATAAATAAAGGGTTTAGTAGACACAGATAGTAGCTCAAATCATCTCTGGTGCGCCATGGTCGAAGGCCTCCTTTTCCTGGAACTGGGCCTGTCTCTATCCACTAGCTCCCTGTGGTCGGGGTGGACCTCTTTGTGGTGGTGGTGGCAGAGCCTCAAAACATCGTCCACAACCTAAAGCTCAGCCAGCTCCTCTACCTTGTCCACCTACTCCCTACGGACCACCATGGTTGAACCTTTGCCTCTTTCTGGGTGGTCCCTCAACCGTCTGCTACTCCTCTGCACGGTGGGTCGGGTAGTCACGAGCTATGTGGCCCTGGCCGCCGCATGCATAGCACTGTATGATCCTCGTAAGGTTGGCTTTGTTTCGTGTTCCCTGCACCTCTAAGCCAGTATCCTGAGGCTTTCTGCCTGATGGTCTTGTCTTCTTGGACCCCTATGACATCCGTCGACTTTTAGCTGCAGAAGACTCCGCTACGTGTCACCCTACAGTAGGTCTCGCTGCCGGTGTAGGCTCAGCAAGAAGGCTTTCCACAAGAAGGGCTCGGTCCAGTACTCCTGCCTATGTTCTAATGCTAAGTGAGACCATCGAATCCCTGATCACATGCCTCAGTCCCTACTCGAAGGTCCAGGCCCGAAAGAATGGGTCCCGTACCATGTTTTTGGAGTACCGTGAGAGATCAGTAAATCTCTCCGAGTACTGGGCTACAGTCATGTTGCCCTGCCGCAAATGTAGTAGCTCCTGGATGCGAACTGCACGGAGGGTGGTTAGAACGAACTCTGAGAAGAAGTGGATCTTGAAGTCCGTCCAAAGAAGAGATTCTGTGTCATGCACTTGGAGAATCAGGCTCCACCATCTACCTGTTGATGTGTGCAGGAGACTCGCCGCAAGGATCACCCTTAGGTCAGCTGGTGTCCATACTAATCTAAAAACTCGAACAACAGCCTCCAGCCAATCCTCGGATGCCTGAGGGTCCGTCTCCCCAAGGAACCTAGGTTGTCTATGATGCGGAAACTCGTGTAGGGCACTAAGGCAATGTGCACTCTCAACTGATGGGGATGGTGGTATCGCTGGCTCGGTGGTTAGAAGTACCACCGGTGACTTTGCTGTAAAGGGGCCCGGCATAGAGGCCTCATCACTCGGTGGGATGCCGTCTCGCACAAATCTCAAAACCCTAGCTGGCTGCCGTCGTGGGGCCATCCTGAAAATAAACAGGTGCGCCATGGTCAATACAGTATACCTGGTGAGCTAACACAAAGTAATCACAAAGAAAACTTTTGAAACACATATGAAATCAATGTTTTCGTGTATTGAGTCAGAAATCAAAAGTCAGGTTCATCGTGTATGGATACGTTGGCCACCACACCGACACTGGACTCCTTGGACTGATAACCACACACAATACCCTTAACACTATTGCTTCACATAGAAGAAAGATCAGAGTCCTGATTTCTGCAGTAGAACCGAACTCCTCTGATACAAATTTGTCACGACCCGTCCTCGGGGCCTATGCCGTGACTATGCCAAGCCCACCATCCATAGGCCAGGGTCTGGCGACTAGCACCAAAGGCGTAAATCTTGATATAACGGGAATACATTTCCTTTATAAAGTAAAAAATCACCACTGAGTATGCAAGCTGAGTAAACACTATGTTAACAGAGTACAAAAGAATGTTCTGGAAAGTAAATGGGCCAGAATACAAACCCAACTAAAAGTAAAGTACAACTGAAAAGAAATTATAGTAGTAGAAAAGTAAAGCAGCAACTCTAAGCCATCCTCTGGGAATCCCACCAGAAGGGTGGGTACAGATAGTCTCCTCTGCTCCTTGGCTCCAGCCGTCCGCTCCGTGTACGTCCCGTCCAGTGGTCCACCTCCATGTTCCATCTAGCTCCACGAGCTCCCAACTCAATCATCATTGTCCATCGTCGGCATCCAACACAATTTACTGCGTACATAGCCCGTGCAGGGGTGAGTATACGCTACTCAGTAGGGACCCCGAGACCCCCGAAGGTCTCCCAGAATCCATGAAGGATAAACCACAACGGAAATATACAATAACGAAGTATGAACCAACTCTACTTAGGTATATACCCATAAATATACCTAAGTCATCAATTCCAGCTCGTCTCCAGCATACAAGCCCAAGTACAACCCAGTCCACTTAGGAAAACATAACCAATTCCACATAGGAATTCACAACCCAATCCACACAGGAAAGAAAAACAATCATATAGATGATAATGATTATAAGTTAAGACTCAGCTCACACAGGTTTACTCATCATAAAGCGATTGAGATGATCAGATGTAGCCACTGATTCATCTAAGATATTGGACCCACATAGGATACAAGACCAGCTAAGCTGTCAGACCCACAAAGGATATAAGACCAGCTACTCTGTTAGGCTCACATAGGATACAATTACAGAGTCAAATACTGTCGGACCCACATTGGATACAAGAACAGTAGTCATTGCCGTCCAACCCCCAATGGATTCCAGTACGGTCGTCATCGCTGCTGTACCCATGGAGGATCCAAGTACAGTAATCATTGCAGCCGAACCCACAAAGGATTCAAGTACAGTCGTCATCGTCGTCGTAGTCGCAGCCAACTCTAGGGTTCCCGCACATAGCAAGCTCGATTCTGGGAGGGTTCGACCCACGAGCCAAGGGGTCGATACATCAACTATCAAAAATTCCAGAGTTTATGTATCAGAAAGTTCCACCTCGTCGAAAGGAACTCAACGCGACAGACAGCGCGTCAATCGGAAGCCCGATCTGAGAGGTATTGGCTTTTTCGTCAGAGGGGCCAGGTTGGTTTTTAAGCCAAAACCAACTTGACCATACTCTAACTGCCTCCAAAACTCAAGAGGAGTAATCCAAAAGAACCATCTCTCTAATAGGAATCCAACAAAGTTGACGGAACATCAATCGAACGTCCGGAGCTCATGTTATAAGCGTTTCCGCTCCGAGGGCCCGGTTGGTTTCGTGTTCGAACTAACTCGGCCATACCCAATGTTCTCTGAAACCTTAAGTGTAATATACCGAAATGACCATCTCGATCCAAATATAATTACGCAAATGACGGTGCATCGATTGGAGGTCTATAGCCCACGATATGGGCGTTTGAATGGACCTGTCCAAAAACAGGCGGTTTGGGCCCGGTCTAACCCGGCCCAATAACCCCTGGGTCGGCCCGAACTGGTTCGGCACGAACCAGGTCCATATCCGGCCTGTTAGGGCACGACCTGGCCCGGCTGGCATAGTCCGGCCTAGCTTGTTGGCCTGGCCTGGCACGGCTGGCCCGTTCCAGCACCGAAAATCCGGCCCGGTGCGGGCGGTCCGGCCCGACAGGGGCGGTCCGGCCCGGCGCGGGCGGTCCGGCCTGGGATGAGAGGTCTGGCTTGGTGCGTCCGGTCCGGCCTGGTACGGGATGTTCGGCTCAGTGCGGGCGGTCCAACCAAGCTTGGGCTTCGGCTCGGCTTGAGGCCGAGCTGGACACGGAGTGGGGAGCCTCTGCCTCCCTCATTTTGAGACGGCGGCCCCCCATTTTTCGTGGGGTCCACCCTAAATGAATTGGGGGTTACGCCCCCGGATTCTCAGAAATGGCCGGCCCTGTTGGACGGCCGATGAGCTGCCGTGAGACCCCCCGCGGGTCCTGCCTTCCGACGCGCCGACGGGCGGCTGAGTCCGGCCGCCACCTCTACACCGCCGTCGCCTTAGGTCGTGGCCCCTGTCCGTCCGGCGTGGCGGGCCGACATTGCGCCCCTCCACATCGGCCCGCACTTGGCCGCAGCCACCATCGGCTTCAACGACGTGGTACGACGGCACCACGGTCCTTCACCGTAGCCCGCTCCGGCCGCAGTTCTCTCATTCCCACGCGGTGCGACGACACAGCGTCACCCCCGTTCCAAACCACAATGAAGACCAACAACAAAGGGGGAGCAGGGTTAGCCGTGTTCGTGCGGTCGGACCTCCTCCTATTATATTGATAACAAGCTTCCAAGAAATAATGAAGAACATAAAAATAATAATCCTTGAACGATGAAACAACCCCTACCTCAAAGTAGTTCGCAGATGCTAGCGTCATGGAAAACGGTGTCGTGGGGTGTGGCTCCGTATATTTCGACAGAGGACATCTGATGAGGAAATGAAATGTCAAACTGGCTTCGGAGAGGAGAAAGAACAACGCGTAGATATCTTAATGCAGTGTCAGCGTTCTTCGATGAAGAGTGTTGTTCTTCACAGAAGGTTGAATCTCTTCAAAGGAACAACACAAGGGCTCTCTCCTTTTCTTCGCATAGGAAAATCCAAACAAAAATAAAATAATGCTTTGCCTTATTTTATTTACTTATGCCAACAATTCAAAACATCAAAAGTTGAATTCACCTAATTAATTTTGAGTTGTCAAAATTAATGGTGTGCTATGTTGGCAACATTAATGTGAGGGAGAGTCACATAATTTAAGAGGGGAGGTTTAGAGGAGTTAGGGAAATTGAAGGGGTGGGGCTCGTGTGGGTCCCACCTCACTAATATCCTATCAAGTGGAGTTAGAATTCAGTGGGTCCCACCCCAACTTCCACACATAGGTTGTAATTACTTAGAGTAGAAATAAAATTGTAACACATATTTTATTTCACTCTTCAATTAATCCATTTATTTAACATCACCTCCCGAGCAAACGCAACTCCAGAAAGTGTCTTCTTAAGCAAAAACAGGCACTGCGGTTTTATCAATGCCCTTAGATTTCGATTCCGAGCACCAGTTCAAATGTTAGAAAAACCCGCTCGTTTGTTCACTGAACGTACCTGAGCTAATCTTTAGAAATTGTTTCTGGGCACACCGGGCCTCGGAATCAGGCGCCGTCATAAATTGCGTACTCGTAAAAACCCAAAGAATTTATGAAAAAAAAAAATTACTTGACATTTATAGTTCTTTACAAATACGATCAATATCGAATAATATATTTAAGAGAAAATATTATAATCATTAAAAAATAGTATAGAGAGAGTAATATAGGGGAGTGTTGTTAGAAATAATGGTCATCCAACCCATCATCATATTTGGAATTTCATAGAGTTGTACCATGATCCTGAATTAAACATTAAACATTAGTCTTGAAAGGACCACCTAAATTTTAGGGTCATGCCCCCACAGATGGTTTGTCAATCCAGCACCATATAAAAAAGTTATGACTAAAGCGGTGTTCTAATGAAAAAAATGTTATCTCATATATACCCTTAATTAATTACCAAATGAACTAAGTATGTCATTCCCATTAATTAATCTATGATTTAATTAATCAATATCCACGAACTCAAAATCACATAATTAATTTCCCAATTAATTATCTCATTCAAAATCACAATATTTCATCAATAATACCATAATTAATTATCTCAATTATCAAATCTCAATATATCATAATTAAGTCATCTGTTAATTATCACAATTCGATAATATACCTTATAACTAATTATATAATTAATTATCTAATTCTCTCCATTGCATGTACACAAAAAACATCATTAATCAATTAAATTGAATAAAATAAATAATTAATTAATATGATAATAAATTAATATAATCAATCCAATTATTTAATTCATCAATTGATTATCTCAATTAATTTAAGAATTCATTAATCCTAAAAATTAAATAACATCAAAGGCCCATTCCACAGAAAAATCATACCCTAACAAGGGTAAACCCCCCATTTCAGACCCAATAGTGGTCTCAAATTCCCCATAAAATGCACCGTTTGAGAGATTTTAATTATTTAATATTCAAAAAATGGATTAAAATATTAATTAAATATAAAAAAAGTTTTTTCATGAGTGAGATGTATAAACATACATATTTTACAAATTCTATAACACTCCTACAGTAAACACCTTGTTATAGACACAATAATTGTCTCATATTTCCCCTAAAAATCACCATTTGGGAGATATTAATTATTTTATATTCAAATAAATTGACTAAATAATGAATTAAAAATAAAATGTTTATTTTTTCAAGCAATACATCCATGAATCTTATTTATATAAATATTATACCTTGCCTAAGGTAAAAACCATGTTCCAGACACAACAACGGTATCCAATTACCCACACAACAAACCGTTTTGGTGTTATTCAAATATTTAGAATAAAAAGTGTGCACATAATATTTTATATTATATATATTTTTAATTCTTCACTAAGGTTTTACAGGCCTTAGAATCTCACACTAAATCATTGTATAACTCCAAAAATATTCAATTGAATATTCCATGATATTGACACTCATTTAATCCTATTAACACATTTATAAAAATTTCACTGATAAATCATTTTTTTGAATTAAAAGAAAAAAGACAACACATCCCTGCTAAATCATTTAAAATATTCACACCTGGAAAAAGGAAAAGATCTTGCAATTAGAGACTATTAGAACATAGGATTTATTTCCCTCTAGTGGATCATGCATGAGGAAGATGTGGGCAATGGTTTCTATACCATTATCACTCAGATGTGAGGTTCTAAAGTTCCCACTAGTGGTAGTACCTATAGGGATTTTCTATGACGTGGTCTCTCTTGTCATGTAGTTATAACAATTGGCATATAGTGATTTTTTTTCTTTATAAATGAAATGATCTTTTTTTGTAATGTTTTACTTTAAATTTCATTCCATACAGTATTTACTTTGAGGTTTTTCCATTAATTTTCTAAAAAATTACATGTTTCTTTATCATATAATGTTATGTCATGGAATCTCTCTTTTGGCTGGAATCCTAATGGGCTTTGGCTCACACCCTAGCCACAACCTTCGTAGAATGTAAACTTTTCATTGAATAACCTAGGTCATATCAATATTTCCCATGGTGGTGATGGTACATCGAGCTTCCAGTTTCCGTATATTATAAGTTTTGGTGGAGGTGGCTTGAGGGTGAGGTCACTCATGTTTAATTCCGGATTTTGGGTTATGGTCTAGTTGGTTCCCCTCTTGTTTCATTACATTGGTTTGTGTTTGTTTTTGAGAATTTTGTAAAGTGAAAATCATGGATTGTTGTATCTCGTATGGATAGGTATATTGAACATGGGATGATGTTTTATTTTGATTATTCTTTTTCCTTATTTATTAGGGGTGTAATATTTCGCAAAATTGCGTTTTTGAGACCCATGAACTAGTTTCCATCCATATAGTGATCAGGAACACCCTCTGAGACATGCCACTTGGAGTGTTAGTGGTTGTGTTGGATGTCACCCTAACATGGATCTTGACATAAATACAACCCAAATTAATTACCCAATTTTGTAATATCCAAATATAAGACTTAGTTTGGGAATACATATAACATTATATGTATTTTTGGAAAACCTATGGATGTTATCCGAATAGGAGGTAACATTGTTCAATGAGCATTTTTATTTTAATTTCTTCCGCTACCCAAATAATTTTTATTAATATATACTGATAAAATAAACTCAGTATATTATAGATAATTATATGTATTTATTTTAATCTAATTAACTAAATCCATATCCACTTATATCAAATGGGTTATGACTTCATCATTCATGTGAATTTTGGACTACCACAGCACAAACCCATGTCATTCATTTTTCTATTACTACCTCCCAAAGTTTGGTATGATGATGTATTCAAATTATAAATATGATAGAAATAAAATAATTAAAATATAGGTTTCACTATATCATATATTAAATTTTTATTTCCATTCTATAGGTTATATGATCACATCGCCTATGTGTACGAAAAAACCACCACTTAGGGAAGTAATGTGAATCATTTTTCAATAATTGATTACATAGAAGGTAATAAGGTTAATGTTAATGAATATAAATGATATATATTTAATAATTATAAGTTTAAAGATATATTTATCCTTATGAAATGAAAATGCATCATTTTATTCCTTACCATTCCACTCACTCAAATATGATAACATTGCTCTTTTACTTTTGGACTACCCCCTTCATGAAAGAATGTGACTATATTTTCATCACCAAAGAACATTGATTATATATATGTGTATATATAAATAAATAATATGTTATATATGATATTATTATGATTCTAGGATGCTAAAATATTACTTACCTAATTTCCATTATGATTATTTAATAATGGAAATGACACTCATGTGTACGAGCGATCAACCATCTATGTGATAATAACATAGTTTATTTATCAAAACCATATTTCAAGATTTGTAATAAAATTATAATTGATTTATAATTATGAAAATTATTTCATGACTATTATTATGGCTATGAATAGACTTTTCAGTATTCATAAGAACTGAAACTTCTCTGACAAATCTTAAATGAGAACCCAAGAAAATTAACACCTAAAAAACTGAAAATAATGAAATATTATTGACGAATGGGTGATAATATGTTATTAAATGAAAAAATGTGATATTGTAAATGTTAATATGGTTCTTTTATAAGATAATAACATGTTTAAAATCCATATATTTTTTAAAATAACGTTCTACCAAAAGGAATGATAAGCTAAAATATTTTTTCACAATTTAATTTCATTGAGGAAAATTCGTATGTGATACACAAATTTCATTAATATGTTTTATAAACTTCTCATTTTATGTGTAATTTCATGAATAAAATATAATTCATGGTATTTTTTGTTTCATTATGAATTATTTCAACCATGTGGATTTGACTTAAAAATTACCATGTATTAAATAATATCAAAACACAATTTCTTTTCATGGTGTTTTGTTACTTCATCAATATATTTGATATTCTCAGATTATTTGCGTAATATCTATTGATTATATAATTTTTTATTTCAAATTAATAATTTTTTGTAATAATTTTTTTTGACATAGTCAATTTATTTGTTAATTATATATTAAAATTTTTGATCATTTTAAGGGATTATTTTACAATCTCATTCTAATTGAGATTTTTTATTGTATACTTTTAGTGAAAGAAAATTATTTTATCATTTTATAATAAAAAATTTCATTTTATTATTATATTTTTATTCCTTCTATTTTCATGTAAAAATACCATTTTTTATCTTGGTACTTAAAATAATTTAGGAAATGTTTTTAAGTAAATATGACTTGATTTCTCCATTTAGTTGGAATTTTTTATCAAAATCTGTATTTAATAAATTTGTTTTCTAAAATGTGTTTATCATTTTAAAAACTTTTTTTAATGATATTTTTTCTCATTTTTACATTTTAATATTTTTTTAAATAACTATTGATTTATTTTTCAAAAAAGTACTCATTTTTATATTATCGAAAATGTGAAATGAATCATTTAAAAAGTATTTGACATGAATAGAATTCCATGTTTTCATGACCAATCAAATATTTTAATTACTCCATTATAATTTTAAAAATTATTCTCAAGAAAATGTATTTTCATTTTTTTGAAGTTTCATTTGTTAATTTTTTTATCAAAATTAAAAGGAAATTTTCCATAAAAAAATTAAAGATATTTTTATTATATATGATTCATCAACAGAAAAACCATTTATTCTTAAATAAATGGGTATATGTTGATTTAATACCATATTTATTCTTTTTAGGGGTGATTTACGATAATTTTAACCAAGGAATGTAAAAGCTCGAGATATTATGAAAAATATTCTTTTTAATTTCATTAATGACTTGTGTTGTACGCTACACCAAAAGGAGCTTGCACAACACGCATCCTTGACTTGCTTTTCATTACACACAATCACGACCTTCCTCGATAGCGTGTGTAGTACGCAATAAAGAGTTTCACTAAACAACAATATGCTATTAAAATATTATTAAAACTAGCCATTATGAATAGTAATAACCACATTTTGAAATTTTGAAAATTTTATTTTTCAAAATGGAATTCATTTTTGGATTCGTAATATCAAAATTAGCTTAGGGTGAAATTTTGGTACTTTTCGAATAACTTTCATATTCTGATGAATAGTGAAAATTACTAAATTTTAATTAAAAACAACTTTTTTAATAGAAATAATTAATAGTGATAAATTATTAATTTCAGTGGTTTTAAAGTATATTTAGAATATATTTTTACAATTTAATACAATGTTGGTTATTGGATGTAATTTCACATTTAAACCAGATATAAACAACTGTCAATCTTTTGATAGTTATTATCTCTTAAGAACACGCTATTTGTTTTGACGATGGGAATTAATTTTTAAATTAATTAATGCAACTGATATGTTTTGAATTATTTAAAATAGACATCATTTTTTAATTCATAATATCAAATATAGCTTAGGCCTAATTTTTTGTATTTTTCTAGAAACTTTCAATTTTTGATGAATAGTGAAACCGCTAAGTGGTAGTTAAGAAAAATGAAATTTTCATAAAACATAATTTTACCGCTTCTGTGAGTGGAATTTCAAAAATCCAAGAGACACGGTTGATGTCAGTAAGTAAAATGTGGTTTAATGAGATGAAAATAATTTTTGGTGAATAGTAACTTTTTACTTTTTTTACCACGGTTAAAAGTAAATAGGGTAATTAAGGGTAACAATGATATTATTTTTACCCTAGAACATGTCCTAATAATATTGGATAAGTGTAATTCGACCACAAGCAACCTTAGGAATAAAATATGACAATTTAGGCCCACTTGGATTAGATTAGGACATTTATTATTAATCTATTTAAGGAAGGGTTAAAATAGTTAAAATCAATGTTTAATAAGTAAATCATTTTTAATATAGGGTTATACATAAGATAAATTCGACTATAAATGATAATTAAAAAGCTAACAAGATTTCCTACATAATGGTATTTTATTTGTAATTTTTAGACATTAAATAATTTAATTTATTTATGACACAAAGATGATGCAATAATTATCTTATTAATGAAATATTGACATAATTGATGTTATAAATACCCAAATAATTGTAATTTCAGACTTTTTATGAAATAAAATAATTTTCTAGGTTAATATTACATGTTATTATTGATTTAATTAAGATTTTTAGAACTAATCATTCTGTTATGATTTTCAAAAAAATCAATTACAAAATAGTGTCAAAATTGACATGAAATAGTTTTTAAAACAAATATTATATTATTAATTGTTATTTTATTCCTAAAAATCTTAGGTTCGGCCCAATGACATAGATAAGGTTATATATATTAATAATAAACAACTTGGGGTTCGTTTGGCTTCTTATATTATGTTTATTAACCTTATAGTATAAGAACACAAGAAGACACGGTAAAAGTAAAATTATTTTACTTAATGTTAAATCTAAATGATAAGGTTAAAATTGGAACCTAAACTTGTCTAAATTCTATTGGATGATATGATTTCGACCCATCCCCACCTTATCTTAGAAATTAATCAATTTGGAGCTATTTAAAACCGAATTTGACTTTATAATAAAATAATAGTTTTCGTTATTCCAAAGGTACCCCTCTCCTCCCTTATAAAAGGGTACCTCCTCCCTCTCTTCCTCACACCACATTGAGCCTTCAAGATCGGCCAAACCCTGCCAAATTTCCTTCTCCACTTCCCTATAAACATCCTAGAGGTTCTAGGCTTCCTCAAAGACCAATTGTAGTGCCTCAAAATGAGATATCAAAGAGGCGCTTCAAAGAATAGGTAATGTCCATTACCGATTCTTTCATCTCTATTTTTTCTTCCACTTATTCTTCTTAGGTTGTTTCATTATGAAGTAATAACATCAGTATCAATTATATAATTATATGTTATTGTAATTATTAAACAACCTTATTTCACCATCTATCCATCCTACAGAAAACGAAATCACCGCGCGTGCATACGTACGGAATACCGTCTCCACGCCGTGGTGTAATCTATTTTCCACCACCACCTTACTTGGATGGGTATAATGGTTTACATAATAACTATATATGATTATTTTAAAGATATATTGATTCTGAAATATTATACATACACTCCAATACAATTCCACGATCATGAGAACAATATCATCGCTCGTGCGTACGTGCGAACTACCTGCTCCACGACACGATTAGATTCATTCTCCACGTTAACCATTCATGAATGATTATAAAGTATATATAATAATTAATAATGAAATGTATGACATAATAATGATTATGGATTTATGTGTATGTATATTTATGTCATCTACTTAATTCCATTCAACTCAATAAGTAAAAGAAAACAACGTTCATGCCTATTTACGGTCTACCGTCTCCATGAACGGTGTATTTCTTTCCATTTACTGATCTATTATATATATATATATATTCTGAATATATATTATATATAAATCATTTTTTATAATATGGAATTATGTAATCATGATCTAATTAATCATATAAATAATTACAAGTCAAAACACGGACGATGAATGAATCGATTTTACCCAAAACGCTCTTTAACATGGAATTTACAAAAGAACGGGTAATATAAAGCCATAAGTGAACCATATATGATATAATAACAATGAGTATGATTCTGGAATAAGTCAATGACATTATTGAAATCATTATACAGGAGGTTCGGACACATACGAAGCAAATAGGACTTAAGGTAAGGGAAATATCACAATCTCATTTTTATCCGAGATATTTTATACTTTAGTATTTACTGGGGTGTATTTTATCATCAAAATCCATGTTTCCTCAATATGTAATATTATTTCCATTCACCTACAATTGTTTAAATCCAGTTTTACACTTCGTTGAGTTTTTAGTAAACGATATGAAAGGAATCTTTTATCGTTTTTCGTACGAGGTACTTTTTGAATTTTCCGACAAAAGTACGAGAAGAATGTTTTTTTAACTTATACGGCATGAATGGATATTTAAAAAATTATTTCCAAGAAGATTACTTTACAAGTTTTCAATTTTATTTTTAATCAACTTATTTTAGTTTAGAATTGTATAACATGTTAAGAAAGGAAAAGTGTTTTTGAAGTAGAAAGGATATTTTCCTCAAGAATGGAGTTCAAGTGTTTTATCAAAATTATTTTCCATCTAAGATAATAAAGGTTTATGTTTCTATCCCTATTATTAAATGGATTTGATTATGTTGTGATGGAAATATTTTTATGAATTCCTTTATCCTATATGAATTGTTTTATGATGTCATGATGATGTTTAAGATTCCCATTTTTATTACATGGGTTATACAATGATGTATGATTTATGATTTTGTGGAACACATAAGAATGTTATCATTATGAGATGGGTGGGACCTATATCTCCCTCCAATTCATTGGGTAAAGATTTTATATCTCATGAGATAGACATGGCTGGAACGGTAGGTTATACCGGTTCAGTGAAACAGGACTGAAACGAGGAGTGAACTCGGTTCAGAAAGGGACTTTGTCCACCAAGATAGTCTTGGCAATGAGTCTTGACTAATAAGAAATGATTATCTATGATTATATGTGTATACCACAAAGTTTCTTGTTTTAAGTTATGATTATTGTGATTACATTTCACCACTATGATTTATCCCATGTTATGAAATTATGATCTCTTTTGTAGGTTAATATTTACAAAAGATATGTTTTATGAATATGACGTGATTGATATTTCTTTTGTTTACCCTTATTGAGAATTTGAGATCACCATTTTATGTTTTCTTTTCCCCAGGACATAAAGAAAGGATTTAGGTTTAAAAACAAGAAAATCTTTATGGGAGATGTTGAAGATATTTCACCACGATTAGAAGATTATATTTCGATTTTCCAAAGACACTAAACTATTACAGTCCATGTGTGTGTGTTTTTGTTATGTACTAAGTATTCCGCAAAAGTAATGTAATTTCCATGTATGTTAAGCTTTGGGTCTCTACAGTTGGTATCAGAGGAAAGGTTTAGTCAACCTTTGGAAACTTTTATGCGAAAACGTTAGTGAGATCCCTAGAGATATTTTTAAGGTATGTCTAGGGATGTCCCTAAGGATAAGTATACGTATAGGATACAGTCCTAGAACTACGGTAATGATCATAGAATTTAACCTAAGATGTTTGATATTGAGGATACCTCCCCTTTATTATGTTGTTTTCCCTAGCATGATTATTTCCTCTCATAATATTATTTTTGGGTTTTAGACGATGGCTGGAACCCGAAGGAACCGTGTTGATAAATTTAATGGACAATGCAATGATTGTCCTCCTGAACAAACAAATGTTATGGGAGATGGAGTGAAAAATCCTATTGCTATACTTACACAAGCTATGAATCATTTTAGACTTCCAAATGAGTAGAAAAGGGAAAAATATTCTATTGAGTCCTTCATGAGGCAATGTCCACCTTCTTTCAGTGGGTCTTCTGATCCACTTGTTGCTGAACAATGGATCCGTACTACTGAAAAGATATTTTCAGTTCTTCAATGTTCTAAACATGATAATGTCATCTTAGCAATGTATCGTTTGGAAGGTGTGGATGATCAATGGTGTAATCTTATCAAGAATACGAGGCCAAGAGATGAAATTGAGTCCATGGAATGGGACGAGTTCAAGAACTTATTTTTCAATAAGTACTTCCCTCGTATTCTTCGAACAAAGATGGAGAAGGAGTTTCTTGAACTAAAGCAAAAGGATGGTGAATCTGTTGGTATATACGAAGCGAATTTTACAAGGCTTGCAAGGTATGCATATGGATTTATCATCCAACCTAAAAGTAAAATTGATCAATCCTTCAGTGGCTGAAAACCAAATCTTCGAAGGGTGTTAGCTATAAGAGACTTCAGTAGCTATGAAGAAATTGTGTGTTGTGCTATCAAGGTAGAAATGGAATTTGGTGTTACTTATCCATCTCAAAGTTTTGACAAGAAACGAAAGATGGAGTTCAAGGAGAAATCTCAGAATAATGGTGAAAAGAAGATGAATGTTTCCTTATGCTCAAAGTGTGGAAAGAAGCATGGTGGAGATTGTATTAAAGGGACTAGAAAATGTTTTAAGTGTGGGAAATAAGGTCATTCAGTTGCTGAGTGTCGAAGTAATGGAAAAAGGGTTTCTAATGATGTGAATAAAGAAAAGACTGCAGAGAACGCACCAACAACACTTCAATGCTTCAAGTGCAAGGAAATGGTGCATTATGCTAATAAATGCCCTAATCAAAGGGTTAGTGATGATTGACATGAGAAACCACTTAAGGAAAAGGACAAAGGGAAGTCACATGCGATCACCATTGGCGATGTTGAATATGAAAACGATGTGGTGGAATGATTAAGTGTTTTAGTAATGGGATTCCAAAATAATGTTGTATATAGTATCATGGAATATTGGAATATTTATGTATTGGTCTATTGTGGTTTTCAATAATTTTATGGTATTGGTAACCATGGAAAGTGATTGAGATATTTTTGGAAAAAAAATGATATGCGCATAATGAAGGGATAAGGAAAAAATGTAATATTTGACAGTATTCATGAGCTCATTATTGATATAAGGACTAAGTGATATCATCGTTTGAGTATATAGAATTTTGAGGATTTTGGTACGTGGAAAGTGTTAACTTTTAACTACATTCATGTTTTCACTATGGTTTAATTAATGGGTACTCATTCTTCAAGAGAATACATGATTAAGGTATTCACATGTTTGTAATTTGACAAACAAGATATATCTTATGATATATGGGGGATAAAAGATGGCATTCACGTGATCATTTTCTCTATACTGTGAGCTTGGACCGAAGTATTTTATATAAGCCTAAAGATTGGAAAGGATTATATTGGACATAAGTTAGTATTGTTTAAGGATATAAGTTTTTTCGATATTATTGATGGGATGTTATTGTAATATAGATTTAGAAAAAGGACAACCTATAGGACGGGCGACAGCCCATCGCGTCGGACAAGGCTGTGGGAATCGAACCCACAACTGAAGTGTGACTAACCTTTATCGCCTACCACTGGCCTACAGGAAGTCCCTGTTTAGTAGAAACTAGTTTTATTATATTAAGTAGTATGATATATGAAGTATAAGTCCATTTTAGGAACCATATATCATTAATCTCACTATAGATGGACTTATGTATTTTTTGATAACTTTTCTAACCTTTTGTTTGAGATAGAAGGAATGACCCGTCATTCTATCACATGATCTGCTAACACATCACGAATGACAAATTCAACTTCATTTCTTTAAGAGATGAAGTGGAAATTTTCGAAAGAACGACAAACGGTGAGACTATACCAAAATCATGAAAGTATTTCTTCTAATTCCAATTTCATCAACTTTAGGGAAATGATATTGAAAACCAAAAATGTTGTCCTAGTGCTCTTATATCTGATGAATCAGATGGTACCTTAGATCGTCACAAATTTATGGCTTTGTGATTGCTGGTTTTTCCATAGCCATTTTCTCTACCACTCTCCATCAGAACATGATGGTTAGATTTCTCTTCCATATCCATATTTTCGCCTATGTGGAAACCCAATGATTAGTTTATTTGGGTAACCATTATGTTTCATACTTTTTTTTAAAGATTGGTTTTGGTATTCCTTTTTACGATGTGGGTTTCTATTAAAGAAAACTTTCAAATAGTAAACCATTTATAACCCCGATGAATTTCGAGGGAGAAATTCATTTTAAGGGGAGTAGAATGTAATAGCCCGAGATTTTATGAAAAATATTCTTTTTAATTTCATTAATGACTTGTGTTGTATGCTACATCAAAAGGAGCTTGCACAACACGCATCCATGACTTGCCTTGCATTACACGCAATCGTGACCTTCCTCGATAGCGTGTGTAGTACTCAATAACGAGTTTCACTAAACAACAATATGCTATTAAAATATTATTAAAACAAGCCGTTATGAATAGTAAGATCCACTTTTTAAAATTTTGTAAATTTTTTTTTTCAAAATGGAATTAATTTTTGGATTTGTAATATCGAAATTATCTTAGGGTGAAGTTTTGGTACTTTTCAAATAACTTTCATATTCTGATGAATAGTGAAAATTACTAAATTTTAATTAAAAACAACTTTTTTAATTGAAATAATTAATAGTGATAAATTCTTAATTTGAGTGGTATTAAAGTATATTTAGAATATATTTTTACAATTTAATACAATGTTGGTTATTGGATGTAATTTCACATTTAAACCAGACATAAACAAATGTTAATCTTTTGATAGTTATTATCTTTTAAGAACACGCTATTTTTTTTACGACGGAAATTAATTTTTAAATTAATTAATGAAACTGATATGTTTTGGATTTGGTAAAATAGACATAATTTTTGAATTCATAATATCAAATATAGCTTAGGCCTAATTTTTGGTATTTTTCTGGAAACTTTCATTTTTTGATGAATAGTTAAACCACTAAGTGGTAGTTAAGAAAAATGAATTTTTCATAAAACCTAACTTTAACGCTTCTGTGAGTGGAATTTCAAAAATCAGAGAGACATGATTGGTTTCATTAAGTAAAATTTGGTTCAATGAGATGAAAATAATTTTTGGTGAATAGTTACTTCTTACTTTTTTTACCACGATTAAAAGTAAATAGGGTAATTAAGGGTAACAATGATATTATTATTACCCTAACACATGTCCTAATTATATTGTATAAGTGTAATTAGACCAAAAACACCCTTAGGAATAAAATATGACCATTTAGGCCCACTTGGATTAGATTAGGACATTTATTATTAATTTATTTAAAGAAGGGTTAAAATAGTTGAAATCAAAGTTTAATAAGTAAATAATTTTTAATATAGGGTTATACATAAGATAAATTCTAATATAAATAGTAATTAGAAAGATAAAAATATTTCCTATATAATGGTATTTTATTTATAATTTTTAGACTTTAAATAATTTAATTTATTTATTACACAATGATGATGCAGTAATTTTCTTATTAATGAAATATTGACATAGTTGATGTTATAAATACCCAAATAAATGTAATTTAAGACTTTTTATGAAATCAACTAATTTTATAGGTTAATATGACATGTTATTATTGATTTAATTAAAAAATTTCGAACTAATCATTCTGTTATTATTTTCAAAAAAATCAATTCCAAAATAGTGTCAAAATTGACATAAAATAGTTTTTAATACAAATATTTTATTATTAATTGTTATTTTATTCCTAAAAATCTAAGGCTAGGCCAAATAACATATATAGGGTTATATATATTAATAATAAACAACTTGGGTTTCGTTTTGCTTCTTATAGTATGTTTAATAACCTTATAGTATAAGAACACAAGAAGACACGGTAAAAGTAAAATTATTTTACTTAATGTTAAATCTATATGATAAGGTTAAAATAGGAACATAAACTTGTCTAAATTCTATTGGATGAATGTATTTCCACCCATCCCCACCTTAAATTAGAAATCAATCAATTTGGAGCTATTTAAAACCGAATTGTACTTTATAATAAAATAATAGTTTTAGTTATTTCAAAGGTACCCCTCTCCTCCCTTATAAAAGGGCACCTCCTCCCTCTCTTCTTCAAACCAATTTGAGCCTTCAAGATCGGCCAAACACTGAAAAATTACCCTTTACACTTCCCTAGAAACATCCTAGAGGTTCTGGCCTTCCTCAAAGACCAATTTTAGTGCCCTAAAAGGAGATCTCAAAGAGGCGCTTCAAAGAAGAGGTAATGTCTGTTACCGATTCTTTCATCTCTATTTCTTCTTCCACTTCTTCTTCTTAGGTTGTTTCATTATGAAGTAATAACATCAGTATCCCATATATACTGATATGTTATTATAATTATGAAATAACCTTATTTCACCATCTATCCATCCTACGGAAAACGAAATCACCGCGCCTGTGTATGTACAGAATACCGTCTCCATGCTGTGGTGTAATCTATTTTCCACCACCACCTTACTTCGATGGGTATAATGGTGTAAATAATAACTATATATGATTATTGTAAAGTGATATTTATTCTTAAATATTATACATACACTCCAATACAATTCCACAATCAAGAGAACGATATCATCCCTCGTGCGTACTTTCAGACTACCGTCTCCACGACGCGATGAGATTCATTCTCCACGTTAACCATTCATGAAATATTATAAAGTATATATAATAATTAATAATGAAATATATGACATAATAATGATTCTAGGTTAATGTGTATATATATGTATGTCATCTACTTAATTCCATTCAACTCAATAAGTAAAAGAAAACAGCGTTCATGCGTACGTACAGTCTACCGTCTCCAAGAACGGTGTATTTATTTCCATTTACTGATATTATATATATATATATATATTATTAATATATATTATATATAAATAATTTTTTATATTTTGGAATTAATTAATCATGATCTAATTAATCATATGAATAATTACAAGTCAACACATGGACGACAAATGAAACGATTTTACCCAAACCACTCTTTAACATTGAATTTACAAAAGAACGGGTAATATAAAGACATAAGTGAACCATATATGATATAATAACAATGATTATGATTCTGGAATAAGTCAATGAAATTATTTAAATCATTATACAGAAGGTTCGGACACATACGAAGCAAATCAGACCTAAGGTAAGGGAAATATCACAATCTTATTTTTATCCGAGATTGTTTATTCTTTAGTATTTACAGGGGTGTATTTTATCATCCAAATCCATGTTTCCTAAATATGTAATATTATTTCCATCCACCTAAAATTGTCTAAATCCAGTATTACCCTTCGGTGAGTTATTATTAAAGTATATGAAAGGAATCTTTTGTCATTTTTCGTATGAGGTACTTTTTGACTTCTCCGACAAAAGTACAAGAAGAATGTTTTTTTAACTGATACGACATGAATGGATTTTTAAAAAATTATTTCCAAGAAGCTTAATTTACAAGTTTTCAATTTTATTTTTAATCAACTTCTTTTAGTTTAGAATTTTATGACATGTTAAGAAAGGAAAAGTGTTTTTGAAGTAGAAAGGTTATTTTCCTCAAGAATAGAGTTCAGGTGTTTTATCAAAATTATTTTCCATCTAAGATAATAAAGGGTTATGTTTCTATACCTATTATTACATGTATTTGATTATGTTGTGATGGAAATATTTTTATGAATTCCTTTATCCAATATAAATTGTTTTATGATGTCATGATGATGTTTAAGATTCCCATTTTTGTTACATGGGTTATGAAATGATGTATGATTTATGATTTTGTGGCACACATAAGAATGGTATCATTATGAGATTGGTGGGACCTATATCTCCATCCAATGAATTGGGTAAAGATTTTATATCTCATGAGATGACATGGCTGGAACGGTAGGTTATATCGGTTCAGTGAAGCAGGACTGAAACGAGGAGTGAACTCGGTTCAGAAAGGGACTTTGTCCCCCAAGATAGTCTTGGCAATGAGTCTTGACTAATAAGAAATGATTCTCTATGATTATGTGTGTATGCCACAAAGTTTCATGTTTTATGTTATGATTATTGGGATTACATTTCACTACTATGATTTATCACGTGTTATGAAATTATGATCTCTTTTGGATGTTAAGATTTCCAAAAGATATGTTCTTATGAATATGACGTGATTGATATTTCTTTTGTTTACCCTTACTGAGAATTTGAGCTCACCCTTTTATGTTTTCATTTCCCCAGGACATAATGAAAGGATTTAGGTTAAAAAAAGAAGATCTTTATGGGAGATGTTGAAGATCTTTCACCACGATTAGAAGATTCTATTCCGAGTTTCCAAAGACACTAAACTATTACAGTCCTTGTGTGTGTGTTTTTGTTATGTACTAAGTATTCTGCAAAAGTAATGTAATGTCCATGTACGTTAAGCTTCGGGTATCTACAAGGAATGTATTGAAATATTCCTTCTATATTCATTTTTTTGTCATTAACTTTCCCATGAACTATTCATTATCCTATAGTCATTGGACATTAAATTTCCCCTAACAATACAAAATACTTTTCATGTATATCATAATTTATTAAACCATATATTATTTTTATGTATTTTTTTCGACATTTAATATTATTTTTTATACGGGGAAATAATGATAAATTCATATTCTTTACTCAATATAGATATTTGATGATACTTTACAGTGTTCATGAATTAAATTGATTTTTCAAAATATGAGTAATGATTTGGACCTAAAACGATGGGTGGGGGATGGTATTATATAGACCCTATATAAAATTACATTTCTCATGTAAATGGGGTATTCCCTATAGTTTAATTCGTATTTAAAAGGACTAGATGCTAGAGGTATTATGATTATGGATATCTTGGCATCAAATAATTAATAATTTCCACTATTAATAATTCTATTATTATTCATGTGTTTTTCAAAATCATATTCTCTATGGATGGTTTTCATTTTTGGATTATTGATTAAATGTTATTTATTTTCAATTATTTACTTTTCCATATTGATTTTACCTTACCTAAATATGATATAAAAGTCATTGATTAAATTTATTTTTTTCTCACTTATTTAACTTTCTATACTTATTATTATTTATCGATTAATAATAAACTCCACTATACTAAACAATTACTAAGAATTTTAGTTCCCCCTTATTTTTCCCTTTCCCTAGGAATCTATGAAGGTACTACTATTGATATGAAAGGATATATTAGAGGTAATGATGATATTTAAGAAAAAAAGGTTTTAATTTTTGTTTTAAATTGTAAATTAAGACTCATGTGTGTATCTATATTACAGAGAATACTAAACTTTTCACTCTTTTGGGATGTGACACCTTTTATGTTATTCCAGCATAATAAGTAGGACGCCAGCTGTGGGATACTAGGGCTTGGGTCTCTATAGTGTTATAATTTAGATAATAAAATTATTCCATAAATGTCATTATAAAGGATTTGAAAATAGATATATACCTAAAGAAACCAGGATTATTATTATGATATTAAGAACCAAAATATTTTCCAATTTATGTTAATTATTTCCTCAGTTTTTGTAATGACCCGAACCTATTTTTCCAGAGTCGGTTCCTTATTACATCACATTGGAATGATTACAAGAAATTCATATGCCAAAGGAATGAATAGTTTTATAGATTTGGAAATAAGATACATATATAAATTCAACATTAAATCATGGAATAAAAAAAGACACTAAATTATTCCATTAGAAACATCCAAGACTCCTAGATTATGCCTGCAAGTTACTCATGACATACTTCTTTATATCATAGGAAAATGAAACATAAGAAAGGGTTGACCTCAAATACTCAGTTAGTATAAGAAATATAGTGGAATATAACATAAACATAAACATTAGGAATGGTGAATAAATGAGAACACATTCCCATACAAATAATAAACTTGAACACATTATAGAACGAATACGAGTAGAGTAAATAATGCCAAAATAAAACATAATCATGGGTATTATAATAGTAAAATAACCACATGAACATTAAATTAATAGCTTCTTAATGAGGGAAGTTCATATTCCAGACAATCTGAAACATATTTTCAAGGCCTCATCCAAGACGTATAAAAATTATTAATGCATTGACCAAACCAAAAATTAAATTGGGAAAGGCCTCAGCCAGGTCCACATCTATTTGTCTCATGAGACCTAACGATGCATAAATGGTCCATATCTAACCTGACCCATCACATAATAATTCTAATTCATTAACCATATGACTGGGAAAAAACATAAATAACATATACATTCATATTGAGACTAACATATGAAATGTAAAGAAATGTCTCTAAATATTAAGCTTAAACACTAACCATCCATAGTTAAATGGGGATTTTATTTAGGATAGAACATCCAAAATAAAAATAATCATAAACCATTAAATTAAATATGGAAGATGATATCATAAAAAATTTATCCCATAATAATCAACAAGAATGTCGAAACAAACAAAAATATTCTTATAAAATCATTGAGTAATTCTTGATATAGATACTCTTTTATTTTGAAAGGAATAGTTTTTTTGGAAAGGTATTTGTATAATACAAGGAGTGAATTACAATAGTATTTTCACTATAAAATTAGTAATTTTATACATATAAGGGTTTCCCATAACATATTATAGAGTTCCCTTGAAAATACGTAAGAATTTGAGAAATTCCCTTGAATAGGCATGTATTTTGGAAATAAATTTGAAAGTTCCTTTTGACACATATAACTCCCCATAAAATAGGGAATTATTATAGTTGTGATTGTATATAGAACAGTCACACATAATTTATGAGGATTAAATAATAATACAAAATTGTTTCATTGAGGTAATTATAAAATAAAAGTAACCCGAATGAAAATGGTGGTTCGGGTGAAAAAAACCCTTATCTTAAGTACGAATGTGTTCCTCTATTGAACTTAACATCCTAGATTATGTAATTATACTTATTAATATCTTATTTAAGAACCTATTATACATGTATTAAGATTATAATTATTTTATTAAGTTCATTATGTCCTTATAGATTATTTATAATGTTGAATTCGATCATTCCAGAGTGTTTATTTTCATGATTTACATAATCAGTTCACCTATTTTTATGTAATGGAGTACATGATGAATGGATTTAAATATAAATCATTGAAATTAAATATTATTTATTATCCTAAATAATTTTTAATGTTCATTTATATAATTTGGTTACATTTCATGAGGATGAATCATTAGATGAAATATTAATGACTATCACTTAGATTATTTAATCGGTATTTGGATTATTAGGAATTAGTTTGTTCATATGATTTAATATTATGTACATATAATGGTTATTTAATATTAAATAGGTTATAATAAATATATATTAGTCATTTTCAACAATAAAAATGTTTTCTTGAACATTAATGAAGGAGAAATTGAGGAACAAAACATCGTCATCCATGAAAGTTATAAATTGGATCCTCATGGATGTTGATTTCGTTTATAAAATAAAAGAGAGTGATTTAGAATATTGATGAAGTTTATTCCATTAAAATGATATAATTTTAGTATATAGATGATACTATATTAATCATGGTCATTTTTACAGAGTAGTTGATGAGAGGATATCAAAAGAAGATAAATTGATGTGAAACTAAATGAACAAGAACTGTTCTTTTACCTCTTGAAATAACCTCTTTGAGAACCTATTTAAGGGAAGGGGTTTTGGTATTTTTTTCATGAAAAAGAGAATCCTAGATGTGTTTTATGACTAGGTATGGGTATTTGGTTAGAAAAATTAGGATATTCAGATCTTATATGAGTGAATATAAGAGTAGGTGAGGGGGAGTTTTTATAGTGGAGGAGAGGAGTAAATTTTGAATATTTTATTCATTATTTTATAATTTCCTTCAAGAAAACCCAAAATGTTATTTAATTTGACCCATAATAGTAATAAGTGACTTTTAGTTCGAACCAAGTGGAATTACATCACTTCTGACGTAACAAATAGTGTATTTAACTGATAATTTTTATATACAGTATTTTACCGTATTTCACTATTCATCAACAATTCAAGAATTTCTAAAATATCCCAAAAATTAACCCTTATCATTTTCTGATGTGTTGAATTATAAAATAAACTCCATTTTTCAGAAATAATTGTCTAAATATTATTAATTTAATTTTTAAATAAAATCATAGTTAATTCCATAAATAATAATTTTAATGGTATAATTTTTTTATATCACGTTGAAAAATTAATTAATATCTCATTATCTTATTTCCTTAAGAAAATAAAATAATATAATTATTTACTATTCATAAGGGTCATATTACTAATCATATTACTATTTATATGGGTATGTTACTATTCACCAAAAAATCATGTTTTTACTATCAGACTCCAAATGACTTACTGATCACAAATATAGATAATCGTTTTTTAAATTCAAAACATAGTTGAGGAAAAGTTATGTTTAATGGATAGATTATAAAATGTGTTGTTTTTTAGTGACACAGTGTTTCATGCATTAAATATTTATTTTCAAAACCTTGGGTTGTTTGATTCTCCCCTCCTTACAAAAATTTCTTCCTTGAAATTCATAAAATGTTACTTAAAAGATTCAGGTATGTATCCAACGTAAGCTCCTCAGGAGCCCATATTGCTTCCCCCATATTATGGTTCTTCAAATAACCATTACCAGATAGGTCATCCAATATCTCAACTCTTGTTTTCAGGTGTTAAGAATCTTAATATGATCTTCACAATAAGACACATCGGGCTCACGTTCTATTTATTCATAGGTGAGTACATGTGTTGGGTCTGGCATGTATTTCCTTAACATTGATATGTGCAACACATTGTGAAATTTGGAGAGACTTGAAGTTATTTCCAAATGGTAAGAAATAACTCTAATTTGATCCAGAATTTCAGAAGGTCCGATATACCTGGGATATAATCTTCCCTTCTAACCAAATTGTATAATACCCTTCCATAGAGATACCTTTAAGAAAACATGAACTCCTTCTTGAAATTCCAAATCCTTCATTCTATTATCCACATATCACTTTTTCCTACTTTGTGTTATTTTGATATGACCTTGAATAGTTTTTACCTTTGTTGTTGTTTCCTCCACAATCTCTGGTCCCATTAGCCTCCTTTCACCATCATCATCCAAACAAGTTGGTGTATGACACGTCTTTCTATACAATGCTTTATATGGATCCATTGGAATACTTGAATGGAAACTATTATTTGATTAAAACTCTACTAAAGGTATGTATTGATCCCACAAACCTTGGAAGTCATGTGAAAATGATTTCAACATGTCGTCTATGGTTTGGATCATCCTTTTTGATTGCCTATCAGTTTGTGGGTGGTAAGCAGTACTCAATTGATGATTAGTATCCAAATCTTTCTGAATACTTTTACTTAATTTTCAGCATCCATATTCTACTCTTATTTTCTCTTAATGTCAGAAGAAATATAAAATTCCTTTTACATCTTAATTTAACATGAAACTATATCCTCATATGATGAAAAACATTGGGAGACCAGTGCCCATCGGAGGAATGGATTTAGCATATCAAAGAATCGAACGATCTTGCTCCAAGGTTTTTTTGTAGTCCACAACATGCCTTGCTAAACTTGTGAAGTTATATTCATACTTTACAAAATTATCATATTCCTTTTGATTTAAATTCAAAAAATTCATTTCCATATGCACTCGTTGTTAACGAGGAATGTATTTCTCTTGAAAAAATTTCTTTTAAATCCTTTCATTCCATCTCTTATATCACTTCCTCCTCTACTGTGTTTTGGATTAAAGGCCACCACTGATTTGCACATCCTGATAGATGATAAACTTATATTATGAACTTATATCTTTCATTACATTCCAATTTGAGAAATATCTTCTCTAGAGAACATATCCACTCCTCAGCTACAAATGGGTTTCTATCCCATTGAATGATGGAGGACATTATCGCGTAAAGATATAAAACAATGGTTCTCCACTTGGTGTATCTAGATGCTCTATATGGGTAAGGTCATTGTTCAATATGTGGGAATGTTTTCCCATTATAGTTATAAGCTTCTCTGCACTAGTCACAACACTAGATCCAACATCGTTATCTTGTGTCAGAGGGAAATCCCTATGTGGGTTACGCATATTCATTCAGTTTCCATTCAATCCATTAGACACCAATTATAAATAATGGAATACAATATATTAGGATATGAATCATAATGTATAATCTTGACATAGAAATATTCTTAGCATAATTTAGAATTCTATGCATGAATAAATCCATAATAATAAACATGATTTCTCTGAGAAAAATTTTCAATTAAATCCTTCATAATGGATTGTAAGGAAAATTAGAATTATCCAAAGCATATAACCTGGGTGTGTCAATAACCACAGTGAAACAAGGCCAATTTTTATGTACCAAGATACTGCAGGTCAAGCCCAAAACTCCTTGTTGTATTTTTGACTCCTAGGTACATCTGTGCTAGATCCACCTCTACCTGTTTGTATCCAGAAAAATATGTATTTTCTAGAAAGATACTCATAATGAATTACTTAAAAAAATATGAGGATGTTCTTGTATTATTATCCTTAAAGACTATCTTAGGGATTTGATCCCAAATTTACATTTTCTAAATATAGTTTCTAGGTATTCTACTAAACATAATTTGATACAAGCTATAAAAACCTAACCCTAGTTACAGAGAGAAACTTATTTATTACATTATATTGGAATGATTATAAGAAATTTGTATCCTGAAGGAACAAATAGTGTATTATATTTGGAAGCAGGATAAACATGATCAACATTACATCACGAAATAAAAAAAACTAAATTATTCCATTAGAAATATCCAAGCCTCTCTGATTATGACAGAAAGTCACCCATAACTTACTTCTTCATATAATGGGAAAATGAAACAAAAGAAATGGGTGAGATAAAATGCTCAGTAAGATTAAGAAATAATGTGTAATATAACATAAAAATAAACATTAGGCATGTTGAATGAAAAAAAACTTTCCTTAATAAATAATAAAACCGAACACATTATGTCATGAATATGAACTGAGTAAATAATTCCATAATAAAACAGAATCATTGGTATTATATTAGTTAAATAATAAAAATTAAATTAAATTACTAGCTTCATAATGAAAGAATTTCAAATTCCACAAATTCTAAAACATATTGTCAAGGCCTTGTCCAAGATGTCTAAAAATGATTAGGCCTCAGCCAAAACCATAAATTAAATTGGGAAAGCCCTCAGCCATGTCTATGTTTATTTGTCTCAAGATACCTACCAATGCATCAGGGGTCTATATAGGGTCTCACCATTCACATAATAAGTTCAATGAATTCCTCATATGATAGGGGATAAATATACAGAACATATACATTCATATCAAAACTAACAAATGAAATGTAGATAACTTTCCCCGAACATTAACCCTAAACACTAACCATTCAGAGTAAATTGGTGAATAATTTTAGGATATCACATACACAATAAAAATAATGATAAAAAATCAAATTAAATATGTTAGATGATATCATAAAATATGAAACCTATAATAATCGACAAGAGTGTTGAAATAGACAAAAATAATCTTATAAAATCATTGAGTAATTCTGGATATAAATAATCATTTATTTTTGAAAGAAGTGTTATTTTGGAAAAGTATTTTTATAAAACCCGAAATAAAATAAGATATAAATTTCACAATAAAATGAGTGATTTTATAAATATAATGGTTTCCAAAAACCTATTATATAGTGCCCTTTAAAATAGGTAAGAATTTGAGAAATTCCCTTGAAATAGACATGTATTTTGGAAATAAATTTTAACGTTTTTTTTGAAACGTGTAACTCCCCAAAAAATTAGAACAGATTATGGTTGGTGAAAATATAGAGAAAACTCACACAAAATTTATAGTGAGTAAATAATAATACACAATGGTTTCATAGATATAATTAGACAATAAATGTAAGCCCAATGAAAAAGGAGGTTCGACTGGAAAACCCCTTACCTAATGTCCGAATGTGTTCCTCTCTTGAACTTAATATCCTAGAATATAAAATTATACTTATTAATAACATATTTAATAAACTATTATACATGTATTTAGTTTATCATAATTTTATTGTGTTCATTATGTCCTTATAGATTAGTTATAAGTTTGAATTCAAGTGCTTTGGAGTGTTTGTTTTCTTGATTTTCATATTCGGTTCAATCATTTTTATGTATTGGAGTGAATGAGGAATGGATGAAAATATACATAATTTAAATTACATATTATTTATAAACATCCAAAGGTGTTAATGGTAATTTCTATATTTTTTTTACAAGTCTTGAGGATGAATCATTATTTTTGATACTAATGACAATCACTTAGATTATTTAAGCGGTATTTTGATTATTAGGAACTAGTTTGGTCATTTGATGTAATATTATGAACATATACTGGTTACTGAATATTAAAGAGGGTATAATAATTTTTTTATAGTATATTTAAACCATAAAAATGATTTTATAACCAATAATGAAGGATAATTTAAAGAAAGTGACTTCTTCATCCACAAAATTTATAAATTGGAACCTCATGGACATTGATTTCTTTTATAAAATAGAAGATACAGAGATTAAGAATATTGATGATGGTTCTTACATTAGCATGGTATAATTAAATTATATAGATGACACTAGAGAAATAATGGTCATTTTTATAGAGAAGGTGAGGAGAGGATTACAAAATACGATAAATTGAATTGAAACGAAATGAAAAATAATGGTGCTTTACCTCTTGAAATAACCTCCTTGAGAACCTTCTTAAGGGAAGGGGTTTTGGTCTTTTGGAAAGGCAGATTGCTTATTGGATGTGGGGAGTGACTAAGGAAGGGTATTTGGGAAGAAAATTTAGAAGCTTCAAGGATTAGCGGAGTGAAGAGATGAGGGGGTGAGTGGGGTTTTTATAGTGGGGGGGGGGGAGTAAGTTTTTAATATTTTATTTATTATTTTATTATTTCCCTCAACACAATCAATAGTGTTGTTTCAGGTGACCCCTAAAATTGTGTTATTCTATTTTACCATTGTACATAATTTTATCTCTTGTTTAGAGAATATTTTATTATCCCTTATTACGATTTGGGTTTCTAAATAAAATAATTTTCAATTTTTTTACACTTTATTACCAATATTATATATAAAATTGTGAGGAACAATTTATTTTTGCGGCTAAGAATTTAACAACATAAATTTTTGAAATCTGAAAATTATATTAATTAGAATATATGACCCAAAACACTAATATTACATGAAAATATAACACCCTGGTACTATACAATATATCTATTTTCAAATAAATTCAGTTACTTTAATAGCATTCATTACATGCAAAAAATTGTATTTCTTACATTTTACACAACACTAAGGTGAGATTGTGTTACATGCAACACCATATTTAAATGAAACAAGAAATATTATTATAATATTAAAATTTAATTTGAAATATATCATGTAGATTACAAATTGGACTCTATGAATAGTAATAACTTACTAATAATGATTATAGTTATATATTATTTATAAATAAAATAAGAATTAGTTTAAAGAAATATTAAAATTTTTTCTGAATTTTTTTTAAAAGATGACTTATTTAAGATTTGTTAACATAATGAAAAATTAATTTTCCCCACATTTTATAAATTTATTTTAATAAAATAAACTTCAATTTATAAAAAAAATATCATTTATCTTAGGTAAATTTTTTTTGACTTTTCTAAAAAGGTTCACTTTTTGGTGAATAGTGAATAATAATACATTTTAATTGAAAACTAACATTTAATTTTAATTATTTATAATTTTAAATTATATATAAAATAAGTTTAAATGTAAAATTAATTCCCTTATATATCAAATTATACAATTGAGTTCATTTCAATAATTTTAATATAAAATTTTTTTATAAAAAGATTATAAACATTTGAATATTTTCGCTTTGGAAACCCACTTTCTCGGCCTGTCTATGGGAATAAGTTTCTATTAAATTAAGAAAAATATTTTATTTTAGTATGATAAAATAGATTTTGTATTTGTAATAATAATAATTAATATTTTTTTAAATGATCATCTTAATATATGGCCAAAATTGTTTATAATGAAAACAATTAATTACTATAAGTTTTGGTTAAAATAAGTGTTTCATGTGACATGATCTTGTATTAAAAATAATTATAAACACATAGAGGATTTTTAGTTGATCAATTGAATTTAATATTTTAATGTCAAAATATAATTATAATATTTTTATATTAATTATTTAGTTACTAAGGGTAAAAACAAATTACCATAGTGGAATGAAATGTTTTTAAATGGGAGTAATCTTAAACGATATGGAATAAAATGTTTAAAACATGTGTTTTTGTGTTTTTTTGAGGTGTTTATAGACCTTAAAATATATCCAATACATTATTTTTTAATTTTTACTACACATGAGGTGATACTGAATACCGACTATTGAATAGTTTTGGGTATTTACAAAAATCTCACTCCTCTTCAATTATAAAAGGTAACTCACTACACTAACTTATTCACAACTATCAAAACATTTTCACAATCGATCCCTTCCCAAAAAACATCCCAACTTCTATCGACTAATCCTTGAAGGCGTATTTTGGAAAATAATCTAACATTGGATGGATTTTGTGTAAACTCAAGGACGTCACCTGAAGAAGTGATAACATTTGTGAATGGTCATTTTTATTTTATTTCTTAATACTCATCCTTAAATGTTTATTAAACCAAGATTTTATAATGAAATAATTATATTATGTAATTATATATGTTGTTATCATAAAGTGATGACCCATAAGATTCTCTAATTCCAACAAATGGGTTATGAATCCATCATTCATGTTTGTGTCGTGCTACCATATCCTGAACTGATGTTATTAATTTCTCCACTACCACCTCTCACAGTGGGAATTATGATAGATATAAAGTATATTTATTATATCTATGACATAATTATCACTCTAAAGTAATTATATATTTTATTTATTTTTTTATCTATTTCCTAGGGGATATTATAATGATGCTTGTGTGTGTGATAGACTATAGCCTCCTGAAATTATGTGATTCTTTTTTCACTAACAGTTTATATGGAAGCTAATAAGGGAATTTATAATGAATAAATTTGAAATAAATTATATAATAATTATATTTTAAACATATTTTACATTTTTAAAATATATTATATCATTTTTCATTCTGACCTTTTAACTTACTAAATAATGATAACATCATCCGTGTAGGTGGGAATTACAGCCTTAATAAAGCGAAATGATTATCTTTTCTTCACCACTCATAATGGATGAAGTATAAATTATAATAAAAAAACTAATATGGTATAAATTATGTTATAATAATTACAAAAAGATAAATATTACTTACATCCTTTAAAAAATGATAACTAAAATATGGAATCATTACTCATGTGCAAGTGTGACGTACCGTATCCAAAGTGGTAACAAAAATTCATTTAATAAAACCATCATTAATTATTGGTTATGAAATAATAATTTATGTATAAATATAATAATTATTTCAGTAATAAAATTCTATAATTGATGTAGCTATATAATATTCACAATAACAAGAACATTCATGACAAATTCTCTAAGAGAAAACAAGGTTATTGACACCATAAATAATGAAACTAATAAAAGATTATTAAAAAACAGTATATAAGATGTTGTGAAATGAAACCATATTATATTATTGATAAATAATATGTTTCATATATAATTTAATATAAATTTTAAAACACTATACTGGAGGTTTAATCCTGTTTAACCAAAAGGAAGCATGAGGTTAGGGATTCTGTCTCAATTTACATTCATTGATGTATATCTGTATATTATACACTAATTTATTTTACATAGAGTATAAAATATCTATTTCATATGTATTATATCTAATAAATAATAATCCCAGTTTTTTTAGTTTTAATTTTTTTTATTTCATTCAACGAGATTTGATTTCAAAGTTACCAAGTGGTAAAAAATTTCATTTCTCAAATTCATTTCATTGGGTTATATTATTTTTTCATCATCTTTAATATTATACGATTTTTTTTGTAATGAATTTTTATTATATTACGTTTTATATGATGTTTGTTATGTGGATTTATAGTTTGTATACATAATTGATCCGATGAGAAATTCTTACCTCAATGTTATTATAATTTTAATGGTTTATTCCACAATATCATTCATATAGAGATTATTTATTCATAAATTTAATTTAAAAGAAACTATTTAATCATTTAAATAAATAATAATTTATTTTTATTTTCCAATGTTTATTGATGATATTTCCATGTAACAGTGAAATGTTTCTGCTCTTAGGTAATTAGTATAATTGAGAAAATGTTTTTTTGAAAAGATGACATTATTTATCTCTTCGTTCAAAAAAAAATTTATCCAACCCCATTATTTTTAAATATGTTTTCAAAATAAATATTTCCTTTTTAAAATGATTTATTATTGAAATTTTAACTTATTTTTATATTTTAATTTATTTAAAGTAATCCTTATGTCTTTTACAGAACAATTCTCACTTAGATTTTTCTAAAAATGTGAAAAAAATTATTAGTTTTAACACATAAAAAATGAATCAGATTTCTAATAGTCATGATAACACATATGTTTTAATGCTTCCATTATGTGTTTTGAAAATTATTTTCAAAGAAAATTAAATTCAATGTTTCTTGAAAATTTACATTTAAGTGATATTTTCTAAATTTAAGGGTTATTTTTTTCAATAGTGGTTTTAAATATCTATTTATGGTAAGACTATTCATCAATGAAAACCCGTTTATTATTACTTCAATGTGGATATACTATTTAAATTCCATTCTTACTATTTATATTTATGGTGTATGATCAATTTGACTATGGAATGTTATGAAATTTACTATATTTATTCTTTTATGTTGTCATTAACTCTCCTATGAAATAATCTATTTCTTATTAACATTGGAAATAAAATATACCCTAAATATCCATATTTATTATCAATTATATGTTAATTTTTATAAAACATTTTTTATTTATATATATGGTGTCCTAAAAATAATTTTATTTGTTATGTGGGGAAATATTGATTAAGTCATATTCATTAATCAATACATATATTTGATGACAAGGAACATTATTCAGGAAATTTGTTGATTTATTGATATATGTGGAAAGATTTGGACATTAAATGATTTGTAGGTCCCAATATTATATAGCCCCTTGATTCATTAGTAAGACTCTTGAGACAAATAATTATGATAGAATGAAAATAGTCTTTACCTATATTTTAAACCATTTATTTAATGGTCTTTATGGGAGAAGAATCATGATCCCTGAAATCATAGGGACCTTTATTTAAGAATTTTCTTCATTAAAAATTTATTTATTGTTCACCTTGATGTTTTCAAAATGATATTAGCTCTGGTTGGCTTTCATTTTAGTTTATTGATTAAATGGAATGGGTTATCAGTTATTTACATTCCCATCTTGATTACACCTTATCTAATTATTACAGAAAATTTATTCATTGAATATTATGTTCATTAATATATTTACCATTACTTATTGATTATCATTTATTAATTCACAATGTCTTTGATTGTACTTAAACCTTACTAAGCATTTGAGATCACCCTTATTTGTTTTCTTTACATTGGAATACATGAAGTTTAATATGATATATATGTAGGGAGATGATATAGGTAATAACAGTATTCACAAAATGATGTCGTCGTTTGTATTTTTATATGATATTTAAGACTCAAGTATCTATCTAGTTTACCAAGACTACAAAATTATTAGGTAATTCGTGATGTGAATTCTTTTATATTATTAAAATGTAATAAAGTAGACGTCGTATCTAGGATAATAGTTTTTTGGTTAAATTAAAGAATTTTTTCCAACAATTTCATGATATTTAGAGAAAAATATTTCAACATTCGAAATATAATCATAAACAATACTCATAAACGATGAGATTGTATCATAAATAACTTACCACTTTGTTAACATTAAATCAAAATACCCCTGAAATAATATCAATAAATTAAAATTACATTGTCATCAGAACAAATAATTCATGATATTTCATGGATAATTTTATTTATTTACACCTCACATAATAAGATAGGTTCATAACATTACATATCTGTCATAGAAAAAAAATTTAGAAACAATTACATTACCATAAGTCTCTACTTATTTAATACTTAGTAAATACACCTATATAATTAATACAAAACTATTATTTGTATATTATATACCTAAAAATACATAAATTTTATAAAATATATGATTTAATTATTACATTTTATTACCCATTTTGTTAACAATTCCATGTTGATGTCACGTTTTGTGTAATAACTAACTCGTTTTTTGTGTATGTTTTTATATTTCATTTTTAGTCCCCTTAAATTTCTCATGGATACTTTATATGAATAATTTTAAACATGATATAAATATCATATTTATTCTATATATATAAATTTATTGTATTTAAAAAAAGTTATATTTAAAAAAATAAATACTCCATTCATGTAAATGGTAGATTATATGTATGCTGGAATGTTGTTTCAACTTTTAAGGATATAAACAATGAAAGATAAATAATATATTTCCATTATTGATTTATTATTATGTCATATATATCCAATGTTTTTTTAAACCAATCCTTATACCCTACCATGTAAAATGTGAAAGAATTATATCACAACATGAGATGCTTGTTTGTACTACAAATCAATGACATTATTGAATTCCCAAAGAGTTGAAATAAAAAATTCACATGTGATATAATGATTCTAGATGATAATAATATCATAAAAATAATATATAAACAACTAATCGATCATTATATTCATATATGGTAGGAGGTTATTGATAATGGTTGACATCGGTTCGCAAGAAAGTAGTCCATTGTAGAAACAAATGATGATTTGGTAACCCATTTGTTGGAAGAGGAGAATGATTTGAGATAGTGAATTAACATAATAACATATAATTATATTTAATATAATTTTTTTTATATAATCATGTTTTATTAATTATTTATGGAGTCTTTTGAGGATATAATATAAAACATCCATTTAGAGATATTTCCCACTTTTCAAAAAACATCTTTTAGTTTCCACAAAATGTATTCTGAAGATTGATTTTTGGAAAACTAATTATTATATCCTATGGTTATGGATGTAAGTAAATTATTAAGGTAGGTATTGGCTGATCTGAAGTGTTTTTAATAGTTAATAGGAGAGTATATGAGGTTACCTTTTATAAGGGAGGTGAGTGGGACAATTGTAATTTTAAAAAAGAAAAGGGTGTACGCACATTTTTCATATTCCACAGGGCTAAAAAATATGAAATTCTAGATAATAGATTTTATATAGTCTAAATATGGTTATAAAATGGGTATATGATGATTTTTAGTCCTTTTAAACCCTTATCATTTTATTTTATCCCCAAGAACCACCTTTTTAACTTAAACGTGAAATTTAATTTTCGTTGTTTTTATTTATTTATTTTGGTCAAAAATTAAGTTAAAATTGAAATATAATTCAATATATTTTTATTAAATATACGGAGTCTATTTTTTTATATTCCAATCATGGAATTGGTAAAATTTAATTTAAAATTAATCAAATAGACGTGATGAATATGACGTTTTCCAAAGAGAAAATTTTTAAAAATGTTTTTATGTTTTTATGTTAACATTAAATGGTAAATTAATTTCAATGACCTATATTGGATTAATATATATATATATATTATTGAAAAACTATAAAATTTAAAACCATATTAAAATAATATTTAGTTTTTAAATCCATTGAATAAATTATATTTCTTAATAAAAACTAATATTTTTTATTATTCAATGTAAAATTTAGTTTCTCATAAAGTTCCAAAAAATTAACCCTATAATAATTCAGACATGGTGATTTAAAAAATCAATATAATTTTTTCAAATATATTTTTTAAATTTGGGAAGAAAATTATTTTGTAATATATGGACAAAAGGAGGCAAAAAACGTTTTTTTGAAAAATATCACTTTTGTCATCAAAATGGATTAATTCTTATCTCTTGTAATAAAAAAACATATGATGAAAGATAAATATTTTTTTACATATAATATATAAATTTACTTAATATAATTCTTTTTAATAGATTTTATCAATTTATTGAGTGAAAACATTTCTGTTCCCAAAAAATCGATTTCTTAAAAATGATTTCCTCTGTTTTAAAATGGTTTTCATATTAATTTAAAAATAATTAGTGACCAAAAAATTCATTTTACATACCAGTTTAAAATATTTATTTATATAATTTTTTTAATAATATACATTCCCTAAAATTATTATTTCATGTGATAATTATCATATCAAATAATAATATTTTAAATAGTATGTCATGTTTCATTAAAATGTTGTGTTTCGTGTAATGATATATATTAAAAGGATTAAATTAATATTAAAATAATATTTCAAAAAGTATCAAGTTTCTACATTCTACCACACATAAATTGAATTTAACCTAAAAAATTATTCACTTTTGAACTCAAAACAAAGGATATATCAACTACTTTACATCATTATGGTCACCTGTAAATTTCGCAAGCTATTGGTTTCATGAAAAAACATTGAACATGTGAGTAGTATTGTTTTATATAAAATTATCTCTATGATCCATAATGTCAACTGATTATTGCTTTTATGAAATATCATACTCCAATAGTATGACCTCTGATTCCAATACATGTGATCGATTAGGCATTTATTTCCTTATTAGAGATATAAGGAACACATTGTGAATATGTGAGAGGTTTGGTGGAAGATGAAAATGATAATCTACATTCTAAATATAAAATTAATTTCAAATGGAATGATATGACTAGAGATTAGTTTTGATTTACATCGACCATATATAAATTCGTAGAAATACGTTCTCACCAACATCAAATTCTAGATCATATCCAAAACAATCAACAAAACATTTCTGACACTTTTTTCTACGCTTACATATTATTTAATGGATTTAAAATTCTCTTTTATTTTAAATTATTGATCATGTACCAACTACATTATTTATTCATATTAATTTTAGGACATTAATTTTTATACTAAAATTTATAATGACCTTTATAAGGGGACATTTTAATTCTATTTCTATAATAAAACAAATCTGGATGATGTTGTTGACATAAAAAACATTTGAAATTCATATAACAAGAGATTGTAATATCTTATATGGGTTGAATTGTTCTATCATAAATACCATCTATATTTGGATGGTATTTAATACTATAACATAGATTAGTATCTTTTCCATTTTGAATACATCTCTGGAACATTGAGGTAAACATACACACCTGATCAAATACAATATAATATTGTGAAATCCCTTAAATCCTAAAGACTTAATTGATGTGCATCTTGGAAAATATATCAATAGAGAAATATTTTTTAACAGTGATAAATCTTGCTAAATTCATAAAAATATTAACTAAATACCATGTATTATTGTTCCCTTTATATTTTTTGGTGTGTCCAACATCAAAATACACGGTGTTGTTTTCCTATTTCGATTTGTGTATGGAAAATGGTTGTAGGATACTCGTAAAATTTTTACACTTATCCATTAATTATCAAAATACCATGTACCAAGATAAAAATTCATTAATATATATATTTATATTTCCCTACTAGAAAAACACTTTCATATAGGTCATTGGTAGGGTTTATACCCCATTCATCCTTCAATTTTTCGTTAAATCCCTACGAACTTGTCGGGTGAAATAGGATGTCACCTAACATGTGAGTGTTCCTTTCTCTAAAACAATAACAATTAAAAAAATTCACAAATGGAAATAAAACATAATTAACTTAACATAATATATAATATAAACCGAATATATTTCCAATTCATTTAATTATATTCCTATATAAATTCATTCCTCCTCAAAACCAAGGGCTGTATTTCCATAAATGTCTCTCAAAGTATCATTATTTATGAGAAACTCCCATCACCTAAAATCCAAAATTGGGGTTTATAAGTCCTTTAACCAATTAAACACCAATCCCATGATGGTATACATAACTATTTTGTTAATATACAATGATGACATATATTATTCCAAAATGAAAACAATTCTTTGATGTTTTTTGAATCTTATAACTGAAATTCCATTACTAAATCACACCCACATAATAATTCCAAAATAAAAATATATACAAAATTCAATACATTAAATTAATCATTTTTTATAGTATTCATATTTCTATGTTATATGGGATAACACATATTTTTGGGAATTAATTAAGATAATTCCCATGTTCTAGACATATATGATATTGAATTCCATGGTAACTCATTACTATGTGACCATAATTTTCACATGTAAAAAATATTACCCTTTATTTGTGATAAACATATGGGTTTTTATTCCATCCTAATATCTATTTATAAATTTTAATCTTATTTATACTATTTCCATTACCACAAAATATTTCATAAAAGTAAATTTCCCTCTTATTTGATATATTATGAATCTCACTGAAGTTCACATTATTAATTATATATCATTATTTATGATTTTGGATAATCATAATATCTTTTTCTCTAGTAATCAACCATTTTTTTCACATAATCACTAAATTTTCCAACGTATTTAGTGTTAACATGATTCCTCCTGGTTCTATTCACCAACTGAAACAAAAAATAGATTTTAAAAAAACTAGTCATTGTGGGAAATAAGATAATCCAAAAAATCCCTTTTAGGATGTCTAAATCATGACAACCTCTGTATAATATATGAAATATCAAGTGTATCCTTTTCCATTTATAGTAATCATAAATTTAAATCCATCAATATTCTTAGTGAAGAGTTTATGAATTTTCAAATAATATCCCATGGGAGTGCCAAAATAGGTGCAGAAAAAGGCCCATTTTTATTTTCTATATAATTCTCAAGTCAATAAAAACATTCCTTTATCCATGTTATCACACCTAAGTACAAATTTTCTAGAGCCACATCCAATTATAATATCCAGACATGGATGTAATTTCTTCTAAATCTATCACTCTTCCCTTTACCAAAATTCCAGGACATTTTCCAATACATTGAATCACCCTTAGACATATCCCTATACATATCTTTAGAGATCTTGATAATATTTTTCTCATCCTAGTTTCTAATGTTATTATAAACCATTATCTGATACCAATTGTATTGAACCAAACTCATCTTACATACATATTAAATTTTAATAGATTAATGTTTAATACAAAACATAATGATCTAAAAATGAATAATTTCGGTCTACTACATTTATAAAAATGTACATTTAAACAATTGGTACATAAGTGAGCTATGTCATCTCGCACTATGTATATAATGACTAGATCCAATCCTAGGAAAATCATATATAATCCCTTCCATCATCACCTAGAGAAAGGATACATAAAAATGGGTTATCCAACATTCTCAACATTGATAATAAGAGAGATATAAACATATAATGATAATAATGGTATTAAAACTTGAGAATAATAATTTAAATCAATTCCATAAAAATCATAGATCATAACCTTGTGTAATGGAAAACATATTTCTAGTTCATAAGACATGAATTAAATCTGAATCAAAGAATATGAGACATGAGAATATAATAATTGATTAAGACATAGATTATGGTAATTTACATAAGTATAGAAAATCTTATATCAAGGATACCCACCAAAACATTCATATAAGTTATTATTTGGATAATAACCCATGTACCAACTTCGGTCTTGGGATAACCTCCAATGTTCCCTCTGTTGGTCTTGGGATGACCTCTTATATAATATCCTTTTGGATTGGGGATAACCTCATGTGTACTCCCATCATCTCATCCAAAATTAATAATTATCCAATTTTTTTATATAGATATGCCCCAAATATCTTGGTTATAATGTAGCCTCCATCTTTAGTTATAACATAACCATAATCACATAATAAAAAATATACATATGTATGATACAAGGTTATAAACCAGCCATCACATCAAAAGACATGGAATGACATGTGTTTATAAACATTTATACATAACATATCCTATGAAAATGAAATATGTATCACAATAATTTAATCATTTAATGAAAAGGGAGTTGGTATATGGTTCATAAGTATTTAATCATTGTATAACCCATTGTAGATAAATGTTTTTTATAAGAATATTATCACAGTAAAAATCATACATAAGAAAATAGTTGCACAAAAACCATGTCAACATAAACATAAACCTTTTAGATAAAGGATAAAAATAGTATCATTCGATCGTATCCCCAGTAAAGTATAAGTGACATCAAATGATGTAATATTAAGTGGAAAATTATTTTAAAATATCTCACGTAACATTTCATGAGGAATATGACATTACATTGAAAATATTTTTGAAACATGAACTATTTTAAAAATTATTTTCATTGAAATTAACCATGAAAACATATAAGGGAATATTTTTAAAAAATTAATACATATATTGAGGAAAATTTCGTTTCCAATTTGAATTTTTTTAAAAAAAAATTCATAAAATTTTGTAATTATTTTTAATTGGAAATAAACTTTTAAAAATATTAATGAATCGGTCTAATTATTATTTGGTCATGAAGGATTAAAGTACCTTTAATTAAATATATATTAAAATAAATAAGCATTCTTTATTTCAATAAAAGACAAGCTAGAAATATTGGGAAATCATTATGAAGATTAAAATAAAATAATTATTATAAGAAGTTAAACATAGGTAAATTTTTATTTAATAATTTATTTTGAAATAATAAAAATTATTTTTGAAAACATTTTTACAAAAAAAAAAATTTGGAATAAAAAGGGGGTTTCAATATAGGAGATAAATAAAGATGATTCTACCCAAAAATATTCTTTTGAACTATTGACTACATAAGGAGTAGAAAATAAAGAGAAAACATGTATTTTCTTTACGTAACCAGAGGATAAAAAATTAATGAGTTTATGCAAATATGTATTATAATATTTCATCATTAAAAATATTATAATGCACAATCATGATAAATTATGAGATTTTATTATAAAACCCTTATCCCTATGGTAATGTTGAATCATAATCCCCATTATAGAATAAAATTAAATTAAATTTATAATATCATTATTGTAAATAATTTCATGGTATTACATGGAAAATTGACTATATATAGACCTTTTAAAAAATATAGTTGAATAACATAACATATGTCTTAATGATGTAAAATTTAGACAAAAACCACTTACCCAAAGTCTCAAATTATATCATAAAATGCCCAAAAATCATATATAATAATATAATTATACCATTAATATATTATATAACTATACTTATATATATATAACACCTTATATTATTCACTTTTTACCTTTTATTACCCATTTATCAACCATTCCATGTTAAAGTCATGTTTCGGGATAAACTACATTGTTATTTTTGGTATGTTTTGATTTCATATTTCTGGTATTCCTAATCTAATCATGGTTTCATCATATCTAGAATGTTATCCTTGATAAAAATATCATATATATATCAGTATATATATATATACATTTACTATACTCTATAAATTTTATAGATAGAAAATGAAATACACCTTTCATAGAGATGATAGGTTGTACATACACATGAACTACGTTTCAATTTTCTCAATGGATTGAAAAAAATAAAGGAAAATAAAATAATACCATGAAATAATATTATTTATGTTGTAAATATCAAACATTTTCTTTAATCCCATTCTGATTACATTTAATGAAAAGTGCGAATGAATCACATCGCTTCGCGAGGTGGTAATCCTCCGTACACACGACCAACATTAACATATTCCCATAAAATGGATTATGATGTAACATGTGATATAATGATTATATAAGAATATTAATATCATAAATATAATATATAAATAATAAACATGTCATTATATCCAATAATTGAAGGTGGTGATGTAAAATTAATAACATCTATTCGTGAGGAGGTAGTCTATTGTACAAATGAAGGGTGATTTGGTAAGAAATTTGTTAGATGAGTATGAGGATTTATGTTATTAAATTTTAATAATAACATATAAGTATATGGAATACATGGATATTAACTTATCACCATGTTTTATTTATAATTTAAGGTGTTTTTTGAATAGATAAAGTAAAACTCTTGGTGAGGTATGTTACCACTTATATAGAAAACTTCTTTTCTTTTGCGGGAAAAGACCTATTTGAATGCCTTTTAGAAAAAATTCATTCTTATAAGATGCTATTTGGGATTTAATGATGTTATTTGTGTAGGTATTGGATGAAATAACTGGTTTTTACGTTTGAATTAGTGAGGATAGGGGGTGACCTTTTATAATTGAGGTGAGTGGTATATTTATAATTTTAGAAAATTAAAAGGTGTACTCATATTATTCTTAGGATAAAAGGATAAAAAATGAAAAAATACAATCAATTGAATAAATAATGTTTAAATTAGTCCATAATTTTTTTTGTTCAAGTTTTGACTGATTTTAACCCTTCTCATTTTATTTTATCTCCTTTTGTAAACTAATTTTTTTAACCATGGTCTTTAATTTTTAAGATTTGAACTATTCATTATTTTAAAATATTAACCTAAATATATTAGATAATATAAATTATAAAAATTAAAAATTAGGATTCTATTTTTTTATATTCTATTAACAGTTGTGCTATTATTTAATTTATACAAAGTCTTGTAAAAGTGATTAGAATGTAGTTTGACAAACAAAAAATGATGAAAATTATAAAATATTTTGACATCAACATTCAATATGAAATTGATTTAAATGATAAATATTTGTAATAGATAGATAATTTATTTAGTAATACTTTAAAATCTATATTAGGGTTTTTTATTTTTTATATCCTCTAAATGAAATGATAATTCAATGTAAAACCACTATTTTTCAATATTATAAAAAAAATAATTTCACTGAAAATTATCAAACATTCACTATAATATAATTTTGAAATTATGTCTGAAAAAATAACATTAATTTTTTTAATTAATTTTCTAAATGATTCATAAATTAGTTTTTAAATTTGCTTTCAAAATGAAATAAAACTATTTTTCAGAAAAATTATTTTTGAAACATAAAATTGGATATATTTTTATATCTTTTCTAGAAAACATAACATAGAAATGTAAATTATTTTTTTGAATATATAATATTCAAATTTATTTAAAATAATTCACCAAAATTTATTTTCTAAATTTATTATGATAAAACTCATTTTTGCAAATAAAAATAGTTTTTTTGAAAAATATTTCATTTATTTTCTAATGGGTTTTATTTTCATTTTTAATTATTTGGTCACCTATTATTTCATTTTATATACATGTGAAACCATATATTTTCATAATTTTTATAACTATTTTCATATATTCAATTCATAATTCTATGTGATAACTATAATATTAAAAAACATATTTCAAATATTATGCCTTGTTTCATTTAAAATCGGTGATGTATATAACACAAGCTAAAATAGTTGGTTCATGTAATGAAAAACATTTAAAAGATTAAATATATTAGAAAGTTTAATTTATAAAATGTACAAGTGTTAAAATAATCATAATACTTCTATTTAAATGATTAGTTATGTTAATATATATATTGAAATATTTTTTGGGATGTTTTTGTGCATGAATATGGTGATTTACCACTATCATTATGCAATAATGAAGTTTCAAAGACTGCAGTAGGTCTATGAATTCATGTTGGTATTTTTAGATAAATTAATATGATATGGAAATAATGCAATTATGAATGAATAATTTTTATGGTTTTAACATGAATTTAAATATACATGACTATATTTTCTTTGATGAAATATGTATATTAAAATTTTGTATAAATGAAACCATATTATTATGGAATGAAGTCTATGTTTTGAATAACGAAAAAACCACACCATTTACAGCATGTTAACATATAATTATCTGGTGAATTTTTAAAGGTGATGTTATTTAATAAATATTTTTTTTAATAGAGTATTAAATATGGTGTAAAAATGGAATTTTTATGAAATTTTTATAATCATTAATATTGTGGATCTTGTTGATGTCAACGAAATCCATGATCCAAGGGTTTTGAATTTAAAATAGTCTTAGTAATTGATAATATTTCATTCATATTTAATTATAAATCCATATATAAGATAATAATATGGGAAGAAATAAATTATTGTGTAAATTTTTATTGTTATTAATATTATAATAGGATGATGAAGAAGATGTTGTTGCAGAGGTTCATCAAAATTATTTAAAATGGAATATTTACTAATGTTGTGAAGACGAGTAATACTGAAACCATTTTTTCCTGATGAATTTATAAGTGAAAAGGATAGTGATTAAAAAAATATATCCTAGTCAAATTATTTGTAAAATATGGTGAATTTAATAACATTGATGAATAATAAGAATTGGTCAGGTTATCCTTGATGTTCGTTGAATAATGGTGTGATTCTTAGAATTGTATTTCTATATGAAGAGGTTAAAGGACAAGAGATATAAATAAATATTTTTGTAAACATGAAGAGAATAATAAGTTGTTTAATTATGTGTTTTGAATACATAAAAAAATATAGATTTCACATATTGTAAGTGTAAAGAAATAAGAACAAAGAGGCATCATGAAATTACCTAACTCTAGTAACATAGATCCAATGTCTTACAATATTACTTTGGAATAGATACAAAGGATAAAATCCTAAAGGACCAATCAGTTGTAATTTTTTTGAATGATATAGATACATAATACACATTATAAATTGTGAATATAAAATAAATCATACTATATGACAACAATATTGAGCCACAACCTTGAAAATTCATTCTATTAATTATTATTCATAACCTAAGAAATATAAAGAAAATAAGGTTGATATCAAATTCTCAATAAGGGTTAATTATAAAGTAATATATCATCTATAAATAAGAATAATAAATTTTTAAAGGTAAATAACTAAATAAAAATTACATTTAAATAAAATGACTATCATTATAGATTAATCCTTAATCATTATAGTAAGTTGAATAATGGAACACACATTCCATTTAATTAATAACTAAGAATAAAATTCTTTTAATGATATAATCATAGCTAAAATAATAGGGATAATAAAAAATAAATTATAAATGATGAAAATTATTAATTATTATAAGTCATGATATAAGGTATCATTATACCTTTTTCATCAACACCTTTTACAGGACAATTTAAAACTACAACTAGAAGCACATTTCATTTTCCTGTTGGATTTTTCCCAGGAGAGAAATTGATGCATCGAAGGGAAATAAAAAATCTAAGTCGCAACACTCACCATATGTCTATATAATCCCTCATATGTTAACTGATATATTTATTTCATGAATAAACATTTATTATCATCAGATATTTAAATTTGGCAATGAATAATGATTTGCCAATATTTCCCCAATTAAATAAAAAAATTCTAATTAATCATCATGTGAAATAATTGTGTACAACTTTTGGAAATAATAATTCCCACCACATGATAATATGGATATTTAATATATTTTTTTACAATGAAAAAATGATTACATGGAAGTGGTTGCTTCATGATAATATTAATAATCAAAAAAGAAAGTGATATTTTCTAGTAACATTTACAATTTTTTAATTTTCATATAAAATCCCCATGGATAAAATATTTAAAATTTAAAAATAAAATACATTGAATAATGAATTATTCGTGATATTAAATATCATATGGAAATTATATACACTATATTAGAGTTAATTGGTTCATGTTAACAAATAAATCTCAATGTAATGTAAATTGAGTCTAAATCACATACCCCAATTTTCTTTTAAATTAACTATTATTTAACCACCATCATACTTGTTTTAAACATGTTATTAACTTATAAAATAACCTTATCAATATTCATAATATCATATATGTTCCTTTTATAACATATTTTTAGTCGTACTTTAATAATCAACAATTATTTTAATGGTTTTGTTTGTTAATAGACTTCTTTTCTCATTCGTGATTTATCATAAATGTTCATTTTTCATATTATATAATTATATAATCATAATAATAATAGCAATGAAATAATAATAATATTCTTACATAAATTATATAATTAAACCTGATATATAAATATGGTTTAAATAAATGAATTATTTTATGATCACAGAGAAGATAGGTCATACGTATGGATGAATAACTCTTCCATTTTCCAACTATCATTATTTAAATTAAGTAATTAATATCTCATCATTCCATAATTATTATAAAATAATATAATATATGTAAATATTCATGTATATAACATGAATGTGGTGTGTTTATGAAAAGAGGGTCATTTGGTTTCATGAAAGTGGTAGTGCACATGTATACATAATATGATATCAACTTCCACTAACTAAGAATATAATAATTTAAATGATAGATTTTATATTTTCATAATGATTCATTTTTTATAAATATAAAAATTATTTCATTTATACTTAATATCATCATTAACATTATCCTTATGACTTTCCATGCAATGAGTTATTGGAAAACGAATCACATAGCTTCATGAGGAGGTAGTCCATCATACAAAGGATAGACATTATTGTATATCCTAGAGAATGGAAAGTTAAAATAGGTATATATATATAATATATAATGAATCTATAGGTATAATAATGTTATAAATATCATATAAATACTTTATATCCAACATCATACACAACTACGATAGGTCGTAATGGAAAAACGAATGACATGAGTTCGTCAGCCGGTAGTCCACTGTAACCATGAATAATGATTTTGTAAACCATTTGATAGATCTGTAAATGGTTTTAGGTCATACCGAAATTATAAAAACATCAAATTATATGTATTATTAGATCACAATTATAAAATGCTAGATTAGTATGAATATAAGGAGTTAGATAATGATGTAAAATAAAATTGATCAATGATGAAATTTACCTCTTCTTTAGGTATCCTCCTTAGGTTTGAACCAAAAGTCATCATGTGATGGATTTATATCTAAAATAAGAATTCCAGGATGAGGGGAGAGATTTTTTGAGGTTGTTTTACTATTAATTTCTAGGAAAAATTGGGTTTTATGGTATTAATAAGAGAGTATCGTTTGTGGCCTTTTATAAGTGAGGTGAGTGGCAGAGTTGTAACATTTTAAAACGATTTAATCATACCCCCATTATTATTTTCCCAAATGATCCAAAAATGGATCATTTCTAAACCAATAATAGATATGAATGGAATATGTCCATAACCTAGGTGTTGTTAATGTTTTTAGGTTTTTATAATCCATATCTTCTTAGTTTAATCCAAGGTAAATCTTTTTTTACATTAACCTCAACAATTAATTTTTATTGTTTTTACCATTATTCTTTTGTCAAAAAATAAATTTTACCATATTAGAAAATATATGTTATGGCAATTCAAAATATTCTATAGATTTTTCATAATTGTATTTGTATATTTAGAAAATTATAATTTTAATATAATCTAGAATAGGTGAAAAGAAACAGGGCTTTCAAAGACAAAATGTACAAAAGTTTAAATAAAATTACATAAAATTTGAATATGGAAATTATTTCAATAATTAAAATTTGATTAATTTGATGAATGTAATATAATTCTAATTCAAAAAAATTATAAATTAATATTCTATATAATTTATTCAAAAATTAAGTTTACAATTAAAATTCTATATTTTTTACTATTCATTCGAAAATTAAACATTTCAGAAATATACCAAAAAAATCACTCTAAGATAATTATGATATTGTTATATTGAAAATTAAGATCATTATTTCAAATAAGACTTATAATTTTCTTGATAATTAACTTCATGTTTCGTGTGTGAATCATAACAAAACTGTTTTCTAGAAAAATATAGTTTTTCCAAAAAAAAACATTTCTTTTTTTATTTAGATGGTTATTATACTACAAATAATCAATAAAAAAGTTATTAATATTCATAATTACCAACATAATGACAAGTTTATAATGTAAATTCTTATATAAATTTTTAATAGTGTTTTAATTTATATCTGGTGTTGCGTACATCACAAGCTATCACCAAAACTAAATTTATTCAAAAAGAAATACTTTGTAATGTATGGAGGTTTTGAATTCTGTCATCCAATAGAAAAATACTCTTAAATGTTTCACATATATAACTATTAAAATTTATGAGGGTATTTTTTGTTCATATCATCCTCTGGTCCACACATTACTTCCTTTAGTTTTTTATTTCTCCAAAGTACCTTTAACAAACAAGTCATCTAATTCTTGAATAATTTACATGTATTATTAATAATCTAGATTTTTTCTTTAAAGTATGGTAGATCATGATCCAATTATATTTCATCAGAGGTTATCATAGTAGTTGTTTTCTTATAGAATAATGTACTTTGGGCTCATTTTCCCATTCTTATTGATCTTTACAACACCTGTCAATGGAGAGACATTAATCAAAACAAGATCTCCACTTTAATATAAAAATACTTCCTTTGATTATCGACATAACTATTTTTCCAACATTGGGTTGCTTTACATTGATACTGAATAGCCTTTATCATTGTTTTTATCTCTTCATCAAGGTTTTGGACTACAAATTTCCTTTTACAAACCTCATTCCATCAATTTATAGTATGTCATATCTTTCAATATAATTATTTATATGGAACCATTTAAATAGATGAATGGAAATAATTCTTGTCGGAAAAAACTGCTAATTGTAAATACTAATATCATAGGCCTTGAATGTCAAGTGATCATAAAATCAACATGTATTCCATTATTTTCATATTTCTTTCATACTATCCATCTGTTTGAGTATGGTAGGAAGTTCTCATATAAGGCTTGGTATCATGATCATTTTAATTATTTTAGATTTGTGATTTAAAATGGTGATTAGGGTCAAAAACAATTTAAATAGTAATTCCATGAATCATTAAAACATCATTAATATAGAGTTGTTTTATGCTCTCAATCAGCAAATCTTATCTTATAGAATTTAAATGTTAATGTTTTTTAGGCGATCAATGATAACCCATATTACAGCATTTATTCTAGGTGTTGTTGGTAGCCTAATAACAAAATCTATAGTAATTTTATCCAATTTCGTCAAAGGAATAGGAATAGGTATCATGACTCCTCTAGGATAATATCTCATAGATTTAACTAATTCAAAAACCAAACGTCTAGTCACATAATCAATAATTTCTCAACCAATATTATCTCGCCTAACATTTTCCCTCAAATCCTGAATACATTTTTGTGCTACTTGGGTGTATAAAGAAATTTGAGCTATGTTAGTCATACAACAATTCCCATTTTAGTTCAGGTATAGATGGAAAACATTATATCTTTCAAAATATCATAACACCATCTCCAAAAATTATTTTTTTCAACTTTTTTATCCATTATAACTTTAATTTTCTTCAAAATGTTCTCAATATTAGATTAATAAATTATTATCTTTTATAATTAAAATGGGGTTTCAATCATACAAGATATTATTAATGTCTCCCATTTCAAAATAATTCACATATCCACCATTTCTAGATCCAAAAACATATGATCCGTCTCAGTCTTTATTTTGGTCTTAATTCCATGATCATCCCTTTTCAAAGAATACGCTATTATATTTTATTCTCTTGGGTGGTAGCGTATTGAGAAATCATAATCATTGAGTAGATAAGTCCATTATCATTTCCTCAAATCGATCTCTTTCTATAAAAAGATGTGTTTTATGAGTTTATGATATATATATATCCCATCATTAACCATAGAGATTATATCTCATTTTATTCATTGAAAATATTAAATTTACTAAGTGAAGATCATTTGTTGGATAGTTCTATTCATTATTATTTAATTTCCTTAATTCATATTTAATAACATTATAATTTTACAACGGGGGAAAACTATGTACCTTCTTTGATACATCTTTTTATATCACAAACACATTATTTTAATATGGTAGAAAACTTCTCTACATGGAATTGGTGATACCCATAATGTAGTTAAATAATTAATAACTATTGGGATACATGAGGTTGATAAAATAAATAATCAATTCTATGTATATGGTAATTTTTATTTATCATAGTAGAATTTATTTCTCTATAATCATTTTATAGTCTTAGGGATCCTATTTCCATATAACCCAGGGAATAATGGATCTCTATGGAGAAACACTACGGGGAATAATTCCATTATCACAAAAATATATTAATTTTATCATTGACTATACTAATTACCCAATGCATATTCTATAAGATCCTTTTATATCAGTCTTTTATCAGGAATTAAACCAATGATAAACTAAAATTCATGCTCAGGGTGATGCCTAAATAGTTCCTTTGATAATACATTAATTTATTCTTATACATTAGGTACAACTTCAATTTTAATATTACCCACCACATCAATATTGGTTTTTTCTCTTTGTCCACAAGAATCTCAATATGTAGTGCTACTGGGGGTGGATCCAGGTATAACATAGAGAATTTATTATCTAGTATGAAATAAAGAATTTGATATCTTCCTCACAAATCATAATTTCCTTATTTTTCCAATATATTTTAGAATCATATTTTGAAATCCAGTCTATGTAAAGGGTTATATCGTATTCAAATAATGGTTGATAATCAGGTTTTAAAATTAAACATGTTTTTTCATAATGTGGACCGCCTAACAAATTCTTATTATAATGAAACTTCCTGAATGACTTTTGACTGAAAACAATATTTGTAAGTTAAAAGGGAAATTTCAATGTTTCATAGATAACATGGTTGATATATATGAGTGAGAGGATAAATATTAAATTTATATTTTTATATATTTGAATATAGGATTAAGTTACCAACCCCACATCATTGTGTACTTCCTCTTCTTCTATAGTGATCGTATGAGCTTAGAATAATCCCCTGGCCTCATCTATGGTTTATTACATGGATACATTGGGAATTTTTTGCATGGTGCCCCATATATTTACAATTTAATCACATTCCATCATTGATTTTCATCATTTCGTTTTTTTAATTTTCATATTTACCCTTACCAATACACTTATAAAAACTACCAATCCCTTAAATAATTTCCCTGGGTGATTATTTCCATAGTTTTCAGAATATGTAAATCACCATTATTTCTCCATTAAAACGTTCTCTTTTTCATGGTGTTCTAATGAACTCATATTCTATTGATACCCCTTGAATATGTCTTATTTTTTAAACTAATTATCATTTTTGATGTTTCATTAAATTATTTAATTATATGACAATAGAAATTTGAGAGACTAGAACCCTTTATAGACTTGTCTTAAGACCATTAAAAAGGAAAATGTCTCAATTTTTGATATATATATTTAATCAATATAATACCAATCTATCCTTGTAATGTTTTCCTTATACTCCAAGTCACATTCTTCTTCATTTTTATTTATGTTAAGGGACTTCATCTTCATTTCGATTTGTTTCTAACGAGGAAAATATTTTTAAAAGTATGACTCCTTAAAATATTTTCATTACATGAGTTCCATATCTTCTTCCTCCTTAGTATTCTTGATTAATAACCACCATTGTTGATCATCACCATTGAGAAAATACAATACAAGTGTATCCTTTTCCTTTTGACCACATCTTAAATCTATAATGATCTTCTATAGTGACTTAATCCATTACTCACATTCTATTGGATTAGTAGTCCAACTAATATATGGGGTATTCTGTCACAAAATTTTATTGAACTTTAGAGAATATCTATTTGGAACAGGGTTCTCTGTTTAAGATTGTTTAGTTGTCATATCCTAAATATTATTACCTAATATTTATATAATTTACTTAGTTTAAATACCAGCTATATTAGTCCCCTTAATAAAGAAATCCTTATATTATATAATATTATTAATACCCTTATTCCTTCAAGGAGATTTTTCAATATAATAGAATATACCAGATTAGCTCATAGAATTAAATAAATTAAATAATTTTTTATTATTGTAAATATGTTATAGTAAAAAACCTAAATTAATAATTAATTCTTTTAATGTATGAATAATAATCCAGTGTTTATTTTGGGGTTAAATTTATTTTCAGATTATTCATAATGGTTTATATAGAAAATGTGAAATAACATTAGAATATTCCTCAAGAGTATCAATCCAGGTGTGTAGAAAGTCCCATATTCTTGCACGTGGTGATTATCGGGTCCAGCCCAATGTCACCTTTTTAGGGTTATTACCCCAATGTTCTGGTGCTTGATAACAATGTCCACATGTAGTATCCAATATATTTTTTAATGAAATGAAAATATACATAATATCATTCTTAAAAAAACATTAATATGTTATTCTATAAATATCTTCAATAACTAACATTGTGTTATTTTTTTAATATATTTTTTCATTAATCTATTTCTTAGGTTTTCTATTAATCCTATTTTGATTCCAACTATAATGAAAAAACTCCAGTAATATAGAGTTAGAGTTAGAGTTTATTACATTATCATAGAAACCATGTGTAAAATCCAGAATGCCAATCAGTTTAGTAGTTTTGGGAATGAGATTTATATATGATACCCATTTTACCTTGGTAATAGGAAATAAAATAGAATATATAACAAAATAAAATTAAATTTACCCAAGATAACTAATTCAATTAATTTTTCTTTATATCATGGGGAAAGGACACTAAATATGGGTGAGGTCAAATGTTCAATAAGGGTTATGAACAACATTACCTATCAAAAATTAAGAATAGAACCAAATATGGCTAGGTGAAAAACTGAACTCCCATTCTATTTCAATTAATTGAATACCATATTAAGATAAGTCATAATGAATTTTCAAATGGTAATAAATGAACACACATCCATTTATTCAATAATTGAGAATGAAATCCATCAAGATATAAGATCAAAAAGAAAATATCATTGATAATAATGAATGAATTAAAAATGAAGGAAATTGTTAATTATTATATATCCTAATAATATTTATCATGGTACCACATCCATCAAGTACTTTCACAAGATGGTTTAAAACTATATATAGAAACAAATTTAATTTGGCCAATAAATTTGGGTCATAATATTTATTAATGCATAGAGGTTCTAAATAATATATACCCCGTAACTATTAATTCTGGTATAATAATCCCTTATAAATTAAATTATGTATTTGTTTTTTGAATCAATATTCCTCATCAATAAATATAAGTATTTGGCAATGTAAAATATTTTTTAGTATTTCCATAGATAATCAAGTATCATTCAGAGAAAACATAGTACGCAGAAATGGTATATAGTTTTGGAAATAATCATATAAACCATATGTGAATTAGAATATTTAATACAAATGTATTATTAAATGAAAATTGTCCCCAAAAAAGTTATTATTTCTAAAGAAAATTAACAATCACAAAACATTGTGAGATTTCACAATAACATTTACCACATCATAATTTTAAAACCAAATCCACTTGGATGAAATAATTTAAATTCAAATTTAAAATAAATTATTTATGAATGAATCATGATGTTATATGTAAAATGGGATTTATTCACACCACATAATAGATAATTGGTTCTTAATTACAAAGAAGCCTTAGTGGTATGTAAATTGAGACCAAATCCTTTACCTCATGCTTCTTTTTTGTTGACCATTATTTATCCTCAAGTATAGTGGTTATAAAATTGTTATTAAATTATTAGAAAACATATTAATATTTATAATATAATATATTATCATTTTATAACATACTATAACTAATTAATTAATAATCATTCATTATTTTCATTATTTCCTGTGTTAATTGGCTTGTTTTTTCGTTCAATATTGTTTGTGAATGTTTATGTTCATGTGAATATTATATTGTCACATAATAATAACAATAATAATAATGAAATAATTATTATATTTATACATCAATTATACCATTAGAACTAATTAAAAATATTTTCCTTAAAAATTATTTATTTTATAATCAAAGAGACAGCATTTCGTATGTATGAAAGAGTAACATTTCCATTTTTCAAAAATAAATATGGAAAGGATGTATGTAATATATTAAAATACAATGATGTTAATAACATAACAATATTTCATTAAATAAACTCATATATAACATCCATGTTGTGTCATGACAAAAAGAGAGTTACATCATTTCATGAAGGCAGTTGTCCACACATACATGAATAATGATATCTTATTTCCTTGATTGAAAATAGAAGAATTTAAATGATATATATTTTAATTTAAAAATGATAAACATAAAATAAATATCATATTTAATTAATTTTTATCACATATAATCATTAAATTTATCCTTACAGCATTCCAATGATTTAATTAGTGAAAAATTAAGCACATCACTTCATAAGGTGGTAGTCTTCCATACTCACGAGCTGGGTAACAATATCCCAAGTAAAATAGAATGTGAAAATGGTATATATGATACCATGAATCTATATATATAATAATTCTATAAATACCATATATATAGTTTATATCTATCACCATACACAACCATTAGAGGTGATAATGAAAAAATTCATGACATCATTTTGTGTGGAAATAGTTTAACATGCAAATGAATGATTGTTTAATTACCCATTTAATGGAATTATTGATGTTTTTTGTCATTTAAATTACATAAAATTATTTCATTATATGTTCTATAGTTATTTTATTCTATTATCATGGTTTAGTAATAATTTATAGATGTAGTAAAGGAAATAAAATAAAAATTCTCATTGAATAATGATACCTCTTCATCACATATCCTCCATATGTTTATACCAAAATACTTTATATGTTGGAATTTTTTATGTAAAAAGGGTATTTGAAACACTGAGGTAGTGGAGGATAATTGGGGTTTGGAAATTATTTTCCAAATTATTTCTTCCCCAAGGATCTTGACCTATTTATTATTAGTTTCACTTTATTTTACCTTAATATGTTTTTTTCAATCTTATTAATTCATTACTTATCTAATGATGATACATTGAAAGTAAACTGGGAGAGAATGTAAAGGGATATATATATTTTTCTAATTGTTTCTCCCTCTTCAGGAAAGATAGAACAAGCACACAAAGACAATGAACTGTTGTTCCTAATCCATTAAAGCTCACTTCTGAAATGAGGTTTTTCCTAGATCACTACTATGTATAGGCTCAATACCATTACAATGTTTATGGATATCTCACTAATTAAAAAGGGCACTTTCTCAATATTTCCTTCTATGGATAATTTCTGGTTTATAGGATCACCGTCTTCCTCTTCTTTTCCTTACTACTCTTGAAAGGCGTCATGAACAGTTTATGGAAATGTTGTTCCATTCATTAGAAATAATTAATACAACCCTAGTTTTAGGTATATTATATATTAAAGTAATACTTTTATCCACATGATTAATATCACTTTTATATATATTTACGTTGAAATCCATTTTCAACACATTCGCGATGATTTTTAACATCATGTAGTTCACATAACTTTCATGAAACTACCCAATTCATCACAATTATATACAACCTTCATGAACCAAACAAAATTCATGAATCACAACTCCTTTTTGATGATAAACTACTGTTTGTGATTAAAACCTCAATCCTGATGCTCAAACACATTCCCAAATATCACTTAGCATTTGAAAATCTCACAACATTTTTTCCATTTTTATATCCTTCATGAAATTTCATAATTTCATGATGCTTATAACTTTTATTTATATATCATAGCCATTGTAAACATCCTTTATTCACACACCTTTTCACAAGATTAGCCTTTGTGAAATTTCTTTGTGAATTTTTATCCTTATAATATTCATTATATCTTTCTCTACTAAAATTTGGTGTAGAGGCTTATTTATAAGTGTTTCCTCCCATTCTAGAAACTTCCACCCATGTCGTCATATTTTTGTGAAGCTCTCCAATCTCATTCACAAAGTATCCAATTTTCAAATAGTACTAAGGAAATTCAATCATTCGTGAGTCTTCACATAGTCATGTAGATTCACTATCAACCCTTCATGCATTCTCTATTATTCACTTCTTATAGCCATAACGATATACCGCCAACCCTTCACCCATTCATAATTATGCACTTCTCAATGTCATAGAGATTTATATTCAACCCCTTTTATTTGATATTTTTCAATATACCTTGTCAAAAATATCTTTTTAATTCAATAATTGGCCTTAGAAACCTACTTTTTCAACAATCAAAATCAACCCAAAACACTATAAAGTTACATTAAAGTATTTTTTCCAATAGCTTTCTACAAAAAATATAGATTATAGTAATTAAGGGAGGGACACTAGGAAGTGATTTTGTATATATTTTCATATATAATTAGGTTCTAATGTGTGGATAAGATAGGATATGGGGTGGCATTTTAGAATTGAGGTATGTGACAAACTTTTAAATTTATAAAATGATTTAACCATACCCATGTTTTTATCATGGAAAATGATTCAAAAATATTCCATTATCAATCCCAGAATATATAAAGTCTAAATATGGCCATAATATATGTGTTTTAAATATTTATAGGTAATTTTTATTGCTTTTATTCTTAGCTTAACCCCCTTTTAAATATATATTTATATTAACCTCGATAATTAATTTTTACTATTTTTGCAACTTATTTCGTTCAAAAATTAACATGACCTTATCAGAGAATATAAATAATTATTATTTAAAATATGGAATCCATTTTTTAAATTCAATATATTTATAAGAGAATTAAATTTAAAATTAATCCCGCAAATATTATGAGAAAGTGGGGTTTCAAAGTAAAAATGTTCAAATCAATAAAAAAAATTATATCAAAATTAAACATAAAAATTAAAATAACTAACTAATTGGATTAATTGATATAAAGTTGATCTAATAATATATTAAACCCATTTATAAGTATTATTTTTCCTAAAAAATTATTTAAAAAAATATTTTATTCAATTAAAATTCATCATTTTCACTATTTTTCAAAAAATGAATCATTTCTTAAAAATAACCAAAATTCATCATATTATATTTTTGATATTATGAATCAAAATTGTTTTTTATTTTTTAAATAAAATTTTATATAAGTGGGAAAAATTAGTTGTGTGCTATGTCTGTTAATCGAGAATAAACCTTTTTTGCCTAAAATATTTTTTAGAAAATATTCCTTTTGCTTTCAAATGATTCATGTTTTGTTTATAATAAATATAAAACCACAATATTAATTTTTTAGTTAGTTATATTAACACCTAGAAACATAATTTCTAGTTTATAATGATCAAGTTTAATTATTTTTTTAATAGATTATTTTTGTTTAAATCCGGTGTTTCTTGAATAACAGGCTATGAACCAAATTAAATTTATTTTGAAATAAATATATAGTAAATTATTTCAGCATTATAAAAAATTATTTCAATGAAATTATTATGAATTTTTTATAATATATTATTATTAATAATAAAATTTATTATAATTTTACATGATGAAATTGAGTGTGAGAGGAATGAAACCATTGTACAAGATACAAACTCTACACTGCCTATAGAAAATAGTGGTACATTAATTGGGTTTTAACAGTGCATTGTGTGATTTCCGGTATTTTCAGATTGTACAAATAATTGTCCTTATCATAAAGATAGTTGAACCTTGTAAATTATTGTGTGCCTTGGTTCATGAGTGTTTGGATGCGCATCCAAGAAAAAATATAAAAAAATAACATCATATCCATTAACATTAACTTATTGTTGTGATAAAATAAATAGGGGTAAAAGTTAAAGTATAATTTTTATCAAAATTCACTAACACTATTTTTCTCCCCCTATTAATTTGGTTTAAATTATAACTAGACCCCATTAGTTTGAATAAATAGAATGGAAAATATCTATTGGATTATCAGAATTTAGAACTCTTATGTTCGAAAATTTAAACTTGTTTATTTATTTTGAATTAAGGGTAGTTTTGTAGATATTATATCTTTGTTATATTATAACATAGATTCTAGAGATAATTTTATGAAAAGGATTAAGAAAGATTGGAATATTACGGGGATGATTCCCCTTTTCATAAAAGATGAATATATTTCTGTCTCTTGATGTAGTGAATAATTAAAATATCATTTTAAAGGGGAATAACATATTGTTATTTCAATTGAAAAATAAATTTACAATACTTATACCTAAAAAGTATCTAGATGTTCATATTCTCTTTAGGTATATTAAAGTTATTTTGAACACCATCCCTGAGAAGAAGTTCCAAGTGAAGGAAATTAATTTTCAATAGATGTTTCACATAATTTATTAAAAGATATAATGCATTATTTTACCAAATAATTATTTTCTATAATACATTAGATAATTAAAATAATTAAAATTGAAATAAATTTATGTAAGGATTCATTTAAATAATTAAATAAATTATTAATGTATAATTTCAACCCATTTGAAAATCTCTATTGAAATCATCATGTCATTGAAGTAGAAAATTTGGATCTTAAAGATAAATCAAAAATATTAGAAAGTAAATTCCTTAAAAATGATAAAGATGAACTAAAAATCAAGATATAACTTAAAGGTGAGATACATATATTATATGAAATCATGAGAAATTGAATAACTATCAACGAATTTTTTTGTTTCTCAAATGAAAGATAATTTTAGATCTAAGAACATTGTTACCTTATAATGAATTTTATGGAATATGAAGTTAGAATTATGTTGAATAATTATGATGATACATTAGAATTTAATGGATATAGGAATAACTATATCAATATGAAATTTATAGTGTTCTAAATGAAACAATCTAACATTGAGATGACACTTATGAAGACTTTAAAATTAATGAAGAATGGACCCAAAAAATATGATTGTATATGGTGGATTATGATCTGAGAATATATCCATTTTATTAATTTATGATTTGTAAAACATTAAACAATCATTCTAAATTAGTCTCATGGAATTATGTACAATCCATATCCATTTATAATTATTTTTAAAAATATATTGTTGGGCATAGTCTGGGTTTGAAAGCTAAATCTTCACAAAAATGGGTTGGAAAAATATTAGGGATCTATCAATGTGTCTATGGTTCATAGAAGGAGATGCACAGATGATGTTTTCCAAGAAATTGTACAATAATTTACGGATATTTTAAAAAAACATGATATAAAATCTAGGTTAAATATATTTTGGAAAAACAATTTATGTTTATTGGGAATTGATGGTGTTGAAATACGATAGGGATTTATGATATGGATTATTGTAACAATACTTTAAATATTTGTTCATGATGTAGTCCCATCTCAAGGGGTGGTTCTGAAGAAGAATAAACTATAATTACCATGAAATAATAATAATTAACTACACTCAAACATATTCGATGCACATAAGGTTTTTTATTTTATTTTTAGTAGTGGTGGTAAGAATACTAGTGAATGTACACCACAACATACATAAGAATAAAATTAGAAAAAATTCCATAAATTAAGATAAATAAAAAAGAATGAAGCTTTGTAAATAATTAAAATAAGTATAAAAACAAAATTATTCCCACAAAATGAAATAAATGTATAGTTCTCCTTAATAATCAATTAGATAGAAAAACATGTACAATAAAAGTTTATGAACATCATTGACTAAAATTATTATAATAGAGTTTTTAAATAAAATAAATCATAATTAATCTTGTTGAAACTCTAATGAAGATGTATACATACATAGATATTTACATGTAATGTGTCATGTAGATTTAGAAGAAGAATAGAAGATGTAAGAAGAACATGTAATGTCTAGTGAAAATGGAAACAGGATAATTCAACATAATGAAACAAAATTGTTGAGTTGTTTCCATTAAAATAAATCTTTTATAATAATTAAGTATGGTGTGTGAGGTGAAGCATCATTAGAAACATTTATTGGTATTTTACTATAATAATTCCATTATAAGAAGAGTTTATATGTATTATAAATGTTAAAAAAAGGGATATATATATCTAAAATGATATCGGAAGTGGAAAATTAACTCCCAAATAAATTAGAATATTGATTAGTACCGTATTACCTCATGATAAAAAACATTTAAAGAAAGTGAATATAATTATAAAGGATAATGTTAATGGGGAAACATGGTGGAGAAAATCATATCAAGAATATTATCCATTTTAAGCAAAAATAAGGGTCACCATATTCCCAATTATCACTTAATTATATTTATTCATGAAATATACTAAATTTTAGGAGAATAATAGAATTAGGGGAGGGCCAAAAAAGGTGGTTTTTATATCTTAAATTGACACAAAGATGAAGTAGTATTCATCTTGGGTTGATCCTTAAATTAGTTTTGCAATGTTTATCTAAAGAAAACATAATCCTAGATTTAAATTATGAAATATTGTAATATGGAATTTCTTATGAAGAATATCAATTTATAGTCTATATATTTATAAAATATCATCTTTGGATGGGGAATTAACATAAGAGGTAATTGAGTGGATAATGGATAAAATTTTTCTAAAATCTAAATTTCTTTTAAATATAAATTATTATATAATGGTCTTGATGTAATTTCAATAATAAGGTATTTTTATAAATATATAATCTTTGGTTTTGAAAAATAAACCAAAAATAAAGGGATAAAATTGAATTTCACATTGAAATATAAGTGTAATATTGATGATGTTCCAAGACTATTGTAACATGCCATGTTTTTAATTTTTTAATATATGTATTCATGTGAATGTCAGAACATAGGTTAATATTTTTGAGAAACTTTTATCTCATTTGTTTTATTAGTTTTTATAGATTTAAAATATTTGGACCTTGAATAAATTTTATGAGTTCTATCTAAGTAAAATCATTCTTTTTATACATTAATCATTTCTCATCTCAAAATAGAGTGACATGATTAATTTAACATTTCTAAAGAATTAATTGATACCCAATTCATAAAGTACATAATCCTTATTAATATAAATGGGGAGAGAATGTTAAATGAGTGTTTAGTGAAACATATGGAGATATGTAATTAATAACATGTGAGAATATCACTTTGAATGTTTTGAAAACCTAATAGAAAGGGAGATATTTTTTAGTCCAATTTTTTTCATTGAATTTTTTTTAAATTATTTAAATATGTTTGATATGAATGAAAAGTTATTCAATTTTTTTAAAAGGATCCAAAGAGTATTTTCTAATTATAAAATATGAATCGAGATTGGATGATACATCATGGTTTTCGTATTTGATGTTTTGTATCATATTTTATGGGAAAAATGAAGTTACACACTGTAATGAACTTAGGGGATATATTAAATATTTAAGGAAAAAAATTGTTTCTATATTTTGGGTTTTTAAATTATAGGATTTTTCATTTTTGAAAAATAAAATACTCCCAAGTTTTTAAAAATATTATATTACTACTATATTAATTTAACACTTGAGCTAAAATAGACTCTACAGGGGAATTACAACTTCCTTATATAGGTGAATCTATAATAAGAGAGGATAAAAAGATAGGTAATGATTTTACAATGTATAATAAGAAAACAGGAATGGGTGCACACTCGTAGTTATAAATTGTTTGATGGTTAACCCATCTTTTGGGGGTCTATATAAAAGTTTTCCACCCTAAGGTGATAGTTTTTTTAGTATATTGTGGTTGTTTTTTCCTGATTTTGGGCTATTCTTTAATGAAATTATATTGTTTTTATGATCTTTTCCTCTAGTTTTGGATTTGGCACATGGTTTGGAAACCATGCTTTAGAAACTGTGTGTCATGTACATTTGTGAACAATGGGAAGAACATGGTTTGTGATGAATAATTGAAACCATAAAAGACAACTAGGTTGTCTTTTTGGGATTAGACAGAGAAAGACACACAGTATCTGGATAGTTTATAAACCCATATAAGATAACTATGTATCTTTTCTAGTGTGGGGTATTTTTGTTATTTCACCAGATTTTTTATTGATGTGTCCACTAGAATCCACCCCCATTCATAACATCTAACAATAACTACTCCCATGAGGAAACCCCTCATCTTTCATGATCTTATATTTTTTTTTTTTTTTGTGTTTCTTGGGTGATTTTTCATCTAAATAAATGAGTATGTTATTTTCCCCTCTCCAACTCTTTATTTCACTTTTCTTCTCTATAATTTAATAACACTAGTTTCCATGATTCGAAAATTTTCTATGTTAGGTTTTTTATCAATTAGGTCCCCTAATTTCTAATGAAATTGAGTAATGATAAATGTCTCTTTCTAGAGGAACTCATCAAAGGCGACATGACCTCAGCACATGAGGTAGGTGATTCATGTCATTGCCTTTTGATTAAGAGTTCCTTCAGTGTGTAATGTCTTATGCGTTTTTTCAAATTATGGTACTGATGTATTTTGTATCGTGGTTTGGTTTATTAAGTATTTCAATGGAATCACATATATTTTATTGAAAATGATAAGGTGGATTTCATAATGATGTGGTCTTTTGGTTGAATAGTGTGTTATATCAATTAAACTTATTTGATAAAATATAAAACATGTTTTTAATTGAGGAAACCCATTATTGTTCTATTTAATGATATATGGGGTTTTGAAAGTGGGTCTCCCTTCTATGTTTCATGTTTTTCTAATATTTATAAAGGGGTGCGTCATTTTCTAAAATGAAATAGAATTTCCCTTGGGATATTTTGTTGTTATTTTTGATAATCCTAATTTATTTTTTATTTTTTTGGGTTATAATTTGTTTAGAAATGTATTTCAAATTATATATTCTCTATATGATAAGATATAGGCCCTTTTGGGTCGGTATGGTTTTCTGGTTGTCCGATTATAGTTTTTCACCTATAAATCCCCTTTTCCACATTGATGAGGATATGCTAATCCATGTGAGGCTTGTCTGTGATGTGATTGAAGTTGCAATCATGTGTTTTTGATCTTTCTAAAGGAATTATTGAGTTAGGAATTAAGTGGTTATGGTTTTATCCTTTGGGGTTTTTATAATAATTTGATTAAATAGGTTTTTTTACCCACCAACTCCAAATATTTCATGAGGAGAGAAGAATCAAAAAGTGAAAAGTAAAATTATATTTATTATATAGTTTATATATACACACTGGATATTAACCCTTATTTGTATGTAATGCCTATCTAGGGTGGTCACTTAGAATATTGATTAGAGAGGCTTGGTTGAATGATGCATAATTATCAACCAACATAAAGTAGTTACACATTTCCATATCTTTTTTTTTCTTTTCATTTATTGTTTTTTTACCTCATGTTATACATAATATGTTAAAATTTATATATATATATATATATAATTTAATGTGTGATTCCTATAGCTGGAAGATACATAATCTAATATTGGGATCTTCTCGTGGTTTAGTCCTGAAATTTTCTATCCTTGTTATATCTATTTATTATTATTCATGTTACACTATATGGTTTTAATTTCATTATCATTTCCAACATTTCCTTATTTAATTTTGAGTTAGTCATGTGGGGAGTTCTAAAGAAAAATTGGGGAAATTATTTTCAAATAGAGAAGATTTATTTCCACGATTTTGAAATGTTTTAAACTATGGTTGGGTTTTCATTCCAATGTAAAGAGTTTAAAAGAGAAATAATTTTCATTTTAATTTTAATGATATTGAGTAAAACATAATGATTCCATTTTTTACAATTTGTGTATTTTGAAAAAAAATCATGATTTTTGTTTAGCTTACAATTATATCATGTAAAGGAAACTACAATCCTTATTTTCTTTATCATTTTCAAATTAAAATGCCATAATTCTTTTATAAACTAAATTAATGGACTCATGGTGGTATTCAAATGGTTTCATCTCACACCCCACATAATCATAGTGGTTAGTATACTTTTTCCATGTATTTTACATGTTTCTTCATGAATTGGATCTCTCTATGGATTTGATGCCTTCACCCTTGGGAAGAAGATGGTTGTTTGTATCATGGTGGTGACTTTTGATTCACATGAAGATGGGAATTGGACCTTATATTTCATTAAATTGATTGGATATAGATTTATTTCATCATCTTTTTCATTTAGTTATTTTTGGTTCATAATTAGTTTAATAATCTTTATAATTAATCATTTGTATTGTTGATATGATCTTGTTGGCCCTTATTTTTATTTTAGCTTCATTATGAAATGTTTTATTTTTATTTTTTTATATGTTCTTGAAAATTCACAAATTATTTTTTTCATACCCTTGATTATTTCCTTCAACCTAGGGGGATTGAGGATGCTCCTCGAGTAAGTGGATGGCTATTTTAGGAGCTAGTATGGATGATGGATTAGGATAGTTTTTCATATCATGTATTAGATCTACGCTTCCCTAAGAGAGAATTTATTCCATATATTCACCTTATTTTTAATTATGTTTTAGTGGTATAAAAGCAATATAAATATCTAGAATCATGTTTTAGTTCATGGTATGTATCTGGCCAGCTCATCCTCAAGCTAGATATCGAGTTTCCAAGGGTGGTTCGATGATTTTAAAGGGTTTGGTAATATTTTTTTATATTTGTGATATGTTGATGTTTTTTTCTATTTTTTCTTCAGGGAGATTTATGGAGAAGTCTTGTAAAATTCATCATCTTTGAGTGAAATTAGAATGGTTTATGATGGATGATATTAATGGTGAATAGTCTGTCAAACCATGTGTTGGACTTGAGGACCATTATGGAAACAATCTCACAGCAGTTTCATTACTAGTGCATGGTATAACAACCCACATAGAAAAATAATGTGTTTTATATATATTTTTTAAATTTTATTTTCCCCTATATTTTTATTTGTATTCTTCATTGGTTGACTAAAATTAATATTTGTCTTGGATTAGAACATCATATATTGTGAGTTTTTATAATAAAAATTTAAAATCAAATATTTAGTATTTAGTAGTTGATTTCACATGAAAAATCATTTTTTGTTGAGTGGGAAATTCATAAAAATTGTTTAGTCCCTCTGAAAAGTGATTTATGTAAAGGAAGTGATATTGGTAGTATGCTTGTATTAAAATGATTTATTTATGTGTGGGGTAAAATGATTCTAATTATTTCGAATAAAATTTTAATTGGGGTGTTTTGTCCTTGATTATTTTTCATCATGTTTTTGTTTCCCTTGGGTGGGGTTTTTATTTTTTTAGTTATTCTTATTGTCATAGTGTATCTGATCATTTTTCTAGAATTTAATGTCGTTTAATTAACTACTCTATTTTGGGAAATTTTATAATGAAATCCTAATTTAAAAAAATGAATTTCCAAATAGGAATACCTAAGTTAGTAGTCCTAGATATCTAGTATTTGTCCATAGAGTCTTTCACTCTTCCCAGACTCATGACAAAGTGATAGATCCTTGTTATTCCTAGTTCATGGATCATGCTTGAGTCTTCTTGAACTGATATCTCCTAATATAATATGGTCATTCATGATCCCATGTAGAGATTGAGTGGCTCTCCACTGTTGAGGAGATTTTCAAGTTGCTAAAAAATATTAAAGCCTCAAGGGTGAGGTACACCCTTCCATTATTTGAAGATTTTGGTTTGGATTAGACGAAGAACACTATTCATGCAAAAACATTCGACTCTCTATCATGGTGAAATTTCAATTCATCCTCCATTAAATAGTTTTTCCCAAAATATGTGAGATTTGACAAGGTCATGACGTTATTGGGTGTTCACATGTTGGATCAATCAGTGGAAGGTTATTCTGAATGATTTTCAGGATTGGTTTCTTTCTATATACAGTTGGATATATAAAATTCAGAGAAGTAATGGTTATTTACATGGGGTATTTTTCTGAAACTACATTCATATCGACTTTAGTATGGTCTGAAAAACTTTATGGAAGCAGTTTATAAGGCCATCATCATTGAGGTAATTATAGTAGGGAAACCCATGACAGGTGATGCTTCGATTCCAACTATAAATTGTAAATATGATATAGCTAACAATAAGAGGAAACCTGAAGGTAGAAATAATGGGATGTCCTCTTCGCAAAATCCCATTATTAATTTCAAAAAGTATAAATCATTAATTTGTTTCCATTTCCAGATGCATGGATTTATTAGGAGATAATGTCTATAATATTTAATGGTTTCTATTATATGGGTTTTTTCTTCTCATTATCAATGTATTTTTTATATCTTCAATAATTAGAATATAAATTCTAAAACCTAGATTGAGTTTTTCTCTGATCTGAATTCTCACATTCATGGGAGTGTTTAAAGTATAGTGTTGTTTTGGATAATATCCCTTCATAAAATATTTTTTTTGTTTGGTAATTCTCCCATATTTTTTTTACCTAGTTATTTCTTAAAGACCCAGAATTTAGATGTAAATTGTTTTTAATTAAATGGGGATTTTATGAGTCTGCCAAAAATGATGGTGCGTGATTGTGAGGCCTGGTGTGCCCGGAATCAGTTTTTATGTTTCGTTCTGGAACCTTCAGTAAACATATGAGCTGGTCTTTATAATTTTTGAACCAGTGCTTGGAATTGAAATCCAAGGGCACCGTTGACCTCGCATCACCGAAATTCTCTCAAGGAGACTTTCACCTCGGTGGTAGTGGTCAAGAATAAAAGATAGTTTGTGGGTTTTTCATGGAAATTAATAAAATAAAATGAACTAGACATTATTTTATTTTTGATCTACCATGTGGATGTTGGGAGGTAAGACCCACTAGAACTATAACCTCCATGTGGAGGTTGGCTGTGGGGACCACCAGGCCATAACATCCCATGAGAGGTTATAGTGGTGGGGACAACCACACCTCAACCACCCATGAGAGGTTAATGTGGTGGGGACCACCCGAGACCACATAACCTCCCAATTTAAATATTAGGTGAGGGGACCACTCGACCCCAATTAAAGGGGAGGAGAGGAAAACCTCTCAACCCCTCTCGTTAATGTGGAGGATCCCTCTGAGATTCCTCTACATTGATGTTGCCAACAGTGCAAATTAATGGTGCCAAATCCTTCCCTTCAATTTTTAATTTTCCCACCAAGTGTTTAGTTTTTTATTGAATTCCTCACAATTAAATAACAGATATTATAATATTTTATTTAGCACAATTATTCACTTGGGGTGTTTTGAGAGGAGGATTATTGGGAGTGGAGATAAAAGCTCTTGCCAACCAAGAATGAAGAACGAAGAATGAAGAACACTGGCAACGATATCCTTCAACCTTCATCCTCAGATCCTACATTAATGAGACATCTTCAATTGACCTTCCCTCCACATCATCATCTACGTGCCGATGCATGACCTTGGGATTGGAAGTGTGCAGCGGACCTAAGGAACGACGATCTACTTCATTTTCATTCAGCAAATTCACCATCGAACAATGACAAAGGTAGGGGTTTAATTTCATTTAAAGTACCATGTTCATCCTTTCTTCAAAACAAAGAATGACAATGATTTATTTTTGTGGGTGGATTGTTGTGGTTTGTTCTAATGGACCGATTGCTATCATCCTAAATACAGAGGGTGCGGTCAATACTAACATGGCCTGACACCCTCCATCGATCTCTTTTGTGATGTCCTTCGGCATGGCGATGAAATGATGAGGTGACGAAGGAGAAAAAGACAAAGGTTGTGCTTCCCATGGTCTCTATGACCCATGACACCCCCAGGCATACTGCACCACCACTGGCTGGACCGGCCCCGGCCGTGCCACCTCTCGGCCTGCCCGAACGCCTCCCAGCAGCCCGTAGACTGGTCGTCGGCTACCCAGCGGCCTTTAGGCCGCCTGTCGGCCTGCCCATCCTACCCGGACTCCTCCCAAATTCCCTCTAGCCTGCTAACCTACCACTCGCTGGCCTCCCGGCCTCCTAAGCTTCCTCCTGACTCCCGGCCTCCCGGATCCCGGCCTCCCGAGCCCCCACCCGGCTACCGGCCGCACTGGTGCCCCGGAAGAATCGCCAAGCTGCTCGGCCACCTGGCTGAAGTGGTGCCGAGGCCGCACTAGCCTACCAAGATAGCCCATGGCCCCCCTCATGGTGCCCTTGAAAAACTAGACCCGGATGCGCTCTCTGGGTCGAGCCACGCTGGGACGTGCCCTCACGACACTCTAGTCTGAACAACCTTGATCCCTGGCCAGGCCCAACCCAATGGGCTAGGCTGGACCCAACGGGTCAGGCCAGGTCGATCCAAACTATGTGGGACCAGACTAAGTCGGGTTGGGTCGGTCCAACCAGGTCGGACCAGACCCAGACCTACTACCGACCCTTTACTTTCTTTTGTCCATATCATTGGCACCGAATTCCCATTTTACAAACCCTCAGTGGAACTGGTATTCTTTGATCATGATGGTTGCTTGTGTATACCCCCACTGGAGTTTTGTGTATAGTTAAGATAATTTTAGGTTGGATCGAGCACGAATCCAACCGGGCCCTTAGAACTAAATTCCCAATAACTCTCAGACCGGGCATCTGATTAACACACCGTCTATCGCATTTGGTTTCTTTTGGGATACCAGATATTTTGTATACATCAACTTGGGATTTCGTGGTATTTCATGTATAGACTCTTGGATTTAATAACAGAACCTCTCGGAATCAAGCATGCATTGTGCGGAACGTAGTGGTTGGCTGCTCTTTATCTACTGTTCCTAGATCCTGTGTGAGTTCTAAAGCTCAAAAAACTGTTCTAGGATCCTATATGGGTTTGAAAGTTACATCTACTCTTCCCCGATCATGTTTGGGTTCGACAACTCAGACTACTATTCCTGGATCCTTTGTGGGAATGATACCTTTGTCTACTGTTCCAAGATCCTGTGTGGGTTCGACAGCTCTGACTACTATTCCAGGATCCTACGTGGGTATGACAGAATATATGATTCAGTGGCTATATTTTATAATCTTTATCTCTCTATATATGTTGTATACTTGCGTGAGCTGAGTCAGTATCTTTGTGTTTTCCTCATGATTGAGATGGTTTACTTGATAACTTAGGTATATGTATGGGAATATACCTAAGTGGGATTATCTGTTGATTTCATTCAAGTGGTTTGTCCTTGTTGGATTTTGTGAGACCTTGAGGGTCTTAGGGTCCCTACTGAGTATCGTTATACTCACCCATACACAGGTTATGTCTGCACCTCGTTGTGTTTGATGCAGATGACAGACAGTGCTGACTGAGGCTGAGAGTACCAGGACTGTATGGTACCTGGAGGTGGACCTTACAATGAGTCGGTACATGGAGGAGACCGACAGACAAGGAGTAATGAGGAGCATATCCGTACATACCCATCAGGTAATAATTGTGGAGGATTACCCAGTACATGTTTTCCCTTTCATCAGTTGTATTTGTACTTCTAGTTCCTTGTACTTTTCAGTTGGTCTTGTATTTCTGGCCCCTTTTTCTTTTAAGAACTCTTTTGTTATATAGTATAGTTAGTGTTTTTTATCCAGTTGTGTGCTCTATTTTTGTAATTTCATGTTATAAGGACAATTTCATCCTAGTTTTAGGGAATTACACCTTTGGTGCTAGTCGCCAGACCCTGGCCTATGGAAGGCGGGCTTCAGGTAGTCACGGCCCATGCCCTAGGGGATGGGTCATGATAAATTGGAATCAAATGAGTTAGTTATACTGCAAAACATAGGAATGTGATCTTTTCTTTGAAGTAATAGTGTTAATTGTAGTGAGTGTGGTTTTTAGTTCAGGGAGTCCAGTGTTAGTGCGGCGACTGATGTTTCTATACACTAGGACCCCGACTTCTAATTTTCAGATCAAGGTAAAAAAACACTGATTGTGTTTGTGTTTTGAAGATTTTTATTAATATTCTTTGTGTCAGCTCACCAGGTATATATTTTTGACCATGGTGCACCTGTTTCTTTTTAGGATGCCTCCATGTAGACAGCTAGCTAGGGTTCTAAGATATGTACGAGATGGAAGTCCACCAAGAGATGAGGGCTCAGTGTAGGTCCCTATCACAAAGGAGGCAACATCGGTACCATTATCTATTGGGAAATCGATTCCACCATCCGCAATAGTAGAGAGTGCACGTTGCCTGAGCACATTGCATTAGTTCTAGCACTAGAGGTCACCCAGATTCAGGGGTGAGACAGACCCACTGATAGTTGAGGATTGAATGGAGGCTGTAGTGAGAGTATTCAAACTTATAGGGACCCCATCCAACCTTATGGTGATCCTTACTGCGAGTCTCCTTCAGGAAGCAGCTGGTAGATGGTGGATCCAGATGCTCTAGGTGAATGATGAGGTGACAGTACTCTGGGTATACTTCTAGAGCCTGTTTGCGGTGGAGTTTCTCCCATACACCCTACACGCAGTGCAGATACAGGAGCTACTTCTTTTGCAGTAGGGTAGAGTAACGGTGGCATAGTGCACAACGAGGTTCACCGACCACTCACGCAACTCTGTAGAAATGGTGTAGGACCCATTCATTAGGGCCCATACCTTTGATCAGGGGCTTAGGAGAGAAATCTAGGCTTCTATCATCTCCCTCAGCATCTTGACATAGGCAGGGGTGTTAGAGAGAGTCCTCTTAGTGGATAGTTTCCTTGCTGAGTATTCACCAGTAGTGAGACCCGCCATCGGGCGTCACGTAGCGGAGTCTTATATATCTTATAGCAGACAGATGTCACAGAGATCTAAGAGGACTAGAATATCTTGTGGATGACCTCAGGACTCAGGTTCGGTTGTGCGTGGCACATGAGACATAACTAGTCATACATGAAACAAGTAGTGTTTCAGTTGCAGCGGGCAGGGTCACATGGCTCGTGACTGTCTGACCCGTCATTCGAATGATCAGCAGATAGTTGAGGGACCTCCCTGGTAGAGGCAGAGGTTCAATCGAGGTGGTCTACAAGGACGAGGAGGATGTGGCAGAGTAGCTGGCCATGCAGCTGGTGGTAGACAACGTTTGGAGATGTTACCACCACCACCACTAGGAAGTCCACCCCGACCACATTGAGCAGGTAGACAGGCGAGAGCTCTGCTCCAGGCAGCTGAGGCTTATGATCACAATGCTCGAGAAATGATTTGAGTTATGATATATGTCTACTCTAATAATGTTGTAGTTCTTATAGACACGTGTGCCAGTTACTATTTCATTACCATTGCCCTCATTCGGAGCTCGAAGATACTGACGGAGCCGTTGGCTCGGTCCTTACGGCTAGAGACTCAAAAGGGAAAAGATTCGATGATTACGCACTGGTGCCGGTAGTGTGAGATTACTATAGGTGGTGAGAGATTTGGCTAGGATCTCTTAGTAGCGGTGTGGAGGCCTTACGTCGTCATCTTGGGTATGCACTGTTTATCTACAGTTCATGCTCAGATCGACTGTATTAGGCTCAATGTGCAGTGTGCCCACACGGATGGGGCCGGGATCAACTTCACCGGTGAGAAGGGAGCCTTTGCAGTACATGATAGACTTTCCTAGAGGAGAGTATAGTTGATCACTCATCAGTTGGCTTGCGTTACTCTCGGAGCAGTTGATTTGGAGATTCTGAATTATCCTGTAGTGGTGGACCTGTACGTGGATGTTTTCCCTGATGATGTTCCATGTCTACCTCCAAGCAGAGAGGTGGAATTATACATTGACCTATACCTCGGGATGACATCGATATCTACACAAGAATATCGGATGGCTCCCGCAGAGCTTTATGAGCAGCGGGGAAAACTAGAGGACTTGTAGGGGAAGGGATTCATCTGACCCATTGTTTCTCCCTAGGCAGCCTCGATTCTATTCGCCAAGAAGGCAAATGGGAGCATGAGGCTTTGTGTCAACTATGATGGCCTGAACTAGGAGACCTTGAAGGACAAGTATTCACTCCCGAGGATTGATGACCTATTTGATTAGCATAATGGATAACGATGGTTCTCAAAGATAGACCTCAGAGAAGGCTATCACCAACTCAATGTTCGGGATAAGGATGTGCATAAGGTGGCCTTCAGATGTCGGTATAGCCACTACGAGTTCTTGGTTATGCCTCTCAGCATAACCAATGCTCTATCAGTGTCAATGGGACTCATGAACAATATTTTCTAGCCATACCTTGATTGATTTGTCATTGTCTTCATCGATGACATTTGGATATACTCGACTAATGAGGACGAGCATTCCTATGATTTTCAGGTAGTACTGGACACACTCCGAGAGCACCAGTTTTATAATAAGCTCTCGATGTGCCAGTTTTGGATCAGAGAGGTTCACTTTTTGGTACATGTCATCTCAGAGGCTAGAGTTGCAGTGGATCTAGTGAAGATTGAGGTGGTACTTACTTGGGAGCCACCAAGGAATGTGACAGAGGTACGAAGTGTCTTGGGTTGGGCTGGTTACTACCGGTGATTCGTTCCGAATTTATCTAAGGTTGTATCACCACTATCATCCTTGTTGAAGAAGGGGCAGCCCTTCATGTGGTCAGAGAGATGCCAACAGATCTTTCAAGAGCTGAGGCAGAGGCTGACTAGTGCCTCCATCTTGAGGCTTCCAGAAGAAGGCGTAGGGTATGAAGTCTACTGCGACGCATCAAGGACCATAATTGGGTGTGTCCTGATGTAGGAGTGAGTAGTGATCTAATTTGGTTCTCGACAACTAAGACAAAATGAGAAGAACTATGCTACCCATGACTTGGAGTTAGTATCAGTGGTCTTTTCCATGAAGATGTGGCGACACTATCTAATGGGAGAGCATTTTACCATGTACTCTGATCACAAGAGTCTTAGGTATATCTTTTTATAGAAGGACCTGAACCTTAGACTTCGACATTGGTTTGAATTCCACCAGGACTATGACTTAGAGATAGTATATACTCCTAGGAAGGGGAATGTTGTTGCAGATGCACTCAATAAGAGGTCTGGTATACAACTGTTGGGCGAAGAGACGTAGCAGCTAGCCGCTTTGTAGATATCCTTTGTGGATAGAGATAGAGTAGCTTTCCTACAGTCTCTCACAGCCACATTCCCACTCCTTCAGCGAGTAAGGGAGGAGCAGCATGGGGATACTGACTGCGAGACATGACGTGCTCAGATATCCAAAGGGCAGCCAGCTGATGGATTTTCTGAAGGTAGGGAGTACATCATCCTCTTCAGAGGACGTACGATGGTACCGGTGTCACTTCAGGAGGATGAGTTGAGGGAGTTCGACACTTCCCCTCTAGCAGTACATCCAGGAGTGTCGAAGATGTACCATGATCTTCAGCGACAACACTAGTGGCTATGGATGAAGAAGGCAGTTGCAGATTTTCACTCTCGGTGCCTCACTAGTCAGTTGTTGAAGGCAGAGCACCATGTACCAGTAGGCTTAGATCATCCATTAGAGGTCCTAGAGTGGAAGTGGGATGAGATATCCATGGACATAGTGATAGTACTTCTATGTACTTCCAGGGGTCACTACTCAATTTGTGTGATCGTCGACTGCCTCACCAAGTCAGCCCACTTCCTACCGATCATAGATCAGGATTCAGTAGAGAGTTTGTGATGCCGCTATGTGTAGGAGACTGTGTGGATACATGTATCATCTACTTCTATTGTCTTCGATCATGACACACTGTTTAATTCCGGGCTAAGGAAGGGGTTGCAGGAGGCTTTCGGGACACAACAATGTCTGAGCACCGCCTTCCATCCTCAGACGGATGGCCAGATTGAGCGAACCTTTCCGACCCTTGAGGACTTGATCTGTGATTTTATCATCGACTTCGGTCGCATTTGGGAGGATCACTTACCTTTGGTGGTGTTCGTATACAAAAATATCTATCACTCCACCAATGATATGGCACCTTTAAAGGAATTATACAGGAAACCTTATAGACCAACCTTGTGCTCGACTAACCCTGGCGAGTCAGCACAAGTGGGACTAGAGATGGTACGGGCTACAACAAGGAAGGTTCATATCATCCAGGAGCGGATGAAAACTACATAAAGCAGGCATAAGTCATATGCTGACAGGATACGGAGGCCTCTAGAGCTCGAGGATGGTGACCATGTTTTTCAATGGGTCTCACCTCGACGAGGACTACGAAGATTTGTCCGAGGTGGTTTGTTATCTCTGAGATTCACCGAACCATTCCAGGTCCTCAACAGAGTAGGAAAGGTGGATTACCACCTGGAACTTCCCCCTTAGTTGTACTGGGTGCACGATGTTTCTAACATATCCCAGCTAAGGAGATACAAGCCTGATCCTACTCACATCATCGACCATGGAGAGTTGGGTGAGGATGATAGGGAGACTCTTACAGATCTTCCAGTGGATATTGATGATCGATAAGAGCGGGTCCTATGTAGACGGTTGATACCTATGGTGCGTGTTCGCTGGTATCAAGAGAATCTTCAGGAGAGCACATTGGAGTGGGAGACTCAGATGCATGCTTAGTACCCCCATTTGTTCCCTTAGTTTTGAGTTATGGCTTATGGGGACGTAGAGCCTAGAGGTGGGGTGAATGTAAAGAACTAGAATTTCAATGTAATTTTTTTCCTATTTAAATGGAAATTTTACGAGTCCACAAAATTTGACTGCGCTTGATTCTAATGCCCGTTGTGCCTAGAATCAATTTTTGATGTTTGTTTTGGGTACATTCAGTAAACATATGAGCGGGTTTTTATAAATTTTGAACTGGTTCTTGGAATTGAAATCTGAGGGAACCGTTGAACTCGAAACACCATTGTTCGCTTAAGGAGACTTTCACCTCGACGGTAGTGGGTCGAGAATAAAAGACTGTTTTTGTGTTTTTCTTGGAAATTAATAAAATAAAATGAACTACACTTCAATATATTTTTGATCCACCATGTGGATGTTGGGAGGTTGGACCCACTGGGACTATAACCTCTATGTTGAGGTTGGAAGTTGGCACCACCATGCCATATCCTCCCATGAGAGGTTATGGTGGTGGGGACTACCACACCTCAACCTCCCATGAGTGGTTAATGTGGTGGGGACCACCCAAGATCACATAACCTCCCAATTTTAATATTAGGGGTGGGAAACACCCGACCCCTATTAAATGGGAGGAGAGGAAAACCTATCAACCCCCTCTTTAATGTGGAGGAGACACTTAAGCTTCCTCCACATTAATGTTCTCAACACACCAAATTAATGGTGCCAAATCCTACCCTTTAATTTTTAATGTTCTAAAAAAGTGTTTAGTTTTTAGATTTGAATTCTTTCCAAATAAATAATAGATATTATAATCTATTATTTGGCACAAATTTTCACTTTGGGTTTTTTGGGAGGAGGATTATTGTGAGAGGAGAGAAAATATCTCGCCAATAAAGAACGATGAATAAAGAACGATGAATAAAGAACGTCGGCAATGATCTCCTTCGACCTTGATCCTCGGATCCTACCAGCATGGGATGTCTTCAATAGACCTTCCCTCTATATCATCATCAACGAGCTGATGCATGAGAATAGGATTGGGTGTTTGTGGTCGATGCGATGAACGATGATCTTATCTGTCTTCTTTCCGCGACTTCATCATCAAACAATGAACAAAGGTATGGGTTTAATTTCATTTAAAGTTCCATGTTCTTCCTTTCCCCAAATGGAAGAACGAGGATGATTTATTTTTGCGGGTGGATTGTTGTGGTTTGTTCTATTGGAAAGATTACTATCACCCTAAAAGCGAAGGGTGCGGGCCAAACTAACATGGCCTGACACCCTATGTTGATATCTTTTGTGATGTCCTTCGGCATGGCGACGAAATTATGAGGCGACGAAGGGGGAAAAGGCAAAGGTCATGCTACACGCGGCCTTCGTGACCAGCACCACCCTGCGGCCTCCCACACCACCACCTGTGAAACCGGCCCTGGCCAAGCCACCTCCCAACCTGCTCGGCCGCCCGCCGGCCTACCGTCAGTCTGCCTGGCAGCCTCCCGGCCAACCGCCACCTACCACAGGTCTTCTCGGCTGCCTTTCAGTCGCCCGCTGGCCCGCTCGGCCACCTCTCATCCTGCCGAACTACCTCATAGCCTACTCGGCCACATCCCCCCTCCCCCAGCTGCATTATGTCCTACCCAGCCGCCTGGACTCCAAAGTCACCACCCAGCTCCCGGCAGAACCAGCGCCCTGGCCGCACCAGCCTCCCAAGACGGCCTGCGGCCCCACTCGTGGAAACCTGATTGAATCGGACCCAGTAGCACACTTCAGGCCGATCCACGCCAGGCCACACCCTCTCGTTGCTCCGGACTGAACCGGCCCCGATCCTGGGCCGAACCGCCCCTCACTTCCTGCTAGGCTAGGCCCAGCAGGCCTGTCCAAACCCAATGGGCCACCCCAACCAACAGGCTAGGCTGGACCCAATGGGTCTTGCTGGGGAGACCTGAACCGGGTCGTACCAGACTTAGTCAGGTCGGGTCGGTCTGACCGGGTCAGGCCGGACCTGGATCTACTACAGACCCTTTACTTTCTTTTGGCCATATCTTTGGCACCGGACATTCGGTTGATGAACTGTTAGTGGCACTAGAATTCTTGGAGCATGAAATTACCTTGTGTATACCCCAGGGGAGTTTTGGGTATGTTGAGATACGGTCAGGTAGGATCAAGCACGAATCCAACCGGGCCCTCGGAACTAAATTGCCAATAACTCTCAGACCGAGCATATGATTAACGCACCCTCTATCGTGTAGGGTTTCTTTTGGCATGACAGATCTTTTGGAAACATCAATATCTTATTTAGTGGATGTTAATTTATAGAGACTCATCTTGAGGAGAGGACCCTCCCGGAATCATTCATGATTTGTGCGGAACCCTGTGGCTACCTGCGCGATGTCTACTGTTTATGGATCCTTTGTGGGTTTGACAGTTATAACTACTATTCTAGGATCTTGTTTGGGTTCTACAGCTCTGACTACTATTTCTGGATCTTCTTTGGGTTCGACAGCACTATCTACTATCCTTGGATCCTTTGTGGGTTTGACATCTCTAACTACTATTCCTGGATCCTGTGAGGGTTCGATATCTCAGACTAGTGTTCCTCGATCCTACATGGGTTCGACAGAAAACATGATTCAGGGGCTACATCTGATCATCTCTGTATCTCTAAATAAGTTGTATACTTGTGTCATCTGAGTCAGTAAATTTGTGTTTTCCTCATGATTGAGATGGATTAATTGACAACTTAGGTATATGTATGGGCATATACCTAAGTGGGGTTATTTGTTGATTTCATTCTTATGGTTTATCCTTGTTGGATTTTGTGAGAACTTGAGGTTCTTGGAGTCCCTTATGAGTATCGTTATACTCACACTTGTACAGGATATGCCCACACCTCGTTTTTTTGGATGCAGACGACGGACAACTCTGACTGAGGCTGAGAGTACGAGGACTAGACGGTACCTAGAGGTGGACCTTATGAGGAGTTGGTAGATGGAGGAGATCGACAGATATGGATTAATGAGGAGGCTATCTGTACCTACCCTTCAGTTAGGAATTCCAGAGGATGAGCTGACATCTATTTTCCGTTTCACCAGTTGTATTTTTACTTCCAGTTCCTTATACTTTTCCGTTGGGCTTGTATTTCCAACCCCTTTTACTTTTTAGAACTCTTTTGTTATATAGTTTACTCATTGTTTTTTATCCAACTGTGGGCTCTATTGTGTGTGTTTCCCTTCGTAAATGAAATTACTTTCCCGCGATTGAGGAATTACTCCTTTGGTGCTAGTCGCCAGCCCCTAGCCTATGGAAGGCGAGTTATGGGTAGTCACAGCACATGCCCTAGGGGACGGGTCGTGACATATTTATTATATTATGGATGAATGGAATTGTCAACATATTTGTATATCTATTGATATTTCCATGAATTTTTAGTTTAATATGTTTATATTCTTTCATTCATAGTGTCGACTATGTTGTGAGGTCAGTTTGTTTGATTACATGAGGATGACTTCGGTATCATCTAGTAATTTGGATAAGTTGTTGGATTCTATGTATAATGCAATAGCAAATATTTCCACGCTATCTTCATGATATCCATGGGTGTTGTTCGATGGGTTTATATAAAAATTACACTTCTTATTATTTTGTGACATAAGTTCAGAGCCAATCCATTTCATAATGAAGCAAGTGCATGTTGGGGTGCACTTCATGTTTATTTGAGTGTGTTTTGTTGGTGACCAGGATGACTAAAATTTTGGTTGTTTTGTAGGATATTCTCTATTGCACTGTTTTGAGATGGTTTTTCTAGGATGTTTCAATGGAGAGTCTATAGTGGTAATCATATATTTTGGTTTACCATGCTAATGTTTCACAATCATAGAGATATTCTAAATGGTGTGGTGACCTATACCTTTTCAATATTTATCCCTTTTATTATAGAGTGATCCATTATGATAAATTATGCTGGGATTTGTTGTGATTAGGTTCTAGTAACCTCATATATTGCGAAGGTGGATTTTTTGTCCAATGATCTAGTTTGGAATTTTGGTAGCACATAATATTACTTTTGGATATCTTGAAATTCCATTTTTGAAATAGGATTATATGAGTGGATATACCAACATCAATAGTCTTTGAATCTTCACTTTCAATTACTGAGGAGTCATCGTCTTAGGAATGAATGTTTATTTACTATTCATGGATTGAAAATCATTTTATAACATCTTCACCTGAACCACCAGGTCATAGATAGAATTCAACAAGACCTCAAGTGCACCTCCCCATATACAATAAGCTATCAACCGGTAGAGAGGGTTGAATTCTGATAGGTGGGAGATTATACCCTCTTGATTGTTTAATAACATAATTATAATTACACAATATTAAAAAAAATTATAGTAATCATATAGAATAATATTGATGTCATACATGTTTGGTAATAAATTGGATCCTAATGTGATTATACTATCAAGTGAACTAAGAAGTGAATAATTTAAATAAATAAACAATGTGTCCTCCAAAGCCCATCCCAGTATATTACTAGTAATATGATCCTCTACTCAGCTATAAAACATAGTTCTATTTCCCTTCACCAGATCCCCCATGAAATCTACACGAATATAAAAATCCTCAACTAGGGTGTGATTACAAGACATAATAGGAAATCACTAATGATTCCTTAACCTGATTCTCCCATGTATAATATTTTATGACATAATATAGATAAAAGCATAAAAATAATTAATATACAATCCAAAAAAGTGTGTAGTTCTAACCAATATTCTATATATCTCTACACACACCTTCTTTTTCTCAATGTCAAAATAATAACAACAAGATATCAGATGAAACCAAAAATAGGCCACATGGATAGTGCATCTATTGTTTGAAAATATCATGGAGTCATTGATATATGTGGATTAGTTATCTCCTTGGACACAAGTAAGGTATTATGTTTGTAAATCGACTATGAATTGTGTATTCCACTCAAAAATCCAATAGGTGTCAAGGACATTGCTCTAAAATCAACTAGGCATTGAGTTTACCCCTTACAAATCTACTATGGATCGTGAAATAGACACTTAGATCATAGTAATTGAGTTCATATCCCACACAAAATTCCATGGTATCATCATATATCTATCCTCAAATACGGAATGTTTCTCAATGAAAAAACAAGTCATCGAGTATACAACTCATAATTCAACAATTCCTCGACCATTTTGTTCGTAAATAATCTCAGAATCCAAGGATATCCACTAAAATCAATGATGCTTTTATTTTCCCAATTCATAGGGATTGAATATAGTCTTAACATGGCATTCCACCATATCTACACCATGTTCTCAAGTCCATCGTTACTATCATCATAGGTCAATAACATGACCATTCTAAGGGATAAACATGTAATGATGGTCCGCATGTTCTGAGAAAGAACTATGGTATATCCAAATAAAGGTAACATGAATAAATGGTACATCATACAATGATAAAAAAATAATTATATATCAACATGATAAATGAAGAATCAAACATAACATCATGTGATAACAATCATTCATGGAAAAGGCTACACTAATATCACTCATGGAATCTCATCTCGTGTCATGGGAAACACAAGAAACTACATGAGATGGAAATCATGCATGATATAAAATAATCCAATGCATAAATCAATTATGAATACATGTGTAAATGAGATCCCATGAAGTTAAGGAACTTACTACCTCATTGTTTTCCGATTTTTCTTCTAGGTTTAGCAAGGTAATCATCACCTAAACCATACTCATGGCTAAATGGAAAACAAACTAACACCAAAATCCCCATGAACTAACACAATATCAAAATTTTATTGAATTATAATAATATTTTATAATTAAAAAAATTAAACTAAATCAAAAAAATACCTCACAGAATTTAGAAAAATGGAATAAATTTATTCTTTTCAAGTTGAATCCAAAAAAACTAACAACACGTCAATCTAATAAATTTTGGAAAAGATATAGAATATTTTTTTTAAAAAAATTTGAATAATATAAATAATAAAACAATATAGAGAGAGAGTGGGGAGTGAGGAGATATTTTCATTTCTCATGTATGCCCGCCTCCCCAATTTTCACCTTAACACACACACACAGACACACACATATATATATATATTAAATAAAAACATCAATTTACACTTTATCTCTCTCCTCAAGATTAACTCACGGTAATTTTTTTTCTTCTATAATTCTTTATTCCACGCCCTATTTTTACCTATCATATAATTATTTCATCATTTCTTATTTTTACCATTATATCATTCAAAAAAATTCAACTGTTTCATTAATTTAAAATATCCCTAAAACACATTTATTCAGCCAAGAAATAAATTTTTATGAAAACAATATATATATATATATTCACACACATTATAAATATATATATTCACACAATAGCATATATATTTACACTAGCACACACACACGCGCATATGTTAACATATATATGTAATTATTTCATTATTTATTTAACACTTGTATACACACACACACACACACACATTATATATATATATATATATATTCATATTCAATATATATATATATATATATATTTACACACCCACCCACATATATATATACACACCCGAACATGTATAAATATACATATATCATTAACCAATATATAGACATGTCATATATTTAGATACACACATCAGTACAAACATATATATTCCCAGACATGTTAATCTATAAATACATATATTTATTTAGTCTATATCTATACACGTTATATATATAAATATATATATATATATATTTACACACCTACTATATATATACCCATTTACACACACACATATACATATATTTTTTTATTTAACCCAGATATATATGTACACATTATATATTATATATTCATACACATTTTATATATATAGAAACCTTCATATATATACACACACCCGCACATGTATTTATATATACATATATCTATAACCCATATATATATATATATGTATTATATATATGTAGACATCAATATATATATATATATATATATTCACTCACATATTTGTGTTTTTGTATATATATAAATTTTTATTATATATATATCCACATAATATATATTTATATAAATATATACATCAATATTATTTTTTCAAATATAATTATAATAAAAATAATTAATATTATTATTATTATAAAATATATTTCATCTTTATCACCAGTAATGTTTGAAAAAATACCTATATTAAATACAAAGTAGTTTTTTAAATTTAAATAAACAACATAATTATATTTTTGTGGGAAAAATAATAATATCACTAATATTATCCAACCTCCCTATAATTATACACCATGTAAAAACATCACTCATTTATTAAGATAATTCAAAAATATTAAATAAATAATTAAATTTATAAAATTTTCAACACAAATAAAAATAATTAATAATTATTATTATGCTTACGTTCAATGTAATCAAACACCAGACATGTACAAATATTATATCAGGCCATGGGTAAAACTAGTATTATGGACCTAACAATGGTCTCTATTCTCTCTTTTAATACACTATTCAGGAGGTGTTCCATTAGTTTTAAAAAATATATAGTAATTTATTAAAAAAATTATCATCACGCCCGATTTGACAAAAAATATAGAACACACAAATGTTATATCACACGTAGAATAAATCTCATATCCCGGATATAATGGTGGTTCTAAATTTCCTATATGATATATCATTAAGTATATACTTAATTGTTATGGAAAAATAGAACATATTGATAATATAATATATTTAATATTTTTATTAAATCAATATCGAGCACATGTGGGATCAAAATTCCAAGCTAACATGTCACCCGTCTATTAAAATATTCCATATAATATTCCAAAGTGTTAACAATGATTATAACCTCACATGAAGCCTTTAAATAATCTATTATGTGATTAATATTGAAAATTCAAACTTTTCACAGAAAAATACTGATATATTATTTACAAATAGGTCTTTCTTATCTTTAAATATTTGAGGATGTTGCATGATAATTATTAGTTATTCTGATTAAGGGAATGTTTGTGTCAAATGTTCCAGGTTTTGAGGTTTAGGACATTTATTAGTAATCGATTCCTCATCACCAGAAATTTTTTCTGGAAGTTTATGCTTAACCTAAGTTTTTTGTGACTTTAGTGGGGGATAAAGGGGCTTGGGAGGACTTTTGTGACACCCTAACATGTCACTATAATGGTAGTAATCATATAAACTATTGTAGATTCTTCCTTTAATAGTGCTAATAATTAGGTGTATTAGTGCTTCAAAAGCATTGACTGCTATAGAGGCGTTATAAGATAAACTTTTGTACTATTAGGGAAAAGGTCTAAAAAACTCAACCTTTATCCATGCTAACAATCACAAATAATGGGTGAATTTATCAGTGAGTTTTTATCTTGTATTATGGCCTCCTTTAACAATGATTTTTTAGCGCCGATAAAAAATTTGAAAAATATATAATTTTCATAATACCGGAATTCTTAGTGCTCATAACCCCATTTCATAGTGTTTTCCCCTACCGGGACTTCCATCACGCATCCCCCAAATCCTATTCAGCCCTTATGAACACCCACCCTTCCTTCCATAGCACTAGAATCACTCCCTCAAATTCTTTTTCGCACTAGGAATTAATCTTATTTACTATGTTCTCTGTTTAAAATCAAATTACCACTCTACCAATTATGTTTTGTTTTATATATTACAATATTTTTATATTCAAATATATTTGTAACTATGTGATATATATATTCACCCATATATTTATTTAAATACCATACATATTAATATTCATTTATATATATTAAAATATATATGTGTGTGTGTTTGTTAATACACAAAAACATAGACATATATATATAAACAGTATATAAGTATTATATATATTCTTATATTTTAATAATGCATAAAAAATGTTTATATATTTTCTAAAATAGAATGGATAATAATAAATTTAATATGATTTATATACTTATTTTTAAATAAACATTTAAAATATTTGTATATATTAAGATATTAATTTAATACATGACATATGTATTTATATGTATATATATTCACATATAGTTTTATATTTTTTAAATTTAATTGTGTATTTTGATTTATATTTTTTATAATATATTTATAAATATTTACTGTAAATACATTTATATACTAGATTTAATGCTAATGATATATGTATTTAATTACATTCATATTTGATGTATATTCACAATATTGATACATGTAAACACACACATATTAAGACACATATGTACACATTTATATTTCTCACATACACGTACAAATTTTTGAAAATATGTATTTATTTACATATATTAGAATATGCATATAAAAATTTATCACATTATTGGAACATACATCTTTGTATATAAATATTACTTATATTGGTATATATATTCATGTAACAAATTTTTTATATGTTAAATAAAATTGATTTTTTTATATTAAATAAAATGAACAATACATATTTATTTCGATTTGGATTATATATTTACAAATACATTTTAATTTAAAAATTCTTAAATATGTATATATAAAATTTAATTATTCTAGGTAAATTTAATAAAATATTCATTTATTTAATTATAAATAAAACAATATTATATAAAATGATAATATTTACAAATCATAATATCTATAAAAATGTAATATCTAGTAAAAGATACAGTCTATAATGAAAAATGACTTAACGAATCGCTTAAATGATGGTGAAATACTATCTAATTTTAAAAAATATTGTATCCTTGTTGAAATTCATTTCATTTTTATGTCATCAAATTGTCCATTTCATATTTCAAACAAATAATAGACCATTCAGAAATTCATTTATTTTTTATGTCATCCAATTGTGATTACGTAACTGATATAAATAATATTTATCAAATTATTATTTAATATTTTTTTAATTAATTTATAAGGAATTTTTCACTAAATATCATATATATTATGTGTAAATACATATTGTCTTCATCTAAATCATATTAAAAAAATATTAAATTTATATATATATAAATATAATGATATATTATAGTAATAGTTTTAATGAAATATCATTTTATTCAAGAAGCATAACATTTATGTGAGCTAAAAAATCCCTGATAAAGTGTGCGTTTACCAGCACTAGTAAAATAGCTTGAATAAAGGAACCCATTAATCAAAGATTTATTACTAGCACTGATAATCCCCCCTCCCTCAGTATTGTTTTCTCTAGAACTCATAATGGCCCCACTTTATTATCACTTTTATGACCCATAATGGTCCCCATTTATCGTCACATTTTTATTTTGACTAATAGATGTCCACCTTTATACACATTTTTTAGCACTAATAGAGAAACCCCTTTATTAATGCTTTTTTCTCAGTACTAAAAAAGTACCATTTTTTCACACATCTGATAGAACTGATAATTCCTAGAGCTACTAAATGATTAATATATTTTTTATGTTTTTTTTTCATTTTTATTTGAGTTGATTAAGGTTAAATGTTTTATTTTTCCATAGTGTTTTTTGGGATACATGGTTAGGATCATGGTTTTGAAATCATGAAGTAGAAATTGTGTGCCTTGTATAATGGTTTAAAGAGGGAAGCATGTGGTGTTTTCATTATGAGGGATATTTTTTAAGACAACCATGTGGCCCCTAGGGTTACAGATAGTGGTAGACACATGATCTGTGCATGGATTGGAAAACTATGTGATATATCCTTATGAACTACCAATTATAATGTGATTCTATCATTTTATTTAGAAAAATAATTATTCATTGGGTTTTAAGATAAATGAGTTTTTCTAATTAGGTTTTCCTTATATGTTTAAAGTGTTCCCATTGTTTACAAAGGCTAATGTAGTTTTAAAAATAGAATAGGGGTTCCCTTGGGTTGTTTGTTTGTGAATAATGAAAATCCTTTCTTATTTGGGAATTTTTATGGGTTATTAAATGTATTAAAATGATATTTATAAATATAAATGATATTTTTGATAGTATAAAGGACTAGTTTTCAATTTATGATGTCTCTATTGAATTATTGATTGTCGTTCAATTTTTGAATGATGTTACAAAAATAATTGCACTGTATTTTTGAAATGTGATTCAGTTTATGCTTATGTGATGATGCACTATCAAAAGGAATTATCTATGGTGGTAAGGATATCACTGTGTTGGAAAACATTGGGATTTTTTCCATTTGATAGCATTATTTTTTTCATGTTCTATATTGTATTATGATTCAACGAGAAAACTGAGGTTACTAAGTGAGATATATTGGTAAATTACTAGTATAGTTGAGATTTACACAATGGCTTGTCACTCCTTGTTTTATGTAGTACCTGGATAGTGCGGTGGTCTCTAATTAGACCGATTAGAGTGATATAGTTGATGGACATGTTATCATCAACCTAAAATAACTATATCCACCTTTGCGTGTCTTGTGATTTCCACTTAGTCAATGTGTCATTCCATCATGTTATATATCATATGATATGATTTTGTTATATATATTTTCACATTTTTTTCTTATATAATGGATGGAAATTATTTATTGTATTGATATTCTTGTAGTTTATTTTTGATTTTCATTATAAATGTCCAATATATATATATTATTATTATTTTTGTGATACTCTATGGTTTTTATTTCATTATCATTGGATATGTTTCCTTGTTTACTGTGATCTATGAATTTGAATAGTTTTAAAAGTGAAATTTATAAATGGTATTCATAGATATATTATTGGTTGACATTTTTATTTGTTTTAATATATGGGTGGGGTTTATTTAAAAATTATGGTGTTTAAAATAGAAATGGGTATAATTTTATTTTCATGGTTTTGAGTAAAAACATTCTATCACTTGTATAAAAATGGTGTACATAGTGAAAGTGCCTAATTTGGGTTTGGTTCACAATTATATCTTGTAATAGAAAATGAAACCATATTTCTCTATATCATATTAAAATTAGAAACCATGAATAATTTTATAAAAAATTGGGACTTATGTTAGTATCCAAATATCATCTTCTCACACCCTATACACTCATGTTGGTTGGTATACAATGTCCATGTTTTGTAATGGTGACTTCATGTCTTGATTTTGGGTGGGATTTGGTCTTATCTGCAATGCGAATCACATGTTTTTTTGGATTTTAGTGGTGAATTTTTAGGTATAAATATGTATTGATCAGTAAATATGTTTCATGGAACCTATTATAGCATGTTTTGTTTTATCTTATTTGTAATATCATTCATTTTATTTAGATTCTATTTTAGATTAATAAATATTGTTTTAAATGTTTAGTTTTGTTGATATGATGTTTTCAGAACCATTTTTTTCGAATTTGTTGTGCCATATTTGGATGTGGTTTACATCTTTGGTTAAATGAGAGTGAAATGATTTCCAATGGTTATGCTAATAACGTTGATGCTTTTCATTTTTCTCGGGGGATCATGAATCCTCTTTAAAAACATCGAATTCTAGTTTGGTCATTGTTCTAGATGGAGGATATGACCAATTCCTTATAAGAGGTTGTATGGTGTCATACGACACTTATAAGCATTGTTATTTAGGTTAGTATAAGAATGAATTATTATTAAGTGAAGGATTAAGTAAGGAGATTTGACGTGGCTTTAGTTAGGAGAATACACTATAGCTCTAATTTAAAGAAATAATGATATATTTTTGTGAAATTTAATCCATTTTATCCACATCATAAAATCAAAGGATATGTTTTATTCAACCTCAAATCACATATAGATCGATCATTTACATTCTTATGTTAATGATAAACTAAAAACAACTACTGCTTAAAGAAATCCTAATGCTATCATGACTGATCATTCATAAGCATATGGATGAATCTACCATAAGAAAATATTTCCTGGAAAAACTGTGTTCAACTAATCACATAATGGTGATGAGTTAAAATGATTTTCAAATAATATGTGAAGTGAATGTGAGTTTCATGGTGGGTGTAGGTATTGCGAGTAATTGGACAAGTGATGTAATGTGAACCGACCACATGAATAAATGTTTATTGACCACATGAATAAATGTGTATTGGAAACATGAAGATATCATAAACAGACATTATAGGTTGAGAAAACTGGCACATGAATAAATTCAGACCTACTATATGATGAAATATGGACTTATAATAAAAAAGAAATTTTGATCTTGTATATAAGGATTACAGACAACTATATACATTCACATTAGGAAGAGTGGTCATGGGAAAACATGGTTGGTTGATTGTTAACGTGATAAAAAGAATGGAATATCTAAAAGTGATACAACTGGCATGTCATGAAGCACAGTATGAATATAGTGACATGAAATAGTTACTATATCATATGATTGAAGATGAGGAGAAGGAGATAATATGATTCTGTTGAATAAAAGTGATATTTTATTCGATGATAGATATTTCAAAATATGTTTTATTATGTTTCCAACTAATAAATAAATAAAAACATATATAAAAAATGATATGACATGGGATTGAGATATTTAAATAACCATGTATTCATATCATTATATATAAACCAAAGTATATGAATCTATATATAAAGAAATTCACATGTGAATTTTGATGAGGAGAAATTTTTTGGAGATTTTATGAAATATGACATTAACTAAAATGAAAATAATGATGAATTAGTTTAATCAATGGTTCTAGAATATATGCAGATCAATAGAATTTAATATTTTTTTCGAATTTATCAATTCTAAGAAGAACTATGAGACGTTTATTGTGATGGATGTCCCACATCCATAAAATATTCATTAATTCATGCATTTATTTGAAGAGAAATAAATATGTGGTAGATTTTATTGAATTTAAAGTGAATAATGTTTGGTGTTTTCTCAATGAATAATATGATCCATGAATTCATTTAATCCAGAATCGTGAATATTTATTTGTGGTTTAAATGGATTAAAATTATAATGGAATGATAGATTTATATTTTAGTGAACTGAGTAAAAAATATATAAAAATTTCCTTATTTTATATGAATATTCAATACGTTTCAAAATAAGATATTCCCCAAAATCATAATGATTATTGACTCTGGATATGAGACATATAATCAACTTATTATAGGAAAGATCTTCAACACTTCCAAAAAATTTTGTCTCTCATAATACCCTTAATAAGAATTTAATAAACAAATAAAAAAATCATAACTAAAGGAAAATGTTATCATATGAAAGGGTGAGTTTGGATTCTACATAAAGGAATATGCGAGAGATATGAATTAATGATCCTATATATGTATAGGATAATCAACTGGTATGAGTGTATGTTGTTAACTAAGGATTTTTATACCCAAGCAGTTATAGAATATAAATCATGAGTCACAACATAAAGAGTTAGAATTTCTAAGGACATATGTAATAAGAGTGAGGAATCATAAATAACAAATCAATATCCATGGGAAAATATCATAAGCATAAAAACATAATATATGAATTCTAAAAATATCATAAGAATATAAAATCATTTTCATTAGGAAATTATCACATTTAAGATCATCATCATATAGTGGATAGTGTCCTGTAAATGATTGGGTTCAATAGCAAATTATTTTCATACATTTAATGGGTTCAGGCTTCCATCATCATTTATATTATCTAATAAGATATCTATCACAACCAGATTAATTGTGGGTATTTAATGGACCCAATAATATCATAATGAAAACCAAATATAAAAGTTTCCCATGATCAAAAAAACATTCATGAATTCATTATATCATAGCCCACAGAAATGAAATGGGTTTAATAAAAAATTCATCATCAAATAACAAAAAACCAGTCAGAGTGTAAACATTTATGGTATCATTAGATCATATCTACATCAACATATAATAAAAATAATAGTACATAGATATATATGTAAAATACCTTTAAAATAATATTTGATCATTTTTTAAGAACATAGGAAAATATCATATTACATTAGTATCATTTATACAAAACATTTCAAGAATATTGATAAAAAATAATTGTAAAAGCCCTAGAGACTTGTAAATTAATATTCAATGAAAAGAGAAGACATGGTCATGGGAATAGATGTTCATTCAGTTAATGTTAAAAAAATATTTCATTCAATGATTTGGTGAAAAGTAAAAAATAACTTATTAGGAAAAAAAAATCAATTTAAATAACAAAAAATAAAATAAAATTTAATTGAAAATTTAATTAAATAATCATTTTATAATATAAAATAACCTTCTTGTGAATAAATTAAATACCATTGACATGTAATAAAAAGTTCATTGATCAAAGAATAAATAAGGTTGACATTTCATAAAAGAATAATCAATTGTTTTTAATTCAAAATGGAGGATAATTAACTAAAAACATTAAAACCCTATATATAACCCATAATGGTGAAAATTGATAGGATTGTTTATGTAAATATCTTAAAATTTCTACAAATAATATTCATCTATAAAAAATCCCACCTAAAAATGAGATTGTAATATTATCCCAAAACACATGTTTGGTAATTAGTTTTATATATTACAAATATTGTGTATGAAAAATATATATTTATTAAATATCTATAACAATACCATATTAAAACTTTACATTCAATACAACCTTACCTTATAATATCAATTTAATCTAATTATTTAATATTATGATAAGACACTCCCAATTATTTGAGTTTACATAGAATGAAAATACATTAAATCCATCACTTCCCTAAAGGTTTTTTCTCATATCATTGAAGACTAAAAAGTGAAAAATGTTTAACATTCATTAAATTTGGATTTCTTTTCTGATTAATAAAATGGGAATATTATAATGATAAAATGAATAAAGTATCCTTGTACAATTTTGGAACACTAGTAACTATATTAACACTATTTAAACCTCATATCTTATAGTTAGGTATCATTTATTGACATATACTTAGTTATGATTTAATGCTTTTTGACAAGTATATTCTCCAAATATTAATAGTGATCTAGAAATAACATTTAAAAATTATTAAAGAATTGATAGGATGACATAATTATATCAACAGTCTAATATACCTCACTTATTAATCAACATTCAAATCAATTGTTTCTAGAAATAATATATCAAAATAATAATAATAATAATAACATTTTAATTAATTTAATAATTTAGAATATTGGTATTTATAGAGGTAAATATATTAGATATTATGAATAGTTTAATGTGTCGTGATAATATCCCATCCAAAAATAATATAGAATCCCTAAAAATGAAAAATAAATTCCATAAACAAAGAAAGGAATGTCCCGTGTTAAAAAATAATTGATAACTCTCTGTAGAATCTCAATACACCAATATAAAAATCCATAAAATACTAACCTAAATAATAATCAAACATTCATGAAATATGATAAGTACATTGGAGGATATAATAAGTAATGTTAAATCATAAAATGGAATATTAATTGAGTGAAGTTAATCATCCTTATCCTCATTAGTAGATGAAATAGGAAACACCTTTAAATTAGAGTGATTTCATTATGATTTTTTGAAATCACATGCTAATACACATAATCAAACCAACAAAAAATCTAATGAAAACAGAAAACATTGATGTGAAATTGTAAGAATTACTTTGTTTTCATGGTAAAGATCCTCCTTATATACACTAGATAAATGTTATGAGTATAATGGATGGTTATAAGGAATATATGATCATTCCCACTATATTTCCCGACCATACAAAGAAGTCATTAAATTGGTTTTTTATAATTAAATCCTAAAATATAAATGTCACGCCTTCTTATAAAAGAAACATATAAATTGATGTGTACTCTATGGATCCCTACTAAACACATGTTAGATGTCTAAATGGTATGACCTCACTGGTTATCTAATTAGTTCCCTAACAAAAAATACTGGGTACCCAATAGCTTCCTAAAGTCACCCACTTAAAATTTCAATTCTAATGATATAAAAAACAACACCTATGAGGTTCTATAATCATATATATATTTTTATAAGAAATTAAAAAATATAAAAATTAACATAATGATCTCTATATGAATATAAAAAAATATGCCCACTAAATTAACTATAAAGTAATCTCCCTAAATATAATAAACAAGATAATTATAATATTTATGATGCTGGTCAATACAGACTCCCAACCATAATGTTTTTCACTCTTAGAAATCTATCACCAATATCTTTCTTGTAAATTTAAAATTATCCAAATCACTAATTCATCATCATCATAATAAATCTTATTCCATAATAACTATCATACACCAGGTGGGTAACTCCAAACACACAACCACAACAAAAATTTTCCAACATATTACTACAAAAAAACCAATTACTATTAAAATAACTAAAAATCAATTTAATAATTATCAAATTTTGCTCTATAATATTAAAATAACATTTAAATTTTCAATTTATTCTGTAAACATAAATATCAATTTTTATTATATTCATATATAGAAAAAGTGATTAAATGTTTGAAGTAAATTTATATATATATATATAATAAATAAAATTAGTTTATATAAATTATAATATTTTATATTAAAATCACAACCAAACATAACATTTTAAAAGCATTAAGTTTTACTAAAAAAATTACAATTTATAATTTCAATTCCAAAAATATTACCAATTCTTTTAAAAATTATTAGCCCTCACCTTGATTTCAATAAAAATTGGAAAATAATTATTCTTTAAAATAGTAAATTTATAGTATAATTTAATAATATCAAACAAAATTATAATAATTTAAATATAAAAATTGTAAAATAACATTCCTTATACATTAAAAATATGAAGTAGAATCATCAATAATAATAAAACATTGATGTTAGTGAATTCGATTAATAATTTTTTTAATAAATTATTTATGAAAATATGAATTTCATTATTAAAGATTTTTAATTATTTAATGGTTTTCAATTATATTAAACAAAATATATATTATACAAATTTCATCAATTATAATAGTTAAATGATATAGGAATAAATAAATAATCTTTCTCTTAGTTTTGTATTATGTAATAGTGCAATGTCTTACAAATTTTCACATCGTATAGACAAAGTAATATTCTAATTCATAATAACGTTCCTAGAGAATGTACCTCCATGCCCAAGGAAAAATATATTTTCAATTTGAAAATTTTGTTTCTATATTCATATAGTGTACCATATATGTCCCAAAAGCTTGCATCCACCCTTTATTTTTTTCTCATAACCAATAATGCCTGAATAATATTTCACAATGAACATACCCAAATCTCCCATCATCCCAATGTAGACCACCACATATACATGAATTCTCCCTCATTCCTAAGGGTTTATTTTTGGAATCTAGTACAATGTTAATGGTTGAGGAATAATGCATCCTCATTTTGAAACAACAATAGTTATTATTAAATTATTTAAAAAATAGTTCATGACTTGTATATATATGAGACATCCCAATTTAAAGATAAAATTAAATGAACTCTTATGTGGTTATTAAATTACTAATATAATAATTTAAAACTAAAAAACTCTAATTTTATTAAAATAATAATAATTATAGTCTATAAAAATATAAAACCAATCAAATACTTAAATAAGAAAAATAAAAATATGTATTTTCATGTATCAGGTTAATTCTCTTGATAACAGGTCTCCCTTAAATCCACTTCTAGATGGTGTCCTAAAATGATACTCTAAAATTATAATACTCCATATCTAATATAAATATACATATTTTGGTACAATTTAGTACCAAAATTGATAAATGTAAAATTAAATATATGTTGAGGTTCACATTCAATGTGAGATTACAAAGAACCATGTGGCACCACTATGATAACTCAATTCTAACAAATATATATAATCATTTTAGAACACATGTATACATATGTGACATAAATAATAATATAATAGATATAAATTAATAAATACAAACAAAATTATGATAATCTGCTATCTTAAATAATAAAATAACAATAATCTCAGCCTCCAAAACATAAAATATGCATATAGTAAATAATATATCATAATAACCCCAACATATTCATGGACCATAACTACATTTATTATAACTTGAAATCTATTTAGATTAGTAAAAATACTCTAATGTCAATTTTATTGTAGAAAATAACATCTTCAAATCCTCAGTATGTGATTAAATAAGCATTTGAACATTATCACTTGGATGGAATATAACAGGTATACCTATATAAACTTAAATATATATATCATAATTGATAGAAATCAATGACAAAAATATCTAGATATATAGATAAAAAAATATCTATATATAGTAATATAAGATAAATAAAATTCTCAATGTATGGTAATATAAAATAAAAAAATCTATCAAATTTATGGAAATCACATCTCAGATAAAGAGACTAATATTTTGGTGTATTAAATGTTAAAAAAGCCCATGTAATAACCTATCACAATAACTATTTAAAATAAAACTACAAATTTCATTACTTAAAGTAATTATTATATCATATGATGTGTGTCAACTCCCTTAAATCACCTCAATAAACTCCTAAAGTTATCTCATAGAACAAAAAATATATTCAATATATATTAAACATATCACAATGAGTCCACAAAATCTACTTATATATTCCTAACAAGAAATATCTTAAATCCCACATCAATTAATTTTCCCAATTCTAATGGATCACTGCATATTCACCTCTTCACAGTTCCCTAAATATCAATGAAATAATTTATAGATTACCCAAGAAACATATTTCATTTGGATGTTTTTTCAGGGGTTTTAGCACTATCATAACTTTAAATTTACTTCATGGACATTTCTAGTTTTTAATCCTATAAAAATTTGTGAAGAGAATAATACTAGTGTTTTCGAATCCATGTAACTATAATAAAGTAAATTGAAGTGATGGAAGATTGAAATAGACAACCAAAGATATTACTAACTAGAACAAAACTAGTAGGCTAATAAAAATAATAAACATGTTAAGAAAGTAACTACCACTTAAAATAAATTACAAGAAAAAAACGAAGAATACAATTAAAAAAACAAAGAAAATTTCCCACATTAAAAATCTATAACAAATAATACTAAAAACAATGAATATTTCCAATAAAAAAAATACTATAACAATACACTTAAAAATATATGGAAAAATGAATCCCACATTAAATCATCTCAACATAAATCCCAAAACAAATATAACATATTTTAAATCATCCTAGTTCAAATTATATGGATGTCACATAGATTAATATAGATAGTAAATAAAGAAATATTATCATTACTTAAATTTTTATTTAGTGGTTAAATAATTAAAGGGTATTGTTGTAAAAATCATATAACTAAATCATCCATTTTAATTTTTCATAACATAGCCATATTATTATCATTGTTGAAACCACATAGTATATTTTTTGTGTCATTTGTTTATATATAATTTATTTTTTATAAAATTAAATTTTTTAATTATATAATTTTGAATATAAAATTCTTAAAACACATCTATTTTTTTCTAAAAATTTTGTGGTGACAAAATAATCCCACAACACCCAACACATTAATTGAAAATTAAATAATAAAATAAGTTTTTTACCAAATAATATAGATTTAAATATTAATATCAAATCATTTATAAAATATCAAATAAATCACATCATAATTTTTGGAGAGTTTGAGATGGGGTGAATATTTATTGAATAATTAATATTGTCTCAATAAAATTCTGGTTAATAAAAATTGAATTTATAATCGAAACTTCCGTACAAAAAAATCCATTTATATTTACTAAATAATCACATGAATTTAGATGATTTTTTTGAATAAAATAGTTACTACCTCACACGAAAAAAACTAAAAACTTACCAGGTTTAAACCAACAACATAAATAATCCATATAGTCAGTTTACATGATACTATAATCACCACATATGTCCTTGAAATCAATAATCAATTTTAATAACTATGAAATGACATGTACAATGATAAATCTCCCAAAAAAAATTCCCAAATGCTCTCAAAATTCCAAGACAAAAAATCACTATATTCCCAAGCATCAAAAACCATAAACCTATTAAAACATTAAAAAACCATTACTTATAGTCCAATACATACTAAAAAATCATCAAAAATATTAATGAATAGAGTGGAATAAATCTTCCTCAGCCAATTCAAGTTATAAAAATAGAGATACTAACCATAAATGTAATCTAACCATGGTTTAGTTAATTCACATATTGAAATTTTCCACCAACCCAATCAAAATATAGAATAAATAATGAGAAAAAGGAAAAGGAATGGAAAATTAGATTAATTTTCCTTATTGATTGATCAAAATTCATTTTAGATTCCATGAATATATATAGATAAATGAAGGTAAAAGGTTGAGAATATGGAATGACGCCACATATATAGTTAGTAATATGAGAAGAGATGTTATGTGGGGTTTAAATCCTTAAAAGTATCGTTTTTTGTTTGAAAATTTAAATATAATAAATAGGTACACATTTTACCCCTACCAGGTACTATGGGGCCTTCCAATTGGAACTACCCCAATAGTTAAATCTCTCGGGTCCAGTAGAACAGTACCAGGCACCTGGTGATATTTTATATAAACCCTCTGAAAATTTAAATTTTTAAAACACTAAAATCAACTAGTTTATTTTTTTATAATCATACAACCATGTTTAACAACTCACTTGAAACCTTAAAAATCAGGGTTAATGATTATCTTCTTGATCAAAATAAATATCCAAATATTCTAACCTAATTCACCCTTTTATAATAACTCAAACTCTTAAATAATTTATTTAATAAATTGAATAATAGAAATATTATTATTATAGTAAGAATATAAAATAAAAATTCATTACCAAATGAATAAAAAAATAATGAATTTTTCCTTATAAAATAACATGAAAAGATTGTTTGGAATAATTTCCCTTTCCACATGATCCTTTGAATCCTGGTAATTTTAGTTTAATATATATGTATATATATATTCCATTAAAGTCATAAAATAATGAGGCAAAGAATAAATTATCTTCATGAATTTTTAAATGTTGAACAATAATGAGAAATTATTTTTAAATAAAAACTTTTTATTACATTCCATTTCATAGAATTTTTTTATAAATATATATATTAACCTAGGAGGAAAATGGAATATAATGTGGTAAGAATAAACTTTTTTAGGATTCAAGTAAAATTTCCTTGATAATTTTTATTTGAGATAACGAATAGGTGTCAAATTATTCAAATTGATACACAAGGGTTAATAAAATTAAATTAAAAATAAAATTAAAGGTGTTGTGGTCAAATAATATTTTGTAATTCCAATCACATGAAAAAAATATATATTTATAAAATCATGACATCGATTAATATGATTTACCTATGGGAATCCATAAATAAAATTAATTACATGATTGGATAAATTATAAAATCATTAATATATATAAACAATACCATTTGGAAAGGATATTGTAGGATTTTTGTATGGAATTCAACCAAAATATTGTTAAAAATTATAATTAATATGATTAATCTATTGAAATATTTTTTTTTGGTTATTAAGTTGATTTTTTAAAAAATGATTCTATTTTTATTTTATCATCCAATGATCAATATATAACATATATATATATTGATTATAAAATATAAAAAAAATAAACAAAATTATTTAAAACCATTAGTAGTTTATAATTTTTTAAATTTAAAAATATTGAGGATTTATCTTCATAGATTATATTTTTTGGAAGAATAGATTACAAACCTAGTAAACTACCAAATATCTACACATTTCTCCTAATCATATGGAAGTTACTTGAAATATTTTTAAATTTTATTCATATCCCATGTGAAACCCTAGACCCATGATTCATAAAATTTTAATAAAATAATCTTACATTAATTGATATAAATTATTTTTAAATTAAATTTATTTCCAAATAAAATTAATTTGACTGAATGAAAAACTAAATAGAATATAAAACATTATAAAATTATTAATTAAAATTATTTTTCTAAATATATTCAAGTTCCATGAAATATTTTGTTACCCAATATCCCTAATGTTACATATTATTTTATAGGAATTTTATATATTATGAAAATTCGGGATGTTAATATCAAATAATTATTTTTAATAATTCTTATGACATGCTAAGAAAAAATTATTAACATAACATAAATACTATATGAAGGTTTGTTATTTCAATGTATCATATATATAATTAAAATTTAATGACTTATGTGTTCCACATAATGGAGTGTTGTTTCAATGTATCATATATAGTGTTATCAATGTGTAAATAAAATATAATCCCATGAAAATAGAAAAATATCACATGTTATTAATATAACTATTATATTTAAAAACTATTCATGAATATAAATGATGAAAAATTACTCCAATACTAATGAATCACTTCTTAATAATATTATTATTACCACTAATATTTTGAGTTAGGGATTAACAAGATATATATATAAGAAAAACATCATATGGATTATAAACTAATTAATATAATAAAAAAATGAAAAGATTTTAGATACTATATAAATAAAATAATATCCAAGAAGGATTAGTAAAGATAAGGGGGAGAACATTACCTTATATTGTCATAAATTTTTCAAAATAAATCCTTAGCCTCTTCAAACATTATAAATTTTGTGTTAATATATATATATATATATATTAAAGGATAAATATAAATAATAAAAAAATCATATTAGGATAATGGTGTAGATATGTTAGTGTTTATAAGTGATATTTAAAAGAACAATGTATAAGGCCCTAGCCTTAAACCTTACTTAATCTTGAGTTATTACAAGATTACACATTGAGGATCTTTTCGGGTTTAGAATTTTAGAGAATTAGATCATAAAACTTGCATTACATTCCACATATAATCAAAGTGGTTACATAAATATAGTATTCTTATTTCACATCAATGGAAACATATTTAAAATAAAACATGGATTCTTTCTTGACACTTCCTTGACACTATCATCATATCATGTACCTTTCCCTTGACCTGTGAAAAACATTTCAAAATAAAAAACTTGGGATGAGCATAAAAAGCTCAGTAAGGGTTATAAAAATATGGAAAGGAAACATGGCTACATATATACACAAGAATGAAATCATACTATACCCATAAAACATAAGCACTTTAACATACCTCATCAAATCATCATAGAAATCATAAGACATAAAGGTAACATGAGGCATTCATAACATTCTTACGTAGGGAGTAACCCTCTTGGTTACATTTGGAATACCCATCACAGTATATTCCCTAAATCTCTTCGGAGAAACCATAGCGTTTCAGTCCTCCGCGTTACCCAATGCATTGGAGAGCTATATTGGGCTCACCTGCCCTTAGTTTTTCACGTAACCACCTGTCTTCATAATAATGCCCAAGAACCTCAACATAATCATATCACATAAAACATGCATAAAGGAAACATAACATTTCCCCCTTTCAATAACAAGATATGAATACAACACATTGATATAAATATATTATGAAAACCATTTTCAATACCAAAATAAAAGAAAAGTAAAACATGGTATTTATTTTTCTTTTAAAAAGAAGGTGTGGCTTGTAGAGGAAGCCGAAACTCAAATAATGGTCACGGCGGCGGAGAAGTCGTTGTCGCCCCACACGTACAAAAAAACATTCCCTTTTGTCATTTAGTAAAACGATTCGTATAAAAAAGATTCTTTTTTGGATAAAATTAAAATTAAAAAGGGTTTATACACCATATAAAAGAAGGTTGTGTATAAAACAAAATATGCCTCAATGAATGGATATTGAGACGAAGTCCCTTACAAAGACGTTATCCTTGGTTTAAGGATAAATCAATTGAATAATTTTGTATGACAAATGAATACACCAAATATAAGTGGATATTAAGTGTAAAATAATCAAAGGTCATTCACACATATTCAAAAGATGACATCTTCAATAACTACATGTTGAACCCAAAGAAATCGAAATTGGGTTAAGAAGTTCCCTTGACAGCCTAATGGCGTCACATCAAAATGAGTTGATGAGAGATAAAAAAAGGTTATCTCATCACATGAAAATATAATTTACATCAATAAGGATATATGAGAACATATCCCAACATAACAATATGTAATGTAAAACACCCAACAAAATAAGTCTTTTAAAAAGAGGAGTGTGAGAGGTTCCCTTACCGACATGGGTATCTTTTGAAACATACACCTCGTGAAAGAAGGACAATACAACATTGATGTAAATACACATAAAAGAAAGTATATTATACAATGAATAAAATAATGTGCAGTACATACACCACTCAAAGGAAATTGTGGTAAATGTAGCATAATCTCTCGGGAATAAAAGTGAGATGAAAAATCCTTTACGAAAACTCGGTAGCCTAACGGCGCCACATAAAACCTCCAAAATGGATTTATGAGAGAGAATAGGGTATCTCATCACATGAACATGAAAATTATGGTAATATTACTATAAAAGGACATCCCAATAACAATAAATATGAGCTTTAAAAGGAATGACATAAAAGAGTGTACTTAAAAAGAAAGAGTGGAGTAGGATCCCTTACCTCAAGTCCAACTTGTCTTGTTCGTTTCTTTATATTCCTGAATAATAAACTTTGGTCAATTAATAATTGCCTAAGTACCTCCTTTAGATATTATTATTCAGTTCATATCACATATTATAATGTTATAATAATTGTTTAATAATGTCAGTTCATATCAGATGTTTTTACCGATGTTTGGTACTTGAGTCAAAAATGAACTTGTTTGAAAAACGATTGCCCATGTAGTTATAAGTAAATAATTTCCAGAATAGTATTAATGTTTAAAATGTAATATATATCCATTTAATATTCATTTCATACTATTCCATATAATTTGGTGATAAAAAAAGAAAAACACCGTTCATGGAGACGGTAGGCCGTACGTACGCATGAACGCTACTTCCATTTCTATTTCATATTTAATGGAATTAAAAAAATAATTCTACATAATAGTATTTTAATTCCATTATGGTATCATATATAATATCATTAAATATATCCTTTATACGTACCACATATGGTATTAAAGAATCAAATCACTTTGAGGGGGCGGTAGTCCGCACTTCCTTAAATGAAGATATCACGTTTACCCATAATGGAAACCATAAAGGAATTCCCAAAATGAAAAATACAGAAGCTTAAGGAAAATATAAACATATTATATATCATATATAAATATAGTGTCATCTTAATGGCCACCTTTTAAGGTGTTATAAGAATGTTGAACAATCATCGTTTCGGGAGGCAGAAATTCGTCATCCACAAAAACAGTATGTTCTTTAACCATTAGATGTAGGTGTGTGAAAGTGTATCTCGAATCCTTCTTATAACAACATCCTAGTATATTGATGATACTGGATTTGTTACAAAAGAAATTAATAAAAAGAGTTTAGGGGGATGGAGAAGAAAAATAAAACAAAAGGACTCAAGTGAAGACATTACCTTAAAATCGGGTAACTCCCTTTGGTTTTAGCTCAAAGGCTTCCATGGGAAGACTTCTGCCCAATGTGAGGCTTCAAAGAGTAAGAGAGGGAAGTGGAGAGACTAAATGGGTAGAGTTTGGCCGATCCAAAGGCTTTGGGAGTGTGGGTAAGGAGGTAGAGGTGAGGTCCTTTTATAAGAGGAGAGGAGCGGCACTCTTGGAAGGTAAAGAAAAGTCACCTTATTTTAAAATGGTATTCTGATTTAAGAGGTCCCACATTGACGTGTTTCGAGGATAAGGTGATACGGGTACGAAATCCACTCATACAATAGGTTTTGGACATGTTTAGGTCTTAGATATTACATTATCTTTCCATTTTATTTAAATCGTTAAATAATGAGGTCATCACTGCATCATCATGATGTCATAAATAATTTAATTTATTTAATGTCTAAAAATTATAAAAAAATAATATAATGTATGGAATATTTTTAGATTTCCAATGAATATTTATAGACAAAAATATGATTTGTATAACCCCTTTTAAAAATTGTTTTAGTAAAACATTTCATGTTTGTCTCATTTTTACATTAACTTTAAATAAAAAGATATTAATGTCATTTTCCAACCAAAGTGGCTTCATGGGGTCCCCAAGATTACCCATGGGTTGTTTTGGTTGGACATGACACATCCAATGAGGTTAGGACATGTGTCAAGTTCATTTCATATGATTAAAACATTATTTTTACCTTAAACCACACTAAATACCTCTAATCGCGATTAAAAACTTAATAAGTTACTATTCACCAAAAAATTATTTTTATCCCATTGAACCACATTTTACTTCTTAATGACAACCATGTATGTCGGATTTTTGAAATTCAAAACACAAAGATGGCAAAATTTCATTTAAATGGAAAAATCAGTTTTTATAAGTACCACTTAGTGGTTTCACTCTTCATCAAAAAATGAAGTTTTTCAGTAAATTCCCAATAATTCACCATAAGCTATATTTGATATTCCGAATTCAAAAATGAATTATATTTTAAAAAATACAAAACATATAAGTCACATTAATTAATTTAATAATTAATTCCCACTGTCAGACCAAATAGCGTGGTTTTATGAAACAATAAGTATCAAAAGATTGACACTAGTTTAAGTCTGATTTCAAAGTGAAATTAATTCCAACGACCACTATTGGATTTAATGGTAAAAATATATTCTATTTTCAATTTAAAACGAATTCAAAGTATAATCTAATCATATAAATAAATTAGATTAAAAATAGGATTTGAATTAAAATACAACATTTTACACTATTCATTAAAAAATGAACTTTATCAGAAAGATACCAAAAATTTACACAAAGTAAATTTTGATGTCCCAATTCTTAAGAAGAGTTTTATATGGTCCAATAGAATGTATAAGAGTGAACAAAACTATATTTAATTATGGTTCTCCATTAAAGGGCGATAAATGAACCTTTAGTGAAAAACTAGGGCATATACGCATAAAATTGAATTCGTTCCGTATTTTAGGCCTTTATCTTTTATTGGATAAATGTAAAATCATTTAAAAACATATATGATCATATATTAGTTATTTCTATCCATTCCCTCCAATACAATGGCTACATGTTAACTACCCTTTAAAATAATATTATTATATTATTAGAGTGCAACATAAGATTCCCAAGAAACTCGTTGTTGCGTGTTGGGTGCGCCATCGAGAATAGAGTCCCCTTTAAAGTCATATTAATATTTTATTCAAAAATATGGATAAATATAAAAATGAAATATTCTTTATTTACCTGGGGTGTTACATCCTTCCCCCCTTTTGGGAATTGCATCCTCGCAATTTTTAAAATTGAGCTTGGAAGCATCCTTGAAAGTCCCACATCGGAACAAGAGTCAGTAAAACAATCACTTTAAAATAAAGGAAGATAAGTACAGAGTTCACCCGAGTTAACCCATATGTAGAAAAACATGGACATGGAAGAAAAAGCGAAGGGTCATGTTCTTGAGGGAGAGTGATAGTAAACATGTCTAGGAGAAGGTTAACCATAAAAACATCACAAACTTGTGATGGGTTAAACGGTATTCGATTCCCCATTAGGAAAATTTAATAGAAAACATTTTTATTTTAAGTTACTTTTTATTGAGCAATTTATTCATAAGGAAACAAAATCACTTATCATGTTGACTTTCATCTTTTACTAGATTCCTTAATAAAACTCATATTTTTTTCCAAAAGACGAGTATTTAGGGAGACTTGTTCGCATTAAGAGTACTACAATCAACTTCTAGAGAATCACCAATCCACCAAAGAGAACTATATACATCCCATGTCTTTAAGCTTTAACCAAAACCAAAACAAAAAAAAGGTTGGTACAAGATTAGAAAATCCAGAAAAGGATAACCCTTTATAAAAAGAAAATCTATTCTTAATCTCCAAAATTTTTCCAACAAACCCAAAGTTCAATGAGGACCATCCGATAAACAATTTGTCCATAAAATTCTTCAATGTAAACCAATATAAGATAGAAACCCAAATATTTGAAGGATTTAGTCACATATTCTTCCATGTTAAATCGTAACATTTATCTCCAAACAACTTTAGTTGCTCCTAAAGTCTCGTATTGAAAAGTAATTAACCTAATCACATATCCTCCATGATAGGTTAATCGTTTACATAAATAACCCAAAATCAACTTACTCTTAATTAATAAAATAATATAACTAAAAAGAATCAGTCAAACTAACCAGGGACTTCACGTAGTCCAGTGGTAGGCGATAAATACCAATTGCACTTTGGTTGTGGGTTCGATTCCCGCAGCTTTGTCTGACGCAACGAGTTGTCACACGGTCTGCGTGTTTTCCTTTTTATAAAACTCCAAAAATAACCCTAACATATTTTAACCTCAATCATTTCCTTATACCATTAATTTTCATCCGAATTCATTAAAATCTCAACATCTTAATTCTTGAAGTCTTATTTCACCACCATAAGATAAAATAAAATGATTCCCAAAATGAATAACATCATACCTTGAACATGGCATCCACTCGGTTTTATCATCATATTTCTCACGTAGGTAGAAGTCCCATGGATTACAACAATGATTTTGAGATCCTTCAAAATCATTTGCTTCGTCCATCCAAATACACCTCGTACAACATGGGTCATATGCGTGTTCATAGAAAAACAGTTTTGGAAAATAATCATGTATGACATATAATTCCAAAACATCTGATAAAACCTGATTTCTATAAAATAGTCAGACCGAAATTGAGTTGAAACTTTCTATTATTGGTCCTTTTAAAATACCATAAGTATGTGATGTGAGACTATATTTTAAAAGAAAATATAAATAGGTTGTGCAAGGGTATCCTTCCTCAGCACCATTTCTAAAATCATAATATGCTTCAAATTCTTGTGATAAGGTAAAATATTTGAAAATACATTGATAATATTTACCTTTCTTGAAAATATGAGAATATTGTGAAAATAGTATTTGTCTAAAAACAACCCATGATCCACGATGATAACGAGGTATAGTGGAGGTGTTTGATATCTCAAACAACTTATTTCAAGTGAGTTGTATGCTATAAAAAGTTTCAGAATCATCCGAAGATGACTTTGCAATAATTATTGCAAGCATGTCATAAGGAAGAGATAGGAATGTAGTTTGAGATCCTTCTCCTTCCATTCGTAACCGACTTTACTTGACCTAAAAAAAAGTTACAAAACAAGGATTTAACTGAAATAATAGATATAGGGACTAATGATGTGTCTCACAAGAACTTCTAATCCCTAAAGTTGTCTAAACCGACCTTTGATACCAACTATAAGGCCCCAGCCTTAAACCTTAATTAATCTTGACTTATTACAAGATTACACATTAAGGATCTTTTCGGGTTTAGAGTTTTATAGAATTAGATAATAAAACTTGCATTACATTCCACATATAATAAAAGTGGTTATATAAAGATAGTATTCTACTTTCCCATCAATGGAAACAAATTTAAAATAAAACATGAATTCTTTCTTGACACTTCCTTGATACTATCATCATATCATGTACCTTTCCCTTGACCTGTGAAAAAAATTTCAAAAAAAACTTGGGATGAGCATAAAAAGCTCAGTAAGGGATATAAAAATATGTAAAGGAAACATGGGTACATATATACATAAGAATGAAATCATACTTTACCCATAAAACATAAGCACTTTAACATACCTCATCAAATCATCATAGAAATCATAAGACATAAAGGTAACTTGAGGAATTCATAACATTCTTACGTAGGGAGTAACCCTCTTGGTTACGTTTGGAATACCCATCACATTATATTCCCTAAATCTCTTCGGAGAAACCATAGAGTTTCACTCCTTCGCGTTACCCAATGCATTGGAGAGCTATATCAGGCTCACCTGCCCTTATTGTTTCACGGAACCACCCATCTTCATAATAATGCCCAAGAACCTCAACATAATCGTATCACATAAAACATGCATAAGGGAAACATAACATTTCCACCATTCAATAACAAGATATGAATACAACACATTGATATAAATACATTATGAAAACCATTTTCAATACCAAAATACAAGAAAAGTAAAATATGGTATTTATTTTTCTTTTAAAAAAAAGGTATGGCTTGTAGAGGAAGCCGAAACTCAAATAATGGACACGACGGCGGAGAAGTCGTTGTCGCCGCACACGTACGAAAAAAAACATTCCCTTTTTTCATTTAGTAAAAAACTTCGTATAAAAAAGATTCCTTTTTGGATAAACGTAAAATTCAAAGGGGTTTATACACCGTATAAAAGAAGGTTGTGTATAAAACAAAATATGCCTCAATGAATGGAGATTGAGACGAAGTCCCTTACAAAGATGGTATCCTTGGTTTAAGGATAAATCAATTGAATAATTATGTGTGAAAAAAGAATACACCAAATATAAGTGGATATTAAGTGTAAATTAATCAAAGGTCATTCACACATATTCAAAAAATGACATATTCAATAACTACATGTTTAACCCAAAGAAATCGAAATTAGGTTAAGAAGTTCCCTTGACAGCCTAACAGCGTCACATCAAAATGATTTGATGAGAGATAATAAAAGGGTATCACATCACATGGACATAAAATTTACATCAATAAGGATATATGAGAACATATCCCAACATAACAATATGTAATTTAAAAGACCCAACAAAAGAAGTCTTTTAAAAAGAGGAGGGTGAAAGGTTCCCTTACCGACATGGGTATCTTTCGAAACATAAACCTCATGAAAGAAGAACAATACAACATTGATGTAAATACAAATAAAAGAAATTATATTACAAAATGAATAAAATAATGGGTATTACATACACCACTCAAAGGAAATTGTGGAAAATGTAGCATAAATCTCACGGGAATAAAAGAGAGATGAAAAATCCTTTACGAAAACTCGGTAGCCTAACGGTGCAACATAATAATTCCAAAATGGATTGATGAGAGAGAATAGGGTATCTCATCACATGAACATAAAAATTATGGTAAGATTACTATAAAAGAACATCCCAATAACAATAAATAAGAGCTTTAAAAGGAATGAAATAAAAGAGTGTACTTAAAAAGAAAGAGTGGAGTAGGATCCCTTACCTCAAGTCCAACTTGTCTTGTTCGTTTCTTTATATTCATTAATAATAAACTTTGGTCAATTATTAATTTCCTAAGTACCTCCTTTAGAGATTATTATTCAGTTCATATCACATATTATAATGTTATAATAATTGTTTAATAATGTTAGTTCATATCAGACGTTTTTTGCCGATGTTTGGTACTTGAGTCAAAAATGAACTTGTTTGAAAAAATATTGCCCATGTAGTTATAAGTAAATAATTTCAAGAATAGTATTAATGATTAAAATATCATATATATCCAGTAAATATTCATTTCATACTATTCCATATAATTTGGTGATAAAAAACGAAAAGCACCGTTCATGGAGACGGTGGCCGTACGTACGCATGAACGCTACTTCCATTTCTATTTCATCTTTAATGGAATTAAAAATATAATGATACATAATAGTATTTTAATTATAGTATGGTATCATATATAATATCATTAAATATATCCTTTATACGTACCACATATGGTATTAACGAATCAAATCACTTTGAGGGGGCGGTAGTCCGCACTTCCTTAAATGAAGATATCATGTTTACCCATAATAGAAACCATAAAGGCATGCCCAAAATGAAAAATACAGAAGTTTAAGGAAAACATAAACATATTATATATCATATATAAATATAGTGTCATCTTAATGGACACCATTGAAGGTGTTAGAATAATGTTGAACAATCATCGTTTCGGGAGGCAGAAATTCTCCATCCACAGAAACAGTATGTTCTTTAACCATTAGATGTAGATGTGTGAAAGTGTAGCTCGAATCCTTCTTATAAAAACATAATAGTATATTTATGATACTGTATTTTTTACAAAAGAAATGAATAAAAAGAGTTTATGGGGTTGGAGAAGCAAAATAAAACAAAAGGACTCAAGTGAAGACATTACCTTAAAATCGGGTAACTCCCTTTGGTTTTAGCTCAAAGGCTTCCTTGGGAAGACTTCTGGACAAAGTGAGGCTTCAAGGAGTAAGAGAGTGAAGTGGAGAGACAAAATGGGTAGAGTTTGGCCAAGCCAAAGGCTTTGGGAGTGTGGGTAAGGAGGTAGAGGTGGGGGCCTTTTATAAGAGGAGAGGAGGGGCACTCTTGGAAGGTGAAGAAAAGTCACTTTAATTTAAAATGGTATTCGGATTTAAGAGGTCCCACATTGATGTGTTTCGAGGATAAGGTGATAAGGGTTCAAAATCCACTCATACAATAGGTTTTGGACATGTGTAGGTCTTAGATATTACATTATCTTTCCATTTTATTTAAATCGTTAAATAATGAGGTCATCGCTGCATCATCATGATGTCATAAATAATTTAATTTATTTAATGTCTAAAAATTATAAAAAAATAATATAATGTAGGAAATATTTTTAGATTTCCAATGAATATTTATAGTGAAAAATCTGATTTGTATAACCCCTTGTAAAAATTGTTTTAGTAAAACATTTCATGTTTGTCTCATTTTTACTTTAACTTTAAATAAAAAGATATTATTGTCATTTTCCAACCAAAGTGGCTTCATGGGGTCCCCAAGTTTACCCATGGGTTGTCTTGGTCGGAAATGACACATCCAATGAGGTTAGGACATGTGTCATGTTCATTTCATTTTATTAAAACATTATTTTTACCTTAAACCACACTAAATACCTCTAATCGCGATTAAAAACTTAATAAGTTACTATTCACCAAAAAATTATTTTTATCCTATTGAACCACATTTTACTTCTTAATGACAACCATGTATGTTGGATTTTTGAAATTTAAAACACAAATATGGAAAAATTTCATTTAAACGGAAAAATCAGTTTTTATAAGTACCACTTAGTGGTTTCACTATTCATCAAAAAATTGATGTTTTTCAGAAAATTCCCAAAAATTCACCCTAATCTATATTTGATATTCCGAATTCAAAAATGTAGTCTATTTTACAAAATTCAAAACATATAATTCACATTAATTAATTTAATAACTAATTCCCGCTGTCAGACCAAATAGCGTGTTTTTATGAAACAATAAGTATCAAAAGATTGACACTAGTTTAAGTCTGATTTCAAAGTGAAATTAATTTCAACGACCACTATTGGATTTAATGGTAAAAATATATTCTAATTTCACATTAAAACCAATTCAAAAGATAATATAATCATATAAATAAATTAGATTTAAAAGAGGTTTTGAATTAAAATACAACATTTTACACTATTCATTAAAAAATGAACTTTATCAGAAAGATACCAAAAATTTACACAAAGTAAATTTTGATGTCCCAATTCTTAAGAAGAGTTTTATTTGGTCCAATAGAATGTATAAGAGTGAACAAAACTATATTTAATGACGGTTCTCCATCAAATGGTGATAAGTGAACCTTTAGTGAAAAACTAGGACATATACGCCTAAAATTGAATTCTTTCTGTATTTTATGCCTTTATATTTTATTGGATAAATGTAAAAACATTTAAAAACATATATGATCATATTTTAGTTATTTCTATCCATTCCCGCCAATACAATGGCTACATGTTAACTACCCTTTAAAATAATATTATTTTATTATTAGAATACAATGTAAGATTCCCAAGAAACTCGTTGTTGCGTGTTGGGTACGCCATCCTGCATAGCGTCCCCTTTAAAGTCATATTAATATTTTATTCACAAATATGGATAAATATGAAAATGTCATATTCTTTATTTACCTGAGGTGTTACACAATGTTTTTAATTTGGGCATAGTGAAGGGTACTTCCGGTAACATATAGTTATTTGGTGGGTAAAATTTAAAATTAAAAAGGTGGGTTGGTGGGAATTATAGCAACAGGTTATACATTAAAAATTAATTCAATTTTTTGGATAATTCCAATAAAAAACTTGAAAATTTATTTTTTACAAAATATCAATCTTCCACTATTTATTCTCAATTTCTACTATCAATTAAATTAATATTGTTCAGATCACACCAAATTTTTTACATTTTTATTTTGTATTTTTATTCCATATTATAAAAAATAATCCAATCAATGGTAAATTAAGTTATAAAAAATAAAAACCAGGTGTATTAATATTTTAAAATTTAAAGTAAAATAAAATTTATATACATCAAAAAATTAATTTCAATTTTGATGAGGAAATATACTATTTCATGATAATTTATAGAAATATTACATTATTTTAATTTGTTAATATTTTATATCCTATGAGTGACATTTATGTTATTATTCATATACTATTTACCATCAAAAACAGCAAAACTTTTAAATAATGTTTTAATGCCCCGACCCCAGTTACCTAGAGTCCGTGCATTATTTTAATACATTGGCATGATTACAAGGAATCAAGTCCCAAAGGACTGATCAGTTTAGTAGTCTTGGAAAATAGATTACATAGATGAATGTCACATTACACTTCATAACATATAAAACAACATAACTAATCCTTTATGAATGCCATTATTCCCTCATCATAACCCTGCATATCCATCACAATATACTTCTTGGAATCCTAGGAAAAATAAATCATAGAAAATGGGTGAGATCAAATGCCCAGTAAGGATATCAATATAGTGGAAACTTTCATAAATAATAATAAACATTTAAGGCAATGTATAAATAAAACAAAAGCCTTTTAAACTTGAACTTCAACATAGTATGGCTAAAATAAAATGAAATAATGCCATTTACTTATTCACATGGATATTCTACTAATCGAATAATCACATGAAATATCAAAAGCCACTTTCATAATGATGGAATGCATAATGCCAGACTATCATAACCACATAGCCAAGGCCTCGTGCCAAGACTACAAATAAGATTTTGTCAAGGCCTTGTGCCAAGACACTAGTTTGTCTCATGAGACCTACCGATGCAGTGAGAAGCTATAGAGGGCTCCACCTGTCACTTACTAAGTCCAATGCATTCCCATATGAAAAGGTATAATCATAAAATAAACATTCGTATTAAAACTAGCATATGAAATGTCAATACTTTCTCTATAAACCATGAATGGTATAAAAATAACACATCCACAATAAAACATATCACAAAACCTTCAATACAATACAAAAGTTTTGTATCATAATAAATCATCTTCAAATAATCTTAAAATCCATCAAAGGATGTTGACATAGATGAAATTAAAACTATTTTAGAGAAATATCTATTTTCTCAAAATCATTGAAAAGTCACACATTTATAAAAGAAGTAATTTAAATGAGATTTTTGAATCAAAGTGTCCCATACCAATTTGAAACTACTGAAAAGAAATATCATTTCAAAACATTCATGTCCATATAAATAAATCTTTAAAATCATTTTGAAAACATGGACATTAATTAAAAATATTTAGAAAGATAAATCTTTAAAACATTTAAAATCATGATCTTGATAAAGAGTATATTTCACAAATTAATAAAATATTCATTTTGAAATCATTTAAAAGTCACACAATTATAAAATAAAAAATTTACTCTGAAAATATTCTTATAATCTTGTAAGGGAATGTTTGACGATTATATAATGGCGGTAAATAGCCGCAACCGCCGAATAAGTTAAAAAAAGACATTCTTACCTTAAATTGGTCGAAAAGGTTAAAAGTGCCTTGTTTGGAAAGTGATGGAAAGATTCCTTTCGAAACACATAAGGGTATAAATGACTTTAACCCATTGTCTAGTAAATATTAAAAATGTTTTTACATACATTTTTAATGAACATGGATGTGGATGATAAAGAGATCCCAGTAGATAATTACGTATAAACAACCTCAGATAATGAAGAGATTGTGAAATAAACCCTTACCTTGTACTTTTCCTGGGATGGGGGTAGGTTAACCTCCTGTATAATGGTGAAATAATTATTATTAAATTATACAAGAATAATATACATTAATATGATATCATATATGATCTTTTAACATTTCTTTATTAATAATATCTTAGTATTATCGTCGTTTTGGGTGTTAACATACTCGTTTTCTTTTATATGTTTTGTTACGTAAGCCATGGTTTTCATGGATAGGTTGTATATTATTCATATCCAGAATTATATCAAGACATTATAAATTATTTTTAATTCATCAAATGATAATTATACGTTAATGGATACGATGGATAAGGAATCACATCGTGTTTGTGGAGATGGTAGTCCGTACGTATGCACGAGCGACAATATCATTCTTTTGATATTAAAATAATATATAATTGGATTGTATATCATATATAAAAAATCATTATCATGTTTTATTTATTATTTAAATTAATTAGAAACCATTATTATACCCATCCAAATAATAATATATTGAATAACAATTACACCACGATGTGGAGATGGTAAGCCATACGTACGCACGTATGGTGAGATGTCATTCAACGGATGGATAGAATACAAAATATGGTTTTACCATATTTATAATAATATTAAATCATATAAGAGATACTGGATTAATTATTTTATAATGGGAATAACAAAGAAATAATAAGTTGAAGAAGAAAGGAATTTGAAAAAGGGTGGTGAAAACATTACCTCTTCTTCAGGTTTTTCCTTTTGATTTGATCAAAAGGGGTCCTTAGGTTGGATTTATGATCAAAATAAGGCCTCTAGTGTGTATTGAGGTAATTTTAGAGAGTATTTGGGCAAGAGTTTGCTGAACAAAAAGGCTTTGAATTTGTCAATTAGTGAGAAGGGGGAGTGCCCTTTTATAAGAGGGGTGAGGGGCACCTTTGGAAAAGCTAGAAATATTATTTTATAATAAATTCATATTCAGTTTCTAATGGCTCCAAAGTAGATTATTTAAAGTTTTAAGGTTTGTATTGGTCGAAAAACACTCAACCAATAGTATTTAGACTGGTTTGGGTTACTATATTGACCTTATCTTTGAGTATTAACTCTTAGTTAATTAGTTTGACACTTACCATGTCACTTTGTATTTTTATATTATATAGTTAATAAACATACTATATATATCCAAGAGACCCCCAAGTGGTCAATTAATGATAAAAATATCATGATATAAGTCTCTTGTCCGAAACTTAGATTTTTAGGAATTTAATATCAATTAATAATATAATATTTGTTTTAAAAACACTTTTATGTCAATTTTGACACTATTCAATAGTTGATTTTTTCAAAACTCATAACATAATGATTACTTCTAAAAAAGATAATTAAATAAATCATAAAATGTCATATTAACTTATAAAATTAGTTTAATTCATAAAAAGGATCAAATTATATTTACTTGTGTATTTATAATATCAATTATTTTAATTTTTCACTATTATGGTAATTACTGCTTCATCATTGTGTCATAAATAAATTATATTATTTAATGTCTAAAAATTATAAATAAAATATAATTATGTAGGAAATATTTTTATCTTTATAATGAATATTTATAGTCTAAAATCCAACATATATAACCCTATATAGAATTTTCATTTTCTAAAAGATATATGCTTGTACATTTTGGTATTCATTTTAACTTAATTAAAATAAAGTGTCCCTATCAATTACAAGTGGGTCCATGGGTTCCCAAAATCGACCCAAAGATGACCATGGTCGGAAATGTATCAACCAATAAGGTTAGGACACGTTTTAGGGTAACTTTGTATTATTATAATATTATTTTTAACCCTAATTTACCGGATTTACCCTTCAACCATGGTAAATAAAATATTTACCGAAGTAATTATTCAAAATGTCTGAAAAATAAAAGTTACCTATTTACACAATTTGAAAATCCTGATTCCAAATATGGAATCCATTTTTCCATATTCAAAACACATAACTGGCAGAAATTAATTTAAAATTAATTCCCGTTGATAAAACAAAAAACGTGTTTTTAAGAGATAATAACTATCAAAAGATTGACACCTGTTTATATCCGGTTTAATTTTGAAGTTTTTTCCAATGAAAAAAATTGTATTAAATGGTAAAAATATATTATAAATATACTTTAAAACCACTGAAATTGATAATTTATCACTACTAATTATTTTGATTAAAAAAGTTGTTTTTAATTAAAATTTAGTAATTTTCACTATTCATCAAAATATAAAAGTTATCCGAAAAGTACCAAAATTTTACCCTAGGATAAATTGGATATTCCGAATCCAAAAATGAAGTCCATTTTGAGAGATAAAATTTATAAAATTTCAAAAATTTGGAATTACTATTCATAACAGCTAATTTGATTGGTTGTGGTGTGTGTTAGAACTCAAAGTTGTGTACAACACACGCTACTGTATTATTCAAAGTAAAGCATATCGTGGAAGCTTGGGATGTTTCATTGTAAATTGTTTTATGTCCCCATTCGAAAGAATAAATTTATTTGCTCAAATTTAATATATAAATGTTTAAAATATTGGATTTAAAAAGGGTTCATTATTAAAATTGGTCAAAGTGCATTTTTGAAAAATACTTCTTTTATCTGAAAAAAGGAATTTTGTTATTACATTATTTCTAAGAAACTCTTAATATGGATTCTAAAATTATAAGGATTATATATGTTTCAAAATTTAGTTAATACTATCCATAACATCTTTTGAACGACTTGTTTGATAAGTCATATTGCGCTTGAACTCGGTGTTACGTGTAGTGCAAGTTATTGAATTGTTTTAAAGAAGTACATACTATGAAATATTGGGGTGTTACATTCTCCCCTCCTTCAATAAATTGCGTCATCGCAATTTTATATTCTTCTTCGAAAATAAAGGTTGAAAATAGAAAATATCTTTGTGGGAAACCCCACATCAGAAATTTGGTGAATAAAATTTAGTCTTAATAAGAGGAAAAGAGAAATGAAAGGGTCACCAACAAATGATGATCTCGATTAGGGGAACATTGGTGGAAATTGGAGACATATAATTGGAGGAAAAACGTAAATATTTATAGGTGGTGATTAAGGTCATAAATCTTAAACACATTTAAAATTCAGGTCCTTAAATTCAGTACTCTATGAGGATTTAAAATGCCATCGGTTCAACAAAACATAAGGTATAAGGATAACACAATTTTGTTTTTAAGATCCCTTCAATAAAGTATAAGAATTAATTTCTTCATAGAATAAGAGGAGAAGAAAAATATATACATGAAAAGTAGAGTTCTATCTTTTAACTAATTTCTACCACAAAATCATATTTTACTCTAAAAGATAATAGAACATAAAAAAATATTCTATTTATCCTATTCTTTTGGGGTTAAAAAATGAATTTATAATTAATCTACTAGACTTTCTTAAAATAAAATATATTATTAATCCAGGACATCTCGTGGGCCAGTCGTAGGTGATACACCCTTGTCTCCCTTCAGTTGTGGGTTCAAGTCTTGTGGCTTTGCCGGTCGTGACAGGTTGCCGCCTGACCTCCGGGTTTTCCTTTTATGGAGATCCAAAATTTATTTCAAACTAGAATTATCCAAAATACTTTTTTCCAAACTCACAATCAAACATTTATAAGGAAGGTAAACATAATGTAGATCCTTTTTACCCAGTAATAGCATATGAATAACTTCATCATGTATTATTTTAAAACACTGAAACATCTTGAATTACCATAATCCTTATTGATTACATTCATGCTCCCTTATTCCATATAGAATGATGGATATACTTCATCTATCCAAAAATGTTGTAAACTCCAACAATTATGGAATATACAAATCGTTAATCGGTTTCAAGGCAGTCAAGAATATCCAATATAATTTACCCAAATCAACCATATCTTATTCCAAAATAAGTACCTCAATATTTTGATCATATTAAGTTTTATCTTTCCTTCAACCATTTAATTTACAAAAAGTTTAACTTTCTATAGGGTCACTTTTAATTGTACCAAAAATTCTCAAATCCTCAATGAAATAGTACTGCAGTACAATCCTTATATAATCCATAATTATTATAACAAGTACATTGCTGATAAAAAACTCAAATGACATAATAAACATAATAACTCTAATCATTCCTCTTCATCTATGGTAGTATCATAACTTGATTGTTATCCAATAGCATCATTTTCAGCATAGTCTGATGATAGTTTCGCGTATTGTCCAAACTCTTTGAATTGTAAATTTGAAACCTATTTTCTTACGCTTGTAGTCATGTACTTGGTTCCCTTTTCCTACACACTTATAACAATCTCCCATTTATTTCAGGCATGTTCCAGGGTGTTTCTTCCCACAAATTATCACATATGTGTAAATTATTCTTTTTCCTCTTCCCTTTATCCATCTTTCTCTCTTGCATCCCATTCTTCTCTTGCTTCCCTTCAAAGACATAGGACTCAGTAAAATCATTAGTTATCTTATCCACACATGATACTATTTCTTCATATGATGCTAATATGAGGGAGACTATTTCCCTTCTAAATCATGGCTTAATACCATGAAAGATATGATCCTTCTTACTCTTTGGATCATAGGTATTACTGGAGTTCACATTCCTTCTACTAGGTGCCATTTCTATACAATAGCATAAACTAGGTCAGTTTTTGAATTGTAATGAATAATTCCAAACTTGTAAAATACCTAACGCAAATTGAAGAGTTTGTGGATATAATCCATAATAATAACAATTTTTTCTTTGAGTAAGTATATACTCATGAGCCCTTCATAATGGTTTGTAAAGAAAATGATAATTATCCTAAGCATATCCCCCGAGAGTGTTTTAACCAAGAGTGCAGCAAGGCCCGTTGTCGTGCACCAGTTCCTGTTCGAGTCTAGCTCAAAGCGGTGTTTTCAGGTTTAACCCCTAGGTACATCTGTGCCAGAGCTGCCTCTAACTGCTCGTATCCAGACAGGGATGTATTGCTCAGGAAAACTCAAAAAATCTCTACAATACCTAAATTCTAGGAAGTTCTTCTATACTAATCCTCAAAGTCTATCTTAGGGCTATGTGCTCTAATCAGAGTTTATCTAAATCTAGTTTCCAAGGATATTTCTAAACTTCCTCTGATACCAACTGTAACACCCCGACCCCAGTTACCCAGAGTCGGTGCATTATTTTAATACATTGGCATGATTACAAGGAATCAAGTCCCAAAGGACCGATTAGTTTAGCAGTTTTGGAAAATAGATTACATACATGAATGTTACATGAAATTTCATCAAATACAAAACAACATAAATAATCCTTTATGAATTACATTATTCCCTCGTCTTAACCCTTCATATCAATCACAAAATACTTCTTGGAATCCTGGGAGAAATAAAACATAGAAAAGGGGTGAGCTCAAATGCCCAGTAAGGATATCAATATAGCGGAAACTTTCATAAATAAGAATAAACATTTAAGGAAATGTATAACTAAAACAAAAGACTTTTAAACTTAATCTTCAATATAGTATGGCAAAAATAAAATGAAATAATGCCATTTACTTATTCACATGGATATTCAAATAATCGAATAATCACATGAAATATCAACAGCCACTTTCATAATGATGGAATGCATAATTCCAGACTATCATAACCACATAGCCAATGCCTAATGCCAGGACTACAAATAAGATTTTGTCAAGTCCTTGTTCCAAGACACTAGTTTGTATCCTGAGACCTACCGATGCATCGAGGATCTATAGCGGGCTCCACCAGTCACATACTAAGTCTAATGCATTCCCATATGAAAAGCTTTAAACATAACATAAACATTCATATTAAAACTAGCATACAAAATGTCAATACATTCTCTATAAACCACGAATGGTATAAAAATAACACATCCACAATAAAACATATAAAAAAACCTTAAATACAATACAAATGTTTTGTATCATAATAAATCAACTTCAAATAATATTAAAATCCATCAATGGATGTTGACATAGATGAAATCAAAACTATTTGAGAGAAATATCTCTTTTCTCGAAATCATTGAAAAGTCACACATTTATAAAGGAATTAATTTAAAAGAGATTTTTGAATCAAAGTGTCCCATACCACTTTGAAATTTTTTAAAAGAAATATCATTTCAAAACATTCATGTCCATATAAATAAATCCTTAAAATCATTTTGAAAACATGGAAATTAATTAAAAAGTTTTAGAAAGACAAATCTTTAAAACATTTAAAATCATGATCTTGATAAAGAGTACCTTTCACAAATTCTTAGAATATTCATTTTTAAATCATTTAAAAGTCACATAATTAGAAAATAAAACATTTACTTTGAAAATATTCTTATAAGCTTGTAAGGGAAACTTTGATGATTTTATAATGGAGGTAAATAGCCGCACCCGCCGTATAAGTTAAAAAAAGACATTCTTACCTTAAATTTTTCGAAAAGGTTAAAAGTGCCTTGTTTGGAAAATGATGGAAAGATTCCTTTCGAAACACATAAGGGTATAAATGAATTTAACCTATTGTCTAGTAAATAGTAAAAAAAAATTTACATACATTTTTAAGGAACATGGATGTGGATGATAAAGAGATCCCAGTAGATAATTACGTATAAACAACCTCAGATAATGAAGAGATTGCGAAATAAACCCATACCCTATACTTTTTCCTTGGATGGGGGTAGGTTAACCTCCTATATAATGGTGAAATAATTGTTATTAAATTATACAAGAATCATATACATTAATATGATATCATATATGATCTTTTAACATTTCATTGTTAATAATATCTTTGTATTATCGTCTTTTCAGGTGTTAACTTACTCGTTTTCTTTTATATGTTTTGTTATGTAAGTCGTGGTTGTCATGGATAGTTTGTATATTATTCATATCCAGAATGATATCAAGACCTTAAAAATTATTTTTAATTCATCAAATGATAATTATACTGGAATGGATACGATGGAGAATCAATCTCATCGTGTTCGTGGAGACGGTAGTCCGTACGTATGCACGAGCGACAATATCATTCTTTTGATATTAAAATAATATATAATTGGATGGTATATCATATATACAGAATCATTATCATGTTATATTTATTATTTACATGAATTATAAACCATTATTATACGCATCCAAATAATAATATATTGAATAACAATTACACCACGACGTGGAGACGGTAAGCCATACGTACACACGTATGGTGACATGTCATTCAAAGGATGGATAGAATAATGAATATGGTTGTACTATATTTATAATAATATTACAGTATATAAGAGATACTCGATTAATTATTTTTTTATGGGAATAACAAATAAAGAAGAAGTTGAAGATGAAAGGAATTTGAAAAAGGGTGGTGAAAACATTACCTCTTCTTCATGTTTTTCCTATTGATTTGATCAAAAGGGATCCTTAGGTTGGATTTCTGATTAAACAAAGGAATATAGGTTGTATTTAGGGAAGTTTAGAGAGTATTTGGGCAGGGTTGGTAGAACCAAAAGGCTTTGAATTTGTGAATTAGTGAGAAGGGGGAGTTCCCTTTTATAAGAGGGGTGAGGGGAACCTTTGGAAAAGCTAGAAATATTATTTTATAATAAATTCATATTAGATTTCTAATGGCTCAAAAGTGGATTATTTAAAGGATAAGGTGGTATTGGTCTAAATCACTCAACCAATAGGATTTAGACAGGTTTGGGTTACTATATTAACCTTATCTTGGAGTATTAACTCTTAGTTAATTAGTTTGACACTTACCATGTCACTTTGTATTTTTATATTTTATAGTTAATAAACATACTATATACATCCGAGAGAGCCCCAAGTGGTCCATTAATGATAAAAATATCATGATATAAGTCTCTTGGCCGAACCGTATATTTTTATGAATTTAATATCAATTAATAATATAATATTGGTTTTAAAAACTCTTTTATGTCAATTTTGACACTATTCAATGGTTGATTTTTTTTAAAACTCATAACAGAATGATTACTTCTAAAAAAGATAATTAAATCAATCCTAATATGTAATATTAACCTATAAAATTAGTGTAATTCATAAAAAGTCTAAAATTATATTTACTTTTGTATTTATAATATCAATTATTTTAATTTTTCACTCTTATGGTAATTACTACATCATCATTGTGTCATAAATAAATTATATTATTTAATGTCTAAAAATTATAAATAAAATATCATTATGTAGGAAATATTTTTATCTTTCTAATAAATCTTTATAGTCTAAAATCCAACATATATAACCCTACATAGAAATTTTTTTCTAAAAGATATATGCTTGTACATTTTTGTATTAATTTTAACTTAATTAAAATAAAGTGTCCCTATCACTTACAAGTGGCTCCATGGGGTCCCAAAATCGACCCAAAGATGCCCATGGTCAGAACAATATCAACCAGTAAGGTTAGGACACATTTTAGGGTAATTTTCTATTATTATAAAATTATTTTTAACCCTTATTTACCGGATTTAACCTTTAACCATGGTAAATAAAATATTTACCGAAGTAATTATACAAAATGTCTAAAAAATAAACGTTACCTATGTACAAAATTTGAACATCCTAATTACAAATATGGAATCCATTTTTCCAAATTCAAAATAAAGAAGTGGTAGAAATAAATTTAAAATTAATTCCCGTTGTTAAAACAAAAAGTGTGTTTTTAAGAGATAATAACTATCAAAAGATTGACACTGGTTTATATCCGGTTTAATTGTGATGTTTTGTCCAATGCAAAAAATTGTATTAAATGGTAAAAATATATTCTAAATATACTTTAAAACCAGTCAAATTCATAATTTTTCCCTACTAATTATTTTGATTAAAAAAGTTGTTTTGAATTAAAATTTAGAATTTTCACTATTCATCAAAATATAAAATTTATCTGAAAAGTACCAAAATTTTACCCTAGGCTAAATTCGATATTCTGAATCCAAAAATGAATTCCATTTTGAGAGATAAAATTTAAAAAAATTCAAAAAGTAGGTATTACTATTCATAACGGGTAGTTTGATTGGTTGTGGTGTGTGTTAGAACTCGAAGTTGCGTACAACACACGCTACTGTATTATTCAAAGGTAAGCGTACCGTGGAAACGTGAGATGTTTCATTGTAAATTTTTTTATGTCCCCATTCTAATGAATAAATTTATTTATTCAAATTTAATATATAAAAGTTTAAAATATTGGATTTAAAAAGGGGTCACTATTAAAGTTGGTAAAAGTGCATTTTTGAAAAATACTTATTTTATCTGAAAAAAGGAATTTTGTTATTAAATTATGTATAAGAAACTCATAATATGGATTCTAAAATTATAAGGATTATATAAGGTTCAAAATTTTGTTAATATTATTCAAAACCTCTTTTGAAAGGCTTGTTTGGTAAGTCATAGTGCGCTTGAACTCGGTGTTACGTGTAGTGCAAGTTATTGAATTGTTTTGAAGAAGTACATACTATGAAATCTTGGGGTGTTATAGATGTGAAACCTAGTGACTAAATTATCCACTAATTATGATCTTGAACTGTCTTAATTACCATTATAATTTATATAAAACATCTCAAATACATTATAAATAAACATGTGATTCATTTTCATCTCTCTCATTGTTTTATCCTTCTTATACAAAAACGAATCACATTTATAATTCCAATTTTTTACTATTTGGGTTTCTTATAGTTGTATTACATATTAGATTGGAAATGACTTGGAATAGTTTTTATCATTATTTATCATACAATTAATTTTCAATGTTATTATAAAAATTTATACTTTATTCTTTTACCATAGTTTAACGGAAATGTATTTTTCTATTTTTTATTTTATTCTTCCTTACTCATTTCATTTTTTATGAAATGATAAAAAGAATTAATTTTAACATGATAAACATATTTGTTAATGAAGAATATATAAAAAAAATATATGGAAACCTACATTCTTTCAACAACAAAATATATATCATCCCAAATATATAAGAAATACCATATTGGTTGAACAACATTTAGTAAAACATTTTATTTGATTTCTTATACATTCAAGTCATTGTTTAAATTTTTTTATTACACATTAAGACCTTATTTTACATAATTTTAAAATATTATTTTATATATTTTTATTGTTGATAACTTAAAGGGAATTGAAATTTTTTCAATCTATGAAAAAGATGTTGGTTTCTAATTTTATAAGTATGAGTGATAATTTATGTTATTGTAATTTTGGTAGAATATAATTAAATGTTAGTATTCTAAATGAATCTTTATTATGTGTTTCATATGTAATATATTGGGGTTTTGGGATTCCAACATTAGGTTACTTAATTGTTTTTGGGGTAGGAAATGACTCCAAATAATTCCAATACAACTAATAACCTAGTCATAGACCGTCATGAATCTAGTGGTTCTAATAGGTAGCTAATAGGGAGAACCACATACTTTGTGGGGTCATGGGTCATTTTTTCAAGAGTTTAGGGAAGTAAATTTCTACATAAAATTCCAATTAAGTTGGGGATGGGAATAATAATTATATTGGGTTCTCCCACATTACATTTCATCATTCCTCCACCTCTATTATGAAAAAATTTCATTGGGATTTAGAATCGTGATTCATATAAGACCATGGGTTGGTGTCCTTCATTTGATATAAGTACATATCTTTTCATGGCATGTAACATTCCATTTCACAAAATATATGTTTAATTAACTATTAGGGGGATTTATACTAGTATTATAAAATATTTCTCAATTGAATAATCTAGTCAATGAAATTCAATGTATATTCTATGACTGATGTTTCAGGAAGGTATATGTAATTAACAACATCATTGCAAGCTATGAATTATTATTGGAATTTGAATTGTTGGTTTGGTGAGGAGTTGAGTTTGGGAAAAGTTTCATGAATTAATACTCTTGGTATTTGGATGTCCATATACATTGTTTCTGGGCATGATTTTAGATTTTTGGGATACATTTTGTGTTTTATAGGATGTCAGTATAGGGGAAGGGAGAATGGAAAATGGAAACATTTAGAGCATGAAACCATTCATTGAGTGACTAGGAATTTATTCCTTGAAATCAAATGATGTGGTACCATTTAGGTGTGAAAATAGGGTATCCATGAGAGTATCTTCTTCCTAGAATATTTCGATGCACGAACAACGATCCCATTATGAAGGTGTTGAGGTATAGGGGATTTCATCAGCCTAGAAAAGGATTCAAAGTTTCAACATTTTATTCATTCTATAAACTCATGTTAGAATCCATATGTTAAATGGATTTATAATAATTTCACTAAGGATCCATTTTACAGACCCCCATTGGTTTTTATATTTTTCAACAGAATGCAGGGGGTGTGCCCTATTTCCTATACACTTCCCCCGGATTGGATCCCTTTTATTTGGTAAGTAAAATAATTGTTTCAGACTAATCCTAGGGATGTTCATCCCCCTCCCTATATTTATCTTCTACATTTTTCCCAAATTCTTAGTTCATCTATATAGGGATTTGAGGTGATGATTTCATAATAGAATACTAATATCATACCGCATGATAGATTATTTTTGTGTTCTTGTTGAAGAAATCCCATTAGGTAGTGAATAGGTTTTTCATCATTTAGTATAAGGTATTTTGAGTAGTAAGATTCAATAGTTTTTCCAAGGAATCTGGGTTACATTAAAAATGAATTTAGGTTTATAATATTTTGGATTTTATGTTTATTATGTTTGGGTCTTTTAGGAGTTTATTTTAACAAATTTATTCAAGATTAAGCCATGTGATGTCATTCAGTATGTTTGGATTTGGTTTTGAAAATAAGGAATATTGGTTTTAGGTGTTACTTTTTAATGTTATTTGTGTTTCTTATGAGATAGGTGTGTGTTGACTCTGATGAAGCTATTAAAAGCCTTGTATTTTTATTATATCATCATTTGAGGTAGGTGGCCATTAAATTATTGATTCTCTTAGTCCTTAGTCAATTTTTGTCTTTGAGTTCCATGTGTAATATCTTCTAGCATATTTCATGACTGTGATTTTTTCCAATAAGGCTTTTATGTTCTCACATTGTCTTAATAGTCAGTAAAAAACATATATTTACCAAAATGGTGAAAAAGTTTATCCATGATTGAATGAGTGTTAGTAAGAATCCCAATTTATTTTTGGAGTGTATTCTTAGTTTTCACTGTATAATGGTGACATTTTTAAAGTTTCATTTAAAAATGGTTTTTGGGACCAAATGGAATATCTTTGTAAAATGGAAAACTTTGGAAAATGGTTTATGAAAATTATTTGACTTTATATTTAATTAAAATACTTTTTTTTATTATTTTGGAATGTTTTTTTTCGTTCTTTTGAACCTGTACGTTTGGTTTCCAGATTTATAGGATTTTGTACATGATGTGTGCCCTTATTATGATTTCCTCCCTATAATATTTTCTGTATATTATGGATTTTTATGTGTTTAGGGAGATTATGTGTGGAATTTTTAATCAATGTGTAGGTTAGATATTTATAAATACTATCACTCCCTATAGTTTCTGAGGTAGGTTTGGAGAGAGAACCATTGGGATTGACTAGTGATTTACATCATTTTGATGGTGATATATATTTTAACAAGGACCATATAGATGACCTCAAGGGATTTTATGTGGGAATACTAGGCATGTCTTTGGAATATTATGCTTCCAACAAGACATACATATTGGGTGATTGATGTTCTTCTCATGTGAGAGTCTAAATAAAAAAAGGAAATTGAACTGATAATCAAGTGATTTTTTAGACCAGTTTCGTTCTCTTGTTGTTATTTTATGTCTCTGATAGATATGTTCTTGTTTCATGTGACATATTCTAGTAGGGGAGATTGTCATAATTTTGTTGCCTCCTTATGCGGGAGATGGTTTTGGTTGGTCTATAATGAGATGGATTCTTTGGTTTATCTTACGGTTGGGACCTCTATGAGTGGGATGAATTTATGGAGCCTAATATTCTATCAATGACTGTAATGGGGGAACCTGATGGATTTAATTTTTGATAGTGATGTGTGAGATGACTGGACCCAAGTTACAGGATTGGGCTTTCAAACAATAATGGTTTATATGGGGTCTATGTTATGGGTTCAATATAGTCGATAGATTTATCTATTGAAATATATCATGGTAGTAGTTATTGGATAATATAGATATATGATGTATAATTATCTATCTTAAGGAATACATTTATTGAAGTTGGGCTTAGGATGTTTTTAATGTGATATGAGAGAGAGGTTGATCTGTGGAGAACATGTTCACATGGGTAGATAATGATGGTTGGATGGGTTGGTTGTGGATTTAATCACGGGATTACCCAAATTTTCTATCTTTGACATTGGTTTGGAATTTTAATGATTCATTGATTTAGTATAGGATGTTTTCTGTGGTGGAAGTATCCCTCATGTGAAAAGAGATACCTCTATGGTGTTTATTCCCTAGAGGAAGGATCCTTATTTTATGAATAACTATTGGCTTTTCATTCAAGGAAACATTTTTTATAAAATCTTAACCACTCTCATTAATAGAAGACTTTCCACATATTTCCATAGGATGATTTCTAAGGAGAAGCAAGACTTCAACAAAGGAAAAACTATACCGGGTGTAGATTGTCTTTCTTAAGAAATGATGAGTGATTTATATCTAAATGATCTTGGGTCAAAAAAAATTTGAGGATTGAAATGGAAAAATATTTCGATCATATAGAATTTTCCATTATCATCTCGTATCTTAGAATAATGTGTTTCTCTACTCATTTCATTGATGTCTTGTTTCATTGTTTTAGTTATTTATGGATATCCACTAAATTTATAGAAAAAGCATATGGGTTCTTCAATTATGTTTGATGCATTTTCCAAGGAGACACTTTATCTTCAAAAAACTTTATCTTGATTTAGAAATCTTTCAGAAGGAATATTAATAATAATCTCTATGAAGGAATGATTCTTTTGTTCTAATGATCAAACCAATTATAGAGTCTCTATCATCTCATACAAGTAGATGACACTATTATTTTTCAATAATTTAGGAGAATTATTTATATGTGGCCTCAAGGCGGTTATTGATGTTTATTTTAATTTGTGTGGGAATCGAGTTAACTAAAAAAATAGTAACAATATTATTCTTTATCAGTGTAGAGATGGGGAACAATAAACATGGATGAATCTATTTTAATTAATAGGAGGAGTTTATCTTTGGAATATTTAGTTGTCCCTATAATTTCAAGTTAGATATGTGTTTGGTATTTCGATAATGTTTTGAACAACATCTGCAACCATGTCACCAATAGGAAAAATCACTTCTTGTCCTCTGGAGTAATGTTAATGTTGGTCAATAGTGTATGTTATTCCTCCTTCATTAATGTTAACTCTATTTGAAGGGTTCCAAAAATTAGAATTTCTAATTAGGAGTGGATTACATGTGCCTTATTATGGGATTCCCATCTCGATGGGAAGATCCACTATGACTCTTGGGGAATAATTTAAAGGATGGTTAAGGAGGGATGAGTTTTCATTCAAAGCATTTCCGAGACCACGCATGGGATTCCTGAAAAAATCACACAGGAGTGCATGGAGGGACATATTCTTCGTGGATTATTTAATAGGAGGAAGTATGGAATATTGGATTCTCTAAAATGAACGGTCTCAAATCATTGTTTTTTAGAGGGTATATTCATTTCAGATCATTCAAAAGTTTTGAGATGGATTTTTTTGTGGGGAGATATTGTCAGTTGGTCTCAAAATTGGAGTGGGAAGACCCTCAATTTCCCTAGATTCCCAACCCCAAGTTTCTCATTCAATGAATCCTAGAGATACCCTATTACCATTAATGACTTGTTGGAGAATGAAAAATGAGGCATATTAGATTTATTCAAGCCCTGAATGGACCTAGATACTTCTTTGTTCAAGAGTTTGGCATCTGGGGACTTTACTATTAAGGATTATCCTGTGATGGCACACCCACTATTGGATCGGGATATGTGGGGCGAGACACTATGGTGGAATAAAATCAATTCAAAAAATAAATTTCCTCATTTCGTATACTAGGAATAATTCCCTTACCAAATATGAAAACATCCATACATTAGGTATTCCTCTTGTGCTCCACTTCTGTTGTTGCAGTACTCATATTATGAAATCATTATAACATATCTTTTGTGAAATTCCTTCGGAAAATGGTTGTTGAATAGTTTGGGAAACATTACTATGTGGGGTTATATCATTTTTATAGTATCCATTTCATTAATCTCTAGTTTCTTGGGGTTGGAATCAATAACTTTTAAGAGAAATAGAGAGGATATATTTTTGCTGTTGGATGTTGGTTCCATTGTTCTACAAGAAATTAAACTCAATTCGAGGGTATCCAGAGCTCTCAGACTGCTATCTATTTAACAACCAAAAGCTTGAATGAATACCTTATCAATGAGTTTACAAACTGGGATTCCTCTCTTTCCATGAGTTCCCCCAGGCTTCCTGGTATGCTTGACACCTATTCCTATAATCTCTCCTAGATATCAGATTTGATGTCACCTACATGTCAAAGGGTAAAAACAAAACTCAGATGGTTCGTGTGTTGTAGGCACGATGCATTGAAGTGGTCATGTTAATGATAGTAAACGATCATTTGTTTTATATTTCACAACCTCTTTTAGTCAATGTGAATTTCTCAAGGATGGATTCAATGTATTGATTACATGACCTACGATATTCACAAAGTAGAACATTTGGATTGACACTATTGAAACTGATTCCTTGATCCATTTCAACTCTCTACATTGTAGGACCTATTCTCCTTAGACAATCACTTATCAGCTCCATAGGTGAAAAATTATTATACATAGAGACACATTCATAGCTCACACATAGATGTAGGATAATAATGCAGATAATTTTCTTTCTTCCTCGACTTGAACCTCTTAATATATTTCTATTTTCTCTAGCATCGGATCCTTCCTCCCTGACGGTGATATTTTTTTATTAATGACCCTTTTGATCATTGTTATTACAGACCCCCTTGAAGCCCTGGACTCACCATATAATTGGAGTTTGGGACTAGGTTTTTCTTCCTTCTTCAATAAAATATAATTAATGTTGATGTTTGAAATCCCCCATTACATTGTATTTTGGTGAGGTGGTGGTGTGTTAGTAGTTAAAAATGGGTTATTTTAGTGGATAGTAATAGAGATAATAACTAATTGTTGTTTTTGTATATAGAGTGATGCATTGAGGTGGATAACATATATAGAGGGTGTTTTGAGATATGATTGGTCTTGTTCAAGGATTTGACATTGATTTTGTATTTAATCTATGGTTTCTAAAAATAGTGTCTAGAGTTTCATAATAAAATCATATTAGGAATTTTGAGTCCAAATATTGAGGGTTTATACAAAATTTACAACTATAGAAGGTTGGGGTTCAAATTTGGAGGAATATTATGGATTTTTTAGGATGAGAAACATTATGGTTGGAATTTTTTAATGAACCTTATCTCTATTGGTTTTGAATTCTTGGGTAGTTTTGATTTTTTGTTCTATTGAGTAGGTTTTTTGAGATCCCAAACTCTAATTGGGAATCATGTGGATTGTGCATGTTTATAAGGTGATTTTTTTGATATGATGTGAGGCACAATGGATACCTTGTGGATTCTAGAGGATGTTACAAATTTTCTCAATGGTTCATGATGATGAAAATTTTGATACAGTAGACTATTCATTATTTGGTAGGGAATTCACACTATGAATACCCATTCATAGGGTTCCTTTAAGTTTCTAAATTTTGTAACTAGTTTAGGAGATTCTTCCCAACATATTGTAGGGTGAAAAAGTGTTTTATGCCAACAAAGTATCAAAATAGGGGGATTCCCTATATTTGTTATGGGATTCCAGATGTGAACCCCCTATTCATTTCAATATATTTTACTAGTTCCCTCATTAGGGGATTATTTAAAATTTAATTAAGGATCCATTTTTGTTAACCCCTTCATGTTTCCTTGTTTTTGTTTAACTAAACATTGACTTAGAACCTTGGGTTGTTTTTCACTTCCCATTCCCTATTATTTGGTTCTCTTTAATCGATTACATTGAAAAATAAATCCTCACACTAATTTTTTTTTTGTTTCATCTCATTCCCTCTCGCATTATAGTTTTTTAATTTTCCTAGAATTTATTCCCCTTGATTTGAAATTTAGGAAGATTATTTATCTATATCTTGGTGGATTCATCTATCACAGTAGATATTTTATCTGTGGCATGAAGAAGATATTTTCAAAGGCGGTATTCGAGCCTCCATTAATAATTTAACCTATGTTTTGTTTCCTAATAAGTTTCCACAGGTTTTCCAATGATTGTTTTTGAAATTTAACATTGAGTCATGTTTATAATTTCAGTATTTTTTATGTAGTATCTATATTTTTGTGTAAAGAATGTACCAACACATGTAGAGGTGCACTTAATATCATTTAGTGGCCCCCTCTTGGGTGTCGTTCGGTTAATTTGAGTTAGGGTTTTACAATATACCTAACCATTTTATTTTTTCATGATTTTTGTGTTTAAATATATGGAAAGTATTATAAGAAATACGAATCACTAAAATAGGCACATCATGCATATAAAATAATATAATTTAAATAATATGGTCTTTGATTACCATATTAATCTATTTGTAAGGGTCCGTCAAATATTATGCTATTAGGAGACATCATCACTCAAGAAAGTTGTTAAGATATTAACTAATATTGAATAAAAAAATTGTTTGATACCTTGAATTATTATGTAACATATCATGTACAACATGATGAATGTGTATGATCAATACCTTTTAAAAAGTTATCTAGAGGATGATTTTAGAACTTTTTGTTACTTTTATGTACCATTTACTGAAGTTATGACCTGGTGTGTGTTTATGTGGAGTTTAAGAGAAATTTTACGGAAAATTGTATATAAACCGTTGGCTCAGGGTTAGGGAAAACTGTGCACCCAAACCCTGGTAACCATGTGACCCTGGTCTATGAGGTCTGCAAAATTGTTGCACAATTCAGCTAACTATGTTTCGCTCCCAGAAAACTATGTGTGTGGTTATTAATCACCCGAAAAATTATTTTAAAATCCCAGAACCCCTCAAACTCCTCTCATTCATCCTAAACATGAGAATAAATGTTTTTTTTGAAATTCTAGTTATTTATGGAGGGGTTCCATGGACATTTGACATCCATTCTTCAAGATTCAAAACTCGAATCAAATATCTGCTATTCTTCTGGTAAGTGGATCTCATCTCGATGCCTATCCAATCATTTCCACTCTCTTTACATATTATTTTGGATTATTTTATCCTCTATTTATTTATATCTATACTTTTTTTGTGTGGTCAACATTAAGGTTTGTAGATTTATATATAGATTTGTTAGATCTTAATATCCTTAATCTTGATTTAGTTATTTAGATCAAGAACTCGTATCTATGCCATTGTGTTGCTCTGATTTTGGGGATTTCCATTAAATGAACATTCATCATCAAATTGAGGCCAGTGGTCTAAAATCTATATCCCATTGTCATGGATTTGATGAATGTATGAATGATTATATATTTCATTTAATTATTTAGAAATTGGATTCTTAAATTTGATAAATTAGGTTTACCAATTTATTTATTGAATCATTGTAGAATGAAATGGTTGATTGAGGAATTAGTCATGAGAATAAAGGTATGAACTATTGTATAATTAGTTTTTTGGAATTAATTATGAGATTTAATGGTTGTAATATATATAAATAATTAGGGTATTAATTATGAGATATTGAATTGGATAGGTTGTGATAATTAATCATGAACTAATTGTGTTTCCTAATTTTATTGTCTAGATAATTAATTTGGGAATTAATTATAAAGTCTAGAACTATAAAATGAGATAATTAATTCTATAAAATTAGTTATAGGTTATGAATTTTTTTATTGATTAATTAAATGATTAATTAATTTATGGGACGGGCATACATAATTAATTGGGTAGTAAATTGAGGGTATTATTGTATTTATCTAATTGTAGAATTAGTAATGGAATTGAGATGGATAATTAATTGTGAATTAATATTTTTTGAAAGAATGGGAACATGTTAATTAAAATGAGAAGTATAATTCCTAACATGTCCATTATACTTATTAGTAATGGAATGGTAACATGGTCATTCAATTGAGAATAATATATGGTAATATGGCCATTAATCTTATGAGTAAAAGAATGGGAACGTGGTCATTCTATTGAAAATTAATAATGGTAACATGGTCATATTACAAATGATTTTTTCATTTGTAACTTTGGAATTAATATGTGAATTTAATGAATGATAATAAAGGCACTATAAGAGATGACCTCACATAATAGTACTTTGAACTCTGGCATGAGTCGAATCAGGTGCTAAGATATGATATCACTATTGAATTCATTGGGTTTCAGATGAGTCGAAGTTGGTATGATGATTTGATATAACATAGGGAATAATTTAAGAACCGGTACGACGTGAAGATATTAGAGAGGTATGGGTACCCCAAGGAATTGAGGAGTAATTATGATTAAATAAATAATAAATTATAATTTAATATATATTTTTATGCAATGTCTTTTTTTCATTATTGAAAATTTTACACTATGATTTGACTATAATTTTTTTATACACCATCGTTGGTGGCCTAATATGTTATAATCACACCATACATAGGATTCTTGATCAGTACTAGAATAGATTTTTTAATTTTTGTGTAGGTTATATGAGAGTTCTTGGTGTTAGATTTTTGGTTGGGTTTGGACATAGAAGATGGAATGATAAGGTGTTCAGGATCCACTTGGGAGTCGTTAGTGTCTTTATTTTTGAGTTTCATTTTTATGCACACTGACTCCTATATTTTCATATAATGTTTCCCCATTTTAGTTGAATGTTTTATTTTCTATTTTTGTTATATTATGACATTATTATTGTTTTAGATATATATGATTCCATATTTTTTATCTATTTCTGCAGGATGTGTGCAAGAGGTGACATGGGAGATGATAGAAGATATGAGGTCTCAATGGCCAGATCATTTTTTATCAGAATCATTGAAAATATTTGAGGTAAATATTGAGGAATAATAGTAATAAGAAGAGGATATTATAATATCCCAACCTTTTGCTGATATATCGGACTTTATTTCAAGTACATTCTGTTGCTTTTAAGTACCTTTGATTGGAGTTACGACTTGGGGTGAATTTCAGTGGAGCAATAAGAGAAATTTTAGGGAAACAGGGTTATTCATGGTTGGTACATGGTTAGAGAAAACCATGCACCCAATCCCAGGTAACTGTCTCACCCTAGGAATTGATGTTTGAATGGTTGGTGCAGAATTTACCTAACCGTGTTCCCCACTTTAATGACCATGCACACAGTTATTAATCAACCAAAAAATTATTTTAAAATCCCCAAAACCCATAAAACAACTCATATTCGTCCAAGACTTAGGGCTAAACGTTTTTTTACAAATTACATACATTTATATTGAGGTTCCATGGTTGTATGACCTCTATTCTGCAAAATTCAAAGCCCAAATCAAATATCTGCTCTTCTCCTAGGATATTGGTCTTATGTCGATGCCTATTCTGTTCATTTAATTCCTTTTACATAATATTTTGGGGAGATTATCATATGTTTCAATAGATATAGACCATTTGGTGAGATCTATACCGTGGAAAAAATATCTAAATATAAATTTATTATATCTTGATATACTGGATATTGATTTTTGGATTTAGATAGGGAACTCAGATCTATATCACTATTTGCTCGAATTTTCTAGATTTTCATTGAGTAAGATTTTATCTTTGAATTGTTGTAGGTGGTTTGAAATAAAATCACCATTTTAATGGATTTTATGTGTGTATGAATTATTATATAATTTCTAGAACTCATTATCAATTAAATTCCTAAATTGGGTTAATTATGTGGACCAATTAATTTTTAGAATCATTTTTTAATTTAATGATTGATTATAGAATTAATCATGACACTAAGGGTTAAAAAAATGGATAATTACTTTTGTGAAATTAATTATGAGTGTTAAGGTTTTTATTCTATAAAATTAGTTTGGGGATTAATTATGAGAGATTTAAATGGCTAGATTAAGATAATTAATCATAAATTAATTCTATGCCATGATATTATGATCATGATAATTAAATTTTGAATTTAATAAAAATATTGGAGATTAAAAATGAGATAATTAATTCTAGAAAATTAACAATTGGTTATCAATTTTTTTATTGATTATTTAAATGATGAATTATTAAATGGGATTGGCATAATTAATTAATTTGTGAGTTAATTGAGGATATTGATTTTTTTTCTAATTGTTGAATTAGTAATGGAATAGTGGTTGATAATTAATTATGAATTAATTATGTGTCAAATAATTGGAACATGGTTATTAAAATGAGAAATGTAACTATTAACATGGTCATTATACATATGAGTAATGAAAAGGGAACATGGTCATTCAATGGAGAAGTATAAATGGTAACATGGTCACTGTACTTATAATTATAAGAATGGGAACATGGTAATTCTATTAAGAAGTAAGAATGATAACATTGTCATATTACATTGGAATTTGTTATTGGTAATTTTTGAATTTATGTGTATATTTAATGAATGGTAATAAAGGATCTATGAGATATGGCCTCACAAGATAAAACTTCAAACTCTGACATGAGTCGAATCAATTATTTAGATAAGATATCACCATTGAAAACATTGAGCTTCTTCAGGATTTGAAGATTGTATTAAGATAGATATTACCATGGCAACACTTCATGCTCTGGAATGATCAAATATAGTATAGGGGAACCTATATTCTCAAAAACCTTTGAGTTAATTTGATTAAATAACGAAAAAATTATAATGTTATAACTATTTATTTATACATTGTTTTCTTTTATTATAGAACTACTTAAACAATATTTTTGACTAGAATTGTTTTAGACACGATTAGTAGTGGCCCAAAGATTAGTACTCACACCCAAATCAGGATGGCTGATCAGTACTTGAACAGATATTACTATTGAAAGATAGGTTAAGGGAATGAAATGGTGTTAGATTGGTAATTGGGTTGGATCTTGGATGAGGGAACAAGACACTGTTTAGGACTAACTTGGGAGCTGTTAGTGTCTTTATTTTTTAGATGCATTTTTATGTAATTTGAAACTTGTATTTGAAAAGTATGTTTTCCCATTTCAGTTGAATATTGTATTTACTATTTTGGTTATCTTATGACATTGTGATTTTTCTGATTATATATTCTTTCGCATTTGTTTGATTATTTCTACTGGTGTTTTACTCTAATAAATGAGAGTATAATGCCCCCTGATTGACTTACCAACCCCACATTTCTAATATCCATACTTTAGCATATGGGGAGGCTTACATGATGTCATGTGACCATCCAGTTCAGGGCACAGTCACATGTCACCCATATCGGGATGTTACAAATTGAATATTATATTATTTCATATTTTAATTGTCTTGTGTGGCTAGATGATGGTTCCAAACCATAATTCCTCTTTAAATTTTTTATTAATGATATTTTACATATTGTTTTATACTTTAACATGTCACGTGTATGTGATTTTGAGGAATGATATGGAATCAAATGAATTATATAAGATCGAATAAGATATAGGATCCCATACCTGATATAAGTATTGTGTGTTATCTAATGATTCCAGTTTTCTCATTTCATTGGTTGTACCCTATTGGATTGATTATTTTATTTTTAACAAATCATTTAATTTAATTTTTCCTCATAATATATAAGTATAAATAGAATCATTTTTTATTTAAAAGATTTTTTTTTGGGTTATGATGTTTTTAAGTACATCATTTATGGTGAGATAACGTTTAGAGATTAACACAAAACCTAGGGAGGAAATTGTTTGAGTTAAATAGAATGTATTTCTTTGTGAAAATATGTTTGAGACATTTTTTTGTCATAAATGGTCAATTATAACTCAAATTGTGTGTTTATGTGTTACATTTCCAATATAGATGAGGAAATACTTTTTAATTCCACATATTTATTCTCTAGGGAGAAATTGTTTGGGCCCAATATTGGGTATTTATGAGGTTTGTGATAATTTTTGATGTGTTTGATTTTTCACCATATGTAGAGTCTAGATCAAGGCATCGTATTTATTTCATACCCCTAGGCCAAGGAATCCTTTTGTATTTAAATTAAATAAATATTTTTTAAAGGTGAAATTTTTTAACTTTATCATAGATATATTTTCTTATTGTTTCAAAAGAATATCAAAATATATGATATTATACATTGGTATGTATATAGGATTCACATTGAGGAAATTATATATACCAAAAAATCATTATTGTTTATATATAAGAGAAATAAATAGAAGAAATTAATATATCCCTATTCAACTTGGTCAATGTACACAATACTAGAGGTTAATTAGAATATTAACCATATTTATTAAATTATGTTTATGTTGTTTGGTTTTACGTTGTGTAAAATGAACTTTGAAATTGAATAATCAAACCAGTGTCCTAGAAATTTTGGAAGACAATGTGAATATAATACCATATTTTTTTAACTTGGGAAAAATATTAGGTCAATGTTATAATTTTCCAACCAATTTACCTAACAAACTAACATTACTTGACTAAAATAGGTATGTTCTACAGCTTTACTATCTTTCAGAATCCATGAAAAACTATCTACCTTATTTTTATTTATTGATATATTATGAAGAACAACTATATTTAGGTTGAAATTGTTTTTAACTATATGTGGTATCAATATATTAGTAAATAAATACATGTGTATATGACATCATTTTTAGGGTCTTTTAGTGGTACCTATTTCATCATCACAGTCACAACAATCATACACACCTCAATTCACATGTAGTTCTTATAGATTTTTATTATAGGTTACTTATAAATTCTTTGTGGTGTAATTAGGAATATTAGAGGGAATTATGACATAAGGATTATTCTAGTCAAAAATTAATTTCATGGGAAATGAGTATGTTCGTCGATTACCTTTATAGATTTATAATTTTATTTTATATCATATTATATAAATATTTTTATTATTCATTATTTATAGGTGAAATATTTTTCATGAGTATTCTACAAAGAAATTATTTTATTTATTTATTTATTTTCATTATTTTGTAACTTCATTTATTACCATGTTATATTTTTTTGTATGATTGGTTTATAGAAGGTGATTAGGTTTCGAGAGATATTCCATATAAGAAATAATTTATTTAAGTATAAATTTCTTTAAATTTATTGTTTCATTTTTATTCCTTGAGCGCATATCATTAATAATTCATTTTTTATTCCCTTTCATGTATTCAAAAATCATTTATGAATGGGGAGTTTTTTTTGGGAAGATATAGTAATATGATTCCTATATATTCACATATTCTATATTGGGTTATTACAAGGTTATATTAAAGTTAATATAGAGTGTATTTGATTATCTTGATGTGTAGATAGGAGGGGTTTGAGATTTATAGGTAAACATTACATTTGGTGAACCCATATATTTATAGAAGAAGCCTATATTTCCGATGCTATATAGAAATGTGGTATTAAGTTGGAAAATATCTATAGATTTAATTTTTTATATTAAATTAACTATCAAGTACCAATGGAGAGTGTTATATTAAGTCTCATGAAACATGGATAGAAACATACGTACCATTATATATACATGAAATTAAAATTTATAGTTTTATGTTTATAATATATTTTGATATGAATGGAAGGATGAAATCTATCACACGAAAATCAAAAATCACTAATAAATATTTATTTTTCTATACTAGTATGTGGGAGTGTATTAATTTATATAAATAAATGACATACAATTATTTAATGGATTCAATTCTACTGATTATGGAATATTGATATCATTGTATTACAATACATTTTATATTATTGATACGTTATATGGATGGGAATATAATTAATAATGATTTATTTGTGATATGAGAATGTAATAGTATATTTTGAATTGATTCTAAAGTGTACTGATTATTTTTAATTGAAAATTGTGTTTAAAATGATGCATTAAATTATGAATTAAGTGTTTTAAAATTAAAAAGGTATTATAGATGAAATTAATACTTATGATCGTGTATTAAGGTAATTGTTTTAATGAATTTATTATGTAAAGGAAATATTTTAATTAAAAATATAATTATGTTATCTGCTATGTTTTTTATAGTTTTTAGAAATAAAATAGTATTCTAACTCAATGGTTTGAACAAAAATATTCTAGTTTTATATTTTCATGTTTGACATATGGGATGATTATTTATACGATTATTAAATTTTGATATGACATGATATACTATAATGTGATATCTTTTCATTTTATATTGATATTTATTGTGGAAATTATAAAGTTGATTCCTAATAAATCTTAGGGAAACCACAACGAATCACATATAGTGAATTGATAGATCTATCAATGATGTGTTGGTTATTTTTTTCCTAATAATCTAACCTTAAAATAGAACTTGTGAGATATGGATAGATATATGATTGTTACGATACATAATATGAAAATATGGATATGTCTATTGTTTTTTATATAAATACATTTTTGGAACACAAAAATAATTTAGGAATGACAATATAATGATTTTGATTGTGATTTATAGTTTGGATTCATAAGATAAATCATTATGGGTGGCCTACAGAGTATTTTTTTCTATTAATAAATATATTTTTTAATAGAGTGATTGTAATAGGGGGTCATCGATTAGATTATTGTGTATTGTTTCTAATGTGATATGACATTAGCTTACTAAATTTACTTTTGATTATTTCTTGTAGGTAATCCTTTTTATTAAATGATAAATAGAATTTCACATATAAACAGTAAGAATATTTCATCACCAATTTTTACTTATGATAATTAAGGAATTATAATGTAGAGTGATCCATAAAGGTATAAGGTTAATTGGACAGTAGCCAATGGTATTCCTACTATAATCAAACATGATAAGAAAATAATTCCTCGATGAAAATTTTTAATTATTATTTTTTGTGAAATTTTTGGATTCAAAATTATTATAAAAAATAAATTTGAAGAACATTGTTTGTGTGTATTGGATAAAAGATTATGGGTTACTATTTTTCTTGTATATAAATTATGATGCACGATTTGATCAATTAATATTTAGGATTAATGAAATACTCAGTGTGTATATATTAGAATATCTTAGGAAAATATACTTTCAATATTAATATAAAATGATATTTCTTGTGTTACTCGTTAGTTTGGAATGATTCATAGTGTAATACGGTGTAAAATCATAGTGATTTGTTATGTTGAATCTGAAAATATATTTGAGAATTAGATATTTATTTAAATATTATACCATAGGGATATAAATTGATTTATAAGTAATTTCATAGAATCACATATCAAAAATAATTTGTGGGAATCGATATAGGTACATAGGAATTATAAAATAGTATAAAGGGAGTGTTTAAAAAACGAATTTTCATGGTAAATGGGGCTATGAGGATATTTAATCTTGGATAATAGGGTAAGTAGATAATTAATTATATATATTTTTTTAATTTAGATATATTTTTTCAATCAGGTAAATTACATATGCGAGCATAGGGTGCTACAATGTAAATGGCCTATGAGAACTCTCATATCAACAATATGACATACACTCTATGGACATAATTGAATATATGATAATTTAACAGGATTTCAAAAAATGGGAAATAATTTATAAATAATTCATAATTTGGTGTAGATGATTATATGAATATATGAAAATAAAGAGGTTCATGGTAGTATATTACTGGCATTTATTGACTACAATCAATTCCTGGTTAGAGAAACTAGTCCAATATTTCATATTATATTATGATTTATATTTCTACTCCTATTAAAAAATTTAGACGAATGGTAATGCTAAAATAAATTAATTTTCTTATGGTAAATTCAACTTAATACCTCTAATTAGTCAGTTCTGTCTTCAAAAATGGGTAGTCAGTGAGAAGAGTTTATTATGCTATATTTCCTCAGAAAAATTATATTGAATGTGGGTATATATGGTGGGGGTAATTTGTAACAATTATTTAATATATTAACATTTTGATTAGATGAATCATTGAAAATATGATTATGGGAATGGGTTAGATGAGGTAATTATGTTTTTGGATATTATGGGAATGTTCCAAACATGATTTAAAAACATTATTTGGGGTTTGTGAATAATATATCAATGAATAAATTAAACTATTTTGATGAGTGAACAATATATAATTAATATCTATTTATTAAAAAAAATATTCTACTGAAAAATGATAATCATGTAAAGGATATGATCCACGGTCACAATAGATAATTCATCAATGGATACACTTAACAATTCTTATAAAATAATAGAATATTGATTCTTAGTATTTATTAATAATCCAAATTTCATAGGAATTTATTTTAAATTGAAAATTTTTAGTCACGAATATAGATAATTCTAGGGGAATACGTAGTTTTTTATTTCAGGTAAATAATATAAATTTTACATTATCCATCAATGATTTTTATAAATATTTTGAGTATAAAATATTGGTATAATTTAGTTATTATTAAATTTATGAAATAAATTAATCTAGAATTTATTTTTTTATTGGTGAATTATAATCTATTTGGGGCGGGGGTAGTGGGAATGGGAAATATTTTTCATTAGGGTACCGGATTCACCCCCATCTGAAGATATAGTAGAGGGGTATTATGTACCATATGCCGATCGAATGCATGCCCAATTACCTAGGAAGTAGATATATAGGTATATAACTATAATTTAGTGGATGGTGTGTGGGTATCATGTTCTTTTTAAGTGCATCATGTTATTTTCATCCTACGAGGTATTCTTTTATGTTTATTTTTATAATTTCTATATTTCACATCTTGTATAACTTATCCCCTCCTCCCTTGACACATACTCAACCAGAACTCCAAATTGGTATCCCCTTTAATTATAAGTATCCCCTATATCATTCCATATATATTTATTGCGTATTTTTTATTATGTTTCCTCACATCATATGTTCATTTCAATATATACCCTATATTATTATTTTTCATTCCATTTTATCTATCTTAATCCAAATATTTAATTCTAATAGTTTATGGATTATTTTATGGATTATGTGGTTTGGGATTCAATTAGTTAGAATCCTTCGAATAGATATATCCTTTAAGAATAAGGTTAGAATAGTTTCCCTTTTAATGAAATTTTTATGTGATTATATCAGATATCCTTTATGTAACTATATTCATTTTTCAGATAATGTTTATCTTTTTGTATCATAATGGTCAGGACTATTTGGACTGATATAACATAGAAGCTGGAGTGTATATATGGGTGAAATGGGTTAATTTTTTTAAAATACACATTTTAAAATAGCTATAGGGAGGGTAATTGGCATATTTTGTTTGCAAATCTGTTAAGATGTTTTCGATTAGTTTGGTTTTTGGTTATTTTGGGAAATGAAATATAGTTTTGGTTCATGAATCAATTTAAATTTATGGTGTTTGTTTAATTTTCCTTGGTAGTATAAATAACCTATAGTTGAGTATTTTAGTGTTTGGAATTTTTTAGTCTTCTAGAATCCATGTATTTTTTATGTTTCATTTGGGAATAGTGAATGATCATAGTGGATTTCATGATTTCACAGTTCCTCTGATGCTTATTATATTTTTTTGATAGATGGGATATTTAAGGACATTATATAGTATATGATTATGTTTTTAGGAGGAATTGTGAATATGTATTTATCTAGAAGATTATGGGATGTGATGAGATGGTATAGAGAAACACTATATTAAAAATCTTTTGAATCAGATTATAGATATGGGTTGACCCTAGGAGTGAGTGTCCTGAAATAATGATTATAGTGTGTGACCTAGCTTTAATGGGATAAAATGGTATGAGATTTGATGTTAGGTAATTATTTGGGTGATAAGGTACCATTAATTTATTGAGATATTCTTCATAAATGAGATTTCAATTATTTATAGTCGAATGATGAAGCTAGTATGGTCCAGGATTTTGATGGAATTTTAATTTCATTATGAACTGATGTGGTTTTATTATTATGGGTTTACTTATTTTTATATAGTTCATATATTATCATATATTTGTTTCACTTATTATTAATATGTATTTGTTATGCCATATTATTTTTATTATTCACACCCCATATTATAATCTCTTTGATGGTAAAGAATTTTTTTCAGGGATCCAGCCAAGGTCACATTCCCTATGTCCATCAACAGAGTAGATTATTCATGTTGGGGGTAGTGGTGAAATACAGACATACTAGTATCCTCTAGTATCCCTACACATTAATACATTTGGTATATCTATATATTTCATGAACTGATCCACTACCTATGTAGATCCATTTACAACTTTTGTATGGTTGAACAACATCTCATTTATTAATAACATGTTGTATTGTTCTAGTTGGAAATGTTTGTGTTACATATTTTTATTTATATCTATTACTACTACATTTTCATTTTTTTCATTAATTATTATAATATTAATGTAATATTCACCCAAGTATATAGCTTAGGACCTCACAACTTCTTGGTATCCTCTTTCACAAAGAGATTCATGAATGTGGCATTACCGCGCACATGCCCAATATCAATGAAATGGGCCATGGTGTCACATATATATCACATTAAAATGAAATTATTAAGAATTTTGGTAAATAAGAGAGTGTTTTGAGAACATGGAGGCAGGTGGGGATAAATATATACCTTATGGATTGTTGGGATATTTTTTTCAATACCAAAATAGTATCATTTATTATTAAATTTTAAATAATAGGGATATCTAATCATTTCTGGGTAGTAAGTAGGATATGGGGGTTATCTCCCTTTTCCACAATTCCCTCCAACATTCCTCTTCCTAAAATGATTCACTAAATATAAAATCATTATCCATCTATGGATACGGATTTGAATTTTCGATTTTGAGGTATAACACATGGATTTATAGTATAAATCATCCTCAATCTCTATAATTCAGTTTAATTTAGTGATTTATAAGATAAAATCATTATAGATGTATTCTGTAACCAATTTCCAGGATTTTCATATTTATAAAACATTATATATAAGTGAGATATGTGAATTAATACAAAATTAAATATTTGATACCAAAAGTGTTTTAATTAAATTGTTAACTACTTACCGTCTACAAGGGAAAAAGTGGTTTCTTTATAAGGACCAATTATTGTTTTTGATTTCCTAGTGGAATCATCACCTATGGATTGATTATAAAAAGTAGCTAATTTATATATGAATGTGAATATACAGTTCTAAAATAATTATGGAACAATTCCAAAATAATATTAATGTTCATTAAAAAATTCCTCTAATATGAAATATTATTGGGTGGCTCAGTGATGGTTCCTTACATTGGTTTAAAATTATTTACTTTAATGAAATGCTATCATATACAAATTTATGTCCTAAATTTATATTAAGGTTTTTATATGAATGATAAAAATTAAATTGAATAGTATAAATGACTATGTGATATATAAATAATTTTATTCTATAATAAGGTTATGTCATGAAATGATGCCATTATTATTATTTAATAAGGTAGGATATTTTAATTATATATTTGTTATCCAATTTTTTAGATTGTTTATATTTTAGGACTTATTTGATCATATATTTTCTATATTGTTAAGGTTTAGTGTGATTCAATTTTTTAGGAGATCAACGTCAATAATGATGTGATTGATCTTGTGACTTATTGTGGGTCGACACTATAAGATTAATAATTGAACCAATGAGGTAAAAGTATAGTTTATTTATGAAGAATAAACTATAGTTCATTGGTAATATATTATATTTTTAAGATATGTGGTGGATTTCACCTCAATGTGAGTGTTGAGTTACCATTTATATGAGGTATAGGGGGTATGGATTCTTGTTGCGACATAGTTATTCATGCTGTTGTGAAACCCATACTAATGGGTCTTGATTTTTTATGGGTATTCATCCTATATGATTGGATTAGTTTCTTTTTAGGTATTATAATGAGAGTGATTTATTGTGTTTTTTTGAAATAATTCGGTTTAAGGTAGCTTTATTAATTTAAATTCTACTTGATATTTTAATTGGAATTAAAAACTAATTGTTTCATTGAAATCTTATGCCGGTTATCTAAAATTTCATTGGAATATAATATTTTTTATATTAGGCTATGTGAAATTTGTCTAGAGATGAACCAAGACAGAAAAACATATTCTCCTTGGTCTACATATAGAATTATAAATAGTTATTGTGGTGTTCAACTCTATTCTCATTGTTTGAGGTATGGGTGGACTATTACATAATTTACATTTTATAACACCCACAAAATGAAATCACCATGTTATTTAGGATCAAATAAAATTTACATCTACATTTTGTGATTAAATATGTAAAAAATATATAAATAAGTGTAAATGTTATGTTTTTTTGGATTGAGTACTTTGAAAAGTGATGTGAATTGAGTGATGAGATGTATAAAATAGTGAGAACAATAGAAAAAGTGATGAAGTCTAAATAGTGGATGAAATTAAGAAAACAATATCGGTATATTTTCATAGAAAAACTAATCATGAAATATAGTTAACTTTAATGGTGAAAAATAAGTGGGAATGGAGGATTGAACACATAACAATCATTAGATCGAAAACATTTCTAGAGAACATTCGAAAGAAATACTTTTCCCTACAGAACTCATGTTGAGGATGATTCTTCCTAGAAAAACTATATACAAACCCTTTTTAATTTATGTAACATAATGTTAGCTCCGTGGTAAGGAAAACTACTATTATTTAGTAGTTGGTTAACTGAGTAGAGTGGAAAAGGAAGACCATAAATAATAGAAAATATAACACTTAAGGAATATCAAACATACATCAATGATTTAAACTGAGAAAGAGTATGTAAATTTAATTTCAATTCAACAAATATAATTCCCATAAAATAATCTATTATAAATATCAAAGGATATAAAAAAATATACAATAAAGCCTCCCCAATATGCTAAAACAACAAGAAATTTTAACTAGATGAGGATGCTTGTGAAATGGGATCACCTCCTTCCTCCAACATGATCTCCTCTAAACTCCTTCTATTAGAGTTCAATAGACACCTAATATAGTCATTATCAATTAGTTTCCCACTCAAAAATATTTATTTAATGATTATCAATTATAATATATAGGTTCTCCTCTTTTGAGTAAAATAATTATGCAGCATCTCCACCGTCCAACTCACGATCAACCAATTTGAACTCATTCAATGTGTCGTTATATGATGATTGTGTAATGTAAACATCCTTCCTTGTTGATGACTCCTGAAAAGCTATCTAATTAAATTCCTTTCACATGTGGAACTTTCTTCAGCTCAGGGGTGATTAATCTATATGAATTCCCCACTCGTTTCATTCTTCATGCATATCTGAAATCTCTAGAAGCATCCAATTCGCATTTCACTATTGATATTATATCCCCATTTTAAATGTTTAGGTTTATTTTATTTTCTAATTAGTTTTTTTGGGCTCACAGGTGGCATCAAAATATATGATTACATAACTATTATATTTTTTAATATTTTATATTTCAGAAAAAATTGAAATTGAATCTAAAAAAGAAATAATATTATTAATAAAATAAATGTGGAAAGAATTAAAAGATATTTTTTTTCAATTAAATAACAAAAACAACCATTTTATAAAATATTTTAAAAAAATATTATTTCATTATTGTCTAAAAAATATTCAATATCCTACCTATTACATAAAACCAATCTATTAAAAAATATTAAATTCCAAAAAATAGATATGATGAAATGTATTCTAAAAAGGCCAAATCAACTTATTTATCACATAAGATGTATTTTTTCCTCCAAAAATTGATTCATTTAACTCAGTGGAGGGAAAATTTTTAAAATATGAAAATCTAAAATACAATATGAAATTAGTTTCAATATGATTTCTCCAGATAGGCAATATCATGTAAGAAATTTTATTACTCTTCTAAAAATATGTTTTTATAAAAAAAACATGGCTTTTGTATTTCAATATTAATAGAGAATGAATATTTTGAAAAGGATTAAGAAAACACCAAGTTTAATTTTAATGAACAATCTAAATTTATACTTTTTTTTGAAATTGGATATCCAGGCATAAAAAATTGAATACATAGACACAACTAATGGAAGAGTGACTTTAACAAATTAATATAATTAATATATAACTCAATAAAATGATTTAGATTTGGTAATAAATATTTCTCAAGGATTAGGATATTATTTCATATCACTTATAATTTCATAGCATATGTGTTCAAAATATAGTCTAGATGTTCAAACCTTAATAAATATTGTTAAATATTGTCAACAAATTTATCAATAAGAAATAAATTTAAATGGATATATTTAAATGATATTACCAACTATATCTACTACTTAATAGAGAAATTAACCTCTAAATAGTGTCAAAATATCCTTAAATCATCTAAAAAACATCCTCCCACTGAAAGTGTAAATGATTCCATTGAGAGTAAAAAATTTGAAAAAATGGATTTTGATGTCTATTCATTGTATTATAGTTAAAAAACATAATGATACACCCCCAAAAATCAACATAGAACTTATTTTGATATTCATCATAGATAATTGATGTTAAATGATTTATAGACATGAAAAAAATAATTTTTTTACTTAATAAAAAAATTAAAATATTATAGATCATGAAAGAGGTTTCTACTAGTAGCTATATAAACATTTCAGTATTGAAATATAATAACCCTTCTCAAAAAATAAATTCTTAAAACATGAGATAAAATTGATTTTTAATAGGGACCAAACATTAGCATGAAATATCATGATTAATGAACTCAAATAAATAAAATAAATACAAATGTATTAAAGGCTACAACAGATAGTCCTAATTGGAATTTCATCAATTTTTAGAACTGAGTATTAGATTTAAAATTAACAGAACCCCAAGAAATATTTCAAATTAGAAGACCAACAATAAAATTATAGATTTGAAAACATTTACTCATCGAATATAGAATATTATTTCATTTGAGTATAGTGAAATGTATCCTCCCATTTTCTATATATATAATTTCATTATTTGTCACGACTCGCCTTCACCAAAAGGAGGGAAGGGTCAGCAGATATCCAGGCCCTTCCTTCTTCAAGTTGAAGGAGATATAATGACCCCTCAAACCCGCCTTCAATAGGTCCGGGAGGTGAGACCAGCGCCAAGGGTATAGAATCACTCACTCAATGGAATGAATTACCCTTTTTCTTTTAATAGGATCAGGAGATAAGATAGTAAGTCTCACAACACCAAAACTAGAAGTGAAAGAAAATCCAAAACAACCATTCCCATATACATGTTCCAAAAGTAAAAAACCACAATGTACAAAGTGACAACAAGGGTAAAGTACCAAAGAAAGAATGACATCCACTACAACTGCCCCAAAGGTCTATGCTTATATGGTCCCGCAGGATCCCCGAAGTCCTCCTGGAAACCTAAAAGCAGTTTTATATACATAGGGTGAGCATACATGTAAACTCAGTAGGGAAAACCAAAGACTCTCGTGCACAAGTTGGGGAACATACTAGAGTCCCGTGAGAAAAAGAGTAAACCAAACACCAAACAAGGTAAACTATCCAGCAAAGCCTCACCAAGGCACACTCCCCAAATAACGCAAGCCAAGTAATGTATATTAAAAGTACATCAATGTTTGGGTACCCCACACCACTTTCCCACTGGTTATTGAAGCCATCCTACGCATTGAACCAATCCCGCCATTCTCACTACAGTCCCACTGCCACACCCCGCCGGCACACACCTAGGCCATAACCACCACACTACCCTACCTAAAGGTTCATGGGATAAAAATAGACTTTAGACCATTACAGCCTGCACGAAGATACTTGGGCTATCTGGGAAATGGAGCAGAAAGGATCTAATAACTAGCCACTAATCGAAGTGTTGGGAAAAACACTCTCCCCCATGAAATCTGGGTGTTCGGCCCAAAGTGCTCAACTTGGGTCAGGCGAGAATAAGAAACAAAAAACTACAAGTATATGTATAGGTAACAAGAACTCACCCAGAGTTTAGGTTTTTCTTCAGCCTGCCTAAATAACACATTCAGCACCCAAGTCCAAGTCACAACTCACACCAAACCAAAACCCATCTGTCTCATCTTTGTTTACATGTTCAGTAATAATGTTTAGAAAAGGTTTCTGCACCTACTTGGGCAACTAGAAAGTATAAGCACAATCCAAGGAAAGAGTACAGTCAAAAATAAACTTAAACATTCACAGCTGGTTCTCTTGTAAAGTCAGAACAACAAAGGGATAAGTGAGATCACTCGAAGTACTGGAACCAAGGAAAAGCTCAATATACAGCCCCATGTCCCCAGGATCTAGGAGCCACCAGTTTCTCAACAATAGAGGATCCCTCCCAAATTGGTTATATAACAAAGGATCCCATCCTCAATTTCAAGCATTGAGAGAATAATAACAGGGGATCCCATCCCCACCCACATCACCCAGTAATCGGCCCGTGAATGAAAAGAAAAGAACAACCCACTACCATCCACACAAAGCAATCCCATGCGGGTATTTTCAGATTGAAAAGATTTAACACACTCCATGATTTCAATTCCCCTGGACTTAAACTAGGGTTATCACAGAAAGGAATTGATCCTGGTGCTTTTGAATTTTTTATCTGAATATAAGTAATTAACCCGTTTAATTTTCACAATGAGGGTTCACAACCACAATACAATTCATTTAAACATCACCAGAGGCAAGGGTTTGTTAGTGCACAGAGAAAGACCATCAACGACCATGATTTTCAGTAGGCTTAAGCCCACACAATTTAGAAATCATTAATCAAGTAAGAAGATTAAAATAGAGAAATGTCATCGGTCACATCAATCCCATTTCATTATTTATAATCAGTTTATATCTTTATTAGAGTTTGGTTCATCCAATTTTATAGAAGTAGTAGCACACCCACCCGACATGACACACAAAAAGGAGAGACGATGGGGAAATTCCCTACTGGTTGATCAACGATCGATGCTAGGCCTCGGGGTGGAACTCCACGGATAGCGATGCGGCTCGTCGGAACGAAGGGTACTCCTAGTATAGGGTGATCCAGAAAATGAACCTAGGGAGAGCCCTTTTAGTTTATAACGGTGGGGGATGGTTGAGATAAGAACACGAAACCACGTAAGGAGCGGGGTCGTGGGTTGACGACACAGTTGAGACACCCCACACGTCATTAATGGGTCATCGTAGTTTAAACTAACACACACCTCAAAATCATTTAATATAATTAGACTCCATTTATGGGCATTAATGGGCCTTAAAACAAGCATAGAGGGGTTGAAATACGGTTTAAGACCCAATTTGCGCAAAAAGGAGGCGCTACTGGAAAAAATGTGAGTGTAGCTTAGAGCTACCGGTAGTCGAGAGCTACCGGTGGCTGTCAGCCACTAGTAGACCAAGCTACCAGTAGCCCAGCTACCGGTAGGCTATGACTACCAGTAGACCGAGCTACCAGTAGGCAAAGCTACCGGTAGGCAGCAACTACCGGTAGACCGAGCTACCAGTAGCCCGGCTACTGGTAGACAAAACTACTAGTAGGCCGAGCTACCGGTAGGCCTACTGTGGGTCAAAATTCACAGAGAAGTTGGGATGGTCTCCCATACCACCCAAAACACATCAAGCATCAGAGTTTTACTAAGTAATGGACCTCCCAAAACCCGGGCCATTACATAATATACCTCTCAAACTATTATCACCCTCGAGAATCAAAACAACCCACAAGGAAATAGAGGTTCCTAACAATCACCTTGAAAGATACCTCTCAGGATCAAACCCCATTCTTAACTAAAAACACCCTTCTCTTAAGAACCAAGCAACATACCATGTCAGACTGCCCAGTCTGTGGGTTGGGGAGTCTCTTCCCCCATGTCAAGATACTGTCCGCTTTAGGTGGCACTGACTCTCCCACACGTGTTTAATCGCATCCACTTTAATGCGTCTTAATTAGGGGTCTGATCCTCACCTCCCCATAGCTAGGACTTTTCACACACATTCAGAGAGGAACGAAAAACCACATATTTCATAGCCAACAGGGTAAAACGCTCCCCCAGAACAAGTATAAACAGAAAATCACAAAACTCAAAACAACTCTCGGTATTAGACACGCATTTGTGCTTCCCTCTCCCATGTATTATCCTCAAGCCCACCAAGTCACCTTAACACATGAACAAAGGGAATTGTTTTCCCACGAAGCACCTTCTCCTCATGATCCTTGATCATCTCTAGTCTTTCCAGAAAGGTCACATCGTCCTCGATGTCTAGCTCTCCCTAGTCAAGGATGTTTGAATCATCGTGCAGAAAACGACAGAGCTGGGACACATGGAATACGTCATGTATCCTCAGTAGCGGCAGTGGTAACCCTAGCTGATAATCCACTTCGCCGACACGCCGCAAAAATTCATAGGGTCCGATGAACTTAGGAAAAATCTTACTCTCCTTGTCGAACCTTCGTTGTCCACACTGAGGGTAGAACTTCAAGAACACATGGTCCCCAACCTCAAACTCCAAGGGCCTTCTCCTGCTATCAGCATACAAATTCTATCAGTCCTTGGCCCCCTTCATCCTTTCCCGTATAAGATGAACCTTCTCCGTCGTGATCTGCACCACCTCCGGGCCAAGGATGCCCGCCTCTCCGAATTTGGTCCAACACATAGGTGAGGGGCATGGCCTCACGTAAAAGGCTTCAAAGAGGGCCATACAAATGGTAAAGTGATATTTATTATTTTAGGTGAACTCTACTAGAGGAAAGTATCTCACCAATGATCCTCCTGAGTCCGGAATGCATGCCTGCAGCATATCCTCCAACATCTGGATTGTGCACTCTGTCTGCCCATATTTCTGGGGGTGGAAAGTAGTTCTAAGGCATATCTGGGTGCCAAAAGCATGCTGCAAACCCCTCCAGACTCGTGAGGTAAAAAATGTATCCCGGTCCGAGACTATGGAACTCGGGACTCCATTCAACCTCACTACCTCATCCACATACATTCGTGCCGAAGCATCCACTACAATTGACTCCTTAATCACCAGAAAATGAGCTGATTTCATCAACTGGTCCACTAATACCTAGATGAAATCCCATCCCCCATGAACCTTCAGTAGTCCTGTGACAAAATCCATCGATATTTCCTCTCATTTCCACTTGGGGACATCCAAGGACTATAGCAGGCCACCTGGAACACAGTGTTTAGCCTTCACCTTCTGACACACTAGGCAGTTGGCTACAGACTCTGGCACTGCACGCTTTACTCCAGGCCACCAGAAATGACTCCTCAGACCTGAGTAAATCTTGGAAAATCTTGGGTGTACCTCTAGGGGTGAGTTGTGGAACTCACTGAGAACCTTTCTGTGCATCTCCTCTGGAACAAACAGCTTCCCCTGGAAAAACATCAGGTGTTGACCATCCTTCGTCCATCCTTCTAGAGCATCACTCTAGTCAACTCGATCACGCATCACATCATAGTCTGGGTCTCCTTACTAAGACTTCTCCGCTTGCTGAAACATAGACGACTGAACTATCATCTGATATAGCCAACCTCTACTGCCATCCATCCTCGCATCCAGGTGTATGGCATCCAAGTCCTCCATCACCTTCCAGGTGTCTGCCAACTCTCAGACCACGTCCTATTGTGATCTCCTGCTCAAGGCATCGGCCACTACATTCCTCTTTCCTAATGTGTAGGAAATCTCGAAGTCGTAATCCTACAGGAACACCATCCACCTCCATTGCCGCAAGTTTATGTCCCGCTGGGAGAAGATATACCTCAAACTGTTGTGATCTGTGAAGACAACAATGCATTCCCTGATGAGGTAATGCCACCATAACATTAGCGCAAAAATGACCGCTGCAAGCTCCAGGTCATGGGTGGAATAATTACGCTCATGAGGGAGTAGCTGCCTAGACCCATATGAGATCACTCCTTGCTGCTGCATCAACACACATCTGAGGCCGTTCCCTGAAGCATCATAGAACACCTCATACGTCGCCCCTTCTTCTGGTAGCCTCAGCAGTGGGGTCTCCTTGAGATAGCTGAAGGCTGCCTCGCACTACTCACTCTACAGGAAAGCTTGGTCCTTCTTGGTCAGGACTGTCAAAGGGGATACAACTCAAAAGAAGTTGGGTACAAACCTCAGATAGTAACCTGCCAGCCCGAGGAATCTATGAACAACTGCCAAATTCTTGGGTGCTGCCCAGGAAACAACTGCTTCAACCTTTGATGGGTCCACCGCTACCCCTTGCTCGAACACTACGTGCCCAAGGATGTTCACTCCTTGTGTCTAGAACTTGCATTTTGAAATCTTTCCATAGAGCTATTGCTGTCAGAGGACCTCAAAATCCATCCTCAGGTGCTCCACCTGATCCTCCTTTGATCTTGAATAGATCTGGATATCATCGATGAACACAACTATAAACAAATCCAGGTACTCCTAGAAGATGGAGTTCATAATCCCCATGAACACAGCCAGGGCATTCGTAACACTGAAGGGAATGACCATGAACTCAAAGTGCCCATATCTGCACCTGAAGGTTGTCTTCGAGATGTCACTCCCCTTTAACCTCAACTAGTGGTACCCAGACCGCAGGTCGATCTTCGATAACCATCATGCCCCTTTCAGCTGGTCAAAAAGATTGTTTATCCTTGGAAGAGGGTAGTGATTCTTGATTGTTACCTGATTTAGCCTCCTGTAGTCTATGCACAACCTGAGACCACCATCTTCCTTCTTTATGAACAATATTGGTGCAACCCATGGTGACACACTTGGTCAAACATAACCTCTCTTAATCAGGTCATCAATTTGAATCTGCAACTCCCGTAGCTCCGAAGGTGCCATCCAGTAGGGAGCCATCGAAATCAGATGAGCACCAGGATGCAAGTCTATCTCAAACATGATATCACATCGAGAGGGTAGAGTCGTCACTTCCTCAGGGAATATGTCCATAAACTCACTGAAGATCCCTGGTTCCTCTACCATATTAGCATCCACTGACTCCACTGACAGCTCGGCTAACAAGGAGTGCAGGGGTTCCTCTCGTCTGCTGCCCTTCTGACTGCTCCACTAACTAGTGAATGTAGTGCTCCGGATGCCCAAGATTGAGAACACAACCCTTCATCAGATGAAGTTGATGACGGAACACACAGATAATAGCCAGTCAATGCCTACGATGACATTGTATGGATGTATCTGTAGAAGTAGTAGACCTCTGACCGACTGATGTGGCCCTATCATCAGTCTGCATCCTCAACAAACATATAACAAGTCGGTCTGACCTCCGACTGGTGTGCTCATCACCAGGGGAACTAGTAGTCTCTCAGCATCTAGACCCAAGGCACGAGCTATACTGGGTTCAAAAAAGGAGTGTGATGCTCCGGTATCGAACAAGGCATAAGCAATAGTGCTAAACAAACTGATCGTACCTTGAACGACCTCCGGCCCTACTAGAACTGCTGCCTCCGCAGCATGCAACTATCCATTCCTAGCTCCTCTGCCTCTCGGCCGTTGGCCACCTCCCATACCACGTCCCGGTCAAGGTCCCTAAGGAGAAACCTGAGGTCGGCCTCTTCCTACAACGTCTTTCCTCGGAGGAGCGGGAGCTCGCTGCCCCTGCTGCTACTACTGGAAAGGCCTAGCTGGAAGCTGCTGTTGGGGTGGGTGCTGAGGTTTTCCACCACCACTGTACTATACTCGGTATGGGAACTGAGTCCAGAGATGTCCATGGCTCCCCCAGACGAAGAACTGCAGTCCTGGGCCTGAAGGAAAAGGGTGAGGACCTGGGGACCAGAAATAAAACTGCTACGGCCTGCTCCCTACTGGTTGGAACCTGGAGGGTCCTAACGCTGGAGGCCAGGTGCCGACAGCCTTCCCCTTCGATGGTCCCAGCTGGATCCCTTCTTCTGAAACACCCCCTAGTGCTTTCATCCTCTCTACCACTTCAGCCTTCTTTTCGACCTCGAAGTGCGTCGGCTGGGTAAAGGGGGTAACAACATACTAGAGGGAGGGTCAGAGTGCCTCCTCTAAAAATCTTTCCCAATACTCCTCGTCAGGAAAGAGGTCTGGAAAAAAACAGAGGAGATCCTTGAACTTGATTCCCAGCTCCTTTACTGACATACTCCCTTACTGGAGGGAGAGTAGCTCTTACCTCTTCTCTGCCTTCATCGTAGAAGAGAGGAATTCCGCCCAGAAGTCCTTCTCAAAATCTACCCATGCCACCTCGGCCTCTGTCCTCTCCCCCAGGTAAAGCATCCACCACTGACGCGCTTCTCCCCGTATATGACTGACGCCCAGAGGAACCCATTACTCTGTCGGAGCCCGGATCAAGCTGAAGGCTATCACTAGCTCCTCTATCTAGCCATCCGTCATCAAATCAGAGGTGTTGCCCTCATACTTCTCAAGGGTCTGTCGCTGAAAGGACCGAAGCATCTTCTGACATTGGTCGTCTTCCTCCACTCGGTCATCCCTCTATTGATCATCAAGGTCATCCTCCTGAGCCTCGATCACTTGTAAAACTCAGGTTCGTCTTCTGGGTGCCACAGAAGAAAGGTAAACAAGGAATGCCTAAGCCCAAGTAGTTGAGAATATCATTCTTAAAATTTCTTAAACAGTTTATTTATTTAAAATTCCTAAGACACCCCAGAAACATGAGAACACAAGTCATTATGATGCATGTACCTTTCTTAGGGTCTCTCTACCCTGCAATCAGCGTGGCCTTACTTCGTCATTTGGTAAGTCCAGATTCCTTGCATTAGATCACGGGGGGCCCTAAAATCATGTGTCCTAGCCGATCTTCATGGGCCTAATTCACGCACCAAGGTCACCCAACACTTTTCCCCTACCATCCCATGTAGTCCTTACTATTCCTAACTCCAGACTCCATCCTACCTCTCAACCATCACCTTTGATACCATTCTGTCATGACCCGCCTTCACCAATAGGAAGTAAGGGTCAGCAGATTGTCAGGCCATTCCTCGTTCAACTTGAAGGAGAGATAATGACCCCTGAAACCCACCTTCAATAGGCCCTAGAGTGGCGACCAGTGTCAAGGGTATAGAATCACTCACTAAATGGAAGGCATTACCCTTTTTCTTTTAATAGGATCAGGAGATAAGATATTATGTCTCACAACACCAAAACTAGAATTGCAAGAAAAGCCAAAACATGCATTCCCATATGCATGTTCCAAAAGTAAAAACTGCAAAGTTAAAAGTGACTACAAGAGTAAAGTACCAAAGAATGAAAGACAAAAACTACAACTGCCCCAATGGTCCAAGCTAGTATGATCCTGTGCGATCCCCGAAGTCCTCCTGGAAACCTGAAAGTAGTTTTATATACGTAGGGTGAGCATACAAGTATACTCAATAGGGAAAACCAAAGCCTCTCATTCACAAGTGGGGGAACGTACTAGAGTACTGTGAGAAAAAGAGTAAAACAAACACCTAACAAGGTAAACTATCCACCCAAGCCTCACAAAGGCACACTCCCCAAATAACTCAAGCCATGTAATGTATAGTAAAAGCACATCAATGTTTGGGTACGCCACACCACTTTCCCACTGGTTATTGAAGACATCCTACGTGTCGAACCAATCAATCCATTCTCACCGCAGTCCCACTGCCACACCCCGCCCGCATACTCCTGGGCAATAACCACCAAACTAACCCGCCCGAAGTTTCTTCGGCTAATAATGGACTTCAGGCCATCACAGCCTGCCCGAAGATACTTGGGCTATCCGGGAAAGGGAGCAGAAAGAACCTAATAACCAGCCACTAATAGAAGGGCTGGCAAAAACACCTGCCCCCATGAAATGGGAGTGTTCGTCACTAAGTTCTCAACTTGGGTGGGGCGCGAATAAGAAACACAAAACTACAAGTATTTGTATAGGTAACAAGAACTCACCTAAATTTTAGGTTTTTCTTCATCCTTCCTAAAGAACACATTCATCACCCACGTCCAAGTCACAACCCACACCAAAACAAAACCCATCTCTCTCATATTTGTTTAGATGTTAAGTAATAATTTTTAAAAAAAGTTTTTGTACCTACTTGGGAAACTAGCAAGCATAAGCACAAGCCAATGAAAGAGTACAGTCAAACATCAACTTAAACATTTACACCCGGTTCTCTTGTAATGTCACTACAACAAGGGGATAAGTGAGATCCTTCTATGTACTAGAACAAAGGAAAACTCCAATATACAGCCCCATATCCCCAAGATCCAGGAGCCAATGGTTTCTCAACAACGGAGGATCCCTCCCCAATTCGTGATATAACAGAGGATCCCATCCTCAATTTCACAACCATCGAGAGGATAATAACAGGGGATCCCATCCCCACCCACATCACCCAGCAATCGGCCATTGAATGAAAAGAAAATAACAACCCACTACCATCAACACAAAGTAAGCCAATGCGGTTATTTTCAGATTTAAAAGAGTTAACACACTCCATGATTTCAATTCCACTGGACTTAAACTGGGGTTATCAAAGAAAGGAATTGATCCTGGTGCTTTCAATTTGTTTAGCCTAATATAAGTAATTAAATAGTTTACTTTTCAAATTTAGGGGTCACAACCACAATACAATTCATTTAAAAATAACCCGAGGAATGGGTTTGTTAGTGCACAGAGAAAGACCACCAACAGCCATGATTTTCAGAAGGCGTAAGCCCATACAAATTAGAAATCATTAATAGAGTAAGAAGATAAAAACAGAGCAACATCATCGGTCACATCCCTCCCATTTCATTCTTTAGAATTAGTTTATATCTTCATTATAGTCTGGTTCATCCAATTCTATAGAATCAGTAGCACACCCACCCCGCATGATACACAAAAGGGGAGACGATGGATAAATTCCCAACTTGTTAATCAACGATCGACGCTAAGCCTGGGTGTGGAACTCCACAGATAGTGAAGCGGCTCATCAGAATGAAGGGTACTCTTAGTACAGGTTTATCCATAAAAAAACCTAGGGAGAACCCTTTTAGTTTATAAAGGCTGGGGACGGTTGAGATATGAACGTGAAACCACGTAAGGAGCGGGGTCGTGGGTTGACCACGCTGTTGAGACACCCCACATTTCATTAAGGGGTCCCTGCAGTTTAATCCGATGCACACCTCACAATCATCTAATCTAATTAGACGCCATTTATGTGTGTTACTGGGCCTTAAAAACAAGCTTAGAGGGGTCGAAATAGGGTTTAAAACCAAATTTTCGCAAAAAGTAGGTGCTACTGGAAAAAAATGTGGGGTAGCTGAGAGCTACCTGTAGCCCAGAGCTACCAGTGGCTGACAGTTACCTGTATCCGAGAAACCAGTAGGTTGCAGCCACCTGTAGTCGAGAGATACTAGTGGCTGACAGCAACCGGTAGCCGAGCTACCAATAGGCTGTGGTGACCAGTAGACTGAGCTACCAGTAGGCCGAACTACCGGTAGGCTACGGCTACCAATAGACCGAGCTACTGTTAGGCCTGCTACCGGTAGGCTAAGTCTACCGGTAGGCCCACCATGTGTCAATCTTCACCGAGAAGTTGGGTTGGCCTCCAACACCACCCAGAACACCTCAAGCATCATACTGTTACTAAGTAATAGACCTCCCACAACCCGGGCCATTACATTATTTCTCATTTTATTCTCTATAAATTTAAAATGTGTAATATCTATAGTTCAATAGTTAAATATAAAATAAATGGGTATCCAATGTTTGAGTGAGGGAGGTTAATCCCTAATTCTCAAGTATAAGCCTCTAATTATCCTTGATTGTGTAATTATATTTCTTGTAGTGACTGATATATCATGTACTTTTTTCTTTTTTATTACAGTCAACTAAGTTTCCTCACAGTCACATGAGTTCCATAGTAGTTTCACTGCTTTGTGTGGTTGATTGACCATCCACACTTTCACATGAATCCCCTTGTTCAAGTCTGTTTATCTATTTCATTTTCCATATATAGTTAGAGTAATAAATTTCTTCTTATGGTAAATACATTATTATTTTGGTTGGTTTAATATCCTCACAGTCAATTCCCATCATGTTTGTTAAAACCCTTTCACATGGATGTTTGTATATGACTATATTTATTTTCCTACTATGTTTTGACCACTCAAGTTCAGTTTCAACTTTTTTCTTATGATAAGTCTTGGATAAGAATGGTTGATTGATAAACTCCATGGATGATCCAATAATTTTTAAATTTCTAGAGTGGAATCATACTATAATTGATAATTTACACAATCTCTATTTTCATATATGGTTTATTTCCGTTCTACATGGTTGATTTTCATTCTTCATGTGATCACATGATTGGAACATATGTTTTAGTAACTACACATTACGTTCACCTCATGGTTAGTAATACCTTTATTTTTTTGGGAAATCATGTATATAATGAACTGAACCCTCACTTCAATATTTTTTGCAAAATAATTGTGTGTAATATCTTTATAAAATAAAATAAATTAGTAAAAAAACACATTACACAATCAAGTATCTTCTCCATTCTATGTTTTGGATAATTAGATATAAATATCACATTTCAATAATACTGTATAAAATAAAATTAAATAAGTAAAAGAATCTTTAGTGCACTTCCTCCACATAGAAGAATACATCACATATAATTCTCTTGAAACTATAAAAATTTACTTTCAATCATAGTGTGAGCAATTATTTTTCTTAGTATGGGGTTTTGGAAACACAAAAAAAATTGAAAAAAATTTCTTCGAATAACCATTTGTATATGTATATATATATACACATAAAATTAGATTTCTAAAAATATTGACATCTATATAATTTATAAATAATTAAATTCATAAAATAATTATATATGAAAAGATCATTGGGATTTATCTATTGGAAATAATAATTTTGTGTGGGTCATATATAATACTTGATATACAATAATAAAGTGTAAGGCCACTAGCCAAAAATCATTTTGAACAATGTCCCCTTAAAACTAATGGGTTTACTACATATAACATAAAATTAATTATACTAGTGCTGATTTTGTAAAACACATTCAATGGAACTGACATTCTGAATTATAATCCAAAACATTTTAACATAAATATATAAAATTATTTTCATTAAAGTATAAAAACATTTTCTATGACTTTCAATCAATTTATTTTTGAGAGTTTTCAAAACCCAATTTAAGAGAATTCCTTGCTTAATTTTTTTTTTGCTTATTTAATGGTTTCAAATAAAATAAATAATTAAATTTGTGCACACTTGATTAAAAATTCTTGGAATTTCACTTATAAGTTAGATAATGGCCACACATTATTATTCATGACATAATAGGGGTGAAGATATAATTTCATAAATGAAATTATAAATTTTTTAGGATTATCACATAAATGATAACTATAATCATTTTTAAACTAAGATACAGAAAAATATAATCCATAAAATGATTGATTAAGAAAATAAATTTTAACCATTGTTTGAATATTTAGAAAAATAATATTAATCTCCATTTGTAAATAAATATTTATACACATATGAACTAACATAAATATAAATCATTTTTCATTATACATAGAATGATGTTTTGAAATCATAAGAAATACCTTTGATAAATAATCCTCTCACAATATAGTGGCTTCAAGATAAAATTAAAGAAACATCTTTTTTTTTAAATCATGAATGCCAGAAAAAGAAATAGGGTAATGTGTACATATATGTATACATATTTATTTATTTATTTATCTTTAAAATAAAAAAATTTGATGAATTATAAAATTATATCCACGCAAACCATAGGCTTATAAATAAAAAGTAAAACAAAAACCCTTATCTTATATGTTCTTAAAGTAGATGTCTATATTTGTATACACACACACACACACACACACATATATATATATTTGAAAAATAAATATAATTTTATTAAGAAAAATAAAATCTTTAAATGTTTTTGGATAAAATGAGGGACTAAGGTTTCTATAATTCAAGTAGGAAAATATAGAGGACTTGCGAAGATGAGGGTTGGGTGTTTTCATGTTTGTATATGACGGTTTCGAAAAAATTTGTTCTATTAAATTAATTTACCTCTTTTAAGAAATATTTCATTGGTTGCACCCTTTTTCCTAACATTCATTAATCAAATTGACATAAACCTTTAACGGTCTAAGTTACATAAAAAAATAATGACTGGTTTAATATTGACCGAATTCAAATAAAAAACCAAGGCATAAAATCAATGATATATATTTTTATTTATTATAATAAAGTCTTTTAGTGGATTCAATAATTGGAAATGAGTATCCTTGCTAAATACAAGCTTTTAGAATAAAATAATATCATCCAAGATATTATATTTGGAGTCGATTCAGAGATGGGGACATGGAGGAAAAAAATTTCAACGATGGAGTAGGAATGAGAATTATGGGTAAAATCCTAATAGTTTTTAGAGATGAAGAAAAAGAACAGTGGATGACGATAGAATTGTGTTTGATTGTGAATTATCAAAATCACATATGATTGATCTAAGGGTTTATACCGAGCTGTTGACCTACAATGTAACGTGAAAGGGCTCCAAAAGGTAGAAGGTTGATTTTTAGATAAAGGTTTTGGATTGTCTAATAGGGATCGTACATATGAGAAAAAAAAGATTTATAAAGGGGAGTCCTAATTTCTTCAAATGAAGTTGAGGAATGAGATGAAGTGTGGATAGATCATGTGGTCATGATTAGATAAGTCCCAAATGGATTGCTTATATTTGATTGTGTGTTTTAAAAACACATTCCACATTAAAACTACCGAGTTTCTAGGACAACCTTATAAGGCTGGACAAGTGTTTCAAACATCATATGACACAACAGACACAACACAAGTAGCCTTTACATGGGTTATGTGGAATTTAAACCATCTTATACCCAAACTGGGGCACTGTCCACCTACCCTTATTCTGAAACTCGACCCACCTATACACGTGCTGGTCTACATTGCACGAGTGGGATTTTGATTTCCCCTACTTGTCTTTAATGTCTTAGCCTCACTAGATGCTCTTTCAAGTGGTGGGAAATTTGAAATATTTTGTAAAAAAAACCAAAATTATTCATTTTTTATGAACTTATATAGATTAATTACTCCATTTAGAAACATAATTCAATTACTCTTATTTAGAATTATAAAAAATATTCATTATCAAATACTAAGTGTGTAAAATGTTACATGTCCTTAATTTTATTATTTGAAAATATTATTTTAATTTAATTATAAATTATAAAAATATCTAATAGTAAAAAAAACATCAACGCTCACTATAAATTCCAATAACTATTTTCATTGACAATGGTCATATAAACATTATAAATACATGTCTCGGAAATTCCAAAACATATAAAATTATTTCTTTTTTACAAGAATGGTGCTCTACATCTCTCTTAATCATATTTTTCTTTCTAAAATACACACCATAAATTTTTGTAATTCTGAAAAACTCAGAGGATGTTAACTAAACATTTAGTATTAATTTTTTACTTGGTGGTGTTTTGGTTATTATTCTCAGTCTGGAATTGAGATTTCTAGAGTATTTTTGGTCATTTTCCTAGTAATGATGTAATCTATTTGAATTTTACCAATAAAAATGTCTCTAGTATGTTTTTATTTCTTGAATTAATCATTATTAAATACATTTATGTTGAACAAAATATATTAATTATTAAAAATTAAAATGATATTAATATAACTAATACATCATATGTTCAGGGAATTATGCTCCATACCCCCTAAATGAATTGATTCTTCACAATTCACTTATCAGCACACACAATTGAATTTATTAAAAATTTATGTTCCTATATAAAAAACATAAATGGTTTTTATTTTAAAACATTAATTATAAAATTTCATTTATAACCTCACTAGAATCTATGGTATTGGTGATTCTAGCGAAATGGTGGGTTTCATCATGATAAAATGATCCTCAGAGAAATTATATGTTCCTAAACATCATTCATCCAAAAAAACATGAGAAACCAAGTTCAAACTCGTCTAAAAAATGGTTGGTTCTTGAGAAAGAGGCATGAAGGGTATAATGCTTAGAGATGTATGAGTGGAAATAATTTCTATAAACCACCCTAAATGACTTATCTTCTATGCTCTCAGTGTCTCAGCATCGCCCATATAAATTTAAAAAAAAACAAGACATATATAGGTTGTGTGAAGGTCACCCATACATGTAGCTTTTAGAAAGAATACTAAGGATAGAAATTTTTTAGATGGATTGAAACATTTGAAAGGGACATAAAAATATTTTGGTTGTCATGCATAGAATGGAAGATATGCATGTACGATGACATAGTATACAAAACCTGGTCCTCGAATAGACAAGTGTATATCAAGAGTATTTTGTGTTTGGTATACTAAAATTCAAGAAAATTGAAGGGATGAAATGGGATTATCATCATCTGAATATCACATTAAAATTATATTTTTCAAGAAATTCATCATGAAGGGACAAAAGAGTAGTCTGGGACCTTATGGATTCAATATAAAAATTTTATGAAAATAATTTTATTAAGAAGTAATACATAAATTTTTAATTTGTAATAATTTTAAAAAATTATATAAACCCTTTCCACTAACACCAGGTATAACAACCCAAACCTATGCTTCCAGATTCAATGATAAAACATGATGTGTAATTTTTATATAAAATAAAATGTATAATTACACAACACATTACATGATTGATGATCTTTTCTTGTCCATGTTTTGGGGAATTAGATAGAAATACTAAATTTCAAAATTTCTATACAAAAAAATTAAATAAACAATATAATATACAGTATTCTACCTTTACATAGAATAATACATCATAGATAAATCTAATGAACCTATAATAATAGAATTTCATACATATGGTGAGTACTTATTTTTCTCATTAAGGGGTTTTGAAAACACTAATTAAAAATTTTGGACATTTTATTTTGAAATGTAAATTTATATATGTATATATATAAATATGTATATCCATAAAAATATTATAATCCATATAATTTATAAATCATAAACTTCAAATAACAATTATATCAAAAAATATCATTGGGATTTATCTATTGAAAATAATAATTTAATTGTGGGTCATTTATAATACATGGAATACCATAATAAAATTTAAGGTCACTAGTCATAACTCTTATAGAACAAGGTCTAATGAAAAATTATTGGTTCACTCCTTAAAACATAACATTCATTTCACTAGTTCCAATTTTTGAAAAATAATTCAATGGACATAATTTCTTAATCATAACCCAAATCATTTCCAAATTCATACATAAAGATATATTCTTTGAAAGAAAATAACTTTTATTATAACATGTTATAAACATATTCTAGAGAGTTTCTCAAACCCTTTTTAGGAATATCTTATGCATAAAAATTAAAAATCTTATTTAATAGTAATTAATAAATTGAATTATTAAATATGATCACACTTGTCTACAAATGCATGAAATTCCTATTGTATGTTAGATAACCGGAATTCTTAATTATGTATGAAATAGCATTGGTTGTAGCTACAATTTTCACCAGAAATAAAATATTTTTTAGGATTATCCAAAAAAATGATAATTATTATCATATTAAAACTGAGGTTACACATAAATATTGACCACAAAATGAAAGATTTAGAACATGAATTCCATATATTGTATTATTATTTTATAATAAAATATTCTTCCATGTTTATAAATAAATATATATACATATATATATATATACAAAAATCAATATAATTAATCCTTATACATAGAATGATATTTTGAAAAGATAAGATATATGTTTGATAATTGTTCTTCTTACAATATATAATCTTCAAGAAAGAAAATTAAAACAAAACCTCTATTTTGTAAATCATGAAATACAGAAAAATTAATATGGATATGTGTAAATAAATAAATAAATATATATATGATTATATTTAAAATAATAAAAATGTGACCAGTGAAAAAATTAAAGCCACAAAAACCATTGACAGAGAAATAAAATAAAAAAACATCATATTATATCTTTTCAAAATAGATGAAAATTTTGTATATATTCATATATATATATATATCTATGTGTATATATTCTTAAATTGAAAATAATTTGATTAAGAAAAATAAACCCTTGCATGTTTTTGGATCAAAGGTGGGACTGAGGCTTCGGGAATTCAAGCAGAATGAAATGGAGGACCTGGGAAGATTAGTGTTGGGTGCTTCAATGTATGTATATTATTTTTTAATAAAAAATCATTCAATTAAATTAATTCACCTTTTTTTAATATTTAACATGGTTTTGGACCCATTTGGAAAATATTCGGGAATCCAATTCACATAAACATTTAATAATCCAAGTTTATTGAAAAAATGAAAGAGGGGTTTAAAATTGATCCAATTTGAAAGAAATGATTAAAATCTAAGATATATAAATATATAGAAATTATTATAATCAATGATATTAGGGGATTATAGGAATGGGGAAATAAAATAATCACTATAGACATGTATTCAGATTAACATAATACCGTCCATGATATAGAGGGATGAGATGATCTACGAGGGATCCACCGAACTAGACAAACCCCAATCATTTTAAATAGGAGGCATGATCGAGAGAAATTAAGGGGATGATCGGGAAGAAGCACAATAAGTTCTTGCGGTCAGGATTATCTCAGTTCAAAATGGATAACACATATTAGATACTGTATTTTAAAGAAATGTCCCATATTGAAACCACATGACTTCTAATACTATATTATAAGTCTTGTCAGGGGTTTCAAACCTCTAATAACCCAACACACTCAACACTAGTGTCCTTATACATAGGATGTTTGGGCTTTAGACAAACTAATACTCATACTAGTATTCGTTCTACTAATGCTCGGTCTCAAACTAGGCCAACCTATAAACGTGCTGGCCAACATCACTCGAGTGGGATTATGGTGTTCCCCCCACTAGACCTTGAGGGTTGGGCATTTTTTACTATACTCTATTATGGTGGTCTCTTAGTAATTTTTTTTAACATAACAATAATCATTCATTTAATTTTTACAACCTTATATAAACTAATTACATCATTTAAAATGTTATTTCTGTTACACTTATTTGGAATTATAAATTTTTTAACATATCATAAGGTTATAAAACGTTAATTTTCATTAATTTTTTTTATTTTCAGAAAATATTTTAAATTCATTTTAAATTTCAAAAACATCCAATGAAAAAAAAAACATCAATAGTCACTACAAATTTGGATGGTTATTTCCTTTTACAACGGTAACATCAATCATATAAATACTTGTATATGGAATTCCAAAACATAGAAAATTATATATTTCTTGAAAAATAGAGATCTACATCTCTCTAAAACTTAGTTTGGTTTTTATATGGCTTATATAAACTTTTTTTTAAATTTAAAATTTTAAGGATGTTAACAACACATTTGGTCATATAGTTTAACTTTTTAGTGGTTTGGATTTTCTATTAGGTCTTATAATGAGTATTATAGAGTATTTGGTGACTTTATCCTTGTAATGATGTAATGTTGTTTTGTTTTATAAATAAATTTTTTATTGTATGTTCTTAATTCATGAATTCTCCATTATTTAATACATTTATTTTCATATAATAATAAAAAATATTAAAAATAAAAATGATATTAATATAGCTATTAGAGAAAAGGATTGGGGAATTACTATGGATTGGAATAATAGTTTCTTCCCTTCATGTATTCGGTTGGTGTATCAAACAAAAATATATGATGGAATATTTTTTGATAAAAATAAAAATAAAAAAATTGGAAAAAAATGAGATTCATCTCATGCATCTATATATTTAAATTAATTATCCATATTAACCATGATATCTAACCATGATCATTTATAAGTTATGACTTTATAATGATCCCAATTCCACTATTTGGAATGAAAAATTTATCATGTTCTCTAAGTAATTTTATTACATGAACATTATATAATGTTATCCACGAATTATCCATGTCCTTAAGACTTTGGTTTTTGTACATGTCTATTTATATTCCTAAAATCTCACATATATGAAAAAATATTGAAGAACATATTTTATATAATTAATAAGAATTACTAGAAACATTTTCCATGTTATCCACCACACTAAAAGAGTTCAATAACTAAGAAATATATTCATGAAATTTTTAATCATACTAAACATTTTCAATAATACGATCCCAAAATCCTACAAATAAAATAGCACATGAGAATAAAAATATAAAAAAAATCCATTTACACTATCATTGTTTATCTCTAAGAATCCATGTATGAATCAAATTAATTGAATTTCAAAAAAACTGGTCAAGAATCACCAAAAAATAGATTTCATCATATGAGGTGGGTGATTTTATGGAAAATAAATCTATTTAAATTAACAAAAAAAATGTTCCCCAAAATTTTTACACCCATAAAATCCAATATACTTAAAGATATCTAAAAACTTTGTATCATATATATAAAACTGATAAACAAGTTTAATATAATTATAAATAATAATTTCTAACCTTGAATCCAGGTTAGGTTATTGGGAAATAATTAGTGTTGTGTCAGAATAACTACTTCTTACTTATCAATTAATTTAGTTTTGGGAATCAAAAACACTTTTCTAAAACATGCCTTCTTCTTTTTCATGGCCCAATAGTTTTAGTTTTTTTAAACAATATCTTTTACAATGTATATAAAAAGTTAAATTTATTCAAGAATATAAACATATTATTCTCCATTATTACCTATAGATATGGAATATGTCCAATAAATTGGACTTTCCATTAATCAGACCTGAAGATAGGATTTGTTTCATTCTAGAATACTAATAGAATTCATGTCAATCAGAATAATAATGGTACGGCTAAAATTGGACTGAGTCTCACAAGGACTGTCGTACTGAAAATTCATAATGAAGTATATCATACTATCATATGTTTAAAATAATAATACATATAATTTTTTCTATTTTAAGGAATATCATTGACACTATAATGGTGTTAAAATAATAACATCGAGAATTCATAAACAAATGAGCTATCAAGCGCCATATTTCTATGGATATTGCATCAAACTCAAAAATATGACCTTTGGAGAATATCTTATAAATATATAGTCATTTAAAGATCTCAGAGTGGATTTAATCCCCAAATCAAGTCATATGAATATTTATAATAATATATAGCTCATTCTCATTCTTTTTAATTCATTAGAGAGTTGGGGGTTCAAAATAATCCTCATCAGGGTTGTTTCCTAACAAATATTTTCTTTTTTAATCAAGTTAGATCGTTGTTACAATAAGCAATTCCAAGTATAGGAAGATGGTAAATCTGATCCTCAGGTCAAGGGATTCTGTGGATTACAAGACAGACTACGATCATCATATCGAGGACTTATGATGATTAGAAGATAAAGTTATTATAATCTTCAAATCGAGTGATTTCTAGGTAAGGAATGCCAAACATTACAGTGTATATAAAATTGTGGATAGCTTTAGTCAAGTTTATTGACATCCTTACTCATAAGGTTAAAATAAATAAATATTTTTAATATATATTGTATGTCATTCTTACCTTTAAATAGCTATTATTTTTCATGTTTTCACCATATTCTATTCCAATGTGCTAGTGATAGAATGTTAATAATTATACATAACTTTCTATACAATTATTTTCATTAGTGTTAATAGAATTTTGTTAAAAAATGTATTATAATATAAATTAGATCCCTTATAATTATGATATATTGAAATTTATATAATTAGATGTATTCTGATTCTGATTTTGTAACTATGATAATCAAATAGAGGTGAGTCCAATACATTTAATATAAGAGGTTTTTTGATATGTTTAATTTAAATCATTTAAAATTTGTTTTTAAACACCAATTCACATCCCCCCTCTTGTATGTATAGCCATCTAAGCTAATTCATGTGATCCAAAAAAATATGTCAAAGAAGGTCTATACTGTTAAAGATTTAGGATTTTTTTCTCTTGTTACTTACTATAAGTTGTAATTTTTTTTATATAATCCTTTTTTATATAAACATCATTACACTAATGTGTTCTTCTAGAAATGATTTACTATTGTTTTTAAGATTTATGGTATGAATATTGGATATTTTGATAATTTCCAACCTCTTTGACCACACATCTTTGATGGGAATGACTATGAATATTGGTGATATTGAATGAGGAATTTTGTGATCAACAATGGAGCCGATAAATTTCTAAAGGTTACTGGAAAATAAAATATTCATGATAATAGAGTTTGTTTTCTTATAATTACTAGGAATTTGAAATGTATATGAAATAAAAATTAATAAATAATTTTTATGCTCAATGGTATATAATATATACATTTATATTTAATCTTATGAAGCTTCAAATAATGTTTAGAGTATATTATTAGTTACTCATTTTGGTACATCAAGAGTAATGGAAGATAAAATATCTATGATAATATTTGATTACCAATCCATATATTTTCTTACTTGATATCTAGTTTTAAAGATTTCAGAACGGTTAATGACTATTAATTACAGTTTACATTCACTTAGAAATTTTTTTTTTGATATTGAAATTCATGTTGAGAAATTATTAATATAATTCCCAGTGGGTGAGAATAAAAAAATAATAGATGTTGTTGATATAAGGATTTTCAAAAGTATTACTATTACTAATTTGATTTGGAACCATTATGCAGTATTAGGGAATAATAAAATAGTTTCTAAGAAAGTGAAAAAAGAAAATGGTGGTGTTGCTTCTTCAATAACATCTAATATACCTTATAAAGTTCAGTTAGCTGAGAAAGTTGAAAAACATTGGGGAAGAAAAATGTTTTTCTTCTGTCCGATTCTAGGATATCAGAAAATTCTGAGAATGATTTAGTTAAACTACCATTAATTATGCATAATATTGAAATGAAGAAATATATTCAATACTGATATAAATTATATCCTAAGGATGTAGGTGATAATAAATATTATTATATCAAATTCTATTAATGTATGAAATATAGACATATCTAAACAACAATACCGAAGATTAAAAGGATAGATATAAAGAAAAATAATTTATAAAAAATTCCACGAAGTACTATAAATCTAAAGAGAATAAAATCAGGATATATTTTGACACATGGTGTTCCATTGGTGTCAATTCATCTAAATTTTATTTAGATAGTGAATGTTATGTATAGATAAATATTTGTATCTTTGCTAAAGTACCAATGGTAAATAATTGCATAATGAAAAGGTACTAAAACATAATATCTTAATCAAATGTCCTTAAATAAAAATTATCCTGATGAGAAAAAATCTACATATTATGATGAATAGTATTCCTCATCAGAAGATATTTTTTTACCTACATACAATGAAGATTCTAGAATTTGAAAACTTTTAAAAAATAAAAACTATAATAATTTAAAATAATAATAATTTGTAAGCATAAAATTATAATTCAATTTCAATAATAACATTTTTTAATAATGAAATCTCATATCATCCTAAAGATATTGATATATTTATTCCCTGAAAAGTTAATATTTCATAATATCTTGATAGAACTATTTCTGAGAAAAATGTTTTAGAAGGAAATCATTAATGTAAAACTAAAACTAGTGAGGATAAAAATTTAGTTGTTAAAAAAAATCTCAAATATATTATTTGAATAAAAATTAATAAAATATTACTAATGGAATGTAAAACTTAAAAAAAATATAATAAATTAGGTCTTATGGTAATGGATTTGGAATGGGTTTTAGAAATTTAAAAAAACCTATTTTAGTGAGAACTATTTTGTTCCCAAAATTGTAACTTTTTTAACGAAGTTCTAACGTGGTGGAACTAGAAAATGAAATTTTATTTAAATAAATTGTAATCCCTTAATTTTTAGAATCCATGTTTTTCTAAACAAATGTTTTTACCAAATATTTTTTTTTTGAAAATATCAGACCCCAATAAAGATTGGGTTATGAAGAACTAGTTATTTTTTTTCATGAAAAAAAATATTGTACGATCATCAAAAAAAATTCGTACAAGGGTGGTGGATGTCCTAGGAACATGACTATAAAAAAATATTTCTTCAAGAAGATAATAAAGATGAAATGTGGTAATGTAACTATAAGAGATAATTCCCAAGTAGAGATTATCATAATAGGTAACTTTGTACATTCAGAAAATCAATTATTTCAAATGTTTTATCTGTTGTAGGACTTAATTAAAAACATATTATTCAATATAAATTATGTGAGGAATGTTACATTGTGTACATGATGAATGATAAATTATTAGAACATATTTTCAAGAATGAATTTATTTTTCCATCTAATCTAATTGAGAATGCTTTCATATTGAACTTATAAGACCTTGGGATCTATGAATTACCTTTCCTTAGTAAAATGGAAGATCAATATTGGATAAGGCAAAGAATGTTAGGAAAATGAAACATTAGAAACATATCTATGTTGACTAAGAATGTAATTGTTAAAAATATATCAGAAATAAGGTTTGATTCATCAAAATTATGTGACCCATGTTAATATAGTAAGAAATAAATGTCATGTTTTAAATATATTAATGAAGTATCAGGTTCTAATGATTAACAGTTAGCGCATAGGGACATATTTTTCCCTAATGAAACTTGATGTAATAGTGAAAAATACATTGTTTATTTATTATTATTTGATTACAACTGATATAATTGGGTTTATTTTTTATCAACAAAATCTGAATCTGTTAGTTATTTTAAAACATTTTTTCGAAGCTAGAATTGAAAAAAACCACTCCTTGATTAATATTTTTAGTTATCAAGGTTGATAATTGGAAAAAGTTTTTATAATAAAATTTTGTAGTAATAAAGGTATTGATCATAAATTTTCGACAACTAGAATACCCCAGAAAAATAGCTCATTTGAAAGATGAAATAGAATTATTAAAGAAATAACTAGAACCATACAGATTTAATGCTCTATTGCTAATCATTTTTGGGATGAATTGGATAGTATTACCTTCAATACTATATATTTAGAGTTAATTATTCATTTTTGTAATAAAAATACTTATGAGTTTTGGACAGGAATAAAACCAAAAGTTTCATACTTCAATGTTTTTTAACAATTTATTCATTTTGAATACGATAGATAATCATCATTAATTTTCACAAAAATATGATAAACTAATACTTTTTGGATATTAAACTTATTATTTAGGATTGTAGTAGTTTTAATAAAAATTATTATAATCTTGAAGAAACATTACATGTTATCATTGATGAAACTAACCTTTGTTTTTAAACAACCTAAACATACATCTTTGTATGATATTTAAAAAACTGATTTCCAAACTTTGTTAGAATATTATTATCATAAATAAATAATTGAAGAATTAGTCTGTCAAGTTATTTGTTATGAATATAATGTACTCACTATTGAATAAAATACTTTTTAAAACCCAAGAATTTAGTGGTTTCTTAGGAATCATCCTAGTGAATGTATCATTGGTGATGTAGACTAACCAGTTTGGACTAGTAGTTTCATAAGTAATATAATTGGCCATATAGATTTCATATCAAAATTCATTCCTAAGAATACCGATGATGCTTTAAGGGATGCAGATTAGATTAAGGTTATTTCAATTAAACTCAATGATTTTGAGTGAAAAAATGTCTGGAAATTCATTGAATGACCAATAGAATCATATATAAATATATTAAAAGGGTTTTTCATAATAAATAAGATGAAAAATGAATAGTTATTAGAAATAAATATATACTTGTTTCTAATGGTCGTAATGAACATAATAGAATTGATTATAAATAAAATTATTCTCCTTTATAAAAACTTGAATCTATTCAAATACTAATAGATTTTATAGCATTATTTAATTGTACGTTGGTTCATATGAATGTGAAGAGTTATTTTATTAAAGGATTCATTCATGAAGAATTTAATATTGAACAACAAACTAGCTTTTAAATTTTAAAACAAGCTGAACAAGTTTATAAACATACAAATTATTTATAAATACTTAAATAAGACCCTAGATTTTTGTATGATATATTAAAAGTATTTTTTAATAAAACACTTTTGTTAAGAGAGTTGTGGATGCAACTCATTATTTGAAATTATTTAATATAAATATTATGATTATAATAATTTATGTTGAAGGAATTATATTTGGTTCAAGTCATTAATCTTTCGCACATTATTTAAAAGATCATGTGACTCAGGAGTTCGAAATGAGTATGATGGGTGAGTTTACATATTTCCTTGGTTTTCAAATATAAAAAAACTAAAAGGAAAATTTATATTTAAAAATATTTATATAAAATATCATCTGATCAAATTTTATATGATAATAAAAGAAGTATTTTTACTCCCTTTTGTACCTTCGACTCATTGGATCTTGATGAAGCTGGGAAATCATATGATTAAATGATTTTTATAGGTATGATCAGAAGATTACTATACATAGCTACTAATCATCCATATTTAACTATTCTAGTATTCTTATATGCAAAATATTAATCCTCTATAAAATAATCCCATCTTAAAGTTGAAAATTTATTTTCCCTTATCTTAATGAAAGTATGGACATTGTCGATTTCTATTGTTCTGGAAACATTTTTGAACTAAAATGTTTTTTTCATTCATACATTGGTTGAAGCTTAATGGATTGGAAATGTACGTCCAGAACATTCCATTCATTATGAGATTATTTAGTTTCTTGGTCTTGTTAGAAAAAACAGTCAATAGAAAATTCCATTACTGAATATTAATATATATCTTTTGGAAGTTGTTGTGATCAAGTGTTCTAAATTGAACACACACTCACAGACTATTGAAAGAGTTTTACTAAAACTCAAATATTATATGATAATACATGTTCCATTTATTTAAGTAAGAAAATAGTACATCACTCACATTATAATAACATAGATATGATACAGTACTTCTAAAGGGATCAGACCCCAAAAGACCATATAATTTACAATTCATCAAAATACAAGAACAACTTACTTCCAATTTTACAAAACCCTTTAGTTTTGATATATTTGAATATATTGAAAATACATTAATAATTATCAATGTAAAGTTGTCATTAATGACCACTTCTTGTTTACCCATATAGTTACACTAAGATAATATTTTCCATAAGGGGAGAAAATATGTTTTATTTCTTTCAAATCATTTAGTTCTTAATAAGAATTTTATTTCTAGAATTGTATGTTTTTATAAAACTTGTATAGTAAAGATTTTTTTAGAATCAAATATTTTTATAAACATTTTGAATTCATATTTCCTAAATTATTTTCAATACTATGAATGTGTCACAAAATGTCCAGAATGAAAATATCTTTATAAATATTTTCAGATTAACAAATTATTGTAATTAGTTTTCATAATGTATCTAACATAATCAGTTTCTTAATTCAAATTTATCAGAGTTATTTTTTATTTAAAAATATTCATAACTAGTTTTTTATTTCAAAACTATCATAATAAATTAACTTATTCAGTTCTAATTATCAAACATTCATAAAAAATAATAACATTTTATTTATACTAATGTGTCTTTCCTCATCTAAAGACACCATTATATTATTTTAGTTTTTTTTAATTTTTTCATTAATTCAGTTTAAATTATTTTTATTTATTATTATTTTAACCTTTAAAACCGATATTTTTATTTTTCAAAATTTTTAAATATTTCAAAATTATATTTTTTTCAAATTCCCGTAAAATTTCTATAAACATTGAGATTCCTAAAATTCTTCTTAAACCATGTTCTGATCAATCTTGATTGTCACATCATAATGGGTTTCCATTAAAACCATTGAATATATTATCGAAGTTGAATCTTCTCCCCATATCCTTTATACGAATGGTTCAACATATGTCCCACATAGTTAGAGTAGTGTTTTTCACTTTGAAATACTACATCATTATAAGGCCAAAATGTGAATGTTTTTGTTTTTTTATTTTCACCATTTTTAATGTCCAGATAATAATGAAGCCAAGGAAGATTATTCCAAGTGCTTTATGGTTACGAAATGGTTGCTAAAGAGATCATTGTTTGAAAAGGATGAATCTTATTTCAATAATATCACCTCATTTAAAGGATAGTAATTAGTTTCTATAGAGAATTCTGATAAATATTTCAGTCTTTATTATCCTATTATAATTCATTAGTTTTATGAATCGGTTGAGTTTATAAAGGAAGATGTAAAAGTAAATATTTCTTTCACGATGTATGGAATAATATGTACATTTTCCTATTATAATATTCCTAACTATGTCATAATTCTGTCATAAAGGGATGTGTGTTTTGTTTTTACTGATCTAATGAATATCCTTTGTACCTTTAATAAGAACAAATATGAATATTCTTTGTTTTAACTTTATAATAAATTCATAAATGTTTCTCACTTGACTTCGGACAATAGTGTCATAGCATTATGGATACAAGTTTACATGATTTTGAGAAATGGAAATCACGATACATTTAAGGTATCATATTTTTTTGGATTATCTAATGAACAAGAGAAATGTTAAACTTGTCAATATTATATTTATCACTATGGGGAACATCTAATATTCTCTTATCAAATACAATATCATTATGTTTCCATCTGGGATCAATTAGATAAACTTAAAATGCACGAAGATTTTTAATGAAGAAAACAAATCATATCCAAGGATGGAAAATATTTCCATTATCAGTGATAAATCTATGTACATAATGAGTTTGGTTTATGATACTGTGTCAAATAAGATGATGGAAAAGAATGATGGATTTATTTTGGAAGCATGACTGTCATGAAAATATGAGAGGGTTTGAATAAAAAATATAGGAAAGAGAGATAATTCTATAGTGAAAAATAGAATTAATGAAAAAAAGATTCTTGATTTTCTTATTTATGATATATTGATATGTATGGCAGAGAAGAATCCATGGGATATAGAAATCAAATTTTCCCCCAAATAAACTAAATATCTGAAGATTCATGCTTATAGAACATTATAGAAACAAGAAAATGAAACAGAGAATAAGACATGATTATAAGAATCCATGTTTTTTTAAACTAATTTAAATGGTTTAGAACCATATTCTGATAAAATTTCCCTCCAAACATCCCCCACTGATAAAGTTATACAGTAAGGTGGTTTAGTTTTTGAATAAATTATATTTTTTCAAACTAATATTCCTTCTACGGATGATAAAGAAATACAAAAAAAATTATTAAGGAAGAATCTATCCTAGTTCTTCAATAAAAAATTCAGTATACATGTCATCTGGTAGGGGATATCGGATAATAAATGGAAATTTTGAGGAAGATATAGAAAAAGAAGTCAGAAAGGAATCTATAGGAAAAGGAAAATATAGAAAAGAAAAAGTGTATGAAGAAGAATATAAAGAAATATAATATAAAATTGATATTAAAGATGAATAAGAGGAAAATGAAACTATTTAACAAGATGATGATGATAATACTCACCCTGAAAAAGAGTCATTGCAATCATCCTCATCCTCATAAAGCATATCGTCAAAGAATTGTAGTGATATAAAAATAGGATGTTCTCAAGGGGAAGAATCATCAACATATCAGGAACCACAATTTTCATCAAAGAAAGTAGATGATGATAAAAATTCAAAAACAAGAGTTGACGTAATATTTATAGTATATAAAGATGTAGATATTTATGAATTTAATAATGAAAAGGAAGTGTTTCATGAGGGTGAAAAAAGTCATTGAAAGATTAAAAATAATGGTATATAAGTGGAATTTATATCCATTAGAACTAATTGTCCTCAACCTGAGCTCGAAAAATAAAAATCTATAAGAATGATATTGTTTTACGATTTTGATTATATTTTACATGATTTAAGGACATTAGAAGGAAAAAATTCCATGATTTAATCAGCCTTAATCAAGGTGTTAACTCATTCAGAATATTCTTAATTGGAAATTGGAGTCTAAATTTTTTTTAATTGAGTCAGTGATTTAGATTGAATCTAAATTGAAGGCTTTTCAAGAGAATTCCCAGTCTCATAAAAGATTATGAAATGAAATCATAAATTGGTCCAAACAGGTTATTTCTCATATTCAAATTAATGATGAGAATAGTTATGAAGTTAAGAAAATTTTGATAGAATCAACTGAACCATTCAATAGATTATCATCACACATGGTAGATAGAGTAAAGTTTGTTGAAGAATTCGGAAATACCATAAATGAATGAATTAAAGATTTGAATTCATTGAAATAGAATATCCGAGATATAGTGATAGAGATTTTTTAGATCAAATCTTACAAAGATGAAGTAATAATGTTGAGGAATCAAAACAAATTGTTATCCAAGGATTTTAAAAGGCCAAAGTCTCAATTCGAAATTCAAGAACAAATAATTTCAATGTTGGAGAAGGATCAAACTGATTTTAATAATATTAAAGCCTTCATTAAGAATATTATGAAGAAAAAATGATACTTTTTCTTTTTAACACTCGAATATATTTGTTTTATAAAAAATTTAATTGTTTGTAGCTAATTAATTCTCATTTTATCCAATTCCTTTGTGTTTAAATGTTTTACAATTCTGATTAGATATATGTTCTTTCATATTTTTCGATGGATGATTATTTAGTTCATTTATTTATTTCTTATGTTATATTTTCTTTAATTTTATGAATCATCATGTCCTTCCCATTCCTTTTTTAAAATCACAATGGGAGAGAATATTTTACAATAGAGGAGAAATTATTTTTATGGTAGAGTGATATACTAGCAAGTATTTTTTTCAATGGAGATAATGTATTGTCAAAAGGGGAAGATACTTTCTTTAGGGGAAGATATTATTACAAGGGGGATAATTTTTCTTTATGGATGACCTATTTTAAAACTATTAATCATATTCAACATCATATTTTTAAGTATTGCAAACTCATGGGGAGTTAAGCTTTATCAAATAACTTAGAATACAATATTATTAATTGAATAAAATATTGTATGTTATTAAAGTTATTTTTCATTTATGTTTTGGGGGTTTTAATATCTATAAAATAGGATTTTGGTGAGTTAATAGTTATACTTCTTAAATTTCTATTACATTAGTTTTAAAAATCAAAAATAATTTATTTAAACATGTTTACTAAAATTTTATGTCCCAACTGTTTTAGTATGTTTTTTTAGAAACTATTATCTTTTACTATACATTGAAAAAGTTCAAATGAATTAGGAATATAAACTTACTATTAATAATTATGATAATCCGATCAGGAATGTTTTTTACCAATTGGGTTTACCATTAATCAAACCATAAGCTATACTTTTTTCTTGTCTATCGTACTGAAAAAAATTCGAGACTCTGAGTCTGATAATGGAATAGATAAAATTGAAGTAATTATCATATGGATTATCATATTGATAAAGGATAAGGATGTCCATAAGAATAAACTATGTTTATAATAAAAATACATACATTTTTTTACCTAACATAAGGAATATAGTTTACACCATAATGAATTTAAACAAAAAGTGACATCAGGGATTCGGTTACAAATGAGATATCAAGCACAAATTTTATGAGGCAATTGTAACGAACTCAAAAATATGACCATTAAATATTCACCTATAAATATTGAGTCATTTGAAGAGTTTGGAGTGGATTTAATTTTAAACTAAACTATTCTGAATATTTTTAAGCCCAATTTGGTAATTTTCGTTCTTCTTTATTATATAGAGAGTCGAAAGTTTTATGGAATCCATGTTTGTGTTGTTTCCTTATGAATATATTCCTTAATAATCACATCCAATAAATATTAATATTGAGGGATTATAAGGGTAGGATGAAAGTGAGTATAATCCATAGGATCAAGGGATTATGGGGACAGGATGAAAGACCTAGATTATTTTATTGAGGACCTATGTGGATTTGAGGACATATTTATTTTGATTATCATATCGAGGGCTTTCTTAGTATGGGAGGACAAACATTACAACAATTTTAAAAATTATGATACCTTTAGTCAAGGTCATTTACTTCCTTACTCTTATAGTTTAATGATTTAAATAGTTTTATTATATATTTTATGTCATTCTTAACTTTTCATATCTATTGTATTTATTCTTTTTACAAGTTTATTTTATGTTGTGCATTTTACTAAAAGTAAGTAGTTGTACATAGATTCCTATAAATTTAGTTTTATCAGTGTTAATTTGAATATGATAAAAATTACATTGATATTAATTGTATCCATTATGATTCCAATTTTTTCACTCTGATATAATCTCAAATATTCAGATTCTAATTTTGTAAATGTAATAATAGGACTAGGCCCAGGTATGGTAATTTTACTTAATGTTGTTTTGTGCTCTATTTAGATTAAATATTTTAAAATATGTTTTTAAATTATAATTCACCATAACATTTATAAGTATATAACTCTATGTTAATTATCATGATCCTAAAATTATGTTACACATAATAGTTATGAATGTAGATCATCTTCAAAAGTGATACTCCCTATGTAGTAGCGTCGTTTAATACTAACTAGCTAAGGGTTATTAGAAATGATATTACAAGGAAATTAATCAATATTGAATAATAATTCAATCTCTAAAGTAGTTTGTGATTCAATTTAATATTAACTAATGTGTTTATTTACATATTTTTGAATTTTTTATTCATAAGTATGATAAAAATTCATCCTAGAATTATTTATAATGTCTCGTGCAGCAATACCAATTACCTTTTAGAGAACCCCAATTTTGGATTTCTCACCAACATGAAACTCTTAATTGTTCATAACAAACAAACAGGGATATTTTTACTATTAAATATTTAATTATTTCACCATTGTTATCTAAAAATAGTTAGACTATAATGAGAATATACTTTATTGTATTCCATTTTTGGAATAAGGAAATCATTTTGACATGTTAGTTTCCATATATTTACAAAAAATTCAAACACCCTTCTATAGGGATAAGTAATTTAACTATCAAAAAAATTATTTTCTTATGTTATTAAATTCCACAAGACATAATAAGTCATATAAATTCATAATTTTTTATGGCATCTTATATTGAAGAAAAACACTATAGTCCTCAGCAAGATTTATGGTGAGAAAAAATTCCAAATATATTTTGTTCTCTAAAGGCCATTGATGAAATTTAACATATGATGTAATATATATTGATGATTTAACAAAGTCAATAATAATATTTAAAGAATTAGATAGGTGAAGGATAATTAAGTAGTAATTTTCATTATTTATTTGATTGAATTTTTTGAGAAAGGAAATGGAAGGGATATAGTTTTCCAAATATATTTATTTACCACATTCTCTTCAAGTCATACATACATTTTATCTTCCTTTTTTGTACTCCCATTTAATTTTATATTTAAATTTGAATTTCACCATTAGTTTCATGTTGGACTGTACAATCCATGTTTCTATGTTTACAATTTTTTAGATTTTTGATTTTATTATTTAAAAAAATCATCTATTTAATATTTTATAGAATACACACTACATAATTGTTATTTGTTTAATCCTAATATATTGGTGAAAATGTAAACATTGTCTATTACACTGTGTATTTTTTTTTGTGAACCTTTCCCTTATACATAGAACTCATACCCCTAACATTTTCCCCATTTGGGATTATAGGATATCAATGAATGATGGGTTGCATTCAAACATCTTGAAATATTACCTAACAAAACTCTCTAAATATAAATTATAATTTCAATGTCCAACTCAATTTTGTAACTGATTTTATGGCTGATTTTATTTTCTTGGGGTACCACCAGGCTGTTTGTTCACACTTTTTCCTCTTGTATAAAATTTTGAATTGTTTTTTAGAAAACATTATATTTTATAAAAATGGGAAAATGTTACCATGCTTCCTTTCTATATTGTATACACATTTGACACTATAAATATTCTGATGATAGTGATAAAATTTGGTACAACACATAATTTTATTCTATTAAATTTTTTGTTAATTACATTACTCCCTATGTGACTACTTATAAACTACAATTTCCTATTATTTTTTCACTTCAATGAAAAATTCTATTCATATATTGATTTTTTGGGAATTTAAATAATTTTTATCATTTTTTGTTAGAGTTCCATGATGGTCATGTTAAGAATCCCACACCACAAGACTTATCCCAAATATTTTAATTATAAGGAGTGGGTATATTATATAAATTTTCCATGAGAAAATGATAAGAATGATTTTTATGTATGAAATACTTAATTAGGGTTCTAAATATATCCCATATTTCATGAATGGGTTCCCAATAATACTAATAAAATTCTATAAATTTTTTTTCCTTCAATGGTAGTGTTACTATGATAAAACCTTGTGACATATTAACTGAAAACATGGTCTCATGTGTAAATTTTTTTATCATCCCAGTTATTGAATTAGCTTCTTGACATACTCTTCACGAAATAGGGAAATACTATCCAACTAATATCCACCTCACTAATACCATGTGGAGTTATGTGTTAGAATAAGTAACAAAAATTTGTAACTATCATTAGTTAATTAGCATTATGCTAACAAGTGAATGAGGGTAATATAGAGAGAAGATACTATTTTCATTAAAAATCCAAAACATTAGATAAAGACTTATTCATGAAGGATTTAAAGGATCAATAGGAAACTAAAATTACATTGGTCAAGGACTCTATTCAAATTAATTAATTTTATGTGTTGGATACAGATTATAATTTTAATTTTCATCACACTATCTTTCCAAATTCGACATTTCAGATGTATTTTTAATTAAAGGGTTGACCAATTATTGGATATTTCTGGAATGAAGGTATTAGGATTATATGTATATGATTCCATACTATTCATTAAAATATGGTTTCAGAAGTATGACATTAATAACACATTATTAATGAATAGAACACAAATTTTTAGTTTTTTAGGAAAAATTTATCTATTTTTTCAAAATACTTTTTTTTCTCCTAATTTTTTTATTTATTTTATTTTAAAATGAGATTTTAAATTTCAAACACATAAATTACTAACAAAAAGTACCTAAAATTTGATAATGTTAATTCATTTACTAATATATAATTTATGATTCATAAAACCATAAAACTACAAGTACAATGGTTGGTGGGGCTCAAACCTAATGGTAGGAAAGGGAGTCTGTCTAAGAAAATAAAATAATGAAAATGACCATAAAAGGAAAAATTTGAGGCTCAAATATTCTTTGTAATTTTAAATGATACAATTTATGTGAAGGTAGTGGTGAAATAAAATAAAAATTAAGCACATCTATAAAATGGAAAAAGGTTGAAGGTTTTGAGAAATAAAGAAAATTGGAATCGATAGAATTGATAGAATACATTAAAATTTATGGTATTAAAATTAACCATAAATTTGATAAGTATACTTTAAATATTAATGAACACCTAGATATCATTATAAAACCTAATTCTCCATATGATTCAAATTAATATGTGTATGTATAAAAAAATCAAGATGATCATTATTTGTTATTGAGAAAAAATATCAAGAGCCATTTCCATTTAAATGATTTTTTAATAGCTGAAATGTAACGAAAACATCCTATATTCACCCATTTTTTCATATACTAGAGAGAAAAATGAACCTCAAAATTGAGATAAAATGAGAACTCTCAAGAAAATACAATAGAATCAATGATTTAAACTAAGCCATAACTTATAATGTAATTTCCAATTTATCCAATCAAATTCCCATATACTACTACATTACATATCAAAAGATATGCAAAAACAATATTTAATAAAATCTTATAAAAATATGAATGTAGAATGTAAAGAGGAACATAAAAATAATAATTCTATGATGAGATTATTTTCTTAGTCAATCTGAATATCCTTTAAACTTTTACCTCATGTTTTTAAATCTTCCTATCTAGATCACTTAGATAACATACTCCCCCATATGGGATGAATGAATTATACCCCACTATTATATTTAACTACTCTTCTTTTAATTAAACATATTTCATTCTCGATCCAGCTGCTAGAAAATGGTTAATTTCTCTAAACTAATTCATTGTGTTGCTATGTGTTGCATCTGAATTGCACACATCATTTTTAATAAGAGACTCCACTGAAAATATCTAGTAAAATTCAATATAATGAGGAAATATACTTTATTTAAAGTGTAATGAACCTAGGGGAGTTCTTTGTAGGGTTTATTCCTCATAAAGTTTTATAATAATATTGAAACATCCAATACATATATCATTATAGAGATCAACACCCCCATTTATAGGGTGTTTTTTATTTATTTAATAATTACAATTTTATGGGTCACTCCTAAAATCTAAATATTGGAAAAATAAATCCTTCTATTTTTCAACTTTTTTAATTTAAATATATAGTGAAAAATAACATAGAACAATTGTAATTATGTTCTATAATTAAAAGAGAAAATAATGAAAAGAAATTTTTTATAATTTAAACTATCAAAAATAACCATTCCAATAAAAATATTGATAGGATTAAGATTTAATCATAATTTCACAAATATTAAATATTTATTCATTCATAGAATAATTTTCAATTCATTACTAAATAAACTCACAAAATAAATGTAGTATTATTTCTTCAAGAAAATCCACGTATTGGGTTATCAAAGAGTCATTTCAATATAAAAAATTTAACTTTTTATTGATGAAAGGGTTTAAATTTGTAACATTATGAATACTAATAAAATTATTCAAATGATCTAACATTCCTCATAGAATGTTTTTTTAGATTTTTTTTAAAATAATTTTTATTTACGGATCATGTGGTCTAGAAATACAAATAAATAATTTAATGGATTATTCTAAATTACTATCAATATGTAATTTTTTATTTTTTTTTGGTTTCATTACATAATTACTACATTTGGTATCATAAAATTATCATAAACATATACATGGATAATATAACATATATTTAGTTATTTTTTAGTGTTGCCTATCAAGTCATCAAACTCACATTATGTGAGTGAACCTTGGTTCACAAATAGTTATTATGATATTTATCACAATTAAAATATATTTTTTTGAAGATTACAACATATAGATATGAAGGCATAGTATGACCAATGTTTTTGGTGATGATGTTGTTGCATGACATATTAGAAGGATATTTGGTGACATATTTTATTTTTCTATAGTTTTTTATTATATTTCAATTTTATCAAGGGTCCATGTTATTTGTTTCAATATTTTGGGGGATTCATTATGAAAATTCCTTTCTTCCAACCTTTAATTGTTTAATTTATTTATTCATATTATTATTCATTATGAAAGAATAATCATCAAAAGAATTATATTTAGATCCCCACAGTTTATAAAAAATATTTTTCATATGAGTACTTCCAGGTGATCCCATATAGAAATTTAGAATGAACAATTACTAGGTAACTATATAGAGTCCTTACATCCAATATGAAACGTTCACAAATAAGATCATTTAATTTCATGAAACATGATTTCTCTAGTAAATAATTTGGAATATTTTATTCTCACTAAGCTATATCAAGATATAATTATACTCATTCGGTATTGAATATATGTGTTGGTTTTGATTTATGATTCCTCGATAGAGTGAAAATAAAGAATTATGAACATTGAAAAAATTTTGGGGATATATCCAAAAAATATATAAAACAATTATTTATTCCAATATTTAAATGGGGTCAAAATATCCAAATATTAATGTCTAATTCTTTTTAAATGTCATTATAACTGTATAATGATATGTCTCCAAGAACAAACAATCAATAACATCAAACTAAATTTATGAATAGTATTTTATTATATAGATATTTGAACTACATTGACATACATTGATCTTTTTTTTGGATTTCATATAAATCCTTCATTATATCTAGAATTGAATATATACTTAATAACCTTCACTTGTAATCATCATCCAAATATGATTAAATTCCACACATAATCACATATAGTTCCTCTTATGGTTATATATATATATATATTAATTATATTTCTTATTATGTTTCTTATTATTTATAATTATAAAAGTGTAAGTCATTAACCTTAATTTAAATGGAAAAAAATTGATAATGAACATTTAATATCCTTAAATTTTTTGAGATTATATTTTATTTTTATATATTTCAAAGGGTTATAAAACACTGATGATTTCTCAAAATACATAATGTAATATTTGGACCATAGTTAAATAAATTGTAAATTTGTAGTCCATAATGCCTCACCAACTCCACTATATAAATAAAAAATTACAAATTGATCAATATATATATACTTAAAATTTTATGGGGTTAAAAATAGTAAGATGGAAAACTATTGTCTATATATAATTATTCTCATTTGATATCGTTATAAGACCAATGAAAAAATCATTTTAATATTATTAAAAATATTTATTTAGAATATTAATTTTTTTACCCCCTTTCATTGATACTTCTAAACATTAAATTTTTAACACATAATACACCCTACATTAAAATTAATAACTTCTCACTTTATGTTTTCCCAAGAATAGATCTCATGAAAATTTATTTACATCTGGGGGATCCCATCATATATAGACAATTGTGAGATATTTCATTATTCTGATAATTATTTTTTAAATTAGGGAATTAATATAATAGAAAATATTTTCTCAAACTTATATATACATTTATTAAGGATAAACATATAAAATATCTTATTTTAAAATATCTTATTTTCATTTCAACTTAAAATCATTTCACTGATTACATATAAAATTCTAAAACACTAATGTGTTTTCAAAAAATTAAAAAATATTTTATAGAATTACATATCATGGGATTAAAATGAAAAATTATAAATAATAATTTAAAATTGTTTCAAAATATTTCAACATTTCATATAGAGAAACACACATAAATTAATTTTTTCAATACTTGGATCATAACAGGTGTTCAATTTTAATCCTTAAGAGTCTCAATGAATGTATTTTTCTTAATATATTATATTTTTAATGAGAAAATATATTTTAATTTAACAGTCCATATATATATCACAACCTTCACTATTAAAATAATGACACGATATTTTGAAGGTAATAATTTTTGTTTACTCCAAACAATATGTTGTGTAATTTTTCATCATAAAAAATTTAAAGTCTTGATGACTATTCAATAATGTTATCATTTTATACTTGGATTATAAAAAATACTTATCTAAATAATTATCACTCCAACAATATATGCATCGATAGTATAAGTGCACTAACAAGCAAAATATTTAACTATTCAAAACATTCATTGACCTATTTGGCCTATATAAATTTATAACCAACTTATATAAGCATGGTTAAATATTTTTACAAGAATGAAAATTATATTTATACAATCTAATAATACTTTTAAAAACTATGAAAACTATAAATATAATTTATGGCATGTAAATTATATAATTAATTTTATATTTTGTGGACCAACAAAATACATTTTTAGTTGCCACATGCCCTAAAAAATACACTTTCTATAAAAAATAATTTAATTTTTTCAATAATAATATTACATATTCATCCTTTATTAGGGAATAATTTATATATGATATTTATTTTCCATCAAAATAATGAAATTTGGGGAAAATGTAATTTACAAATAAACTAAAATATATTTCAAGGTTTTATTTAAGTAATACTACATAAATACATAAACAATGTGAACAAATTTTTCAATCCAAAGGTCATAACCAAAAAATTATAGTTCTCAAAACATATTCAAAATAAAATATTTATGAAATTTTATTTATTTATTTTTAGTTTATCAAATCTAAACCAAAGAAAAACCATTAAAATAATGATTATAATGAGTACTTGAAGAATATTCTTAGTTTCTAATAGAGAATATTTATTATTAAAAATAACATTATTTAGCTTAGAAAAATTATTTAAAAGAATCGTTTTATTATATATTTTTTTGAAGTGGAATAAAGTAAATCTATTAACTAAACATATTTTTTATTTAATTAGAATTTTTTATTTTATATGATTGGAATATCAATAAATATTTGTAAATTTCTATTTCTTATTTTGTATTGAGTTAAAATATTATTAGAATGTAATATATTATAAATAAATGAATAAATTATTCCCTCAAATAAATTATTTAGAGTTATATATATTTTAGATGAATGAGAGAGGAAAACATGAAATCAAATTGGGGCTCTGAACAAAAAGATTATTGGACATGAATTTTGGACCGTTGAACTTCTTGAATTTCTCAACATGAATGGTTTGAAAATATATTCCAAAAATAAATGATTTTATTAAAATGTATTCATATTTCAGGATTACTATTATTTTATCATTCATCTGTCTTATTTTCTACATAATATGTCTTGCATGATTTCACCCACCCTTCTATTTTAAGAATGATTCAAGAGTTCTTTAATTATACTTATTTATATATAGATTAATACTTTTTGATTCATCTCTATCTTCTCTGTTGATTAATTGTTTCCTTTTTTTTATTGAACCATGCTATTTTTTTGGATTTTGGACATAGTGTTTCATTGGAGTTTTCAGAAACCCTCCAGATGGTCATGTATTTTACTTTAAATACCGTAGATGTACATAAGTGAATTAATCAAATGCTTTTAATGACTAAATAGGTCCTAAATCACCAAATGATCATTATAATTTTGATTTAAGTTATTTTGTTGAATTTTTTTTAATGTAATATATTTATATTAGGGATAAAAGTTAATTAAATGTAAAATAATGATTTCAATATACATGATATTATAAAATTATTTTTTTCAAAACGAATTAAGATAGGTGGCCTCTATATATCATATGGTTTGATTATATAATTTGATGAATATAGATTTTCCAATAGTAAATTATTTTATCTAAATAAAATAGTGTTTTTTAAAATAAATAATTAATCATATGTGGATTATTCATTTGAAAATTATTTTAATTAAAATTATAAGATAATTATATAAGTTAGTTTTCTATAAATTTCATAATTTTATATTATGTATATTTTTAAATATCATTTTTGAAAATATCAAAATAATTTACTGTTACTGTAAATTGTTTTTTGGGAAATTATTTGGGAATTGTAATATTTTTAGTTGAACTCAATTTTTTGGTTTTAGCTTTTGAAAAAGGATGTCTTGGAATATTTTAGGGTTATTTATTTATAAATTAATAATGATAAATTATTTTTATATTTCTGTCATGTATTGATTTTATAAATGAATAATTAAGGTTTGTTAGAGTTCTATAACTGGTTTTATTAAAATATTTATTTTTATATTTATAAAATTATTTGAAAAAAATAGTTTCTATGTTGATAGTATCATTGGTTTTGTAGATAATTTATTGAGTGAAACTAAAGTAATTTTACCAATCATTACACAAGTTTTCCAGTGGGTTTATATTTTTTCTATAATTTTTTAAATGGAATAAATATTTTAATTAAAAAACACTAGTTAAAAAAAATTTAAAATAAAAAAGAAGGCCTTGTGTTTCAATTTTTCATGTTATACTTATAATATTAATTTTTAACGATTTAATGGGTGAGTTCATGTTTAAATTATTTTAATTAAAAAATCTTTTATTTTGTTTGTAATTTACTAATATATTTCATTAATATAATAATTTTGATGAAGGAATGATTTGTGAAGAACTTTTCACGGTTAATATTCATGGTAAAAGAAATTTAATATCAAAATATTTTCTTTGAAAACATAGAGTTTGGGAAATGTAAATAATTCAGTAGGTTTATAGTTGATTTCTAGGCTTGTGGTTCATAGTTATGTAATAATGAAACTGAATTTCATTTCCCTTTTAGTAGTTTTTTGATATCAAACCTATTACTAATGGGTTGTGATATTTCATTGTTATTTTGAATGATATATAATTTTTTTTATTAGATTTATTATGTGTCATTAGATGGGTGGTAACTGTTAACATTTTCTTTACAGAGTGTTTTAGTGGATTAAATTAATGGGGTTTGAATTGGTTAGAGATAATCCTTTATAAATGATAGTTTATTAAAATTGATAACTAGTATTTCCTTTTTAAAATGTGTTGGATATATAATTTTTTATTAAAATAATAAAATGTAATAATGATTATTCTAGTTAATTAATATATATATGTATATTTCTATAGATATTATAGGAGGATTACCAAGGAATTTTATTAGTGGGATTGTTCATTTTTTTATTATAAGATAATTTATGGTAATTGGTTGGTCTGAATTGTCACGACTCGTCCTAGTGGGGCCCACGCCGTGACTCCCCAAGCCCGCCTCCAATAGGACAGGGGCTGATGACTAGCACCGAGTAGGCATATTACTAACATGGGAGGCATTGCCTAAGTACCTGTACACACGCACACATCTCTAGGCCCACAAATGCTGAAATGTAAAAAAAACTAATTAAAAAGAATGCCTACATACAAATAAACCCAACCAACAGAGTATGATGAAAGGTAGAGTACTGTTAAAGTAAACATGGGCCAAAATACAAGCCCACCAAAAAGCAAACAAACAAGAGTCTGAAAACTGCAAAGTCCAACCTGTATGCACAAAAGGTACAAGGAATGCTGCTCGTAGCTGTAGGAACACCTAGGCATGTAGGGAACTCAGAAAGCTTGGTCCTGCCCTGCTCCGCCCTGGACTCTGTCAAAATCCTACTCGTCTGCACAAGACACCAGACGTGCGGGCAATTCTCGTGCAAGGGTGAGTATAATAATACTCAGTAGAGGACCCTGAAAACCAAAAAGAAGTATACAAAGTAATGGTACAGTCAGATATGCACAATATATGTCTGCAGAACATATAGAACAAACCAGATATACCCAAAACCCAAACTCGTGGTCTAGAGACAAGTCACACAACCTCATATGCCCGTAAGGGATTCTGTTCGAAGATTCCGTGATGAAATTGTTCCGGGAGAACACACTCCATGAGTCTTATAGCTCTGTTAAAGTCCATCTGAGAAGTGTTGTTCATCAGGAACTATCATGAGAGATAGCTACACTCATTACGAGAGACAATCTCCTGAGTGTAAAGGTTACGATAGATAGAAGCACTCATTATGGGATACAAACTCCTGAGTGGGAAAGATCATGATACATAGATGAGGATTACTGCCAGGGCCATGGAGGATACCGCGACTCAACCAGATTCACCAGTTAGGTGATACACCCGCTAGGTAGAGGATCAACGCCCGGTAAGGGTGGTCACATCGATGTCTGACTCTACCTAGGGTCAAGAATGGATAGAGGATTCGATTCGGGCCTCTTGGATGGATGCCTGACTATATCATAGAAATTCTTGCTAAAGGGATCATACTCCTGAGTGTGAAATGAAGCATGACCATCACTAGAATGAGAAAAAGGGGAACTAACCCAAATGAAATATTTATAAGGTACGGTGAACGAAATGACCATGCCATTTTCCAAAAAGTACACTGCGTGTAGAAAGATACACGTCGTGTTGTCTGACCCCGGGTACTGCCTGTGTACAACGGCCTATGTCATAGGCTGGTCGTGTAGTAAAAACTAATTACACGGCATGTAGTATGGTGTACATGCCGTGTATGGATAATTGGGGTTGGCTCCGTGTACTCTGGATATGAGCCCATACACGGTCATCAACCTATGTACTCCAACCTCTGTAATCCGCACATGGGGTGACCCATGCTGCTAGCCTCGCCTGGCTGTGTGATGGAGTACACGGTCATGTACTCCATCTCATGTTTTCATATTCCCGAGATACAGACGGAGTCCCATGTAGCAGCTTTGTCCATGTTGTACACGTTGTGTCGCTTGAAGCCGTGTAGATCATCTCTTGTCCGTGTACTACCCAAAGTATACGCAGAGCTTCAAGGGAGGTCCAACATGCCGTGTGACCAGGGTCACACGTGGTGTGATTCTTCTCTGACCCCGAAACCCTATCTGCTACCGCAAGTACTACATGGCGTGTTCTTCAAAAGTACACGTCGTGTATTCTAGAAATTTCCAGAAATGGTACTCTTCACCAGTACGCCTCCGGTGCTGCTCCGATCATTGATTCAGCCATCCGATAACCACAAAACCTTCAGTTTTTTGTCATCCCGAAGCCGCGAAGCCGCTTCCGGTGTTTTCGGACCTCCGAGCGGCTCTGAAAACGTGATTTGTTCATCCTGCATGAAGAATGCTCGAAGAATGCCCTTTCCATTCTGGTCTGATTCATCTTCATCCATCATCACCACACCTCCACAAGGTTGTTTCAGTGTTGATCCTTTGATTTGGGATCGTTGCATCACAGAATGGATGCACAACGATCCGTTCTTCATCGCCCCGTGAAGAACATGAAGAACGCGCGGGGAAAGAAGGGGGGAGAAATCCAAATAAACAAATTTAGGAATGAACCTCTGACATCCTTCGTCATGGCGTGATCCACTCCCATTAATAGGCTTAAATGGAGAAATAATCAACAACAACATAAAGCATGGATCAATTCTCGATAATCTTCCAAAATAAAATCCCTCCCATAAGAACGTAAGAATCCCCAGATCAACATGTTTGTGGTTGATCCGCATTCATCGCTAAAGTCAGAAATGGCGAAAATAAATTGAAATAATAACCCCTACCTTTTGAAAGGATCAATCTTTGACAAAGTTGTCGTGTTTCCATTGTCGTTGATATCCTTAAACTTTGTTGGCATAGCGATTCTTAACATTGATCCATCGTCATTCGTCGCCTAGAATTTTCTCCAACGTTCCACAGATTCGGCATAGGTTCCTCTCAAAATTTGTCAACGATCAACAATTGTTCACCCCTTTAAAAAGGGAAACAAGATTGGTACTTAATTATGCGGTGATATTAATGACTCCTACTTGCCAAATCTTGAGTCATTATGACACACCATTAGTTAAGGAAATAGACATCTCGTCGCTGCATATTAAAGAGTCCAACTTTCAATTTATTTTTCATTATGAAACATCATTTAATTAAGGAAACAGATGCCTTTTTACCGTGCTGTAGTGGTTGTTTCCATAAAATAAACATTTAGATTTTTATTTTTTTTATTAAATTGTCTGAAAATTAACTTTTTCCCATGGCCCGCGTCGGTCGAGGTTAGCCTCATTCTTAGGTAAAGTCGTTTTCCCAGACACAACTTTGTGCTTAGATTTTTAATCCGAGCATCCATTTGGAAACTGCCAAAATCGCGCACATGTGCCGACCCACTTAACATTATAAGTTCAAACCACCATTCCGGGCTCACTATACCTCAGAATGATGTTTTTCCTTCATACCTGGTCTCGAAATAAATCCATATAATAATTAAAAAAATAATAAATGGAAAATCCGAGACATTACATTCTGCACACCTTGGGGCATTATGTCCCTGAAAAGCCAAAGCAAGGGATGCTCAAAAAGATGTGGGTACTGGGCATAGATCTGAGCCTCCCACTCCCACGTGCTCTCCTATAGATTCCCATGCTACCACTAGACGCCCACCAAGGGAATCGATCACCAATGGAGGATCCTCTCCTGGTGATCCTTGATCTCCCCCGGGTACTCAGCAAAGGTCACTCCATCATCGATGTCCAGCTCGCCTCAGTCGATGATGTGCGACGGGTCGTGCACGTACCTCCTTAGTTGTGACACGTGGAAGACATCATGAACCCGATGCAACTGTGGTAGTAGTGGTAGGCGGTACACCACCTATCCAACTCTACACAGAATCTGGAAAGGTCCAATGAACCTCAGAGATAGCTTGCCGCCTCAGCCAAATTTCCACAACCCTCATCGAGGTGAGACCTGAAGAAAGACGTGGTCTCCCTCTTCGAACTCCAGAGGTCTCTGTCGCCTACCAGCATAAGACTTCTTCCGAAACTTTTCAGTCTTCTTCCACTCTCGGATGACCTGCGCCTTCTCTGTGGTAGCTCACACTAACTCTAGACCCATGAGTGCTGACTCTCCGGGGTCGGTCCAGCAAAGCGGTGACCGGCAGGGTCTCTCGTACAAAGCCTCGAACGGTGCCATACCAATGGTGGAGTGGTAGCTGTTGTTATACATAAACTCCACTAGTGGTAGGTGTTCCTCCCAACTGTGACCAAAGTCCAAGATACAGACTCGCAACATGTCCTCCAAAACCTGTATGGACCTCTCCGTCTGACCATCCGTGTGAGGATGAAACCTTGTGCTCAAGCGTACCTGAGTCCCAAAATCCTCCTGCAATCCCTACCATAATCAGGATGTGAAGCAAGCGTCTCGGTCTAAGACTATAGTTGAGGGGACACCATGAATCTGAACTATCTCCTGCACGTAGAGACGTCCCAATCTCTCTACAGAACTCTACTCCCTAATAGCTAAGAAGTGGACCGACTTGGTGAGTCGGTCAACGATCACCCAGATGGAATCGTGCCCCTTAGACGTTTGTGGTAAGCCTGTCATGAAGTCAATCGATATTCCATCCCACCTCCACTCTGGGACTTCCAGGGGTGAGCTAATCCCGATGGAACATAGTGTTCAGCCTTCACCTGTTGGCATGTGAGGCATCGAGAAATGAGCACTGTTACTGCCTTCTTCATGCCTGACTACCAGAACTGTCGTCGGAGATCCTGGTACATATTTGCGACCCCAGGATGTACCACCAATGGGGATGTATGAAACTCCCTCAGGACCTCCTCTAGGAATGCCACTGTTACAATAGTGCATCCTTTGAAAATAAGTACGTGATCCCCACCTTGTGAATATCCATCAGGCACATGTCCTGTGGATAACTGACCACGTAAATCCATACAGTCTACATCCCAATGATGTGCCTCCCTAACTCGGTGTAAGAGTGGAGGGGTGACAAAAATCGACTGTAGGTAAGTTGTATCCTCTCCCTCCACAAAGGATAACTGTAATGCGACTAACTACTATGTCGCCTCACTCAACAACTGTGAGCTCGACCTTTTGCTAAGGGCATCTGCCACCTTGTTCCCCTTTCCAAGAGTATAGATAATCTCAAAATCATAGTCTTGGAGGACCTCTAGCCAACTCCTCTACCTCAAATTTATATCCTTCTGTGAGAATATTTAATTGAGGCTCTTCTGGTCAGAGTAGACAATGAACCACTCGCCCATAAGGTAGTGTCGCAACATCTTCAAGGCGAAGACTACCACTGCTAACTTGATTTCATGGGTCGCATAGTTCTACCCATCTGGCCTAAGCTGACGCGAACCATATGAAATCACCACATGATGCTGCATCAGGACACAACCGAGCCCGGTCCCTGATGCATATTAGAAAACTATGTACTCGACACCCTCCTCCGGCAATCTCAAGACGGGGGTGCTTGTCAAACTCTGTCTCAGCTGCTCAAAATCCCTGTGTAACTTTTCTATCCACGTGAAGGGTTTCCTCTTCCTGGTCAAGGCCATCATCGGTGCTGATATCCGAGAGAAATCAGGATTGAATCTCTGGTAATATCCTGCCAATCCAAGGAAGCTTTGCAACTCCATTACGCTCTGAGGTGGCTCCCATGCTAACACAACCTCCACCTTGGTTGGGTCTACAGCCACTCCATCTGCCGAGATGACATGTCCCAGAAAGTGGACCTAATGAATCCAAAACTGACACTTCGAGAGCTTTCCATAAAGATGGTGCTCCCAGAGTACGTCCAGAACCATCCGAAGGTGTCTCGCGTGCTCCTCCTCTTATGCTGAGTACACAAGGATGTCGTCGATGAAGACCACCACGAACCGGTCCAAGTACTGCTGGAAGATCCGGTTCATCAGGCCCATGAACACTGCAGGGGCGTTTGTCATGGAAAAAGGCATAACCAAGTACTCATAGTGATCGTAGAGACATCTGAAAGTCGTCTTCGGTATATCCTCATCCCGCACTCGTAGCTGGTGATGGCCTGATCGAAGTTCAACCTTCGAGAGCCACTGTGCCCCTCTTGGATGATCGAAGAGATCATCGATTCTCATCAGTGGATACTTTTTCTTCACCGTCACCTGTTTCAGGCGCCGATAATCCATGAACAGTCTCAAACGCTTGTCGTCCTTCTTGGAAAACAGGATAGGGGTCGCCCAGGTTGAAACGCTAGGTCTCAAGAAACCCTTACTCCGCAAATCCTCCAACTACACCCTCAGCTCGCGAAGCTCTGTGGGAGCCATCCGATATTCCGATAAGGAAATTGGTGTGGTCCTAAGCTGTAAGTCGATGCAGAAGTCAATTTCCCGACTGGGAGGTAATCCTGGAACATCTTCGGGAAAGACGTCCTCATACTCCACCACCACTGTTGGGAACTGGGTGCTCACAACATCTACTACTCTGAGGGTAAGGCTGGCCAACTCATGAGTGATCGGCTGCACCCTCCTATGCATGAGCCCATTGTGTGCTGGATGGGTCTCCTTTTCACTGATAAAGGAAAAAATCCTTCCATCACGGCGGACACACCGTAGTCTTCACCTAAAACAGTCAATCTGAGCATGGACCGAAGATAACCAATCCATACTGAGAATGACGTCATAAGGTCTCGATGCTACCACCAAGTGGTTCCAACTGAAACTCCCACCTCCAAGAGTAAGATCACACTATCTGAAAAGGTTCATGATCGTCGAGTCTCCTCCCGTAGGTGTCTCCAAGCATAAGGATCGAGTCAACAGTTCTACCGGAATCTCGAGGTTTTTTACAAGACATGTGGCTATAAAGGAATGACTGGAACCTGTGTCTATGAGTATGGCAGCTAAGGTATAAAAGACCCATATCATACCTAAAAACATCCTTAGAGCCCCTGGGTTGTATGCCTCGATCGCATGAAGTTGTCCTTGCCCTTGTCCCCCAGCTCCCTGAGCCTGGTGCGGACCTCCTAGGGGTGGTGGTGGAAGTAAGTCAAAGCGTCTGCCACCACCAACAGCTCTCCCTACTCCTATGACACGTCCGCCACCTAGAAAGTCTGCCTGCTCTGTTCTCTACCTCCACCCCGATGTTCCATCTACCGCTTCTCTATCAGCAGCTCGACGGGTCGGCCAATCTCTAGCGAGATGTCCCCTACCGCCGCATGCATAGAATCGCTTCTCCCTAGGCTGAATGGATCTAGCCTGAGATCCCTGGACTATCGATCCCCTGTCCTGGGTCCTCCTATGACGTTTCCCATGTCCAGATCCCTGTTCCTGATGTCAGCTCCCTACTGCCTGGGTCTCGGCACCTATTTGCCTGCTGTTGACTACCGACGGCTATCTCTGCTCTCCCAAGAATCTCTCGATCACCAAGGCCCGCTCGAGCACTCCAGCATAAGTGGAAATTCATAGAGGTACGACACTAACTTATATGTCACGTCGTAGACCTCGTTCAAAGGTCCGAGCTCTGAAGTACTGATCCCTAACCCTATCCATAGAGTACCTGGTGAGGTTGGTGAACCTCAATGAATAGTCAGCTATTGTTATACTATCCTACTAAAGCTAAAGAATCTCCTGGATGCGTACATCTCTCAACGTAACCGGAGAAAACTCCTCTTGGAAGAGTCGATCAAACTCCATCTATGAAAGAGTCTGCTAGTCATGAGTCTATGTGGTCAGACTCCACCATCGTCTGGCCGAACCCTAAATAAGGCTCGCTCCTAGGATCACCATCAGGTCTGCTGGTATCCTCACAAGTCGGAAAATCCTGGTCAATGGCTCAAACCAGTCCTCAGCCGCCTAATGGTTAGGATCAACTCAAAACCTGAGTGGTCTCTGTCTCTAGAACACATGGAGCGGACTAATCCAACGATCCTCGCCATTCAGTACTACAGGTACCACTGGCTTCTCCACTGGTGGTGGTATAGTATGTGCACCACCTGGTGGCAATGCTTGGAGAGTTGGTCCCTGTATCGAAGCCTCGTCACTAAGGGGGTCATCCTCATGATCGTGCTGCTGAACCCTAGTGGGTTTGCATCGCAGAGGCATCCTATAATGAAACATGATATATCATGGTCAATGAGTATATCTGGATAGATGACAGAAACGACATGGAAAACACAACCCATTCCAATATGATGCATGTACCTTTTATTTCCCCACAACTAGTGTTTTTGTGAACCGAGTCGAAAAGTAGGTTATTAGAGTCTTGGTGTATGGATATATTCATCGTCACACCAACACTGGGGTCCCAGGCCTGATAGCCGAACCTGAAACACTAAACACTATTGCCCCAAACCAAACTCACAGACTCTTGGTCCTTAGGTAGAACTGACCACCTCTGATACCACTCTGTCATGACCTGTCCAAGTGGGGCCCGTGCCGTGACTCCCCAAGCCTACCTCCAATAGGCCAGGGGCTAGTGACAAGCACTGAGTAGGCATATTACTAACATGGGAGGCATTACCTAAGTACCTATACACATGCACACATCTCTAGGCCCACAAATGCTGAATTGTAAAAAAACACTAAGGAAAATGAATGAATGCATACAAATAAACCCAACCAACAGAGTACGACAAAATTTAGAGTACTGTAAAAGTAAACTGGGCCAAAAATATAAGCCCACCAAAAAGCAAACAAACAGGAGTCTGAAAACTGCAAAATCCAACATGTAAGCATAAAAGGTACTAGGACTACTGCTCGTAGCCGTAGGAATTCCTCGAACTGTAGATAACTCAGAAATCTTGGTCTTGCCTTGGTCCGCCCTGGAATCTGTCAAAATGCTACTCGTCTTCACAAGACACCAGACGTGCGGGCAAAGCCTGTTCAGGGGTGAGTATAACAATACTCAGAAGTGGACCCCAAAACCACAAACCAGTACACAAAGTAAAGGTACAGTCAGCTATGCACAGTATATGTCTACAGAACATATATAAAAAACAAGATATACTCAAAACCCAGGCCCATGGTCTAGGTACAAGTCACACAACCACATACCCCTGTAAGGGATTCTATTCGAAGATTCTGTGATGCACTCGTTCCGAGAGAACACACTCCACGAGTCTTATAGCTCTGATGACATCCGTCTTAGAAGTGTTGTTCATTGGGAACCGTCACGAGAGATAGATCCACTCATTATGGGAGACACACGCCTGAGTGGAATGGTTATGATAGATATAACCACTCAGTATGGGAGACACAATCCTGAGTGGGAAAGATCATGATACACAGATGAGGATCACTGCCAGGGCCATGGAGGTTACCGAGACTCATCTGGATTCACCAGTTAGGTGATACACCATCTAGGTAGAGGATCAATGCCTGGTAAGGTTGGTCACGTTGATTCCTGACACTACCTAGGGTAAATAATGGATAGAGGATCTTGATCCGGGCCTCTCGGATGGATGCCTGACTCTATCACAGAAAGTTTGGCTAAAGGGATCATACTCCTGAGTGGGAAATGATGCCTGACCTTCAGTTGAATAAGAAAAAGGGGAACTAACCCAAACAAAAGATTTTCAAGGTATGGTGAACGAATGGACCATGCCATTTTCCATAAAGTACATGACTTGTAGAAAGATACACGTCGTGTTGTCTGACCCCGGGTACTGCCCATGTACAACGGACCATGTCAAAGGATGGTCGTGTAGTAAAAACTAAGTACATGGAGTGTAGTATGGTGTACACGCCATGTCTGGGTAATTGGGGTTGGATCCGTGTACTCGGGCCATGTTCCCGTACACGGTCATCAACCTGTGTACTCCAATGTGTGTAATCCACACACAGGGTGACCAGCACAGCTGGCCTCGCCTGGCCGTGTGATGGAGTACATAGTCGTGTACTCCATCCCCTGTCCTCGTATCCCCAAGATACATGCCGAGTCCCGCGTATCGGCTTCTGCCAAGTTGTACATGCCGTGTCGGCTAAAGATGGGTAGATCATCTCGTGTCCTTGTACTACCCAAAGTACACGCCGAGCTTCGGGAAGGTCCAACACGCCGTGTGACCAGGGTCACACGCCATGTGATTCTTCTCTGACCCCAAAAACCTAGCCTCTGCCGCCAGTACTACATGGTGTGTTCTTTGGAAGTACATGTCGTGTATTCTGGAAATTTTTAGAAATGGTACTCTTCACCGGAATTCCCTATGTGCTGCTCCGATCATTTATTCATCCATCCGATTGCCACGAAACCTTCAGGTTTTGGTCGTCCCGACACCAAGAAGCCGCTTCCGGTGTTTTCGGCCCTCTGATCGGCTCCGAAAATGTGATTTGATCTTCCCGCACTGAGAATTCTCGAAGAACTCCCTTTCCAGTCTGGTCTGATTCTTCATCCGCCATCATCGCCGCACCTCCACACGGTCATTGCGGTGTCGAACCTTTGATTTGGGATTGTTGCGTCGCAGAACAGATGCGCAACGATCCTTTTTTCATCACCCCGCAAAGAATGCAAAGAACACGCGAGGAAAGAAGCAGGAAGAAATCTAAATAAACAAATTTAGGAACAAACCTCCGCCATCGTTCTTCACGGCGTGATACACTCCCATTAATAGGCTTAAACGGAGCAAGAATAAACAACAATATAAAGCATGGATCAATTCCCCATAATCTTTCCAAAGAAAATCCCTCCCGCAAGAACGTACAAATCCACAGATCAACTTGTTTGTGGTTAATCCGCGTTCGTCATTAAAGCCATAAATGGGGAAAAGAAATTGAAATAACAACTGATACCTTTTTAAAGGTTCGATCATTGACGAAGGCATCACACTGTCGTTGTCATCGAGATCCTTCAACGTTGTTGGCGTAGCGATTCTCGACTTTGATCTGTCATCGTTCATCACCGAGAGTTTGCTCCAACGTGTCGCAGATTAGGTAGAGGTTCCTCTAAAACATCGCCAATGATAAATAATTGTTCACCCATTTAAAAAGGTAAACAAGATTGGCACTTAATTAAGTGACGATATTAATGACTCCTACTTTCCAAATCTTGAGTCATTATGACACTCCATTAGTTAAGAAAACAGACGTCCCGTCGCTGCATATTAAAGAGTCCAACATTCCATTTATTTGTCATTATGACAGTGAATTTAATTAAGTAAATAGCTTCCCTTTATCGTGATGCAGTGGTTGTTTCCATAAAATAAACATTTATATTTTATTTTATTTTATTTTTTTATTAAAACGATGGAAAATTAACTTTTTTCCTCGACCTGCGTCGGTCGAGGTTAGCCTCATTATTAGGTAAATTCGTTGTCCTGTACATAATGGTGTGATCAGATTTTTAATCCGGGCATTCATTTGTAAACTCCCAAAACCGCGCACAAGTGCCGACTCACTTAACTTACAAAGTTCAAACCACCATTCCGGGCACACTGGACCTCGGAATGATGTGTCGTCTTCACGGACAGTGTCAAAATAATTCCATATAATATTTCAAAAATAATAAATGGAAAATATGATACATTACATGACACTTTTGATTTTTAATGATGGAGTTTCTTCATTTTTGTTTTTTTAGATAGTTTAAAGGGTATAGATGGTAATTATACAGGTTCAGAACCTATAACACATTAATTTTTAGTGACTCTATGGGTGAATGGGGGATCAAATTCATATACCACTACATGTATTTTTATATTAATGGATAATATATTTAAATTCCATATTGTATTATTAAAAAATATAAAAAGGCTGGTAATTTTGACACTGTGGATGATATATGGGGTGATAAATAAGTAGAATTCCTTGGGTATTTCTATCTCAAAAATAATATCTGAAGCGGTTAGGATGTGCCATTCCATTTGGGTGATTCATTGGGATAATATAATCACCTATAATAAAAATTTTATATTTATAATTTTCTACCCCAATTCCCCAAAAATTATTAAATATGCTTCCAACAATATAGCTTATGCTCTAGTGATGAGTATTATTGATAAAATGATATATTTTTAAATAGGATGTCTGAAAAATCCTTTGGTAATGTATTATGAAAAAATTATATAATGGTTACATCGACCATCATTATTAACTCATATAATTTCATTTTTTGGAGTGATGTCAATAATTATGCAATTCTATTAATTTTTCCATATCACAATAAGTAGTTAATTAATGGATTTTGTTTCATCCAATTCAATAATTTTCATATCCTGATTTTTTATATTAAATGTAACCAATTTTTTTTAAAAAATATTTCTGTAACTAGAAAGTTAGGCAATCAATACTAATAACAGTATCATATTCTAAAATTAGGAAAAAATTAAAAATATTCAATTAATAATTTCCTAAGAGTTTTGAGGGGGAAATATTATTTTAAATTTGAAAAACATGTTAAAAAGTTAAATTGATTTCTAATAACTCGCCCTTTAAGGATAATATCCATGTTTTTACAAAAAAAAATTGCTAATGGACCTAGAGACTGATAGTGGTTTCTTTCTAATAAATTAATTTATTATTACAATTATATGAGGAATTAGAATGGATTTATCTGTTTGAAAATAAATATTCATAACTTATAACAATTTACTCAACATTTTCGTGATATTTGATATCCAAACACCCATGAAATATCATTCGATATTATAAAAACATCCACATTGAGTGAGGTATTGACATTGAATATAACACAACTAATTTCTCGAACCATTCTATAAAATTAAAAACTAATAATATGGATATGGTCACTATATTTTATAATATAATAGTTTTTAAAACACATCACTAATAATGTTGAATTTAAATTTTAATACTACACATTCAAAACTCTTAAATATAAAATATTTCACTAAAACATAGAGTTTTATCTTAATATATTATGTTATAATTTAAAAAAAATATTATTTTATTTATAATAAACTTTTAATCTTATTCCCTAATATGATTATTTTAATTTAAAATAAGGAAACTATTTTTTAACAATATAAAAATTTATTGCAATCATTTTACTTTTAAAATAAAAAGTCTCTTTTGCAATGATGTCTAAAACACTACATAAATATTTATAAAATACGTTATTTTGGGATTATACTAAATGTATTCTTATTTTATAAATGACCCATTGACCTGTGATAGACCAACATGATTCAACAAATAAAATCACCTTAATTAGCATGTCGTAAGAACTGATGTATGTTTATGAACTCCACATGTTGGAGAAAATCACCATGGTATCATACAGAGAAACATGGATATAATTTAACACTAAAATTATATATGATAAGGTGTAAAAAATAATATGTAATAGAAGTTATAAATGATAAATAATATATCAAAAATAGACAAACGATAAAAGGTAACATACTTATTATTAGATAAAAAATTATAAATGATTAAAAAGATAGGCTATCAACAAGGGACTCAAAGTAACCTAGGAGAGCATCTACGCATAGATATATTTCACCTCCATCCCAACCCACTTGAAGGAAACATGATCTAGGAGATCCATTCTCTTCATGAAACTCTATCCTTTAAATTTATCCAAAAGTAAAGGGTTATAAATTCTTAATGGAAAATGTAGGGTTGGAGTAGTAAAGCACTATATGATACAACAGAGAATATGTAAAATGTTTATACACATGATCTATTAATTCCTGTTTAAAAAATATTTCAAACAAATTTTATTAAGAATTTTCAACATTACAATCACCCTTTATTTTTATTTTCAAAATATGTAAATTTATGATAAAAAAAACCATATAACATATCAATTTTCCATGAGTAAAAACTTGAGTAGATAAATAGGAATCTAGATAAAAATCCCTGTCATGTTTTAAAATGACATATCAAATATTTAAGAATGAAATGTATCCTCAATGAACAAAAGGGTTAATTACAACACAATAGTGTACTCAACTCAAATGAACAATAAAACCATCTAGTATAAGTTACTCTTAATGTTTTGTAACCTCAGTTACCCATAATGGGTACCCACTAGTTATCTACAAAATCATGATAACCTACTATAGAGATAAATAACTCCACCATGTCTCACATATATTCTTATTTTCCAAAAAAACCCATGTTATTTGCATGTGTTAAAACATATACATTTCATTCATGAAACCCAAATCTTGTTTCATAAAATATTTTTCCAATGGAATTCAATTTAATTAATATTTTCCGAGGAAATCAATTTAATTCACATTCATATATTTCTATAGAAAAAATTTGTTTGCAATGCCATAATACATTAATCTATTTAAAATAAATTTTGAAACCATCTTTGTGACATTCCATAATTTTACATTAAAAAATAGTTTTCAAAAGAATTGACATTTTTAATACAATTTCATAGACTAAAAATATCAATTTCATCACTAATTTATTTTAAATCATCAATTTCATTAAAAACCAGTGAAAATACAAGTAATATAATGCATTAAATGGAAATTCTATTTGGTAGAGTCACCTTCAATAGACAACATGAATAAACCATTTCCTTACAGACTGAAGATGCAAGAGGAACAGATCAAATTCCCTAGAACCAAGATCCAATAGAAATAATTTCAATTATAAATGGATATTCAAGACATAGAGATCTACTCTTATATTTACATAAACATATTGAGAGTACTAGAAAAAACATAACAGAATGGGTCTAACTAACTATATTATATTTTATAGAGATTAAAGCTTTGAATGGGAAAGGGGAACTATCTATAGAAATGTGCATATTCCCAAAATATCCCCAATGAATACTCTAAACCTATAGAATTTGTATTATGGTTGAGAGAGTAGAATTAGAATACATAAACAAATTTTGTATAAAAATAATATTTATATCTTACTAAATGGCAAGCTCTATAGTGTATTTGGCTAGACACTATGAGTCATCAACTTGTCAATGGGTGCAGGTAGGGAGCCCCCACATATTTCTCTTACACCACCAACCTAGTTGAACATATATACATGAATTCATTATACCAACCTTCACTTGTTATCCAAAAAATTATATTAGTTAGTTGGTGACCACATGATATGAAAAATAAACCACAAAACTTCTTCCAACTTATGTAGTTATCAAAAAATGAAAATAATGAAATACGTGGGGTACCATAAAAAATTCTGAAAAAAAGGGTGGCACAATTATCCACACTATTAATTCCTTCTTTCCTTAAAAGTATTAAGATCACAAATAAATGAAATGAAAATGATACTATGATAGAATCAAGGCCTTACATACTATCTTCTCATGAGTATATCTGCCACATTTCCATATTACTCAATCCAATAGAGTTATCATTCCATATAATATCAAATATTATCAGTCAAATATCTGAATAAGAATTTAAATAACTGAGGTTTCTGTTTCAATATCAACACCCTCCCACTCGATCACATTGGATATATAAAAATTATAGTGACCCTATACCTTTTCACATATTATTAAAAGATTTTTATTATAATTAACCATTAAATAATATTAAGGATTATAATGTCCTTTATCTTTAGATGACTAGGTACATAATTAAATATCATAAAAAAATAATAAACTTATTATTTAATCTTAATAATGAGTTATTAATAACATTTATCCCTTATATTATCAAATAATAACCATGGTAATATTTAAATAAAATGGATGAGATAATAACCTAGTAAGGAAATAGACATATTAAACAAATAGCACACTGGTTAGAAAGCATAATATGATGAGATAAAAAGGAATAGAATAAGAATAAAAATATGGAATCATAAAATAAACAATTTGTTATCATGTAATCAGTGAATAATTGGTTTTTTTATGAAAAATAAAACATTAATTAACCACGAGTTAAAACTCACTACACATGGAAGAGCACAAGTCATGGCTGACCACCAAGACCGTTGCACATGGGGACTAATTAAAGGATAACCACCAAGATAGTTGCAAAACATGTATTGTGATACTAATCATTACCCAATTAATTTGAGTTATATCTAGTATAACCCATCATAAAACGTTTGTGAATATTTCTTCTATGATAAGAGTTATACAAAGGAATCGAACATAAATATAAGGGATACCTATGGAAAGAATTGAGTATCATAATCATATTATAAGGCATAACAAAAGGGAGTATCATAATGGTGTCCCTAAAAGAAAGGATTAAATTCATAAATGGACATTAATAATGTAAAATATTAATTTATCATGATAATATTTGTCAAACATAAGTGAATCCATGTAAAAATAGTGTTTAATAATCATAAAAAATAATACATTTTAGTGTGGTTTAAGGAAAATATTATAGATTATTTTAAACAAAAAAGAAAGAATTTTTTTATAAAACCATAAACGTACCAATAAATAATTTCATCATAAAATATTTTATTATATAATAATAATGGTCTCTTAAAAAAAATTACGGAGTGTATGTCAAAATGGGTAAGAAATCGGGAAATTCCCTTGAATCGGGTTTGCTTAACCTGATGAATTGAGAATAAGACCTTATTTAAAACATGTATTCCCCATAAAAGAATGATATATTGATATAAAAACATAAATTTGGGGAATAAATATATAATATTGAAAAATTATATTAATTAAAAGCATTATGTTGGGGGTAAATAGAGAGAAATAGTATTCCAAAGAAAAAAATGGAGGTTCGGGAATAATCTCTTATATTATGTCCGAAATAGTTCTCCACGGGATCTTAATAATATGGATATTAAAATTTCATACATGGATAGTTAACTTAGAACCATTTCAGCATCTAATTTAATTATCATAATTTTATTATGTTCAATTATTGCATATTTATGAGTTATAATGTTCAATTTCATCATTTGGTTGTGCTCATTTTCTTAGTTTTCCTCATTGGTTGACTTGTATAAGAGTATGGAAACTCATGTAAATTGAAAATATAAATATAGAATTGATGATAAATGTTATTAACGAAATTCTAGAAGGTTAAATGGTTATATAAGTCATTTTCTTGTTTTATATGTGGATGACTCAATAGATAAGATGTTAGTGATAATCACATGGATAATTTTCGATGGTTTTCACTGACAACATACTTGTTTTGTGTTATAATTTAAAATCATCTTTATATAAGAATTCATGAAAATTTCTAGGTTATAATACATATATTATAATTTTTTAACCAAAAAAATCCATTTATGACAAGCCTATAAGTAATTAATAGAAAATGAAAATTTTCATTCTTAAAGTGATAAATTAACACCTCGCGATTGATGTTTTAATTTTTAGAATAAAAGTAAGATGAAAATGGTTTAATGATGGATTATTATATTAGAATAATATTATTCCAATATATGTGAGGTATTATAGTTTTCATACCATTTGGATGAGGGGAGTTTAGGAGATAATAATAAATGAAATTGAAAAGAAATTAAAAGTAAAGAGGAATTTACCTCTTGAATTTCTCATCCATGAGAACCATGTTAGGGAAATGTTTTTGGTATTTTGATATCACAAAGAGCTCTTGGAGATGGGTGAGTGGTGTTTTCACCTTATTTTAATCACTAGTTTGTTATTTTCCCTCAAGAAAATTAATAATGATGATTCTAGGACATAATACAGTAATGACAGAAGGACAGTTTGAGATTATAGTGAATCATCATTGACGATTCATGGAATAATGTTCCTAAAATATAATGTATTTATATGATAAATTATAAAATTTCATTGTTCACCAAAAATTAATGTATTTTAGATAACTCTAAAGATTTCTTTTAGTGACCCCCTTCCTCTAAAGATACCCCTTCTGGGCTGGAAATAATATAGGGGATATAATGATCCCAGATTCCCACCTCCGGTAGGCCTCAGGATAGCAACTAACACCTGGGGTGTAAAAATATCACAATATGGGAGGCATTACCCTTTATAAGACACCTGATTGAGATATAAAATTTATTATCAATAACAACTCCAAAACATATATATAATTGAAATCCAAAAACTATACCACATGAATGAAAAATTACAATTGATACAAAAATTATAAAGTCTCCAATGTAAATAACAATAAGTAAGATAAAGTAGTGACAAAGCATGCCTTCCAAGGACTAAGCTAGTAACAACTATAATGATCAAAAAAATACTACATGAATCCTGAAAGTAATTTTTATTATTTAGGGTCAGAAAACAAGTATAGTTTTTAGGACAACCAAAGTCTCTCATACAGATGTGAAATAAGTATACTAATTCCCCTGTGAGAAAATAGCAGATCCAAACATAACCTAAACAAGTATTCTAAAAAAACCCAGCATCACCAACTCACACACACAATGTAGTGAAAATCAAGTATATAATATGTTATAAAGAAATCTGATTATAGGGTACCACACACCACCTTCCCACTAGCATTTCACTCTAGCCGAACTTCATATGTAATGCACTCCCATCTGATCCCCATACCACATCACGTCCTACCCACACTGACATTGTCCTCACAACACATCCACACCACACATGCACTTGGGCCTCAAAAAACACCCTTCCCTAATACACATGGTCCTCACAACACATCATAAACATCTCATCCTAATGATTCCGGGGAAACAACCACCCCACCCGTAAACACCTAGGCCATCTAATCTAGCCCAAAGATACATATTCCACAAACCACCTCACCTACAAACACCTTGGATATCAAAAAAAAATTCTAAAGAAATAACAGAACACCAACCATCATAGAATCTATCATATCTACCTCTCCAGGAAGAGAAAACATAAAATAATGGGTTCCTAACAATATGTACTCCTCATCAGATGTTGTAAAAGATACCTCATGTTTGACTATGCGGTTTTTAAGAACATAGTTCTCAACATAGGTGGGTTGCTCTTATGAATCATAATAATATAAAAATATATTTATAGTATTAAACACTCAATCCAAACCAATGTGTTAAAAAAAACCATCTAACAACACCATAAATTTCTCATCCACCATTAACTGCATTTAATAGTATCTACAATAGTCATTTTAGGAGGTGAAGCTCCCTAATGAATTAAAGTAGCTTCAAATTCCATATTTGTTAAACACCCATTCATTTCATTATTTATAATTAAATATATTAATCACACCACCATCATTTAACATTTCATTAACCACTTCCATAACATTAACCAAACCATCCCAAGCCACTAAAAACATTTTTAAACAATTAATAATTTATTCCATCACTACTCGGGAAACCATCAAGAAAAAAACTCATAAAAACCACAGTAACATTCATTCAATAGATGAAGACCCATATTAAATTAATGAACTTCACATTAATGACACATCATAACACGACCTATATATATGGGGTGAAGCTTTATTAATGTTATTAATGGATAATATCTAGGATAATTACCCATAGAAATCACTATTTTCCACTTTGATACTCATCCTCAATTTTCATCATGAAAAGAGAACCAATAACTGACTCAAAACCACATCCAAAAAGACATTACCACACAACTGGTTTCATAGCGCTACTGTATAATCACACCACACCAATCACAACGCCACAATATAACCACATGTCATCCACTTCCCCCAAACATACAAGCCACAACAATTCCACAAATCACATCAGCTCAAGTACTGAGGAAAAAATCAGATTTAATAAGGAATCCATTATTTAATTACACTTTTCTATTGTGGGGATATCATAGTAACTATATGATCCTTTGTAATCCATTTATTTCCTGAATATATGTGGTTAATGAAAATTTATATATAAGCATTCAACAAAAACAAAAAAACATGCATTCGACAAACCATTCCATATGAAAACAAGGACACCCCCCCCCCCAATAACCATTATTTTTAGTGGGCAGTTGGCCCATAAAAATAACAAGAATTAATTAAATAAACATACATCAAGATCATGCATTACTTTACTCCATCCCAAGTATATTGATTCTTAAACAAATTAAATAATCTTTATCAATCCAAAATCAACAATATTCCCAAAGGAAAACATCTATATACCCATCCCTAATGATGTAAAATTATGTAATATGAAGGAAATCATACCTAGAAGAAGAAGTATCACCACTTACATGTTTCCCTAAAAAACAAGGGAGTGCATAAAATCGGTAACCCTCCAGATAAATACACCGACATAAATAGGTTAGTCAACTTTTAGGGGAAGAAGGAATTGCGGTGTTTGGTATTCTGGGAATGGAGATGAAATAATGAATGGAATCACCCCAGCTAAGATAGGTTAGATATTAAACACATGGGATTGAAAATGGTTCTAAATTTCCATTGAAGGTGCATCAGACCAATACAAAGAATTTTAAAGAATTAAAATCCTTCGAACACTTAAGGAATTAATGATATGATTTATATCATTTGATTCTATCTAAAACTCTTTTAAACATGTCCTGAAACGTTTTTTACATAAAATTAATATAGGAAAAAGAAAAACTATCGAAATATGGAAGACTATTCATAGGACACTTCCGAACAAGGTACAGCTGGAAAGGCATTGCAAGATGAAGCACCGCTAGATAATGTACCATTGTATGAGGCACCACTAGATGACGCACCACTGGATAAGAGACTACCAGCGAGTGATCGCTAGACAGTCACTATCATGGAGCAGCCACCAGTGAGAGACCTCCTGGGTGATTCACCTCCAGTGCGAGACACCTTTGGTATGGGACACCAGCAGCATGAGACATCATTGGAAAATGTCGAACACAAAATTTCCATAATTTAATGGACCAAGGTGTTATGAGACATTACATCAGATATCAATCAAACTGTTCTCATGCTCAAGAATTCAAATCCAAACCCGATGTAAAGAGGGTAAGGGTCCTAACAACCACACCATTAGATACATCTCAAGGATCTCATTACACTTTAAACACTGTAAATAACATAACATATCTAAACACATCAATGATAAACCACATTGTATTGTTTGAAAGTTTGATTCGAAACCTCTACACACAATAACACCTCCTCCAATATCTATTGACTAGAATATATCCCCATGTTCATTGACATGTCAATGAAAATGACCAAAAAATACATTGAAAATCCACAACAAAGCACGATGTATGAACACACGAATCATGGAATTCCATCCTCCTTATCTAGATAGTATCCACTTCGGGTGGCACTGACTCTGCCACATGGGTTTAATCGCGTTATAGTTAACGTGTCAGGATTAATATTTTGGTCCTCCCCTTTTCATATGTCAGTAATAAATCACACATCATAACAAACACATTGCAAACTAAGGTAAAATAGCACATTTCCTATAAAATATGGTTCAAATAGTACATCACATTATAATGAAAAATAGGGAGTATAATAAATAACAAAAAATCTCAATACTGGGACCACATATTGTCCTATGATTCCCAATTACTCTCATATTGGCCACCAAGCCTCCACAACACATGATCCAAAGGAATGGTCCATCCAGAAAAAAACCTATGACGGAGATCCTGAATCATTATTGTCACCTCCAAAAACATTTCACACCATCCATGATATCTAACTCTCACCAATAAATGACATGTGATTAATCATAAAGATACTGAAGATGCTGAGATATGGGAAATAAATCTTTGATCCTCCCTAACTGAGATGGAAACACCAACTTAAATAAAAACCTTGCTAACTCTCCCCAACACCTCAGTGGACCCAAAAAAATCATAGAGAAATATTACTCCCTATTTTAATGCATTGTTATCCATGTCCCGGGGAAACATTCAAGAACATATGTTCCCCAACCGCAAACTCCAAGGGCCATCTTCTATGATCAACATAAGACCTCATCTGGTCCTGGACTGCTTCCATCCATTCACCTAAAAGAGAACCTCTCTCTATCATGCTCTACACCACATAGGGACCAATAAGGGTTTTCTCCAAAATATATGTCAAGCACAATAGAAAATGACATGGTCTTCCGTAAAATGCCTCAAATAGGTTCTAAAAATGGATAAGTGATATTTATAATTATAAGTAAACTCCACCATTATAAGGTTTCATACCCAAAATCCACCAAAGTCCAAGATGAAAACATGTAGAATTTCTTCCAACATTTGGATAGTCTATTCCATCTTCCCATCTATATGAGGGTGGAAATAAATGTTGAGGGGTAAATGAGTTCTAAAATCATACTGTAATCCCCACCAGACATGATAGGTAAAATGTGTTTCCTGATCTGAGATAACAGAACTCATAAATTCATAAAAACATACTACTTAATACACATAAATCTTAACCAAATCATCCAATGTGCCCAACTCCATGATTAATAAGATGTTAGCTGATTTTTGAAACTAATTCATGATTACCCAGATAGGCTCAAAACCTCCATATTCTCTTGGTAAACCGATGAAAAAATACATCAAGATGATAGAAAATGTTCACTTTGGAACACCCATGGGTTTAAATAAACCACTAGGAACACGATGTTTAGTTTTTTCCTATGGGAAAACAATGTACTTCACCACAAATTCCACCACTGCATGTTTCATATCGGGCCACCAAAACTGAAACCTCAAGTTGTGGTAAATATTAAGAATTCTTGGGTGTATTTTAAATGGTGTTTCATGAAACTCACAAAGGACTCCACTATGAATCTACACCAAAAATATCTTTCCATGAAACAACATCTAGTTTCAGACATCCACCCTTCTAGAGATTCTCCATGTCCAACACGATCGCACATAACCTTTGCCTCTAAGTCTCCCAACTAAGACACCTACACCAACTACATTAGACAATATTGCACGATTGTCAGAAAAAAAACATATTATACCTCCATTTACCCATGAATATATATGAAAGGCTACCAAATCCTCCATCACTCTCCAAGAATCTATAGATTCATGAACAACCTCTTTTTAAAACTTTCTTCTCAAAGAATCATCCAAAAAATTCACATTTCTTGAGGTGTACGAGATATCAAAATCATATTCCAAAAGAAACACCATCCACCTACCCTTCCTCTTGTTTAGATCATTCTGTGAAAATATATACATCAAACTCTTATGAATTATGCAGAAAAAAAGAGCTCCATAATGAGGTAATTCTATAAAAACATCATCCTGAACACCACTATATCAAGCTCGAAATCATGGGTGGAATAGTTGAATTCATGAGGGAATTGATGCCTAGAATAGTAGTAGATCAATTGATTTTGTTGCATCAAAATTAATCCCAAGCCTTGTGGGGAATCATAAAAAACAGATCAAACATTATCCCTTCCTCAAGCAACAAGTGCACTGGAGCACTAACCAACATACCCAGTAAGTAGCTAAATGATACCTAGTAATAACCACTCCACAAAAAACTTTGTTATTTTATTGCAAAATATATCAATGGGGAGGAAAATAAAGATAAATTGTGTAGAAACATCTGCTATAATCCTATGAGATCATTGAAACTTATAACCCCTTCAATTTTCTTTGTTGCTACCCAAGAAACAACTTATTAAACCTTTGACAGCTCTACTTACACACCTTGATGAGACTACAAATGATTGATTATATTCACCTCTCATATAAAAAATATAAAATTAGACAACATTCCATAGTGTTGGTGGTGTCGAAGAACATGAAAGAAAATTTTGAGATGATCGGCGGACTCCTCGTCTAACTCTAAGTAGATTAAGATATCAATGATGGATATGACAAAGAACATATCTAGGAACTCATATAAAATGGATTTAATAATACCCATGAACATGTTTGGTGTATTAGTTACACCAATAAACAAGATTAGAAACTTGAAGTCCCCATACCTACATCTGAAGGCTATCTTCAAGATATCACCCATATCCACCCTCAACCAGTGGTATCTAGAATACTGGTCTATCACAGAAAACCAACTCACCCCTATCATCTTTTCAAAGAGATCATATTTCTCATAAGAGGGAAAAGGTTTTTCACTATCACTAAATTCAACCATTGGTAGTTTATACAGATTTTCATACCATAGTCTTCCTTCATTGTGAACAATACTGGAGCACCCCACTATAGCACATTAGGTCGGATAGAACCATTTTGAATCAGATCATCTAACCAATTCCTCAACTCATTCTCCTTATATGGTTCCATATGATAATGAATCACTAAATTAAAGAAGCATCAGGCTATAATTCAATCCAAAACTCAACATAACATCGAGGGGCTAGCATCAAAAAATCCTCTGGGAAAACATCCAGGAACGCCCTAACAACCCTTAGGAACCGCTTCCATCCAATCATCCACTGATTCCAATGAAAACAGAATCTATAATTAATGAATTTGCTCCACATGTTAGATGCCCACTTTGAAACTCCACTCATCGAAAAAAACCACATACTGACCATGACCATCTGAATACACAATATTCCTCTAGAAGTAGTCGATAACAACACATTTGGGATACAACTAGTTGATGACAATAATGAAATCGTATGGATGCATATGTTTAAATAAGATATTCTCATGGTAATTAAATTCTCCCATCCTCAGTCTACACCCTTGGAACACATCAAACAAGCTGGTTTGTCCTCTAACTGGTGTACTCAACACCAGGGGCATGTGTTGCCTCTCTTTGTCTAGTCCAATATCATGGGCAAGAGTTGGTGAAACAAAGGACATGGAAGCTCTGGAATCATGAAAGTTACAAAAATGGGTATTAAATAAATATATCATACCTATAATGATCTTTGGACCATAGGTAACTATTGACTTCACTATTTGAAACTGACAAAGCCCAACACCTCTAGAACCTTTGCAAACTACTGCAGAGGCTAGTGCGGAACCTATCCACCTCCACCAAACTGTACTTAGATAATTACTGGGCACTTTCTTTAGTTATGACCTTGAACCCCATAACCAAAATGCATAGGTGTAAAGAACCCCTGAAATTCATAGAAACCACAAGAAATAGAGGGTTAGAAAGAAAGCTATTATGGTCAACTCCCAACCAGTCAAAGTCTAAAATGTCCTAGCACCTTAAATATGCATCTGAAACTCTTCTTATTCAAGAACTCGGTTGACTCACCTCTTGCTGTACACCTCCTCATAATTGCATCCACTCAATCACATCTACCTTCTTCTGAACCTCAAAATAGACTTTCATGATAAATGGAGTAACATCAGAATTGATAGAAGGACATGGTGCCTCCTCAAGGCATCTTGCACAAGACTCCTCATTTGGAAAAAAGGTCTTGGAAAAAGCACATAAGGACTTGAACAAGATTCCAAAGACCCCCCATGAAATACTCCCCTACTAAAGGGAGAGTAGATCATGCCTCCTCTCAGCCTTCAAGGTCGACTTAAGGAACTCTACCATTAACTCCAATAATAAGTAAATATAAGAAATCTATGCATCCTTATGCTCCTTCTAGATATCACATCCCCACTGACGCGTATCTCCCAACATCAAACTGAATTCCAATGTGATCTCGTACCCCATCAAGGACCAGATCAAATACAAAGAGATCATTATCTTCTCTAGCTGCATCACTATGTTCATAATTGAAACAATTTCCACGTACTTTCCCAATGAATTTTTCCAGAAAACCTGGTATGTATTCCTCCCATCATCACCCCCTTAACAGAATCACCCATATAATGATCAGCTGGATCAACCCACTGAACCTCAACTACCAGAGCCACACACGGATGATGATGAGGAGACATAGTTGAAATTTAAAAATGAATTTCTTAATCCTAGGCAGTATATAATTTTCAGTAAGATTTAATTTAATTTATTTTATTCATTTAATCCATTTTAACTTTCTCCAAAAAACACAATTCAAACAAGAAAAATGTCATCTGTGATGCATGTACCTTTCATAGGTCTCTACAAATATGTGGGTCCATCTTTATTGATAATTCAATAAGATGATATTCCATGTACTAGACCACCAGGGGGGCTAAAATCTCATGTCTGATCTGGTCCCTTTGGCCTATGTCATGAACTATAGTCAACTATAACTATTTGCATACCACCCCATCAAACATTATTGTTCCTAACTCCAAAATCCATCATATCCCTCAACCATCATCTCTAATACCACTCTATCATGAACCCCTCTATCCAAAGAAACCCCTGTGCTAGAAATGAAGAAATGAGGCAATGAGTCGAGTCCTACTTCCAATAGGGCTCGGGTTGGCAACTAGATCCAAAGGTGTAAAAATATCACAATATGGGATGAATTACCCTTTATAATAAAACAAATGAGGAGATAATATGAATAATACACAACAAATACAACCAACAAGCATATATATATATAATAGTAATCCAAAAACCATCCCACTTTCATGAAAAAAGTATAACTAATATAAAAACAATAAAGTCTCCAAATTAAAGACCCAAATGTAAGATAAAGGAAAAACACTACAAACATTCCAATGTCCAAACCAGTAATGCCTAGCATGGTTCAATAAATCCACCTTGAAACCTGAAAGTAGTTTTATATACATAGGGTGAGCATAAAAGTATACTCATTATGAAAACAAAAATCTCTCATTTATATATGAAAGAAGCATAATAAGGCCCCTTTGAGAAAACAATAGAACCAAGAAACACCTAAACATGTATACTAACAAAAACAAACATCCCCAAGGCGTGATCAACAAGTAACTCAAATCATGTAATATAATATGTTATAATTCACTTCAATGATTGGGCACCCTTCACTACTTTCCCACTAGTATACTTCTCTCATCCAACATCGTACGTTCTGGCTCTCACATACCTTACATATACCTACACACACCTAGGCCTCCCCACACATCATGTCGTCACACACCTGAGACTGACAACACATCCTTCCCCCACATAATTGGTCCATAGAAAACATCACATCCTATTACATCTTGAGGAAACTTGGGAAATAACCACCTCATCTGCAAACACATGGGACATCACATCTCACCTAAAGACATAAGGGCCAAAAAATACCTCACCCCAAAACACCTAGTCCATCACAACCACTATCTAAAACACTAATATACCTCTAACCATAACAACTGGTTCCATACCTTCCTCCCTAAGATGAGATAGAAAAATACAATGGGTACCTTCCATTCCTACTGCTCATTAGATATTGGTAAAAAACACATTTTGTGACTATTTGAGAGTTCCTAACATAGATATCAACATGGGTTGGGTGCACATATAAATCACAATAATATAAAAATAAATTAATATTATCAAACACTCTATCCCAACCTATGGGATCACAAAAGAACCATCTCACTACATAGTCACTTTTTCGACCACCTCTAAATGAATTTATTAGTTTCTCCAACAATCATTACATAAGGTGAATGGACCGACTGAATTAAAGAGTCTTCACATTCCATTTAAATTCCACACTAATTAATTTAATTATTTTCCATTAAACACATTAATCACCCAAATATCATTAAACATTTTACTAACCAATTCTATTTCGTTAACCAAACCAAACCTATTCCTAGAAAACATTATTTAAAAATTATTCAATTATTCCATCACTAATCCAGAAACCGTCTAAAACAACAAAAATCGGGAAAAATAGTAATAGTAATTCATGAGGGTAAAATTCATGGTCAATTGATGGACTTAAAAATAATGACAGGTCATACCATGACATCTACATATGGGGTAAATATTTCTGCATGTTATTAATGGATAGATGTCAGGTGAATTACCCATACCAATCACAACTATCCTCTTTCAAACTCATCTACCCAATTCATCATATGAATAAAACAACTCCCAAACTCAAAACCACATCCAACAATGCATTAAAACATAAATAGTTTCATAGCCCTGCTATATAATCAAAGAACACCCATCGCAACCCCAATGTAAAACCACATGTTATCCACTTCACCCATACACACATTCTACATAAATTCCACACATCAAATCACCTCAAATCCCAAGGGAAAATTAATTTTAATATTCAATAAGGTAACCCTTATTTAATTACACTTGTATATTTTGTGGTTATCACAAAAACTGTATGATCCTAGGGAATCCATTTATTATACAAAAATATGTGGTTGACCACATTTTAGACATAATTGTTCTACAAAAACAAAACGACATACATCCAAAAACCATCCCTTGAAAAAACAAGGACCCCCACAATCCATTATTTTCAGTGGGTAAGAACCCTATACTATTAAAAAGAATTAATGAAATCAACATATTATAAGATCATGAGTCACTTTTCCTCATCCACTATATATTGATTCCTAAAAAATTTAAATTACATTATTAATCTAGAATCAAATATATTCACAACGGGAAAACATATATATACCCATCCCAAATGATTCAAAATTGAAAAAGATAAAATAAACCATACTTAGAAGAAGAAGGTTTGGTATTTCCTAGTTGTACCAAAAATAGGGGTGTGCGTACTGTAGGTAGCCCTCTAAAAAACACACACTACAATATGTTACTCTGCTCCTATGGGAATAAAGATTGAAAGCATCAGTATCTATAGAAAGTCAAAGAATGAATGAAGGTAAGGCCCAGCCTTAGATGGATTTGATCCAGAACATAAGGGATTTGAAATAGTTTTGATTTTTCATTTATGGAGGGTCTAAAAAAGATCACATGTTTTGAAAAATTAAATGCCCTCATACCCTTAAGTAATTAATGATATAATTTATGGCCTTTTGAATATATCTTAAACCCTTCAGAATTTTTATTTGGACTCATTTTACATTAAATAATGGCATAAAAAGGGAAAAACTAGATAAAATGGAGACATTTATCACCAATAACCAATGGACGAGGCACTACTAGCAGGCCACCACAAGATGAGGCACTGTCAGAAGAGGCACGGTTGGATGAGGTACTATAGGGAGAGATATCTTCATGATGATCCACCTACCACCATTAGTGATTCGCTACCATGTGAGATACCACAATTCGAGACACCGCTGGATTAGCCACTACTGAATTAGCCACTGCTGGATGATCCACCGTTGGATGAGGAACCACTGGACGAGGAACCACTAGATGAGTGACTACTAGTGAGCCACTATCAGCGAGTGAATCCCCATGATCCACTGCCATAGAGCCACCACCTCAGAGAAACCGCCAGGGTGAGACACCACTAGGGTGATAATGACAAGTCCATCACAATACACCATTGGTACGGGACACCACCATCATGAGACACCATTGGAAAACATAGAAAACTGGGAAATTTTCAATGTGTTGAAATGAGTCACCTGGATCACCCAGAACACCTCAAACACCATATTCCTACAATGTAATAGACTGGAGAGTTCTGAGCCATTACAATTCACCATAATAAGTTTTTTAAATTTAAAATTCCCAAATGAACTTCATTTTATAAAAAAAATTATGAATATATGAAATTTAATTTTCAATTAAAATCATCATTTAATCAAAAAAATACATATTTTTAAATTATTACTAATTTTATAACACATTGAAAATTTTAATTAATGTCTCATAAAATTATCTTATATTCATGATACCTCAAAATACAAATTTATGAATAGATTTTATGAACGTAAGTTTTCTTTTTAATCATTATTTAAATTATAAAATTGTAATTAAATATTTATGTCTTACAAATAATACCTATAATTCATTAATAATAGTTAAATCATTTATTTACCTATAATATGATATAACTATATCACACATTCATTTATAAGATGCCTAAATTTTATCTATTATTTTATGGGTGAAGTTATTATTCATTTTGATAGTTAATTATTGATAAAGGTCACATTACTAATCCAAATGGAAAGTTACTCTTTCATCGAGTAGGTTCCTTAACATCTAGAAATACCAATAATTTCATTCATTAGTTTTTTATAATGTTTTTATTTTGTTATTTTTTTGAATTTATGTGATTTATTATATAATATATAATTATAAGAATGGAATTTTCATTGATAATGTTTTGGTTCATTACATTCTTCCCCTCTTATTAAATTTCACCCCCAACATTTATTTCTACATACAACGTGGAAAACATGTGAGGTTACTTATCTGTCATCACTTTATCTTGTTCCCATGTTGCAACTTTGTCATTATAGAACTACTATAGTAATCTGACTCGGTGAGTCATCTTTTCTCGTAGATTGTTATCTCTATGGTCCAAGATATTCCATACTCACTTCTCGTAAGAGAGATCATTCTCAAATTGTAGCACCACTAAATTCAGGAATTGTGAAGGACTTGATATGTACTTCTTAAAGAGAGATATATGGAATGAATATTGTACTTAAGACATTCTAGGTGGAAGTGATAGTCAATAGGCCATAGCTCCAACAAAATCAAGGATCTAAACGTGCATGATGTACCTAGGAATTAACTTTCCATTCGTCCCAAATATCATGATCCTTTTCAATGAAGATATTCATAGGAATAGCATGTCTCTAACCTTAAACTTTTAGTCTTCTAGATGATTTTATTAATATCCTCCCTGTTTAATTTGGGGTCCTTTGATTTGTTGTTGAATTCATTAAACCCTTTCTACCATTTAATCAACCATTTTAGTTCATAACAGCTTATGTTCACCAACTTCATCCCATCACTCAGAAGTTCTGTATCTTAGCACATTAAGTGCTTTCTACGGATCCATTTTGATGTTCGATTGGAAACTATTGTTGAAGGAGAATTAGACAAGTGGATGATGATAGTCCCATCATTCATTGAATTACATCGAAGATTCTCTCAATATGTATTACATTGTCTCAATAATACACTCAAATTTTCCATCAGTTTGAAGATGATATGCCGTACTGAAGGTCATCTCAGTGCTTAGAGAATGAAGAATAACTTTTCAGAGAATAGAGTTGAATCTTAGATATTGGTTGAATATAATATATTGTGGTACTCCATGAAACCATACCCCTTCTCAGATGTATATTTATTCAAGTTGATCTAGGGAGAAGTCCTCTTTAATTGAGATAAAGTGAGATATCTTTTTAAGTTGTACCACAAAAACACATATAGCATTATTTCCCCTAGATGCCTTCAAAAGACTAGTGAAAAATTTCTTGGTGATTTTTTCCCACTAACATGATTGTATGGGTAATGTAATACGTATATTTTTTTATGAAATATTTTCACTAAATAATTTTATTTCTTCAATAGCTTCCATTGCACACAATCGGGAGTATAAATGAATCGTGAGGTGAAATTAGAATGAAATAACCATTATAACATAGCCATTATATTAGCAAGAATAAATATAATTAATATATGAAAATATATTGTGAATGTTTCTGTTAATAATCATTTATAAAAAATTTAAATCAATTAAATGTGAATGAAATATTTGTAATTTTGTAAAAAAAATTATCATAATTACAAATAGTAAATGAAATTAATAAAATATATATGTCACATATTTAATAAATTAATTTTTATATTCATCAAAAATATTTTTTAGTCCTTGGATATGACTATACTATATTTCATGTATAAAACCCTATAATTTTCAAAATGGTAGTTCCACTACCATTTATTGGTGAATTCATTTTAAATTAAAATATTTACAAGTTAATAATTATTATATGGAAAATTAATCTTATTCATTGGAAATAGTGTATGGAAAATTGAATTGGGTGAACTTTTAATATTTTTTTGATGCGTTCCACGTTTTTATGAATAGTAAAATATATACTAACTTTTAATTGAAAACAACTTTTTCATTTCATGAATTTATATGGTTAAATTATAATATTAAATGGTTTTAAAGTATACAATGATTATATTTTTATCATTTAATATAATATTGGTCATTATAAATAATTTTACATTAAATTTAGACGTTAAAACATTTTAATCTTTTGGATGTTTTATCTTTTAAAACATGTTATCTCATTCCAAAACAAGATTAAATTTAAATTAATTACTACAAATTATATATTTAAAATTTTAAAAAATGGATTCCATATTTTGAGTCTATTTTCCAAATTATGTAAATATATTTTTTTGGGGGAATTATGAATAGTAAATTTAGAAATTTTTAATAATATAATAAAAAGTTAAATTGAGAAATTATGGGTTAAAATATCATTATAAAATTTTGCTAACACTTGTCTGAATATTATTAGATGAGTATTTTTTATGAGAATCATACTTGGGTTGAAATGGTATCCTTTGTAACCCACTTGGATGAAATTATCTTATTTAATATATTTTATTTAAAGAAAAGTTAAAGATGTCTCCATCAAATTTTAATAAATAAATTATTTTTCTTATTAGGTTATAAAGAAGATAAATTATAATATAAATACTAATTTGAAAAATAAAATCTTATTCTTTATCCGAATTAATTATATGTAATTTTTAGTAAATAAATAATTAACATAATGTATTATATAATGATGATCTATAAATTGTTTAATTAATGAAAAATAAAACAATGAATTTTAATTAAAATGAGAATAATCATTAAAAAACAAAAAAATTTGAAAAATATTAATTTTAGATTATATCAAAGTCATAATCATCCTAGGGTAGAATTATTGTCCATTTGGAGCCACGTGAAATATATTATTACACTTATATTAATTTATTTAAAGTAATGTTAAAGTTGTAACATCCATGTTTTAATAAATATAACATTTTTAATATAGGATTATCTAGAAGATATATTTTACTACAAGTATTTTTTTGAAATATTTATGACATATCTTTTTCTTGGTTTTTTATTTTTTTTATTCATAAAATAAGTTTATTAAATAATTACACAAAACTGATATAATAATTATTTTATTAATGGAAATATTAAATAAATATTATTAAAAATATTAAAAAAAAATATGACATATGATTATTAATATATCCAGTGAAATTTCTTGATGACCTTGACCTCTTAAAAATATAATAAAAATTTTCTTTTGAAATTAAATTGTTACATTAATAGTTTTAAAAATCATTGAATTGAAAAGTTTCAAAATTGAAACTTATGATTTCATGTCAAATATGTTTTATTAAATTTTTTAATAATCGTATAAAAATTATAAAAATACAAAATTATTATTATATTGTCTAAAATATTCTAAGTTTTTCATTTTGTGGTTTAATTGACATAATAATTAAAATTTGCACTCTTCCAATGTTGACTAATTTGTTATCTTAGTTAAAATTAAAATAGAGTAACTAAGAATTAATTAAAATAAAGAAAAAACATAAATAAGAAATGAGATTTATACGAGAAAATTTAAACAAATAACACCTGAAAGAAGAGTAAAAATTAAATATTATTAAAAAATTATATGATGGTCATATATGATATAATAAATATAAATATGGTTCAAAATATGTTTATAACACCCTTTAATCAATTATACCAGATTTTATGATACATGTGAAGGAACCCATACCTAAGGGAATGGATAATTTTGCAAAATCATTTTTATCCTAGATTGTTTATACATAAGTATTTACAGGGGTATATTTATCATCCATGTCCACATTTCCTAAATATATATTATAAAATATTCTTTACACTATTCTATTATTGTTTATGTTATGTTTACCCATTGGTTAATTTTTTTATTAAATTGTATGAATGGAATCTTTCATCATTTTCGATATGAGGCACTTTATGACTTATCTAGAAAAAGTACGAGAAGAATATTTTCTTTTAAATTATAACGAATTAATGGATTTTTATATTATAATAATGGGTTTTTCCATGAATATTACTTTACCATATTTCATGGTTATTTTAAAACAAATTATTTTATTTTAATATTAAATAGCATTTTTAGAAAAGAAAACATTTCTGGAGAAGAAAGGATATTTCATGAAAAATTAATTTCAAGTGTTCTATCAAAATTATTTTCCATGTAATTATTTTATAGGTTTATGTTTCAATTATATTATCCTTATTATTTAAATATTTTTATAATGTTTATTCAACAATTTTATTTATAAATACCCTTTTTAAAATGGATTCTATTATTATGGAATGATTTATAAGAAACCCATTGTATTCCTTATGTTATGCTATGATGAATGGATTTGGTTTTCTAGAATATGTACTAATTAATTCATTATGATATGGGTGGGAACTACATATCCCTCAAATTAATCGGGTAAATATTTTTATATCATGAGATAGACAGGACTGAAAGATAAATTGTCATGTTTTAGTAATATATGGATGGAATGGTACGTAAATGAAGTTCATTTATATAGGGATGTAATGAGGAGTGAATGCAACTCAGTAAATGAATTTCTCAACAATGATGGTCTGTACGATTAGCCTTTTATAATATGGTTGTGATTTTTTATGCTTACGTGTTTCATAAAATTCCATGTTTTAATCCATTTCTATTTTCTCATGGATCATGTTCATGTTTTATTTATGCCTTACAAAGTACCAAGATTTTTTTCATGACTCATGATTTTGATATATATTTTAAACTATTATATTTTTAAAATATATGATCATGTATTTTTTATATTTTCCATTTTTACCATTACTGAGCATCTAAGATCACATTTTTCATATGATTTATTTTCCGTAGGATATAAAGAATGGTTTTAGTAAGTAAAACTAAAGTGGAAGTCCTTTATAAGAGTTTTTTAAGTCCTTCCACCAAATTAAAATTATTTGTTCCCAATTTCAAAAGGCACTACACTAATATGATCTTTGGGAGTGCGTTGTGTATTCTAAAAAAATGATGTATTATCCATGTACATCAATCTTGGGTTGTTAGTGATTGTATCAGATGGAAGGTTTAGTCAACATTTGGAAACTAGGATATGAAAACCTTAGTAAGATTTAGAGATACATTTCTATGGTTATTTCTAGGGAAATCCTAAGGGTATTTCTCTATATAGGTCAGAATCCTATAATTTTGGTAACAATAATTGGTAACCTAGGTATAAAACTATGATAATAGATCATTAAAGTAATTCCCCATCACTATGTTATTTCCTAATCGGCTTTTTTCCCTCACACAATTTCTTTTGAGTTTTAATCGATGTCTATAATCTGAAGGAACCATGTTAATGGAGAATGAAATTGTAAATACAAAAAATGTCTTCATGAACAACCAATTTTGTTAGAGTTGGGCTGAAAAACTTTGTCCTTATACATACACAAGACATCAATCATTCGAAACATCTAAATGAAGAGAGATGGGAATAACATTCTATTGAGTCCTTCATGAGGCAATGTCCATATTCTTTTAGTGGGTACCCTATTAAACTTCTTGGTGAAGAATGGATCAGTAACACTAAAAAGATATTTTTTATCCTTCACTATTTAGAACATGAAAAATTCCTTTGTTTTTTTATCATTTATAAGGAGAAGTAGACCAGCGTTGTTTTATAATCATTAATATCAGGTAACAAGATGAAGTTGAATATATGGGATGAGATGAGTAAAAAAACTTATTATTAAATAACTAATTTCCTTTTATTCTTCATACAAAGATTGAAAAGGAGTTCCTTGTGTTTAAGAAAAAGGGAGATGAATCTGTTGGTATATACAATGAAGATTCTACTAGACATCAAATGTATTCTTCCCACATTATCATCAAACCTAAATGTAATGTTGATTTATTCTTAAGTATCATAAAACCAAGTATTTGAATGGATTTAGTCATAAAAGGAAATATTTACTATGAAGATAATGTGCATTGTGCTATCATGGTAGAAATAGATTTTGGGGTTACATATCAATCTCATGGTATTTAACATGAAATTGAATATGTAGTCGAAGGAAAATTCTCAAAACCATGGTGAAAGGAAGATGATCATTTCCCAATTATCATAGTGTGGAAATAAGAATGGTAGTGATGGTCTTAAGGGGACTAGTAATTATTTTAAGTGTGGGAAAGAAGTTCATTTGGAAGATGAGTGCCAAATTAATTGGAAAAATAGAGGTAATTATTTGAATAGATAAAAGGATTCACAGAATGAACCGCCCACCCTTCAATGCTACATGTTCTTTGAAATGGGGAATTAAGCTAACCCATTACCTAATCCATAGATGATTGACTCTGATTAAAAACAAAAACCTTTTAAGGCCATAGGATAAATAAAATCACATGTGATCAATATTGGATATGTAGATTACAACACAATGTAGTGGATTGATTGATTGTTTATGTAATGTTATTCATGTACAATGTTTCATAATCACATTAATAGTATTATGTAATAATAATATATATATATATATTTTCCCCAATGGTTTTTTCATATTTATTTAATATTATATATTGAGTGGTATATGGAACCATGAAAATTTATTCAGTAATTTTTGGAAAAGACAATAAGGTAAACACAATCCTTAATATGTGAATACTGTTTGGATAAGGAAACAAAGGGATGTTTGAAAGTATAAATGACCTCAGAACTGATATGATAATAAGGTGATTTATGATATCATTGATTGAGTTTATTGAATTTTCATTATTTATTATATGTGGAAAAGTTAAATTTTTAAAGAATGCATGTTTTCACTAATTTTCTATCGTAAGTCATGTTATTACCGTGTTTCAAAAATATCAAGATAAAGTCATTAAAATGTTATCAATGTGACCAATATGAAATACATTATGATATAATATGGATAAAATGTTAAGCTGAGTTACTGAACCTCTTTCTATTGTTTTAGATTTTTGATATTTTAGTAGGATTGTATGGTTTTCAATTTATATAAGTATCATGTTATAATTTGGATGATTTTTTTATAATAAGGTATTATCTCACCACAAGTGGACTTATGCATATTTGATAACTTATTATAACCTTTTTGTTACAATAAAGATAGAAAAAAATGACCTATCAATCTATTTATGGATCACCAGATCTGAGTATTCTTCATGAATGAAAAATTCAATTTAATTTATTTTAATAACAGATGAACTGGAAATTATTCAAGGCACAAACAATGTTGAGATTTTAGTAAAATAAAGTAAGTATTTATTCTATTATTCTTAAACTCTAGGGAAAATATATTGACCTCAAAATTGTTATCCTATAAATTTCTTATCTGATAAATCAAATGGTCCCCTAGATCATCTTGGATTTATGTATTTGTTATTGTTTTATATATCACACTCTATCATAACATGACAGTTTTATTTCTCTTCCACGTCCAAGTTCTCACTTTCCACTTATGTTCTCCTTGGTGGAAACCTAGTTATGCATAACTTTTAGTGACTTCTATGTTTCTAACAATAATTTATAAAAGGAAGTTTTATTATACAGTTTTATGATGTTGGTATTAATTAAAGGAAGTTTCAAGTATTTAACCTTAGATAACCCAAATGAATTAAGGGTGAAATCCATTTTAAGGGGTGTAGAATGTATCATCCGAATGTTTTTAGGAAATATTTAATTTTAATAATTTTAATTCTTCAATAGATTTCATTGCATGAAATAATGAGTTTAAATGAATAGAGATATGCAATTAGTATAAAATCACCAATATAACATAGTCATTATGTTATCCGAAATAAATATAACTAATATATTAAAATAAATGGTATATTCTTCAGCTTCCAATCATCTATGAAAAATATAATCCAATTTAATCTGAAGAAGATTTTTGGTATTTTTTATAAATAAAACAAGATAATTATAATTATTAAATTAAATTAATGAAATATCTATTTTATTAATATAATAAAATATTTTGGATATTTATCCAAAATATTGTTTAGTCATAGGAAATGACTAAACAACATTTTTTTTATAAAAACCAATATTTTTTAAGAGGCAATTTTACTTCTTTTTAAATGAGGACCCATATTAAAATAAAATTTTGACACATTAATAATTAATTTTTGATAAGATAAACTTATTCATTGGAATAGAGATATAAAAATTTACACTTGTTGAATTATTAATATTTTTCTTATATGTTTCATGTTTTGATGAATACTAAAAATATACTAAATTTTAATTGAAAACAATTTTTTTCATTGGAATAATTTATATGGATAAATTATATTATTTAGTGGTTTTAAATTATAAATAAATTATAGTTTAATCATTTAATATAATGTAGGTCTTTGGAATTAATTTTACATAAAATTTAGATGAAAAAAAATTTCCACCTTTTGCATGTTTTAACATTTAAATCATGTTTTTTTTCATTCTTATAATGATATTAGTTTAAAATTAATTAATGAAACATCTATGTTTTGTATTTTTAAAAATTGGTTCCATATATGTAATAAGAGAAACAAAATTATGTAAATATATTTCTTTTATTTTTTGGCACTATGAATAGTAACATCATTAATTTTTATTAATGAGGTAAAAGGTAAATCAGGTAATTAACTGTAAAAATAATATTATAAAATCACCCTAGAACTTGTTTTAGTATCATTGGATGTGTTTTTTATAACCATAATCATCCTTTGGTCAAAATGTATTCCTTTGGAAGCCACTTGTATATGATTATGACATTTAATATATTTTATTTAAAGAAAATCTAAAGATGTCTTACTCAAAATTTAATAAATATATAATTTTTTATATAAGGTTATACACAAGATAAATTTTAATATAAATAACGATTTTAAATTTAAATTATTTTTCCTTATCACTATTATTTATTTTATATTTTTTGTAAATAAAATATACGTTAAATAAATATACAATGATGATGTAAATATTATTTTAATGTTGAAAAATTAATAAAATAAATTTAATTAAAATTATAATAACTTTTAAAAGACAAAAAAACATTTCCAAATCATATTTTTCAAGTATATCAATACAATAATCATCCATTTGTCTTAATATTTGACTATTTAGGGACACATGGAAAAGAATATGACATTTATAATATTTTATCTGAAGTAATTTTACATTTGTTGCCTTCATGTTTGAAAAAATATAACATTTTTGATGTAGTATTTTCTAGAATATATATTCTATATAAGTGATATTATGAATGATATATGATTTATCTTTATCTTAGTATTTTATTTATAAATTTTATTCAAATAATATGTATATTAAATAATTATTCAAAAATGATATTGTAATTATATTACTAAAGGAAATATCAAATAAATTTTATTAAAAATATTAAAATAAAAAAGATTCTGGATAATTAATAAATCTAATGAATTATCTAGATGACCTTAAAATCCTATAAATATATTATTTTTTAAAAAAAGTTAACTTATTATCTGAATATTTTAAAACTTCAATAAATTCAACGGTGTTAAAATTGACAGTATTGATTGTTTGTAGAAATAATCTTTTATAAAATTATTTAAAAATAATAAAACATTTTAAAACATAACAAATAATTATTATATGGTCTAAAATATTCTCAATTGTTCATTTATTGTTTAATTATCATCATGTAATTAAAAAATACACACTTTTAATATTGACAAATTTGTTATAATGGATAAAATTAGAAAATAATAACAAAGGGTTAATTAAAATGATAATGTATAAATTGACAAGAAAACAATTCTGAAATTTATTTTGGGTGATATTACATCCATATATAATATCATATTTGAGAATGTGATATTTTTGGGGTTTTTGGATGTTATTTTATTTTATTATAATTTAATATTTTTGGAGATTCCAAAATTTCCCCTCACCTCAATTATAAAATGGAGCCTCCCTTCATTTCTTAACATCACATTAAACCTTAAATCTGGTACATACCATTCCTAATTACCTTATAAAAATTCATATACACTTTTTAAGGGTTATGGTATTCCCAAAAGTCTTTCTCTAGTGTCTCTAAGAGGATATCTTGAGGGATCTTATTGAAGAAGAAGTAATCTCCATTAACAACTCTCTCAAGATCATGTCCTCTTTTACATTATCCTCATATGTTGTTTCCCTTATAAAGTAATAAAAAACTATAAATTATATTATGATATTTTATTAAAATTATGGAACAACCATATTCCACCTTTTATCCATCCTATGTAAATCAAAATCACAAAGTGTGCGTACATAAGGCCTACCGTCTCCACACCGTGGTGTAATTTGTTTTTGGCAACCAAATGACTTGGATGGGTATAATGATGGAAATAAATACTATATATGATTATTATAACATTAATTTAATTTTTGGAACAATATATATACCATCCACTTCCATACCATTTCATAATTAAAATTAATGATATCATCACCAATGCGTACGTACAACCTACCATCTCAACGACGCAAAACAATTGATTCTCCCTGCTATCATATAATACATGATTATATAAATGTATATAATGTATAAATATAATATATATTACTTTATTATATTTATGTAAATGTTATGATGTAAAAACATGAATAATAACAATGATTTATACGATTAAACATGCAGCAAATAATTCCTAAAAGACGATTAATAATGAAATATTATTAAACAGGGTATTATATGATCATATTATATATCATAAATATAAATATGGTTATATAATAAGTCTTTAAAACTCTTCAATCCATCATATGGGAGTTTCGAATACATAGAATGGAACCAAAACCTATGGAAAGGGATAATTCCACAATCTCATTTTTATCCAAGATTGTTTATACATATGTAATTACTAGCCTATATATATCATCCATAAAAATATTTCATAAATATGTTTAAAAACATCACAATTATATACTTCTAATATTATTTCAAGTCATTTTTACCCACTGGTGTATGTTTTATTATGGGGTATTAATGAAATAATTTATTGTTTTCGATATGAGGCACTTTTTGACTTATCCAACAAAAGCATGAGAGGAATTTTTTATTTTCACTTATAATGAATGAAAATATTTTTACATTTTAATAATGCCTTATTTCCATGAATATTACTTTAAAAGTTTTATATATTTTTTTCAAATAAATTATTTTCTTTTAAAATTTTATGGCATTTTGGGAAAAGATAACATTTTTAAAAAGGATAGGATATTTTCCTCAATAATTAATACCATGTGTTCTATGAAAATTAATTTCCACCTAAGATGGAATTATTTAATAGGTATATAATTCAAGTATAATATACGTTTTATTCCTATAGAATTATTTTGTTTATGTTGTATTTATAAAAATAAAAACCATTTTTACATGGATTATATTATGATGAAATGATGTTTGAGAAACCCATTTTATTCTTTCGATTATACAATGATGAATGATTTATGACTTTTTGCAACATGTAAGACTGATTAAATTATGAGATGGGTTGGACCTATATATCCCTCTAATTCATTGTGTAATGATTTATATCTCATGATATAGATAAAAATTGAATGAGAAATGATATAAATTTTAGTAATACACGAATAGAGTGGTAAGTAAATCTTGTTTAGTAATATAGGGATGGAATGATGGGTGAACTCGGTTCAATAAAGGTATTTATCCAAAATTATGGTCTTAGAAATGAGCCTATTCTAATATGGAAACGATTTTCTATGATTATGTGTTTTCAACATTCCTTTTTTAAACCGATGTTATTTTCAAATATATCATGTTAATTATTAATTTATTCCTTATGAACAACCAAGATTAATTTCATGACTCAATATTTTTATTTATATTATACATGGTGTGATTTTCAAATGTTATGATCATGTTTGTACATACTTATGTTCATTTTTTGTTTTCTATTATCCCTTTTAACCCTTACTGGGCATCTGAGCTCACCCTTTTCTTATGATTCTTTTCCCCTAGATATAAACAAAGTTTCTAGTTCAGAAAAAAAGTAGAAGATCGTTATGGTATATATTGAATACCTTTCACCAAATTAGAAGATTTGGTTTGCATATTATAAAGTCACTAATCTAAAATTGTCTTTGGGCGTGTGTCTGTGTATTCTACCAAAATTATTTATTAACCATGTATTTCAAATTTCTTCTTTAGAGGTAATTGTTGCTTAAACAATTTTTAATTTAGCCTTTCACCATTCACTTGGTTCCATACTGGGCACTTTTATATATATTCAATGACCTTCTTCTTCATATTACGCCACCAAGAGTTATCTTAAATATCTCTATAAAACATTCTTCTCCCTGGGAAAATAGAGAAGGTTGAGATATGTGCATGATTTATAAGATCCTTCATTATCTCTGGATCATATTTTACACCTAATAATGACCCAAATGTCATGATTCCTTCCTAATCCATTTTGATCTTTGAGAATTTTTCTTTTCTAATGGCTTCCACTTTCTTCTAAATTTCATCATACTTTCGTTGAGTATGCTTTTTTCTCACAAGGTATTATTTATAAATAATTAGAGAAAGTATTGATTATATAACACCCTTAACGATTCCTACGTCTATCCATTGTAGTTCTATGAAGATTGGATCCTTTATAATTCTAAACATTGATTTAGATGCAAGATCTTTTCTATTTACAACATCTACTGCTCTGTTTTCCTTAAAATGATGGTAGTCGGTTGATAAGACATAATACTTGATGAGATATAACCATATTCTCTTGAATATATTTATATCTTTCTTTGGGAATATATATTTGAGACTGTTGTGGTCAATATATATCACACTTAACCCCATAGAGATAATGCTGCCAGATTTTCAACACAAAGACCACTGCTTCCAACTCCAGATCCTGCATGGGATATGTTTTCTCATTAATTTTCAAATTCATTGAGGCATAGGATATCAATTTATCATTTTTCATAAGTACATAACTAATTAATTCATTTTAAGTATCATTGTACACCACAAAGATTTCTCAACATGTCAATATTGTGAGTACTGATGAAGTTATAAAGATCTTTTCCATATCTTTGAGTAATTACTTACATTCAATGGTCCGTAATATTATCCCTCCATTCAGATTTAGTTATTTTATTGTGTTAGAAACTCATGATAATTTCCTCACAAATAATCATTAATATGCATCTATTCCATGGAAACTATAGTTCCTTATTACATATGTTGGCCTGGGCCACTCCTCGATTTCCTTTTTCTTGGAAGGGTCTACAGATATCACTTTTAGGGTGATTTAATTCCCAAATAATTATACTTCCTTCATCCATAACACACACATATTTTATTTTTATAATGTTTCAACCTTCTCAATGTCTTCATCTTAGTATTCAAATCCTCCTCATACTAATCCTTTATCTTAGAGTATATCAAAATATTATTCATAAAGACTGCCAAAAATTTGTCGAGGTAATCTATAAAGACTCTTTTCATTAAATATATGAAATATTTTGGGTAATTAGTTATTCCAAAGGACATTATTATTAAATCATAGTGTTTATAACTAGTTTTAAAGTCAGTCTTAGGAATATCCTTGTTCCTCATCTTTAATATCATGACTGATGGACCATTGTAGAGAAATAAATGGCCCCACATAGTTGATTGAAAAATTCATATATTTCTTGTAGTTGATACATGTTATTTATTGGGATTTTATTGAAGTCATGATAATAAATTCAGAGGATCAATGCTACATCCTTATTCTGGGAAAAGAGGACTTGTGAACCCCATGATGAAGAACTCAGGCATAGAATACCCTTTTCAGGATTCACTTGTAACTGGTTCTTCAGTTCTTCCATCTCAAAGGTGGAAATTATATAAGTTGTATTTGATGTAGGTATAAATCCAATAATAGGTTGAATTAAGATCTTATACTCTCAATCAATAGGAAAATCATGCAACTCCTCAGCAACAATGATATCTTATTCTCTTCATTTGTGCTTTTTTTGATGATTTCCTCCAACAACCCTTGGCTTAGGAAAATGGTTCACATAATGGCCGGGTTCCATTAATTTGAAATATTTCAATATAGGATGAGTGTTTATTACAGGCTTCCCTTATTCTTCCATATTAGTGGTATTCTTCATATCACTTCGATATTTGTTATCAATATGCCTCATTCTTCCACATTTGTTGTTATTCTTAGTACCCTATAGATAGTTCCCAAGATTCTTTTTCCCATTATTTTGACACATGGGATATTTGGTATTCTTTATATCATTATTCTTATCTATTGATCCACCAATATTAAACTCTATTTTTTTATTTTTTTTTATCATCGGGCCCAAAATGTCATTGAGAGTCTCTGATCTCCATTTCAACTATAAGAGAACAATGAAAAGTCTCCATGTACCTGTCAATGTTTTGAATCTCCAACTATTTTCACAAAATGCACTTTTGTCGACTAAATAATTGATTCATTGCTTTTGATGTTAATGACAATGTCATTAGAATATCTTTAAAGCCTTGAAATTTGTCCATTATATGTCTCGATTGACTCATCTTTCATCTAATTAAGTCTGAGGTACCCTCTTTCCATCTTGATACTAGGGTTTTGGGAAAAATATTTATTGAGAATCATTTTCATGAATTCATAGAAATCCATAGAATCAATTTATTCCTTATTTTTTGTGTTATTGATCAATTACAACCACTGATTAGCGTCCCTGTCCAAACAATACACTATCAGCACACCTCTCTCTTCTCCTATGCACTAGAGGATAGAAAATATCTTCTAAGTGGAGTTAATCCATCATTATATGAGGGGGGGATAAAAATATTTACTAATCATTGCAGGCCTTTGCAGAATAGAGGATTCGACTGCAACATGCTCTCTCTTAGGATAAGTAGGGTGTTTCATGCGATTGAAGTTGTTATACATAACTTAAGATAGTTGAGTAAGTGCTTTCATGATGTTTTGAGCACCCATTCCCATAATATTTTTCATTTCATTAGGGAAATCATCACATTTCCAATCACATTGATTTTTTTCACGAGGACTTATATTTCTAACCATTATCTAAGAAATATAATGTACAATTAGGGGGATTTAAAAATTAGCTAATAAGAATATAAAACGAATCATTAAACATAAAATGATAAATGTGTAAAGTAAAAGTATAAACTAACTTGTGATTCACATGGTTTCATTCAAGGTTATCCAAAATCTATTTCTAGACATATATTTTTATGGGATTTTTCCCCTTAATAGTGTTTCAAAATGATCTAATGAATTTACCAAACCATATCCCTCAAGAGTGTCAAACTAGGTAAATAATAAAGCATGTTTTCGTGTACTAGGTTACCCCGAGTAAGTCCCAGAACACATTTTTGGGGTTGTTACTCCTATGTATATCAATACTAGAACCACATCTACATGTAGTATCTAGACAAGGATGTTTTTTCTTAATAAACATTTCATCTATACTAACCAATTTTAGGGATGTTTTCTCATACATAGTCAATCCCTAAGGCTGTTGCTAGAGTTTTCTATTCCCCCTCACCAAAATAACTAAACCATTCCACTAATACCATCTATATAAACCCTAGAATTTTAAACAAATTATTAAATGATTTTAAGCAAAATTAAACATCAAATACAACCAATGATCTTACATTCTAGTGTCTTTAGAAGATTTGAAAAATAATTATACATCAAGAAACCAAATTAAAAAACATATTTTATTGAATCTTTATAATGTGATCCTAACTCCATTGATACCATATATCAGTATAGGATAACTAAGGGAATTCAAAAAAAATTAATGAACTAAAAATCCCTATAAGTAAAAGGAAATGTGAATAAAACATAAAATATGAGTTAGAAGTCCTAACACAATGACATAAAAAGGAAAGGAGAAAAAATAAGAATATTGATGCATAACTTATAGAACATGGGATCATGTAATAATAAAATCAAAAAAATTTGTAAGTAACATAAAACATTACGTAATCTTGACTCGAATCTAATTTCACCTTGAGGAGCAAGAGACAAGGATAACAACCAAGACCGTTTCACATGGAGAATGAGTCAAGGAAAACCACAAATATCATTAAACATGAGGTCTCATGAGAGAAAAAATTACCCAATTCATTGGAGAACTATTTAGTAACACCAATCAGTAAATTTTCATAAATAGGTGTTCAAAATGAATAATCATTCAAAAGGAATCAAACATAAACATAAGGGTTACCCATGAAAATAATTGTGTATCATAATCATGTTAAACGGAATAACATAAGTGAATCTCATAATGCTATCCATAGAAGAAAGGATTTAAATCCTACATGGTCATTTGTAAGGGAAATGTTCATATATAAAATTATCTAATGTCAAAAAGAAGTGAATACATTTAAAAATTCTGGTTATGAAAATTGATAAATAAAACATGTTAGTGAGGTTTAAAGAAAATATTAATGGTTCATTAAAACCAAAAATGCGTAATTTTTTGTATAAAACTATAACTGAACCATGATATAATTTTATAAAAAATTTATTGATTTTTGAAAAATAATTATTGCATAAAATTGATTATCGAGATCACCTTAAAATAGGAAATAAATAGAGAAGTTGCCCTAAATTAGGTTTTCTTATTGAGGATAATTGAGTATGAAACCTTTCTAAAACATGTTTTAGCATGAAAGAAGTATATAATAATCTTGAAACATGAGTTCAGAAAATATAAACAAAATATATATGAGTTACATCCATAGAAAGAAGCATTATATTGAGGTATTGAGAGGGAAAGTGTAACCCGAAGGAAAAAAATGGAGTTTTTGGTTCAATCCCTTACATTATGTTCAAAACAGTTCCTTACATAATCTTAATGACACAGATAATCAAATTAAATACATTAATTAATTAATTAAAAACCACTTCTATATGAAATTTGTTTAGTATAATTTTATTATGTTCATTAACGGCATTTTTTTTGAGTTTTAGTGTTCAATTTCATCGTTCTGTAGTTCTCGTTTTCTTGCATTCATGATCGGTTTGCTTGAATAAGAGTATGGATGTTCATGTAAATTGGAAATAAAAAACCATAAGGAAATATATAATTTGTTAATGATAATACATAACGTAAAATTTTTATGTGAATCATTTGGCTATTTTATTTGAGGATGAATCATTCGATAAGGTGCGAGTGATATTCGTTGGGTTTATTTTCAATGGATTCCACTCATAATGAACTTGTTTTCTTTTATTATATTACATGATGTGTATAAAATGAATCCAAAACATTACATAACATTTAATACATATATTATAATTTTTTTGATCTATAAATTAATTTTATGACCATCCTTGATGATTATAATAGAATATGAAATTTTTTCTTCAATGAAAGAGATAAATAAACATCTATTTAATTACGATTCAATTTTTATAATAAAAGTGAGAGCAAAAGGCTGTCATGATGGATTATTCCATTAACATAATAACATTATAGTATGTCTGAGTTACTAGAGTGATCATACCATTTTTATGAGGGGAAGTGAGGAGATAATAATTAAATAACCTGAAAAGAAATTAAATGAAAAAGAATGAGTAATTTACATCTTTAATTTCTCATCCTTGAGATCCTCATCAGGGTAAGGTTTTTTGTCTTTTAGTGAGACCAAGAGATCCTAGTTCGGGAGGAGCGGAGGTTTTTTCATTATTTTAATAATCATTTTTTTAATCTTTTAATAGTGACGATTCAATGACTAAATATAGTAAAGGGATAAGGATAATCCAAGATTATTGTTCTTACCATAGTGATGACTCTAGGAATTGTGTATTTAACATATAATATAATTATAAAATAAAAACTTTATTTCACTATTCACAAAAACAAAATTAATTTTCTTCCAAAATTTCCAAAAATTCACCCTAACCATTTATTCAAATGATGAATTAAAAAATGAAGACGATTTTAAGAAAATAATTTTCTCAATATTGGAAATTTAATTATTAATTTGGATCATCACTTACTCCAAAAAATACAAATTTTAAATTTATAAATGATTCTATAACACTTTGAAAAATTAATTAAGGTCCATAAAATTATATAATATTCCTGATATAAAAAAATATTAATTTATCAATACATTTTATGAAAATAAATTTTCTTTTAATTTTTTATATTAATTATAAAATTGTTATTAAATATTTATGACTTACAAAAATTCCTACAATTAATTAATAAATTTTAAAACATTTATTTAAAGATATGATGATATAATTATATCATTATTTCTTTTATAATATTCCTAAATTTTAACTATAGTTTTATGGGTGAGAATTCTATTCATTTGGTCTGTTTAATATTCTTTAAGGTCGTATTACTATTCCAAATTTCAAGTTATTATTTCATCAGTATAGGTTATTTAATGTTTATAAGTACCTATTATTTCATTCATAATTCTTCTATAACGTTTTTATTATGTTATCTTTGTGATTTTATGTGATTTATGCAATAATACATAATTATAAGAAGGGAATTATTATTGATAAAATTTTGGGGCGTTAAAAAGATGATACTTATTCAATTAGGAGATGAGGAACACATAGTTAATATAAGTAAAGTGAGTAGGTTAATCCAATGCATATTTCATTTTCCAAATTAACTCCACAGTATAGAATGTGAAGACATAATGAGGTGTTATCATTCCAAGCCTCTAAAAACAATAATTCCTCAAATGTAGTGATACTCTTCGAAAAACACAATAACATATCTAAAACTCATATGGATGATGATATTGATCAAAATAATATTTATAGTGACTCTGAGGTGTCATTAACCTCTTCATGATCAATTCCCTGATATTTGTTTTCTCTTGGATGATGCTCAGCCCAACATTGGACTGTTATCGAATATCTTTCTAATAATTTGTTCATCTATAGTGCCTCTTATATGAAACCTCAAATGAATATATTTTTTCTGAATAATAGCAATTCTAATAGTAAAAATCCAAAAACATAACATATTTCTTCCATGATCCATTAAATTCAATCATGATTTCCAGATGCATATCCTCAGCAATATAGATAGATTATTTATAAATACACCGATAAATGGTTGATATATCATGTTTCTGTTCAACTGAGAACACATTACTGCTTACAAAATACTCTTAAAAAGATGTGAAGTGATAATACCCACCCAAAATAATAACAAATGGAACACCATGATATCTAAAAATATCCCACCAATATAACTTCCAAAGATCCACCACTTTCATCAAATCCTTGACAGGTAGTAAATGAACTTATTTTCTAATTCGATCTATAATCACCCAAATAGCATCATTACTCCTAGTAGTTTGAGGTACCAAATAAAATATTATTGGGAGATATCATCTTATTTCCACACTAGAATGTGTAGATGTCATAGAAACCCGATAAAACTATAATATTTTTCCTTATTTCTCTGATATGTAATGCACCGAGATAGAAAGTCATTAATCAATCACCTCATTCCTAGACAATAGAAATGACATCTAAGGTAATCATACATCATGGAAGCACCATCATAAACAAACCAATTAGATTTATGTTCATCATACATCAATCCATTTCATATAATCATCATAAAAATCTTCTTTTGTCAGAAGAAATTCACTCCAATTGGAGACCAACTCTATTCACATGAGTACTCACTAACATAAATACTCTAACTAAATCACTAACACTCTGTATCATATGCCTTTAAAAGTAGAATCTTACCATCCATAAGTTATCCATACCAATATAAAATCATGTAATACATGTGTTATATATCTCTATATTTTTCTAGATTAGTCAAAAAAATAAACCCATCAATAACCACTATTCAACTAATACCATTAATGTAAGAGATAGAAATTTTCACCTCAAATAATCGATGGCCAAATTTCATTTTCATATGGTGTAATAAATTTTAAAAATTAATGTTCTAAAGATACTCAATAGAATGTCCCATTCTCTATTTCTGATCCCTTTGAGTAAAAATTTACTATAGACTATTATGTTATGAATATATCATAAATCCCACCTCAAAAAGGTAGTGGTACCAAGTATTAAGAGTTAAAATAACTTTTTACAACTCAAGATCGTGAATGGGGTAGTTCTTCCTATAAAGAAATAACTGACAAGAGTCATAACGTACTACTTTTCTCCTCTACATTAAAACTAAACCTATTCCCCTTACTATGTAATCACAATACATATCATAACCTATATCTACATTAGGAAGAATTAATAGTTCCTATAAAGTAAATTTCACTTTCAACTACTCAGAAGATACATGGAAAAATCACCACCAAAATAATTTAGGCCCTTATAGGTCAACCCAATATAGGATATTTAATAGTATAGATGTCTCGAAGGAAGATCCAATAATTACCAGCTAATCCAAATAAATGATTCATCATAAACAAATTTTTTTTCAAAAACAAGGTATCAAATCATGAATCATTTCAAAATTGATAAAGACACCCTTTTCAAAGAACACATGGAATATAAATTTCACCTCTTGAATCTAGAAGTGATGTTTAGATAGATTTTTATAGAGTTTATATTATTTCATGATCCCAATGATGTTATTAAAATACTCAACATTAACCTACTTATATCAATAAAATAATAAGGAGATGATCTATAATGGAACCATGATTAAAATAACTGATGGAAGATTAAATTCATGAAATAATTAAACCACAAATTCAAATTGCAAAACTATATTTTCAAAATTATTACTTTTTTCTAAAAATCGTGCATAGGAATATCATCCTCTTTATCCTTCATATGATAATAACCCTACCATAGATAAATATTTTAAAACCTAAATACTTCATTAAGATAATAAAAAAATCCTCCAACACTAGAAAATGTATATTTATTCTTAATATTCACCCAGCTGAGATTTTTTCAAATAAGCACATAGTTAGAGACTCTCATCTACCTTCTTTTCAATGATCATGGGGGTTTAACTAAAGTGAAAATCTTAGATGAATAAATCCCTTAGCCTTAATATCCTCAAGATGGCATATTAATTTTCTCTATTTATTAGGTTTCATATTTTATGATGGTAGTGAAATGATCCACTTTTCTAGAATCTTTTTAGGAAAACATGACTATCATCTATGTCCACAAACATGAGAAATATTCTAGATTAACAATGTGATACTAACTCACCACTACATAGAATGGTCTACTATGATGTTTGTCTATAAAATTGAAAATTGTCTCTAAAAACTATCATGATATCATTTCAGTGCTAGGGGTAATTAGACCATCTATCTAATATATAGGATCCCACTCACCCAAATAGACAACAGTAAATCCATCATTAGAGAGAAACCTTGTCCGATCATTATAAAAAATGATTAAGGATCTATTGGTATTCATACAATATATTACAAATATGAGATCAATGAAATAATAAATATGAACTCGTAAATAAAATGAGGTTTTATAGTAAAAAAACACCACAAAAAAGTTCGGCTATTTAGAACCCTACTACAACTATATTCCAAAATGAGTTGAAAGAGTCATTATGAATAAAATATTCTCTGATTTCATGACTTACACATTGATTATCTGGGTTGATATAATGAAATTAATTAACCAGTATCAATTATTTCAATAACCATATAAGTTGAAAAAAACATTGTACCTCTCATGGTTTTCAATCCTTTATCTGACTCCACTTGTATGTGCTACACTTCGTACAGATGTTAGGCCTCATCCTACCATTTCCTCAAAACCTAAGATTCTCCCTTGAAATGAGTTTGATATATAACCAATTTTACATTGTTATATATAATCTAAGATCTATTTGTGAATTTGGATCTATATATACTTTTCTTGGATGCTCTCTCAAAGATATTATAAAGATAAACATGTTACCAACTTATGTGAAACACCCTAGGTGATGCATTATGATGAAGTTCAGGTGTCCATTTATCAAACACTATTAATACAACTCCTAAATATACCATAAAATCAATTTTTTAACCCTTAAAATTCTAAGATTATAGTCACCTGACAATCTCTTCAATCTAGAAAATAAATTATGGTTAGCTCCTTTTATCATAAATACTCTATAGAGTCCTTTCTCCAATACAATATAAACCTCATAAATTACATTTCTATTAAAAACCTATATAATGATGGTAACATATTTAATAAAAAAAAAATTTAATATATTTACTCAAAATCTTGTAAAACATGCACACCTTATGAAAGTCATTGGAGACAATATTTAGAGATTGGAGAACCAACTCAGTAAACAGGGTAGCGTACTTTATGATAGAATGATCTCCTTTATCAAAAGAAATGAACAATAATTCCTTTTACACTATCAATAAATTTTGATATATCAATTGATTTAATGCTTTATTAAATGTGTTTTGGGTCATTTCATCAAAAAAATTGTCGTTCAAAATATATTGGTACCTCTTCCTTCCAAACCCTTCAATCATGTATGTGAAAAAACCAACCTTGAAGTATTTTTTCTATTTGAGAAAGTGGAAAATCCTTTTTACAAAATCAATTCGTTCTAATGATTCATGGGTTCCCTTTTTTTTACTATGAACTAATAGGTGATTATACATAGTGAATTTTATAGTATAGATCACCCTACATTCCAATTCAACATTGGTGACATTGACCATGAACTTTACCATTCAGACTATAGTTTACTCAACAGCCAATTAAAATAATTTATTCTCCTATGGGTATTTCTCTGTATCTTTCACACTATCAATTAGAGATGTTCTTATTTAAGGATACATAATATATATAAAAAGATGTAAAAATTTATAACATAATTAAATTCCATTATTATTAAATAATTTTGGTAAACTGATCATAAAAGGAGATAAAAACCAATAAGGATACTAGACAACCCTATACACCCCATGGTAACTCAAGGATTTTCATAAAGGTAAGAAGGATTGGCACACTCCCACAATACCCCTCATTTTATGACAACCTTATCACCCATATATCAAAAATCCCTAGAAAAATGAGGGTGATATAGAAGAATGGTTCTATGATTTAATGAAAACCTGAACATTTCAAACCAATTTATATGAGGCCAAATAGGTTTAACCAATAATTTCACCCTAATTGACCTACCATATAAATTTTATCTTGTTCAAGACCATCATGGGTTGTACAAAAGAACCAGGGTGTTAAAAAAAGAAACATATGTATATTTTCACCCACAAAAGACATATGATATGATCGATGCAATAGAGTATCACAAAATATATCCAAGGTACATAATATGTCACAAATATTTTATCCATAAAAGGTATAATCTAACAACTAGATAATAAGTTTTAAACTACCATCAACATAGAACTCGAAGGAACCCGTAGTTCCAAATCCATGTTACCACGGGTCACAATCATCCCAACTAACCTAAGGTAAACATGATCTAGGATATTTATCCTATAAATGATGATATTATCATTATTTTTATCATAAAATAAAAATGGAACAAACACCGAATGGAAAATAGTAGGGGTTTAGCACTAAACCTCAATAGGATACCATCCAGAATCGATACAATGTTTATCCACATGAATCCATTGCTTCTAATTTAAAATTTAATTATAAAACATTTATATGAAAAATAATTTTAAATATTATAATTGTATATTCCTTCTTCTCAAAATATTCCATATTATAATAAGGAAAAAATATCACATAACATTTTTTCCAATAGAAAAATGAATAGGAAACAAAGAGGTTTTACGAATAAATATCCATATATTTTGGGAAAATCAATATACCAAACAGACAGGAACATATTGTCTCCCCAAATATCCCCAGATAAAATGAGAACATAAGGGAGTACAGAATCTAAAAGGACAAGACTACTAGTAGTTATAGGTGACTTTTAATAACTTGAAAACATAGTCCCCCTAAAAGGATAATCTCTAGAAAGAAAATAAATCATAGGAATCACCAATAGTTATAGATAACCGAGGGATATCATATGTCATGTTTTCCCCATTACCATATGGTATTCAAGGAATAATAAATATTTTTCATTAAATTCATGAAAAAAATTCATGTTCATAACTAAATCTAAGGAAATATATTTAAAGAACAATTTAAAAGAAAAACCATTTCATTTCACGTCATATATTTTCGTAGAAATTTTATATTGATATTACACAGTGATTCCATTCATTTGAAATATATCTCTGGACCATATATCTCAGATACCATCATTTATCATTGAATATTAGTTTTCAATTAAAATACCCTTTGGAAAAAAAATTCATGTGAATCAAAGACCAATTTCACCTATCCTGAATCTCAAATAATAAATTTCATAAACCAAATTCAATGTGAATCAAAATAATATAATACAATCCAAGGGATAGACCATCAAATAGAGAAACCTAAAACAATAATCATGTAAACCTCATAGCCTCTTAGAACAGTGATGGAGAAGAGATTAATTCTCAATGACCCAAATCCAATAGAATTATTGATAATTCAATAGGTATATGATAGATATAGAGATATAGTATCATAATACATCAAATATATGGTTATGTTGATAAGAAATATAATATAATGTGGATATATTATAGTTGTATACCTAATAGATATCAAAGATTCAAACTGGCTTGATGAACTATCTAAAAATGTAGAGAGAGCCCAAACAATCTCCAATGATCTTAAGACACTTGATAATTTATATTATGGTCAAGGGCATAGTATTATTGGATGAAATATTTATTTTATCTATATATTATATTTATCCATTATTAAAACCTTACACCTAGTGGCATCACCAGCAGACCTGTGCTATACTAGTGGGGCAGTGATAGCCCATAGATTGACTAGTTTCTACACGCAGAGATATTTCAGGTATAGTTCTTTCAAAAATTTATAGATAAATTAAATTTTTTGGATGATAGAATCCCACTGATTTTCTAGTGGAAGCCAACTGATTCGCTAGGGAACTAGTAGGCATTTATGAATTCTAGAAACATACACTTACTAGACAGTTCCCTCTACAAGATGGATTATGATGTTCTACTACCACTAACAACAACAACAAAACCCACACCACTAATGAATGACTCATAAAATAAAAAATATTAGAATAATATATTCTCCCAACCTAATTCCTCAAACTAAGTTTTTATTGAACGTGTATAAATTGTATTAGTCTTAATAAACTTTGGAGTTTTCTAAATATGAAATGGGTAATCTTGAATGTCTAGTAAAGGGTTTTTTTATAAGAACAACAACATTTCATTTATTATTTCGTCATAAAAAATAACAATGTACAACATATATTCATAATGTGTGAAAAATAAAATCAATATTAATGATTTTTATGTAATTTTTGATATTTGGATTTCTTAAATAATTTTTCAGAGTTGTCTACCATGTCATTGAATCGCAATAGGTAATACTATTTGAAAGTAACTAGTAAATTGTAAATCTTTAGATTAAAAATTTGATAATTCATTGAGGTAATATATAATTATGGGCTCACCTATTAAAAAAATTCAAAAAGTTCAATATATTACATGATCATAAATATATATATGAGTTTTTAGGAAAAAAAATCTAAAAACATTTGATCAATCATCATTATTAACACAAATGTAAGAGAGTTGGTGTCAGTTTTGTGGAATCAATAATAAAGTTATGATGTCAATAAAAATATCATACCCTTTAATAACATTTAAAATAAGGTATTATTTTGTGATTAATCATGATGGGAGTATATGTAGGGGGAAATTGTTTTATCAGGGTATCACATAACGATTTACCAAAAAGAATTAAAAATAAATTCTTCATAGAAATATATTATTCATAATACATGTATAATATCATTATTCAAAAAAGAATTAAATTAAGTATATCCATAGATTGTATATAATTAGATAAAAATATTCAATTCCATAAAATACCAGTATTAACTCTGATGGTCTTTTTTATATCTGGACCTTTTCTACATGAAATTACATTCTTGATAGATCATTCCCCTATAATTTTCCACAGTCACCAAACCATAGTTATATGAACATATATATATATATATGTATATATTAAAAAATAAATTATTATGATAAAGAACTAAACAATAATAAAATAATATGAAATTTAAAGGATATTAATGAAAAAACAAGTACAGATGCTTAAAAACCATAATAATAATGTTGATTCAAAAATTTATATCCCATCCTTGTACCATTTATATATTATAAAATTTTAAGAGATAAATATGATCTATATATATATATATGTATGTATGTATGCATGTATGCATGTATGTATGTACGTATATTTGAATATATGAATGAATATATTTTTGTATGTATGTACATATGTATGTATGTACATATGTATGATTGTATCTTTTTATATATGTATATATGTATGTGCATGCATGTGTATGTATTATGTTTCAATATATATAAGTCAGAAACCACCACCAATGGAAACCCGAATTTATTAGTAGTAAAGATATGTGGGACCTCTGATTCATGTCTCCAATAGGACATAGTTTAGTGACTAGCACCAAGGATATCTATCAAACATAAGGAATTAATTACCATCATAATTTTTTTTTGGAAAATAAAATGAAATAACCAACCAACTAAAATAATAAAATAATATAATATAATTTCCACACACAGGTCATCATTACATTATATGAAAAACATGAAACATGGATAATTGAGGAACAACCTTTTAGACTCAACTTTTTAAATTTGAATACCAGCATTATAAATCTCCATCGAACCGTCATGATAAACAACTCTAAAAAATTTTAGGGGTGAGAAAACGAGACTACTTAGTATGATTTTTTTTCTAAACAATCTATTATCCATCTAAAATAAATGTTTCAGGATATTCATGTGTGTGATGAACTAAAAAGTAACTTAATATAATCAATGATATTAACTAGGTGGGAATGAAAAGAAGTAAGTAAATATAATTTCATATGATCCAACAACCATCACCTTCAATATATCACCTACAATCATCTTATTAGATAAATATTTCATTATCATAAATTTATAATATTTATGTTGGCCTATAATATTCATAATATAATAATAGATAATTTCTAGGAAAAAAATCACAAATCTTTCTTCCATCATAGTTATTACATCATATTAGTAATATTTTTCAAATAACTAAATAGTTAATATTCTAGAATTAATAAAGAAAATAGTAATAAAGGATAAGTCTCATATTGATATTACCATCAAAACTAATCAACCATATCACTATTATAATTACAACACCACTACAACATTATTAAAATAATCACACCACCACCATTACCAAATCACTAAATAACCACAACCACATCACATTTACAACCACATCACAATGGATAACACAATATCTCATTAAATATTTTGATATCCTCTAGTAATCAAATCTCAATTACATGAAATAAACTCATGTATTTATAACCTTGGTAAATGTGTATACATTATAACAAGCATCCATTATATCCCACAATTTGATTCAAATGTCATAACCATGAGCCATTATAGCCTGTATATAGACACACACGCACGCATACTATAATTTAATAGATTTCATATCATGTATATATATACAAGTATTTCCCAAAAATTAATCCATTAAATAATATAGGTACTATACATGAAATAAAAATGATCCATTATATCCCATGTATAGTTCCTCAATTACATAATCCATTATAACCCATGTAAGTATATACATAAAAAATACATTACAACCTGAATTTATATTATCTTAAAACAGATCATAGTCAAACATGAATTTAATTAGTGAAATTAAAATATAGATAAGAATAAAAAATAATAATAATCAATGACAAAAGATCAGAATTTATAATTAAATAATATCAATAAATTAGCTAATAAAAATAACCACATCAGTTCACAAAAACTAATTATAAATTCAACGTTTAATTCATATCGTACACATCAAAAATTGGGTGACCTAATTATTATAATAATTATTTATTAAATTATGTAATATATTATTATTATTATTATTATTAACTAAAACACACCCATGACCTAACTTTATAACTCTACATACATATTCCAGAAGATAATTCTAACCAAATACTGATGAATACCAAACTCCTCAAAACCAAATTATTAAACATAATCGTAAAACCCTATGTCTCACCTCACTAAGACCTAACTAAATCACTTATTAAGGAACCATCATTACCACATACTCTACCTAACAACACAAATAAAAGCATCATTCTAACAAATTAAACCCTACTACCTCTCTTACAAATCTTCTAACATTCATCTTTATTTTACTCAAAGTCCCAATACATCACACAAAGAAGCATAAACACTATCAAGGAAGCCACTAGGCCTAATGGGATTAAAAAATTCCCTATCCCACATAAATAATATAGAAGTTCCATAATTCACTAACCATTTAGAACAGAAAATAAGGAACTATGAAACTTAATATAATCCATCCAACTATCCAAACACCAAATCCCTTTACAAGATAAAACACCACACTATTAGGGAAACACTCCAAAATCAACAGGAAACCAAGTTACACTACTTGTGTTCTTTCCATGAAACATTATTTATAAAATTATTTTTATAGTATCATCATATTACAAAAATTAATTCATTTCCAATTTTCTCATAAGATTAATCATAACATCAACACCGTAATAAAATCAATATGTATTCCATACATAGTTAATAATGTTAATATAATGATAAAATATCAAAATATATTTATTTTTATATTTTTTTTTATTATTTGATGTTTTATTTTATCGATTACCATAAAAAAATTCATACCACTACACTCTGGATATAACATATTTTTAATAGATTACATATATCTCATAATAATAAAAACAAAAATAAAATATTATTCAACTATTATGAAGTGGAAATTAATTTAAATATTGAAATAAATATATTAACGAAGACATGAAGAAACAAAATAATATTGAAATTTTAGAAAATAAGAAACATATACAATCTACTTCCCGTGAACCAAAAATCAAAGCATTCAACCTGGGAGAATGGATTAACGAAAGGAATGTATAAAATACCCCCTCCCTGAGACCAAAGATAATTTTTTGATAATATAAACACATAGAGTAAATAATAACCACTCAACCATGATCAAACATTCACCACCAAGCCCATAGAGGGTGTATGATCTTACAGTGTTTGATGGTATTTTGGGAGTTCAAAAAAATTGTGTATTCCAAAGGAATATGTGTTATAGGAATTCAAGGAATATAAGTCTTAATGGGAAGTCTTGATATAATATTGATGTTAATTAAATTCAATAATTTCAAAGGGGATACTAATTGAAGACCATTAAAATTGAAGGATTAAAAGGGATAACAAATTAATGATCTTATGTTCAACAAGGTATATTTGAAGTATCCTTAACGTATCATAAAACATATATTATAAATAATAGAAGAAAATATCATAAATACACCACCTTTAAAGGGATTCTCTATTTCTCATTGAGAATATCAAATCCAATAACTAATGAATCTATATAAAACTTAAGTAATATGCACAATGCCTTTCTAAATCAACAACTACTTAACACCAAAAACGATCCCTGATGTTTCCTCCCAGGAAAAAAATTAATAAAAGATTGGTATGAGGCATGAAAACAAACAATAATTTATAATAACATTCAGATCCAGGAAATTGATATGCAGTTAAATGAATCGGGATGCAATAAGGTTGGTAAAAATTATTCTCTTTATGTCATGATATAATTCTCCCTTGATTCCCCCTTTAATTATCATTCAATTATCTGACCTAAACATTACATAAAAATATTACAATATCTTTGAAGAATATTCAAATCATCGTATAATAATTCAAGCCCATGAAAAATAAAGGTTTAGTGAATTTTATGACCAGATATATAAATATATTATTTTATTAACAATCATCAATATCTATAAAAAACATTATCAGATAGTAAACATCTTATTCATGTAGCGACTCAGGTTTTTGGCCCTGTCAGACATTGGAATATTTCTACGAAGAATTCCAGAGCTGGGCGCGAAGACGGCGTGCGATTCTAAGGCCCGGTGTTCCCGGAATTAATTTTATAAAATATATTAAGTGTTGCTATACTATGCACGTGGCGGGGGTGTGATATCTCATAAACAGTAGCACAGAACAGGAATTGAGGGGCATGATTGCGTCCAAAACGTGTTGTTTACCCGAGGCGAGGTGTAAACTCTGCTGGCATGGTCCTGCGGTGAAAAATGCAACCAGGGGCATTTCTGTTATTAAATGGAGATGTTAGTGTGTGATCATTGGCTCGAATAACTTCTTAATGGAGTCTTGGATGGAAAATCTGAGTCCATTGTTGTGTTCAAAATGGCGCGTTTACCCTAGGGGTGACCTTACCTTTGTTCGCGTCGGGCGACAGGTCCGAGGCGGGTTTGGCATCGGCGGGCGGCTGATATAAATATCAGCACCCCCCCCCCCCCCCCTTTATCATTCCTCTCAGCGTTCTTCCCCATTCTTCGCCACCGAACCGACGAATCGAGCAAACGAAGCGCCCACAGATTTTGACGGCGGACGTTCCAGGAGCACGCAGCGGAAGCTCTAGACCGCGGATCTAAGGCAGAACGCCGGTGTTTCGCCCGCGAGGTAGGCGATTTGAGTTTTAATCTCTGATCCCATTTCTGCTGCTTTTTTCGTCCAATCAAACCCGTAGTAGTGTAGTAGATGTCCCGAGGGTCACGCAGTTGGTTCCGGATCGAAAAACGGACCACCGGGGAGCTCCCGGCGGTCTGCGGAAGTTTTTCGGCAAATGGGGGCCGATTCCGGCGGTTTCCGGGAGCGGCGGCGCTCCGGCGAGGCAGCGGCGCTCTGGCGTGGTTGTGCAGCGACTCCGGCGCGGTGGTCCGGCGAGGTGGCGCGGTGGCTCTGGCAGGGCCAGCGGTGGAGGGCCGACGAGTCAGGCATTTACGGAAACCAATGTATCTCACAAACCAAAAGTCAGTTTCGCGTGCTGTCTATGGCGAAGCGACTCTGGAATTGAGACAGACCTATATGGATAGTTTTAGGTTTGTTTCGGGCTAGATCCATGGCCTAGGGTCACGAAACGTTGGAGAATATTAATATTTTAATTATTATCCGACCTGACTGGCCGTAGCATTTGCCCGGAGTGTCCGATTGACATGCCATCAGTGGCATTGTGATCCTGATGGTACGACGGACGTTTTGAGATTGATTTCGGGTGTTGGGACCGAGATTGGGGTGCGGGCGCCATGAGGCCGGGTTTGGACGTTTGCGGAGAAACGCAGCTTTTGCACCAGGAGTCCGATTTTGGCGGATGAGTAGTCGATCCTGTGTGTTTTTCCGAGAGGATCGAAATGGTTTGATCCGCTCGATGTGTTTTGGGATTGAGGCGTAGTCCCCACCCGGGCTAGCCTTTGGTGAATATTACCTTTTTCACCAGGTGTCCGTTTCAGATGAGCGAGTAGTTGATTCCGCTTGTTTTTTCGAGGGGATCGTTGTGGTTTGGTCCGCTCGATGGGTTTCCGGATCCTTATGTGGGCCTCGCACGAATTAGCTATAGTAAATAGTGTATTTTTCACCGGTGCTCCGTTTCGGGTGAGTAAGTAGCCTATCCTGCATGTTTTCCGCGTAGATCATGATGGTGGCCTCGGTATTGGCCTTGGAGGTGCGCAGTGTGGCGTTGTTGTGGGTCGCTCGGGTTAGCGATGTTTTGGACCAGCAGTGGTTGAGGGTACTCCCTTGGTTCGTTCCCACAAGGGTTCGTGTTGCATCACAACCTTCATATAGGTTCGTGATCCTCTCGATGGGATGTTTAAACTGTTAGAGTTGTGGCATCCCTCTGGTGGGCCCGGAGCGGGATCCTCTAGCATCTTTTCCCTAGATCGGGTTCTTGGTATCGTTGTGACCGCTTATTCATGGGTGGTGATCCCCTATCTAGCTGGTTAACCACGCAGGGTTTGTGGCATCATCAGGATTATGATCCCCTACGCGGTGGCCGTACTCAGTAGCATTGTGGCATCATTGGGTATATGATCCCCTACTCAACATGAGGTGTATAGTAGGGTTGCGGTATCGTTGGTTATGTGATCCCCTACTCAGCACGTGGTTTCTGTAGGGTTGAGACATCGTCAGTTTGATCCCCTAAATCGCGAGTTATACCAGGTAGGGTTCCGGTATCATTGTAACCACCTTTATATGGGCAATGATCCTCTATCTGAGTGATGTGCTTCTGTTGAGCGCCAAATCGGGTTGTGGTATCCCCCAGCGGATCTTGGGTGTGATCCCCTATCTGTGAGAACTACGTATGCCATATCGGGTCGTGGTATCCCCCAACGGACCCTGGGAGTGATCCCCTATCTGTAAACTTCATATACTGGGGTGGGTTTTGGTATCCCCTAGAAGACCGTAGGAGCGATCCCCTATCCGATGAGTTTGGTGGTATTGTTGTTTTATGGGGGTTTCCTCAGTGATGCTATCCGACGAGCGTGATCTCTCGGGTGAGCATCTGAGAGGTTTGTGAGAAACCCAATGGAGGGAATCTCTCGGATGTGTGTCATCTGGGATGACAATGATCGTGGATCATGTTCTCCTGGTTGTTGACTGTTTCTGGTGACGAGGTCGGTACCTCTTGTGGCTTTGTGGGGTGTGCTGAGTATATCTGGATTGTTCATGGTGTATGTATGGGCATACACCTAAGCTGAGATGACTAGTTGGGTTTATCCGAGGATGGTCATGAGATGGAGTTTCTCTCTCGTCAGGGATCCCTCTGGATGGGTAAAGTGGACTGTTGCCTTTCAGTTTCTCCCTTTGGTTTTGGGTTTTTGGGGTGCCTACTGAGTATGTTTATACTCACCCTTGCACGGGCTTTGCCTGCACATGTTTGTGTCTTGTGAAGACCACAGGCCTTTCGACGGAGTCCCAGGAGGACCTAGAGCAGGCGGAGCTTAGTGAGCGTATTGAATGGGGTGTTTACTGGAGCTGTGCCGAGGGAGGATTCCGGTGGGTGTTTGTGGCAGCGTTCCCCTTCTTCAGAGCAGGTTGGCTGTGCTTTGTAGTTTTCTTTTGGTGGGACCTATTTTTCCCTTTTGTACTTTTGTTGTTGCACTCTGGTTTGGGATAGATTGTATGTATGCATTTTACTTTTCAGTTTTACTTATCTTTGTACTGTTTCATGGAGATTTTTGTGGGTGCGTGTGTATAGGTACCTTAGGCTAATGCCTCCCATGTTTGTGATAGCCTACTCGGCGCTAGTCGCCAGCCCCTGGCCTATTGGAGGCGGGCTTGGGGAGTCGCGGATCGAGCCCCGTTGGGTTGGGTCATGACATAGTGGTATTAGAGGAGGTTCCACCTTTGGGATCTCATAGTGTAGATGGTCTAGCTATGAGTTTCGTTTTGGTTGCATAGCGGCAATGGTAGGATGTTTTGAGTTCAGATTCGAGGCCAGAGACTCTAGTGTTGGTGCGGCGGTCGACGTATCCATACACCAGGACTCTGATAACCTGCCTTTCGACTCGGGACATTCGTACACTGGTTGCAGGGACATAATGGTACATGCATCAAATATGACTGGGTTTTGGGGTTTCCTTGTCCTTCTTGATTCGGCTCTCCAGATATACTCTTTGACTGTGGTGCATCATGAATGTATTTTAGGATGCATCTATGATGAGAGCCAGCGAGGGTTCTGCAGCTGGATTGTGGTGATGATCCGCCCCGTGCGGAGGTTGTGGACCAGGGTGCAGGTTCTGAGGTTGGACCTCCAGGTGGTCCGCTTGTTGAGCCACCACCTGTCGAGTAGATGGTTGTGTCGGTAGTGCAGGATGAGGTTGCGCGCAAGCTGAGTGCGCTACACAAGTTCCAGAGGCAGCGACCTCTGAGGTTCTAGGGTGATCCATACCCCTAGGCAACTGATGACTGGCTCAAGGCAGTCACCCAAGTTTTCCTCCAAGCGAGGACACCTCCAGACTAGATGGTGGTCCTAGCGGAGAGCCTTCTTCATGGTTCGGCCGAGCGATGGTGGTGTTTGGTGATGCAGTCCCACGACGAGGAGACACTCACGTGGACTGAGTTTGAGCGGCTCTTCCGGGAGGAGTTCTATTCGGTGATGCTGAGGTCAGTGCGGATCCTGGAGCATCTACAACTTCGGTAGGAAAGCATGTTTGTGTCAGAGTACTCAGCGAGGTTTACAGACCTATCACGCTAATCCCTAGATATGGTTCGAGTCCCATTCTTTAGGGCTCGGACCTTCGAGCAGGGCTTACACAGGGACATCTGAGGAGGTGTGGTTTCCTTGTTCTTTCCCACCTATGCTGGAGTGCTGGAGCGAGCATTGGTGGTGGAGATCTTTTTGGCTGAGCAGTTTCCCCCTGTTAGTGTAGGGCACGTGAGAGCTGAGACTTGGATAGTCAGATTGCCATCTAGTATCCGACGATAGACTCAGGGGTCTGGACATGGCCAGCATTTCACGATGCGACCCCAGGTTGGAGGATCTGAGGTTCCGGGCTTGCAGAGCAGTTTTGGTCAGCCGCAGGAGAGGCGGTGTTATGCTTGCGACGGTCGGAGACATCTTTCTAGAGATTGTACGACCCGTCATGCTGCAGAGAGGGAGCTGGTTAATGGACCTCCTTGGCAGAGGCAGTGTTTCAAGAAATGAGGTCCACAGGGTGGCGGACATGGCGGCCAAGCAGGTGCACCAGGAGGAGGTGGTAGGCGGTATTAGTTGCCACCACCCCCACCCCCAGGAGGTCCACGCCAAGATCCGGGAGCTGGTGGCTGAGGGCGAGGATAGCTGCATGCCCTGGTTGTTGTTAACCCAGAGGCACCGTGAATGGATAGAGGTATGCCTTGTGTCTTTTCTACATTCTACAGTAGTTTGATAGACACTGTTTAGCGGTACTCTTTCCATTTTTTTCATGCTCGAGTTTTTTTCAGGGCCTTGGTAAGACCCTATGTGGGTGTTGTTCGGCATGCTTAGAATGCATGAGGAAGAGGGATCCTTCGCCCACCGAGATGCGTTTTTGGGATGCGATTAAAACCATGCGGGCGAGTCAGTACCACCCAATGCGGATAGTATTGAGGTGTGGTGGATGAGTCCCTCTGACTTATGTGTTCAGGAATGGGCGTTTGTGGTCGAAATCGCTGGTGTATGAGACCCAGTTGAGAGTCCAGTCGCTTTCCTTCTACTTAGGGATTTTGGGGGACGAAAAGTTCTATGGGGGGGAGGATGTAGCAACTCAGGTTTTTGGCTCTGTCAGACTTTGGAATATTTCTACGAAGAATTCCAGATCAAGGCGTGAAGACGGCGTGCGATTCCGAGTCCCGGTGTGCCCGGAATTAATTTTATAATAATATTATGTATTTTTATACTCTGCACGTGGTGGGGGTGTGATATCTCCTAAAAAGTAGCTCAGAACAGCAATCTGAGGGCACGGTTGTGTTCTGAACGTGCCGTTTACCCTAGGAGAGGTGTAAACATTGCTGGCGCGGGCCTGCGGTGAGAAACTTCACCAGGGGCATTTCTGTAATTAAATGGAGAAGTTAGTGTGCGAGCGTCGACTCGAATAACTTCTAAATGGAGTCTTGGATGAAAAATCTGAGTCTGATGTTGTGTTCAGAACAGCGCGTTTACCCTAGGGGTGACCTTACCTTTGTTCGCATCGGGCGATGGGTCCGAGGTGGGTTTGGCGCCGGCGGGCGGCTGATATAAATATCAGCACCCCCCCCCCCTTTATCATTACTCATAGCGTTCTTCGTCGTTTTTCGTCGCCGAACCGCCGAATCGAGCAAACGAAGTGCCCACGAGCTCGGATTTCGACGGCGGACGTTCCAGGAGCACGCATCGGAAGCTCTGTAGTGCAGATCTAAGCCAAAACATCGGCGTTTCGCCCGCGAGGTAGGCGGTTTGAGTTTTAATCCATGATCCCATTTCTGCTGTTTTGTTCTTCAAATCGAACCTTTAGCAGTGTAGTAGAATTCCCGAGGGTCACGCAGTTGCTTCCGGATCGAAAAACAGACCACCGGGGAGCTCCAGGTGATTCGTGGAAGTTTTTCGTCGAAGGGGGGCCGATTCCGGCGGGTTTCGGGCGAGTGGCGGAGCTCCGGCGAGGCGGCGGCGGTCCAGCGCAGTGGTGCGACGTCTCCGGTGCAGTGGTCCGGCAAAGTGGCGTGGTGGCTCCGACAGGGCCAGCGGGGGAGGGCCGGCGAACCAGGCTTTTTCGGAAACCACTGTATCTCGCAAATTAGAAGTCTGTTTCGTGTGCCGTCTACAGCGACGCGACCCTGGGAGTGAGTTGGACCTATTGGAATAGGTTTGGGTTTTTTTCGGGAAGGTTCCATGGCCCGGGGTCACAGAACGTCAGAGAATATTAATATTTCAATTATTATCCGACTTGACCGGCCTTAACTTTTTCCCGGAGTGTCCGGTTGACATGTCGTCAGTAGCATTGTGATCCTGATGGTACGCCGGACGTTTTGAAATAGATTTCGGGTGTTGGGATCAAGATCGGGTTGCGGGCCCCATGAGGTCGGTTTTTGACGTTTGCGGAGAAACGCAGCTTTCACTCCAGGAGTCCAATTTTGGCGGATGAGTAGTCGATCATGTGTGTTTTTCCAAGAGGATTGCAATGGTGCAATCTGCTCGATGTGTTTCAGGATTGATGTGTGGGTCCCACCCGAGATGGCCTTCGGTGAATAGTACCTTTTTCACCGAGTGTCCATTTTGGACGAGAGATTAGTTGATTCCTCTTGTTTTTCTAAGGGGATCGTCGTGGTATGGTCCGCTCTATGGGTTTCGGGATCGTTGTGCGGTCCCCGCACGAGCTAGCTACGGTTAATAGTGCCTTTTTCCCCGGTGCTCCATTTCGGGTGAGTAAGTAGCCTATCCTGCGTGTTTTTCCGTGTAGATCGCGATAGTGGCCTCAGTATTGGCCTTGGAGGTGCGCAGTGTGGCATTATTGTGGGTCGCTAGGGTTAGTGACTTTTTGGACCAACAGTGGTTGAGGGTACTCCCTTGGTCGTTCCCATGAGGATTCGTGTGTCATCACAACCTTCGTATAGTTTTGTGATCCTTTGGATGTGATGTTAAAACTGTTAGAGTTGTTGAATCCCTCCGGTGTCCCTGGAGCGGGATCCTCTAGCATCTTTTCCATAGATCGGGTTCTTGGTATCACTGTAACTGCTTATTCATGGGCGGTGATCCCATATCTAGCTGGATAACCCCGTAGGGTTTGTGGCATCATCGGGATTATGATCCCCTGCGTGGTGGATCGTACTCAGTAGGTTTGTGGCATAATTGGGTATACAATCCCCTACTCAGCATGAGGTGTATAGTGGGGCTGCAGTATCATTGGTTATGTGATCCCCTACTTAGCGCGTGGTTTCTGTAGGGTTGCGACATCGTTAGTTCGATCCCCTACATCGCGAGTTATACCAGGTAGGGTTCTAGTATCATCATAACCACCGTTATATGGGTGATGATCCTCTATCTGAGTGATGTCCATCTGTCGAGCGCCAGATAGGGTTGTGGTATCCCCCAGCAGATCCTAGGTTTGATCCCCTATCTGTGAGAACTACGTATGCCATATCGGGTCGTGGTATCCCCAGTGGACCCTGGGAGTGATCCCCTATCCGTGAGCTTTGTATACCAGAGTGGGTTCTGGTATCCCCAAGCGGACCCTAGGAGCGATCCCCTATCCGAGGAGTTTGGTGGTTTTTTGTTTCAGGGGGGTTTCCTCAGTGATTCAATCCAACGAACGTGATCTCTCGGGTGAGCGTCTGAGAGGTTTGTGAGAAACCCGATGGAGTGCATCTCTCAGATGAGTGTCATCTGGGATGACAGTGATCATGGAGCGTGTCCACCTCATTCTTGACAGTTGCTGGTGACGAGTTCGGTACATCTTGTGTCTTTGTGGCGTGAGATGAGTATATCTAGATTGTTCAAGGTGTATGTATGGGCATACACCAGAGCTGAGCTGACTAGTTGTGTTTAGCCAAGGATGGTCATGAGATGGAGTTTATCTCTCGTCTGGGTTCCCTCTAGCTGGGTTGATCTGACTTTTGCCTTTCATTTGCTCCCTTTGGTTTTGGGTTTTTTGGGGTGCCTACTGAGTATGTTTATACTCACCCCTGCACGGGCTTTTCCCGCACATGTTTGCTTCTTGTGCAGACCATAGGCCTTTTGAAGGAGTCCCAGGAGGACCCGGAGCAGGCGGAGCTCAGTGAGCATGTTGACAGGGGTGTTTACCAGAGTTGTGCCAAGGGAGCTTTTTGGCAGGTGTTTGTGGAATTGTTCCCCTTCATCAGAGGAGGTTGGACGCGCTTTGTTGTTTTCTTTTGGTGGGCCCTATTTTTCCCTTTTATACTTTTGTTATTGCACTCTGGTTTGGGATAGATTGTATGCATGCATTTTACTTTTCAGTTTTACTTATCTCTGCACTGTTGCATGGAGATGTCTGTGGGTGCGTGTGTACAGGTACCTTAGGCTAATGCCTCTCATGTGTGTGATAGCCTACTTGGTGCTTGTCGCCAGCCCCTGGCCTATTGGAGGCAGGATTGGGGAGTCGCGGCTCGAGCCCCGTTGGGTCGGGTCGTGACAGGTCATACTTATTTAAACCATTTTCAGTAATCTGGGGGAAGGAAATATTATAAATGGTTATATTAGATTATTAGTAAGCCTAAACTTGTGACATACCAATAAACTGTCGTATATAAGTATGAAATGGGAATAAGGGTATGAAAATATGATTTTAGCATTTGAAAATACTATCTAGAAAAATCCAAGATCATAATCATGTAATAAATATTTGAAATTTATATGAACTAAATCATATAAGAATTAAATGTTGTGGACCAGGAGATAATATCAAAAGAAAAATAACATGGAATCAATATTATCAAAACACTTCTTCAGTAACAGTAATCATAGAAATAACTTTTCATTTCATTATACCAAGATATTCATACTTATAATACAATACATGGTTTATTTAAAAAATCTTTCAAATTGTTCTTTAAAAAAATACTTAATTATCATTGCCACTTTTTGGGTTTAATAGATAAATTTTTCCATTATTTTTTAGTTATCCAATTGTAGTCCATGCACACGTATCTTGATTAATTACTCTCTAGAAAATTAATTATTTTATAAGTATTATATTTATTAACTAGATAAACTTTTATAATATTTCATATAAATCAGTGATGAAAAAAAAAATCACATCACTTCATGGAAGTGGCAGTAACATGTATGAACATAAGATGTTAATGTTTCCCAACAAATGCAAAGGTAAAAAGGTATATAATATATTGTAATTAACGTTGATTGATTATGTCATAAATATCATATAAAATCATCTAATACATAAAAATAACTATCCATGAATGATGGTGATTTATAATGATTCATATCACAATGTGGATGTGGTATTTCCCATGTACACGTGAGAAATATGTATATTTCACAATTGATGGAAATGAGGTGGGAAATGGTTGTCACATAATCATAATAACATATAAATATAATTATAATACTTGAGTCATTATTTTATTATTGATATATATTATTTTGAGTAATTCAATGATGAAATAAACTTTTAATATTTTGGAAATGTGAACCACTTATTTGAATGACCTCCTTTGGATTATACCTTAATCCTTTTTAGATTGGTATTAGGGTAAAACCATATGAACAAGAACTAATGGAAGAAATATAAGAATTTTTTTTTGTAGTTATTGGATGATCTAGAATGTTAAATTTTTTAATAATTTGGTATGTGTCGTCTCCTGTTATATGTGATGGGAGGGACACACATGGACATACCTTTTTATTTCAATAATATAAGGTCATTTTCAAGGGAACGTGTAGAAAAATTGAAAAAAATGTGAAGATGTGATAATATAATATTGAACTCTCTTAAATAAAAATTATTTATAAAATTTTATGTGGATTTTTTATTATTATTTCATTGTTTAACCATCTAGTAAAGCATTTTGAACCCTAACCATTGGAAATATTATCATTTTTACTATTAATTATTACAAAAAATGTGACCTCATTGAAAAATTAGATAATTTATTTTCAAAAAATGGGATACCGTTATAAAATTATATTTCTATAGATGGTAGAAATGAATTAAAGAATAAAATTTTAAAATACAATGAAACCAATATTTTATAAAAATATATTTTTAATCACGATACTGAGTTTACATTCATTCTATTATTATAAAAACAATTAGATTACTATTCAAATATTGGATTGAATATATAATATAAAAATATTGTTAAAATCATTAATCATTCTTTATTTTATTTATTTTTTATATTAAATACATAATACACACAAAGAAATATTTTCTTAAAAAATTACACTTTTTAACTTTCAAAATATTTCAACTTCATCATTGGACATTAGATTTGTAATTTATAAATAATTATTCATTCATTATAAAAAATAATTTAAAATTATTTTTAAATAGTGACAAATATATTATTTTCTCAAAAAAATATAACACCTAGAAAATATCATTTCTTCCAAAACATATGTCTTTTAAATGTAAAATGATATCATTAAAAATTTAATGATTATTTTTTAGTAATTTGAAAATGCATTTTAGTTAGGAAGAAATTATTATATATAAATATTTATTTCAAAACATTGTTAATACTATTCATACACACAAGTCCAATGGTTAGGTAATAATGGCCATAATATATCAAGGTTAATTTTCACTCACGGTTGTGTGTAAAGAATGATATTTAATACATTAACTTTATTTCAAAGGAATATATATAAAATCACAATGTATTACATTAATACCTTCCTAAAATAAAAATTTCCCTCAAAATTTTACAACTATGATATACAAAACTATTGATACTTATGCTTCATCACATCCTCAGAGCACCATATAACTTCTTCAAACTTATTTTTACTCTACAAAATGTGGACCTTGTGAGTATCCTTGATTCATAACACTTTCTCTAAATGATCCAATATATTCACCAATTTATCCTCCTAATAAATATCATACTCTAGTGCTATAAATTTTTAGTTCAGCACATATGAAGGATCGTATTTTTATTTCCTCAATTGAGATATATGGAACACATCATCATCATGAGAGCGATTCATTAGAAGCACCAAGTGATAGGCTTCCATCCATACTCAAAAAATATTATCCAAAGGTAAAATATATATATAAGGATAACAGAATCCTTCATTCAAAATCTCATAAACTTCATCCTTAACAAATTTCAAAGGAATAACATCTCACCAACATCAAATTTCAGATCTCATCAATTGTTGTTGGCTTAAGTTTTTGGTTGACTATAAGCTTCCATGATGTGATATTGAATGGATCTACGAAATTCCATCATTTAGTAAGATGGATAAATTCAAAATATTTTTATTTCGCTAACTTTATCTATGAATTTTAGAGTCCTACACTTGTTTCCATAGAGGGATTCTAAGGATCCATCTGGATGGACGAATGTAAGCTATCGTTATATTACATATTGATAAGATCATGTTGTTGACCCCAACCACCGTTATAATCATCAGATTTGGATCATAGATTACCCTCAAATGTTTGAATTATATTCCTAGGGTAGACCATATCTCAAAATATGAAACATAGTATTGAAACATAACTTAACATCCACAGCTTACTAAACACATCGCAGAAACATAGAGGTAATCCCCAGATATTTATTAGACATATAAAATGGGGTACTCTATAAAACCATAAAACATCCGTAATTTACATATTATAATGTTGATCAAATAATAGAAGTAAAATGTGGGGACATTATAAAGAATTCAACTATAACTAAAATAAAATAATTCCACTTATATATAATGGGGAGTCGTATGTTGAAATACATGGTTAAATTTTTCTAATCATATAAATTTATGGTTAATGGGGTTAATGTTCCATTAAACATATACCCCTTTTCCCTATATTATTGGATTACTGACTAGTGTGATATATACTCCTCAAAATATCACTCCTCATTATCCCACTAAAAATTCTCTTTAAGGTCACTATATATCGTCGTATATCCAAGATGAATTGAGAATGATGTGCTATGAAAATAATCCAACACCGCCATCTTCAATTATAGTATAAAAGGTATAGATAACTTATTCATAAACCTTATAATTCTATCACAATCATGGATGAACTTAATACGATTTATCACCTTCTTTTGTAGCTATACATATTCACTTTTTTTCTCTTTTGTCTTCATAAAGAGAGATTGTTGAATACTAATTTTTGAATAATAATATTTCTCCCCTTAATTTATTATGTCAAAGACCATCCACTAAAAATCAATAAATATAAGATCTTTTTGGAATCTATTCATAGATTAGACATCATGATCCTTTCATCAAAAAGCATTACCAACAATGTTCCTTTTCTTAGTGTGTTAATTTACTGAGATGTAAATCCCATTAATCAATTCCAACCACATCCTTTGGATTAAATTCATATCTTGGTATCTGAATATATATTCCAATTTTTTATGATCTGTATATATACCACAAATTTCATGTTATATAAAATTCCTCTATATTTCAAATTAACAAATAACTGAAACTAACTCCAAATCATGAGTCTGGTAATTTTTCTCAATAAATATTAATTTATGAGAGGAATAAGTTCACACTATGTCATTATTTATAAAAAATTCATATCCAAATCATAGATTCATCAGCATTTATAACAAACCCTTCTCCATTATAGGATAGTTTGGCTATGGGCGCATTACTGAACAATCCCTTTAGCACACTAATTTTTTTCCGATTAATATATCCAAATTAATTTTTCTCATTTCAAAACCTATCCCATCGAGGCCCACCAGGATATTATTTAGGTGAATGAGGAACCTAAATATTTCCTTCAACTATCCAAGGGTGGTGATAAGCACAGACTTGTACTAACAGGCATAAGGGAGTCATTAGCATAGTGTACCTATATTCAAAACCCCACTATATTTATTCTATATTTTAGAGATAAGGATATGTTTGAACATATATATTGTAAAACATGAATGCAAGACCTCTAGGAATAAAATAAGAGTAAATAAAGAGGTTATAAAACTATTAAAGTGTAAAATACATGTCCAACTAGAAATGTGGTCTCATCTTGTCAATAAATAGAATAGGGTAAACACATGACAGATATCACAACACTGATCTCCAGGGGAAACCACCATACACAGTTAGTTCCATGAACCACAGTAAGCTCTAAAACAAGGTTCACCAATATCACCAATGTTATAAAAGTCTTATGTAAAAGACAAAATATATGTGGCAGACACCCATGTAGGTGTGAATATAGTCAAACCCAGTAGGTTCCCCAAAATCACAAAATAAAAATCAATAAGAGGGAGTGGTTAATACGACACCACACATGTCTATCAATCAAAATATGGGACCAATCCATAATAATAATCGAAACAAATATGCTAAATAGAAACCCAAGTGAGAGATAATGCGATCTATATTTTCATGGACCCGCAAATAATGATGGGTCATAATGTAATGTCTCAGTTTTGGGGGTTACAAAATGGTTCCCCAAACCTTGTTGGTCACATAATCTCATGCACATTTCCCCAAATTCCAGAGGCTACAGATTAGCAGTAAGGTACTTGGGTGTAATAGTGCTAAAATTATGTCCCCATTGGCTAAGTAACACGATAGAAACAAATAGTAAATAGTGGTGGATGAAATAATACCATAAAACATTAGTAAATTGTTGAGGAATTATAGTATAAAAGACTAAAACATATATATATAAATAAATTAAGAATGTCACATGAATATAGGAAAGCAGCTAAACAAGACACAATGCTGGAAATAAAATATTGAAACAAGTGTATAGAAAACAGTAAACTCCAATAGCATATCAAGCCTTAGCTCTGTCCCAACCTCTCCCGATCTGGAAGCATTCAAGCACTTGAGGAAGATGGTCTCTTGACCTAGTATATACCTACAACCATAAAATATTTTTTGGCACAAAATCATTACCCAAATAGGGTGTGAGAAGAATCCCAGATGGAAACCACTAATAGATCTATTCCTAACAGTCAATAAATTTATATAGTAGGTAAAATGTATAAATAAAGCTATAAACATAGAAGTAATCAAAATTAAACAATCTTACAGTAACTGATTACATTAATTTATATTAATTAATTAATCAAACTCAGGAATAATTTGTCTCGAGATCTAGCCTATGTTATGTCTCCCTCAGTGTAATATTAACAACGTACATCAGAGAATATCGTCTAAGAAATCAGGTATGACTGAGTCCAAGCTTGTTTGTTGGCTTGGTAGGCCTGTCACAACAATAATCCAACATTCATAAAAACCATCTAGGAGAGCACTCATTGTATATCCCATTTTATTTAAACATAGAACTAAATAATTTCAAATGACCACTTGGGTAGCTTGCACGGTCAATACCCCTGGGTCCACATGGAATAAAAAATAATACAAGACCTCTAGGTAGCACTGACGGTCAATACCCTCTTGGTCAATGTTGTATAAATAACCATAAATGACCTTCAGGTAGCTCTCATGGTAAATACCCCCTTGGAAAAATTCTACACGAAGGCTCCCATAGTCTTGTGGAAATTAACATGGAAACCCCCCACTGTTTACCTTGTCCAGTGCTCTCATGGTCCAAGGAAGATCAGCATGCATACAATAATCATCAAAGGTCCTACATGAAATCCAAACTATTATATCATGTTCCTAATTTAACTACGTTACGTGGAATAAAAATCTTTTATGCTTTTATTGAATGTATATTTACAAAATAAATCATTAAATAAGGTGTTATAAAATATAGGCTATCATAATTGGTTTCATTTGAAGTTCGAGTTATTTTTTGGATTAGATTTATCAAATTTATGAGAAATTATTCTTACTAATTATAAAATAATGGAAATATCAATATTTTTTCTTAATTTACATAGTAAGTGTTTCCCAGAAAAATACATTCATTTCATCAAACTATTTGTGGGTGTTACTCTGGCATAGTGCTACATCGGGGTAATAATCATGAAAAGGTCTTATTGAGCAAGACTCGATCATTACCTAGTGTATGAAAATAGTCTATACAAAACAAGTGATTTGGAACTCCTAGGGTTTATGCCTTTGTAAATTCACAATATCTTTATGAAAAATTATTATGTGAATAAAAATTTCTATAATATTTTATTTTAGTAAATATATGATGGAAAAATTATATTGTAAACTAAAAAAAATCACAGGTTAAAGAATATATTTCAATAATTATTTATCCCTTCATTGTCTATAGTTTTTATTATATATTTATAATAGTACAAAAATACACATTCCTCATTTTCCCTTTATTTTACTCAATAGTTTGAAATAAGAAAAACTATTCCAATAATAAATGTGTGCGGTAATGTGATGACTGCCCAAATGAGATTCCAAACCCAATGGTGGAAGAATAATGGACTTTTGGAAAATATATTCTTTGTTAAATCATGTTTTTACTAAAATATGAATTATAAGAAATTACCAAATCTCATTAATAAATAAAATGTTGAAAATTATGCAATTATTTGATAAAGTCCTCAAACATTCATGGAATCTTATGATCCCTTAATCATATAAAAATGAATCAAACCCATTGAAATGATATTATCTATCCTTAATTTCATTGAGAAAGAAAAGTTTCTATAAGATTTTATTTAATATGGGGATAATTTGATTAATGGTATAAGTCTTACATCAATACAAAGGCCTGTGAGGAGATCAATGTGATGGAGTGGATTGGATTTTGGACAAAAATTGAAAAATATTCTCCATGTACTCTATAAATAAAAATTGATTGTTATTAACTTAGTCTCATGAAAATTGATAAATAATTCATTTGTTCATAGGGAGAAACATCAAAATACATACAAGAAGCAACTCCAAATTTTCCATTACCTCCTAAGGTAAAGATGATCTCTACTTTTTTCGACCAAAGCTGAGTCTAAAAAGAGCCTTAGAGATTTGTGAATTTTCACGCTGTGATGAAATTTTTCGTTGGTCTATAAAAATTTAAATGCATATCAGTGAATATAAAGGTTCTAACATGGATAATAAGTAGAAAATTGAGTTTATTTATTATGATATGATGGATAAACATATTCATGGAAATAAAGTTCAATATCACAATTGTTAAACATATGGGAAGTAATATATTTTAGGTTTATCAAGGGGATGCAGAAATGATTTATGTGTGGGAATGACAGGAACCTATCTATTAATTTTTTAATGTGAGAAACTCACCAATGGGATTGAATAAATTAATGGTGTGGCCAACCATCATCTGATTTTTTGATGTTTCAACTATAAGGAATAACTAAACTATTCTAATCAATGTCCTAAGTGATGTGATGTAGAAAAACATTGATGAAAATGAACTATAATGCCTAGAGAATAAGGGTTACCTTATTCCATCACATCTTCAAAGGAAGATCCTAACAATGAAGTAGCGGTAGGTATGCTAGTTATTTTATCAAAAATAGAAAAGAAACATTTTGATTCTAAATCAAAAAATTCCTTCATTTAAAGGAAGATTATTAGAACTATACAACCACCACCGTTAATTACCATTGTCAGGTTATGGGTGGAGAAAAAAAAATCGGTCAATTTTGTCATCAAATCCATAAAATTCATCCCTTATCTATATTTTTGGGCCAAATTTTCAAGAAACACTTGAGATTCTACCATTATAGGAAATTGATAAAATTATACGCATGTATGTTTATTCCATGTATATAACCAACAAAAATTGTCAAGAGAATTATTTCACCGTCCTTATCCCAAATATCCTTTTATATATATATTTTTCAGGGAGGATGATGATTATTCATTGGTACAAACATCTCAAAAATGAATATTTTTACCATGTGAGTATGTGTTTCTAGATCAATTGATTGGGAATAAATTATATATCATACATGATTACATTCCCATTGTTAGTGAATTTTTTATGTGCTTACCAAGTAATTTCATAATCTTCCTCCAAGATGTGAGGCTGATTTCTCAATTGAGATTATAAATAAATCATTACCTATTTCCATGAATACTTATTGAATATACTTTTTTAAAATTATGAGATAATTAAATAATGATATGAGAATGTGGATAAAGTGTTTATATACTCAAATTATTCACCATGGGGTAAACTAGTGCTTTCTATTTAGAGGTAGGATATTTCAATGGTCCACAATATTTATTATTGTGGTATCAACAAGGTCATCAGAAAGAAAAACGTTTCATTTTCTATAGATGGATGAGTTGTTCATTCAGCTATGTATATTTAAATACTTCTCCATTATGGAACTTGTATCATGATATTATTAAGTAAAGGTGAATAATTAAAATACCCTCATTAATACATATCATATAAAGAATGATCATTAGGAGTTCAATTTAATGCCATTTTGACTCACTAATACATCAGTAATCTTCCTAAATTTTTTGAATACTATCTTTAGAGATTACCTTGATAAATTATTGTTAGTATTTATTGATTATATTTTAATCTACTCAAAAATCAAGTAGGACAATGTTGAGAATTTAAATATTATACCAAAGACCATACAGAAGGAAATGTTATATGAAAATTATTGTGAATGTTGGATTCTTTGGAGAAATAAACAATATTGGGTCATGTTTATAAGGTGATTTATATGGATCTTTAAAAAAGGGGCAATCAAATGATGTCCCAGACCATCATCTATGATACAAATCTATAGTTTCCTAATATTATATTGTCACTATAATTTATTTGTGAGAAAATTATAATGATTTTCAATCCCAATAACCAAGATTACATGGAATGGATTCATGTTTTTCTGTAGTTACTAATTTGAGAAAATAATTAGAGATATGAATAAGAGGGTACCCATTGCACCTATACACACATTACCCACTAGTTGGAAAGAATTAATGATCTAAAATATGCATCCAAAGAGGGTCTCGGGGTGTATACATATGCAACATGAAAAATTAATTTCCTATAACTCTTGAAAATTAAATATCCATGAGAAGAACTACCCAATACCTGATCAAGAAATAGTATAACTGATCTTTCAATTAAATAATTGGATAAATTAACTTTATTAGGAAAAGTGTGATATATATATGTATCATAAAATCCTCTAGTTTATATTAAAGATAAATGAGCTTAATATGTTCATGTAAAAGTGGTTATATCTAATCAAGGATTATAATTTTTTAATCAATTACAATCCTTGAAAAAACTATGTAAAATTCTCTAAGATTAAAGGTTCCTAAAATAGTATCCATGATAAGAATTTAATGGGATCTGATAACCATGTAATTTCAATGGATGGATATGAGTATTGTATAAATATCTTCTTTATAACTTTCTCAAATAACTGATAAACCATACATTCATGAGATGATCAAGGATAAGAATAAAGATGGTGAGTTTCTTTATAAGAAGTTATTGGGTATTTGGGATTTAAACTTTATGGAAGAAATATATATAAGATTTAAAACCTTGAGATGCATCACATCAAATATAGAATTGGTGAGGGATCTTACGGATGATGTTAATTAGTAATCATTAAATATTAATTGAGGAAGCATTTCAATACATAGATATTTGATTCCAAACATTTGGTGGGATATCCTGATATATGGGATTGTAGATATTGTAACTCGATGCCTAGTCTGACAAGATGTCATGTCAGAATGATTAGATTCTAACAGTATGATCCAACCATTTCCAATAATAGTATAGACATGGGTAAAATAATGTATTTCATTATTGGACTTCGCTTGAATCCAAAAGGAAATAACTCCATCATGGTTTTATTCGATTACCTTAAAAATTAAACATATTTCATAGATATCAATAAATATTTATCTAGTAAAAAACACATAATGATATACATAATGTAATTTATAAGACTTCATTGAGTTCCACTCTCTATTGAATCTGACCATGAAATGAGGTTTACATAGATGATTTAGAGAAATCTTCAAATATAATTGGATAATGAAATAAACTTCATCTCTTCTTATCACCCCTAATTGATCTTTTGTCTTAAATAACCATTTAAACTCTTGAGGATATGTGGAGATCAAATTCGGTGGATTTCCAAGGATGTATGAACCATCACCTTGCCCTAATGGAGTTCACATATAACATTTGTTTCCATTATAAGATTGAAATAAATACATATACGGATTTGTGTGGGTTTTAGTGTAAAAACCATCATTTTGGGATAATATTAGTGATTGTATCCTAATGGGACATAATCATAACCAATATATTATAGAAAAGTTCTAAATAATTTAGTATCCTTGGAAATCCACACAATTTCCACTAAAAATCTATGCTGCCAATCAATGGTGAGGCATAGTGTATTAGGTTAATGATGATGTGTTCATTCATATATCTCCATGGATGAAATTTATAAGGTTTGGGAGTAAGGTAAATTTCATTCCTAGATACATTGTCCCCTTTGAGAACCTTGAACACATTGGTGTGGTGTATTATCAACTAGAACTACCACCAAACCTAACTCAAGTACAATATTTTTTCCATGAATCCCTATTGATAAATTACATACCTGAACTACAAAGATACAATAAATTGATTGGTGGTTCCAATGATAAATGATTATTCTAACAAGGATTATTCTTAGAAGATCTTAGAATAAATAGACAATGTTCTATGAAATAATCCAAATCACCATATTAATGTGTTTTGGTGTAACATTAAGATTGGGGATAGTGGTGATGAGAATTCTTATGTCTCTCTATAGTATGATGATTATTGGGAGCTGAAGGGAAAGTATGTCTGATGCGATAGGTGCCAACTTGAAGTAGATGCAAGACTCAAGATTCACGAGAATCGAGATGATAATGATGTTTTTTTAAAGTTGTAATTTGAATTGAATGCAGCATTGTGTTTGGAATTTGGAATGTTTTGTTTCATGCTTATCCTTAAAGAGGCTTTTTGGATATGAACAAAAAATTGATTTGGAGGAGGTTGTGAAAAGTAAAATAGATTTTTTAATGAAACAGAAGTTCAATAATATGATTTATTATACAAAATTGAAATTTAATTGGATAAATATAATAATGGGGAAAGAATATAACAACCTGACCATTTATAATTCAAAATTCCCTTTTTGAATTAATAAATATCATTTCAATTAATATAGTTATATTAAAATTTTGAATTATATTGGTTATTTTAGATAGTTATAGTAGGTTGGATTAAAAATACCATTATTCATCATAACCGTTGATAATATCGACTTTTTATGGTGATCATTAATATTATTATATTAATGGTTATGACAAATTCTAACTAACACAAATCAAAGATGTGATGGCCTAGGCAAGTATGATTGTACCCTATCTATCCCATTTATCAAAGGTTGTGTGGGATATTTCATAAATGTTATTATCCTTTAGAAATCCCCAAACATAGATTTTTTTAACTAATGCATATGTGAAACCATTTATGGGAGAAGTTCAATCTCATTGAGATCACAACCCAAACAATGTTCATAAGACCACCTTAAGAAAAGATCTTAATCACACACCTTAACCTTAGGTAATTCAAATTTGTAATAACGCATTATATATCTGGACCCAAAAAGTATAATTTTTTTTATTTTTATTATAATAAAACAATAGTTATATTTTCCCTTTTTATTATTTATTTTTTAAATGATTAATTATTCAGTATCATAAAAAATGATTTTGGTATGAGAAAAGAAAAATTGTATTTTTCATTAATATGTAGTTTTAGTTAAGGAAATATTACTAATTAATTAATGAATTATTTATATAAGTTATTTTTTAATAAAAAATATTTATATAAAAATAATTATTAAATGTAAATATTGATATATTTTTTCAACATCAAAAAAAGTTTTATAAGTTTCAAAAAAATAATATTTTTAAAAGAAAAATTATTTTTAAATAAGTATATATATTTTAAAAAAATATAAATTTTCCTAATTCAATAATTATTTTAATAAAATAAATATTATTATTTAAATCATAATGAAAATATTATCCAATGTTTATTTTTTTTAAGATAGTCAGAATTAAATTCAATATAAATATATGATGTGCATTAGGACATTATAATGATAAAAAATGTTACAATATATTCTGTACAATTTATCCATGGTCAAATATTTATTTATCCTTTAACATAATTTTTTCTATTATTATATTAATTTTATAAATCCTTAATGAAACTTCCAAAGCCTATAATATATTTTAATGATTTAGAATCAATTTTTTTAAAAATGACAAACTTACACCTAACCAAGGGTATTATTTTAATGAAATAATTTCATAGATTTATATAATAATTAAAACCACTACTCTTTGGTAGAAATCGTGAGAAGAAAATATATTACGGTTTGTGGTTTTAATTAATTTATCATATAGTGTCCAAAACCTATGTTTCAAGATTAATAAATAAATCTCTTCTAATTTCCTATATAATCCCACCCTCCGTTGAATTCATCTTAACTAAAAACCTTAGATAATGATATACCTCTACATTTCTCTCTCTATATCCCTTTTTAGGGGACTCCAATATCTTAAGAGGCTCCAACCAAACTTTTAGAATTGTCTTCTTAAGGTAAGGGATCCTCTCCTTCCCCAATATATTCAACAACTTTCTTTATATCCTTCATTTTTATTTCCAGTTATTCTTGTTGTTATATATTACTACAAATCACTCATACAATCCTAGTACTTTAAAAGTGATTCAAAACCCCTTTCACTATAATAAATCCATTTTCTGGATCTTTATATACCCACAATATGTTGTAGAAATTATCCTATGATTTTTGAAAGTCAATATTTTTTTAAAATAATACTCATCCTGTACACACTAAATTGTATTCACATAGATGTACCAATACTCAATTTATTTAAAACATCCATATATGTAATGCAAACTCCTTAATCATGGGATTAAATATGATTAAATATGATCCTATTTTGAAAAAACAATGTGCAATTTTTATTCTTTCACATAATATGAATGTGTTAGGTGGGACAATAATTATATTTCCCTATAATTAATTGTGTGATGTTTTTCTCTCATGATATTCCATATGTAGTTCATGGAAAGTTGTCCTAAGAACACTATGTTATCTTTTCCCAGCAGATACCCATTAATTATGTTTGTGATGTAATGTTTTTTGTTCTTATAACATTATCATGTAACCTTTTATATTCTCATGTTATATCATGACTCAATTTTCAATATTACTATTGTCATCCCTTTTATATTTTTTATACGACACTTATCTCACATTTACTTATTTATATTATGGTATGAATTTTTAATTCACTTATAAGACATTATATATCACCCATTTCTTATTTTCACACCCAGGTTATGCCAAATAATTTTATAAAATGTAAAGAAAATAAGGTTTTCTTTGATAATTTTTAATAAATGATATTTAATTAATTTTTCATGGTTTTCCTTTTGTACTTAATTTCCCAAAGACACTAGGCCTTATGATCTCTTTTAGTTTCACTAAGTGTATATATATTAAATCAATCATGAAATAAGGTGTAATAAAACATGGGTTTCCATACCATTTGAGAATGAATTAAGCTGTTTTCTTTGGGTAATATCCCTATTTAATCATAAGAAACATTAAGGGTTTTTTAAAGATTAAAATACCAATAAAGGATTGTAGGATAATTTCTTTAGGAGACATAATTTTAAATAGGAAATAACATATTTAAAACGAAAATTTAATTTTATTATTAGTAAAAATATCTTTTAGAAGAACCAAGGGAACTAGTGAAGGTATCTTCAATTATAAGATTGTTCATAATGGTTGAAAAAATCTTTCAGGAGAGAAATTTTAAATTAAAATTTCCCATCAAAACTTTTGAAAAGGTACATATCTTTTATAATTAAAAAATTCAATTAATTTTTTTTAAATAAATTAAATCATTGATAATGAAATATTTTATTAAATTATTTTAGAATATTAAAAACTCTCATTAATGCATTTTCAGACAATATATACATGGAAGAAAAATATTTTCGATCGAATAGAGAAGAAGTCATTCTTCCATACAATAATTCAGTTATTAGAGTATATAGAGTGATGAAAGTGAAATGAATGTTTTTATATAAATAACTATAAAATATAAAAAATTAATTATTTTTAGTGATAGAATATATAATTTTTCATCAAAAAATTATTTATAAGAAACCCCTTTAATTGTGAGATTTCAATAGATAACCCTTAACACTTTGGTAACATTTTAGTCAAACCCCCCATGAGGTAAATAACATAAAATTAAACATCCAATAAATTTAATATAAATAGAATCGTTATATAACATATCAAAAGTAAAATATTTACATAATATTAATTAATTAAGTGGTAAATGAGGTAAATTTCTTACAAAAAAAAGTGAGAGGACCAACCAAAACCTTCGGTATGACTCATTTGGTAAATTATTTTAACCTCATTAATAATAAATTCAAATTTATTAATTTTCTCTAATTAAACCAAAATAATAGTTATAGTACCACGAATAGTTTATTTATAATATATGACCACCCATTACATTTCAATCTCTCATTTTTATAATCATTTCATGTATTAACTTATTCATTTGTTTATTATGTTTCATTTCTATATTTATTTTCCTCTCACATTGATCATGGTTCCATTATACAACAAATATTAATCATTTAATTATTAAACTATATAGTAATTTTATACACTTTTATAGTCATTTATATAAAAATTTTATGAAAAACAAATTGCATTATCATGTAGAGGTGGTAGTCCACACGTACTCATGAGCAACATTATCATTTTCCAAAGGATAGAAAAGTTAGAAGGTATATATAAAATTTTAATTATAGAAGAATAACTATGTTATAAAATTATATATACACATTAAATCTATCATAATAACCAACCCAGAAGTATGGATATGGAAAATGAATCATATCACTACGTGGAGGTGCTTGTCCTCACAAACGCATAAGTGATATTTTCATTTCCCATTTTATGGAAAATATGTTGAAAATGGAAATCCCATGATAATAATAACATATAAATAAATATAGGATATTTGATTTATTTTTTTATGATGGATAAAACATGTTTATTGGATATATAAGTAGAAATAAACATTGAACAAATCGGGAATGATGATTATATATTAATTGAGTGACCTCTTTTGGTTTGCACCTGAATCCTTCTTAAGATGGTCACTGGGTAATCCCCGAAGCCAATGAATGAAATTAAGGGGTTTAAAAGGGATTTTATTGTAATTTTATTAAATATAATTATAAAATTGTGTGAATAACAAAGGGAAATCTATGTTATTTTATATTATAGGGGAGGGACACACATGAAATTGAATAGAATATATCAATAATATAAGGTCAACTAAATTTTAAATTTGACATAAATGAAATAATTTGAAAATAAGATATGATAAGTTTTTAATATTTCCAATAAATAAGATTTATACTAGTTTAATTGTATCTTTACCCATATATCTTTGTTTAACCCTTGGAAAATCCATTTTTGTCATAACCTTGGTAAAATGTTTTTTTAAATGTTTTTTACTCTATATTGTTAACAAAAATAAATTTGGCATAACTAATAAATTTTAAAAATTATGATTCCAAACAGTGAATAAATTTTAATAAATTTAATTTCTATAATTAGTAGAAATTAATTTTGAAATAAACAAACAAAAATCAAATGAAACAGTTTTTTTATAAAATAATATATTCTAAGTATAAAACCGAGTTTACATTCATTCCTTAAAATATAAAATAAATAATAAGAATGTTAAAATATTTTATTGAATATATTATATAAATAAAAATTGAAAATATTAATTTGTACTGATTTAATTAATTTTTTAAATTATAAAATAGTTTCCACATAAAAATAGTACTCTAAAAAATAACACTTTTTATCATCAATTGAATTTATCTACATTACTAAACATAATACAGAAATTGTATGAATGATTAATAATAAATCATAAAAATATTTTATCAAAATCATTTTTTAAAATCGATCAATATATTTATTTATATAAAAATTAACAACTCTTATAGAAATACATTTATTCATAAAATTAGTACTTTTTCATGAAACCGTTTTATACACAATTTAATGATTATTAATTAGTATTTAATCACTATATTAGAGTTATTGAACAAAAATACACACATAAAGATGTATATATATATATATATATTTATATTATTTTGTGTTTAAACCTATTCATACCCTCCCATATAATGTATAGTTCATAAAGTATATAGTATACCATTGTTAATTTAAACACATGGTTGTAATTAAATACAACCATCGAACACATCAAATATATTTCAAAGGAAACATATAAAATATTAGTGTGTTACAATTAACCCATTAAATTTTATAAAATATGATAATCCCAAAATATATTTAATATCACCGTGAGATGATATTTCAATCCCCATAAATCATAGCATAGATCATGGAGGATGAAGGGAATTTTTATTATGTATCATAATATCAATCCTCTATGTTTAACGATTGATAATACCATATAAATAATGAAATAAAATTGGAACCAGATTGAGGTTTAGGATTTATAATGAAATTATCATTCATAAAATATTTTCCTATCTATAAAAAGACCCTCAATTCAATGAAAAATGGATTTGTTTTACATTTAAAATCATTATTCTTATATAATAAGTGTTTTTTACACATTGAGGAATTAATTTTATGTTTGTGAATTGAATATTATGAATAATTATGTTACATTTAAAAAATGATGAAATGAATATTACATATTTAATAAATAATGTTAATATACCAATATTTTACCAATAAAAATTATCTTCAGGACTCTTTTTTTGAAATGTAGAGGAAATGTTATTGAAATAAGAAAATTACACATGTCTAATATATGGGATCATTTTTATAATGACCCATAATTTACATACATTGTTAGTACTTCAAAATTGAAGTACACTTATTACAACATATAACAAAACCATGAAAGGGCTGTATAGGTATGATGTCTTTAGAAACTGGGAAACATAAACAACTGGTTCATAAATCATCTATGTTGTCTCCCATTTATTTCATCATGTCTAGAGTCCCTTTTTGGCATATCATACTTAATAACCTTCTTCCAGACCTCGGGATGGAAAACATACAAAATGGTGAGCTCAAATGCTCATTAAGGGTAAACAAAAGAAATATCAATCACATCATATTCATAAGAATATATAATTTTGGAAATATTAACCTGCAAAAGAGATCATAATTTCATAACATGGGATATATCATAGTAGTGACATATAATCCCAGTAATAATAACATAAAACATGAAACATTGTGTCATACACACATAATCATAGAGAAACATTTCTTAGTAGTCAAGACTCATAGCCAAGAGTATCTTAGCACACAAAGTCCATTTCTGAACCGAGTTCACTACTCGTTTCAGTCATGTTTCACTGAACCGGTTTAACCTGCTATTCCATCCATGTCTATCTCATGAGATATAAATCATTACCCAATTCATTATAGGGAGATATAGGTCCCACCCATCTCATAATTATACCATTCTTATGTGTGCCACAAAATCAAAAATCATATATCATTGCATAACCCATGTAATAAAAATTGGATTCTTAAACATCGTGGAATCATAAAACAATTCATATAAGATAAATGAATTCATGAAAATAATTCCATCACAACATAATCAAATAAATGTAATAATAGGGATAGTAACAGAACCCTATATTTTCTTATATGGAAAATAATTTTGATAAAATACTTGAACTCCATTCTTGAGGAAAATAACCTTTCTACTTCAAAAAAATATTCCTTTCTTAAAATGTCATACAATTTTAAACTAAAAGATTTTTATTAAAAATAAATGTGAAAACTTGTAAAGGAAACTTCTTGGAAATAATTTTTTAAAATTCTATTCATTCCGTATAAGTTAAAAAAACATTCTTCTCGTACTTATATCGGAAAAGTCAAAAAGTACCTCATACGAATAACGACAAAAGACTTCTTTCATATATTTTACTAAAAACTCACCGAAGGGTAAAATTGGATTTAAAAAAATGTAGGTGGATGGAAATAATATTACATATTGAGGAAACATGTATGTGGATGATAAATATTCCCCAGTAAATTATGAAGTATAAACAATCTCGGATAAAAATGAGATTGTGAGATTTTCCCTTACCTTAGGTCTGATTTGCTTCGTAAGTGTCCAAAACTCTTGTATAATGATTTATATAATGTCATTGACTTATTTAAGAATCATACTTATTTTTATGATATCATATATGGTCATATTCTTATCTTCTTATTAGTAATATTTTATTACTAATTGTTATTCGGGTGTTTATTGCTTTATGTTCGTATGTGTGTTTTGTCGAATAAATTCTAATTACTCTTTTTAGGTTATAGAAACCTCATTTATAGAATGGTATTAGTGTACTATATATCATATTTAGTCATTCAATTCATATATATAATCATTATGAAATGAAGATCATGTAGAACGAGTCGCATCACATCATGGAGATAGTATTCCGTACGTACGCACGAGCAATGATATATTTCCCATGATCGGGGAATTCTATTGGAGTGTATGTATGCTATTTCATAATCAATATAAATTTACAATAATCGTATATAGTCATTATTTACACCATTATACCCATCCAAGTAAGGTGGTGGTGGAAAATAGATTATACCACGGTGTGGAGACTGTATTCCGTACGTACGCACTTGCGGTGATTTCGTTTTCTATAGGATGAATAGATGGTGAAATATGGTTGTTTAATACTTATAATAGCATATCAGTATATGAGTGATACTGATGTTATTACTTCATAATGAAAAAACTAAAGAATAATAAGTGTAAGAAGAAATAAAGTTGAAAGAATCGGTAATGGACATTACCTCTTCTTTGAAGTGCCTCTTTGAGACCTCCTCTTAGGGCACTAAAATTGTTCTTTGAAGAATACCAGGATTTCTATGATGTTTCTAGGGAAGTTTATAAGATAATTTGGTAGGGTTTGGCCGATCTTGAAGGCTCAAATTGGTTTGAGGAAGAGAGGGAGGAGGTTCCGTTTTATAAGGGAGGATAGGGGCACCATTGGAAAAACTAAAAATATTATATTATTATAAAGTCATATTCAGTTATTAATAGCTCAAAATTGATTTATTTAGAATATAAGGTGGTTATGGGCCTAAATCCTCTCATCCAATATAATTTATACATGTTTAGTTATCTATTATAACCTTATCATTTAGATTTAACTTTAAGTTAGATAATTTAACTTTTACCGTGTCTTCTTGTTTTCTTACAATATAAGGTTAACAAAGTTACTATAACAAGCCAAACGAACCCCAAGTTGTTTATTAATAATATATAAATTACCTTATCTAAGTAATTTTGCTGACCCTTAGATTTTTAGGAATAAAATAACAATTAATAATATAATATTTGTTTTAAAAACCATTTTATGTCAATTTTGACACTATTTGGTAATTGATTTTTTTTGAAAATAATAACAGAAATATTAGTTCTAAAAAATCTAACTAAATCAATAATAACATGTCATATTAACCTATAAAATTAGTGTAATAAATAAAAAGTCAAAAATTACATTTATTTGGGTATTTATAACATCAATTATGTCAATATTTCATTAATAAGATAATTACTTCATCATCATTGTGTCATTAATATATTAAATTATATAAAGTATAAAAATTACAAATAAAATAACATTATGTATAAAATAATTTTAGCTTTATAATGAATATTTACAGTCAAATTTATCTTATGTATAACCCTATATTAAAAATGTTTTAGTTATTAAATGTTGATTTTAACTATTTTAACTTTTCTTTAAATAAAATAATATTAAATGTCCTAATATAATCCAAGTGTACCTAAAGGGTAATATTTTATACCTAATTTTGTTTCTGGTTGAATTAAACTTATCTAATATAATTAGTACATGTGTTAAGGTAATAATAATATCATTTTTACCCTTAATTACCCTTTTTACTTTTAACCGTGATAAATAAAAGTAAAAAGTTACTATTCCCCCAAAAATATTTTCATCTCATTGAACCACATTTTACTTACTAATATCAACTGTGTCTCTTGAATTTTTTAAATTTTACTCACAGAAGCGGTATCATTATGTTTTATGTAAATTTTCAAATTCTCCTAGGAGGTGGGTAAAAGATAGTGAAAAGTTCAATAAAATTTTTATATATCTAAAATTATTATAAAATGACTCCAATGAATTACATTGAACTTATATAGGTATTATGTATCAATTTTGACCTAAAATAAATTTAAATAAAATAAATAATTATTTAAATAAAAAGTCGGTTTTTAAAAAGTAATCCAGTGTTTTCACTATTCATCAAAAATTGAATGTTTTTCAGAAAAATACCAAAATTTCATCCTAGGCTAATTTCGATATTACGAAACCAAAAAGGAAGTCCATTTTGAAAAATAAAATTTATAAAATTTCAAAAAGTGGTTATTACTATTCATAACGGCTACTTTTAGTAATATTCTAATAGCATATCATTGTTTAGTGAAACTCGGTATTGCGTACAACGCAAGCTATCGAGGAAGGTCGCTATTGCATGTAAAGAAAGCCAAGATAGTGTTGTGTGTAGTGAAGGATTACTTTGATGATTTATATAACATAAAAACAAAATATTTCTCATTAAAGTCTCGGGTGTTACATTCTACCCCCCTTAAAATGAATTTCGCCCTCGAAATTCATCACTTTGTAACAAACAGATGAGGATACCTCTCCCTTATCATATCCTCAAGCTCCCATTTAGATTCTTCTAATTGGTGGTTACTCCATAAAACTTTCACCAAGTGAGTGGTCTTTTTTTGTAGGAATTGTTCGCTACGATCCCGAATCTCTATCAGCTGTTCTTCATAAGAAAGATCTTGTTCCAACGATACAACTTCTGAGCTGAGTACATGTGAATGATCAGTTATGTACTTTCTTAGGAGAGATATATTGAACAAATCGTGAACTTGAGAGAGATTTTGTGGAATACCCAATCAGTGAGCTACCTTCCCAACAAGATCCAGTATTTTGAAAGGACAGATATATCTAGGGCTCATCTTTCCCTTTTTCCCAAATATCATTACTCTCTTCTAAGAATATATTCGTAAGAACACTTTATCACCCAATTCAAACTCCAGGTCTTTTCTTCGGTTGTCGGAATAATTTTTTTTGTCGACTCTGAGAAGCTCTAATGATTTGTTGAATAGATCGGACCTTTTATGCCATCTCATCAACAAGATCAGCTCATAATAGCTTTCTTTCCCCAACTTCATCCCAACAAGTTAGAGTCCTGCATTTCTTTCCATAGATAGCTTCATAAGGAGCCATCTGAATACTGGAGTGAAAGATATTATCAACTATGACCCAGATATCATTATTGCCTTTAGATGTTTTAGGAAGTCCGGAGACAAAGTCCATAGTGATGTTTTCCTATTCCCATTCTGGTATGGGTAATGTTTGTAACATCCCCTTAGACTTTTTTCTCTCATCTTTAACTTGCTGACAAACTAAGCATTGATAGACATATTTAGCAACATCTCCTTTCATGCCATCCCACCAGAAGTACTCTTTAAGATCCCTATAAATCTTTGTGCTTCCAGGATGAATAGATAATGAAGAACTATGAGCCTCATCCAGCAACTCCTTCTTTAATTCTGGGATGGGAGGAACACAGACCCGATTCCTGAACTTTATTATCCCATCACAATCAAGGTTGAATTCAGGAATATTTCTCACCTTCTTTTGTAACTCTATATCTTCATTCTGTGAATCTTTAATCTTCACATGTATATATGGTTGAACATTCATTTGAGAAAGATACAATTTTTCCCCTTTCATTATAATTACAAGATCCATCCTTTGTAAATCCATAAATATTGGATCTTTTGTGATCCTCATCATGGATAAGCTAGCATGGTCTTGTCAACTTAATGCATCTGCCACCTTGTTTTCTTTCCCAGGGTGGTAATGAATTGAGCAGTCATAATCCTTAATAAGCACCAACCATCTTCTTTGGTGCATATTCAGCTCCTTTTGTGTGAAAATATACTTTAAACTTTTATGATCAATATAAATATCACACCATTCACCATAAAGGTAATGCCTTCAAATCTTTAATGCAAAGATTACCGCAGCTAACTCCAAATCATGAGTTGGGTAATTTTTCTCATGGATTTTCAACTGTCGTGAGGCATAAGCTATCACCATATCGTTTTTCATAAGAACACACCCCAATACCTTCTTGGATGCATCATTATAGATCACAAACCTCTCTCCACTACAAAGAAGTGTCAGTACATGTTCACTGGATAACCTTTTTTTCATCTCCTTGAAATTCTCTTCACATTTCCCAGTCCACACGAACAAAACTCCTTTTCGAGTCAACCTAGTGAGTGGATTAGATAATCGTGAAAAATATTTCACAAAACATCGATAATTTCCATCCAAATCAAGAAAACATCGGATCTCAGTTACTTTTTTTGGTCTCGACCATCTTTCAATAACCTCTGTTTTTGCTGGATCCATAGATATCCCCTATTTTGAGATTATGTGACCCAAAAAATGCAACTTTTTTAAGCCAAAATTCACACTTGGTAAATTTGGAATAAAGATTATCTTTCCTCAGGGTCTTCAATATAATTCTCAAGTTATCTTCATGTTCTTCCTTTCTCTTTGAATAGACAAGAATATCATCTATAAGGACTACCACAAACTGGTCAATATAGTCTCTAATGACTCTATTCATCAGATCCATGATGATAGCAGAGGCATTAGTAAGACCAAATGGCATCACTATAAATTCATAGTGTCTATACCTTGTACGGAAATCCGTCATTGGTATATCATCCCTTTTGACCCCTAATTGATGATACCCTGAATGAAGATCAATTTTGGAAAAGTATTGAGCTCCGCGTAGTTGGTCAAATAGGTCATCAATGTGTGGGAGAGGATATTTGTTCTTGATAGTGATCTTGTTAAGATCTCGACAATCAATGCAGAGTCTCATTGATCCATCTTTCTTATTTACAAATAAAACAGGTTCTCCCCAAGGTGACGCACTAGGGAGTATTAATCCTTTATCAATATTATCTTGGATTTGCTTCTTCAATTCCTGCAACTCAATTGGGGCCATTATATATGGTGTCTTTGAAATTGGTAAAGCACCTGGTATAAGTTCTATTGAAAAATCAACTTCACGATTTGGTGGAAGATCCAGAAATTCCTCTTGAAAGACATCGTCAAACTCCCATACAATGGCCATATTCTTAATCATGATTTTCTCACCAACCATTTGAGATAAATATCCTTAATTTAGTGGAATCAGTTCAAATAAGATGGAAGAAATTTCCACTGGAAGGTTATGTTCATCCTTGCACCGATAGACGATCATAGATTGATCTGGAATATGAAATTTGACTTCCCTTCTTTGGCAATTGATATGAGATCCATATAGAGAAATCCAATCCATGCCAAGAATCACATCAAATTCCACTATAGGTAGGATCACAATATTTACAGGAAGCACTTTCCCAGAAACTTCAATCGGAGAAGAATTATAAACTTTTGATGAGACTGTTGTGCCATTAGGGGTTGTCACAAATAACTCAACATATAATTGTTGAGGTAATACGGTGATACCCTTATAAAATTATTCAGAAATAAAAGGGTGGGTGGATCAAAAATCAAATAAAACATTTTCTACTTTAGAGTGGATGGTAAGTGTACCTTTCACCACTTCGTTATCGTATTCCACATCGCTGATAGAAATTGCATGTGACATTCCATTGTCTTTAGAGTTAAGAGTTTGTTGATGTCGATCATCATCAAAAACCCTTGCATTAGGTCATTGATTGGCATAATTCCCCATTTCCTTACACTTGTAACATTGATGTATAGGTGGTGCACTCTGTGTAGCCTTTTCTTTGTTCGCATCACTAGACATCTTCTTCCCATCATTGCAGCATTCAGATGCCCGATGACCTTCATTTCCACACTTGAAACATTTAATTGTCCTTTAAGACAACTCCCTCCATGTTTCATTCCACACGTTTAGCATAAGGGAAAACCCATCTTCTTTTCAGTGTGCTCTTTATATTTTCTTTGAATTCCATTTTCCTCTTCTTATCAAACCCATATGACTGATGGCTTACTCCAATATCCATCTCAAATTTGAGAGCACATGAAACGATTTCCTCATAGCTATTGAAGTCCCTTATAGCTAACGCCCTTCGAAGACTTGGTTTTAATCCACTAATTAATCGATCGATCTTACTCTCAGGTTAGATAATAATACCAGAATCGTACCTTGCAAGTCTTGTAAAATTTGTTTCATAGGTACCAACAGATTCATCATCCTTTTGCTTTAGTTCAAGAAACTCCTTCTCCATATTTGTTTGAATAATACGAGGGAAGTACTTATTGAAAAATAATTTCTTGAAGTCGTCCCATTCCATGGACTCAATTTCATCCCTTTTCCTCATATTCTTAATAAGATTCCACCATTGATCAGAATCACCTACCAAACGATATACTGCTAAGATGAATTTATCATGTTCAGAACATTGAAGAACTGAAAATATCTTTTCAGTAGTACTAATCCATTGTTCATCCACTAATGGATCAGAAGACCCGCTGAATGAAGGTAGACGTTGCCTCATGAAGGATTCAACATAATGTTGCTCCTTCCTTTTCTCGTTTGGAAGTTCTGCATGATTCGTAGCTTGAGAAAGTTTTGTGAGCATGGCTATAAGATTTTTCATTCCAGCTCCCATAACGTTTGGTTGCTCAGGGGGACAATCATTGCATTTCCCGTCGCATTCCGCATTAACACAGTTCCTTCGGGTTCTAGCCATTGACTAAAACCAAGAAGAATAGTGTGAGGAACACTAATTAAAATAGGAAAACCACATAATCAAGAATAAAATTTCACACTTAAGGTCTTATCATAGGTTTTTCATGGCCATTTCTAAAACACTAAGATTGTGTTCTATGCTTAGACTTATCCTTAGGGTTCTTACTATGGCTTTCACATCCTAGTTTCCAAAGGTTGAATATACCTTTCCTCTGATACTAACTATAATGACCCATACTTTATATACATTGTTAGTAATTAAAAATTGAAGTACACTTAATACAACATATAACAAAATCATGAAAGGACCATATAGGCATAGTTTCTTTAGAAACTAGGAAACATAAACAACTGGTTCATAAATCATCTACATTGTCTCCCATTTATTTTATCATGTCTAGAGTCCCTTTTTGGCATATCCTACTTAATAACCTTCTTCCTGACCTGGCTAAGGAAAACATACAAAAGGGTGAGCTCAAATTCTCTGTAAGGGTAAACAAAAGAAATATCAATCACATCATATTCATAATAACATATCATTTTGGAAATATTAACCTGCAAAAGATATCATAATTTCATAACATGGGATAAATCATAGTAGTGAAATGTAATCACAATAATCATAACTTAAAACCTGAAACTTTGTGGAATACACAAATAATCATAGATAATCATTTCTTAGTAGTCAAGACTCATAGCCAAGACTATCTTAGCTGACAAAGTCCATTCCTGAACCGAGTTAACTTCTCGTTTCTGTCCTGTTTCACTGAACCGGTTTAACCTGTCATTCCAGACAAGTCTATCTCATGAGATACAAATCTTTACCCAATGAATTGGATAGAGATATAGGTCGTACCCATCTCATAATGATACCATTATTATGTATGCCACAAAATAAAAAATCATACATTATTGCATAACCTATGTAATAAAAATGGGATTCTTAAACATCATGACATAAAAAAACAATTAATATAAGATAAAGGAATTCATAAAAATAATTCCATCACAACATAATCAAATCAATGTAATAATAGTGATAGAAAAAATACCCTATATTATCTTAGATGAAAAATAATTTTGATAAAACACATGAACCCCATTCTTGAGGAAAATATCTTTTCTACTTCAAAATCATTTTTCCATTCTTAACATGTCTTAAAATTTTAAACTAAAATAAGTTGATTAAAAATAAACTTTAAAACATGTAAAGGAAACTTCTTGGAAATAATTTTTTAAAAATCCATTCATGCCGAATAAGTTAAAAAAACATTCTTCTCATACTTATATCAGAAAAGTCAAAAAGTAACTCGTATGAATAACAACAAAAGACTCCTTTCATATATTTTACTAAAAACTCACCGAAGGGTAAAATTGGATTTAAAAAATTGTAGGTGGATGGAAATAATATTACATATTGAGGAAATATGGATGTGTACGACAAATATTCCCCAGTAAATTCTGAAGTATAAACAATCTCAGATAAAAATGAGATTGTGAGATTTTCCCTTACCTTAGGTCCAATTTGCTTCATAAGTGTCTTAACATCATGTATAATGATTTAAATAATGTCATTGACTTATTCCAAAATCATAATTATTTTTATGATATCATATATGGTCAAATTATTAGCTTCTTATTAGTAATATTTCATTATTTCTTGTTATTTGGGTGTTTATTGCTCTATGTTTGTATGTGTGTTTTGTCGAATAAATTCTTATTCCTCTTTTTAGGTTATAAACACCTCATTTACAGAATGGTATTAGTGTTCTATATATCATATTTATTCATTAAATTCATTTATATAATCATTATGCAACTAAGATCATGTAGAACGAGTCGCATCACATCGTGGAGATCATATTCCTTACGTACGCACGAGTGATGATATCATTCCCATGATCGTGGAATTGTTTTAGAGTGTATGTATACTATTTAAGAATCAATATCAATTTACAATAATCATATATAGTCATTATTTACACCATTATACCCATCCAAGTATGGTGGTGGTGGAAAATAGATTACACCATGGCGTGGAGACGGTATTCCGTACGTATGCACACGTTGTGATTTCGTTTTCTATAGGATGGATATATAGTGAAATAGGGTTGTTTAATACTTATAATAAAATATCAGAATATTATTGATACTGATGTTTTTACTTCATAATGAAACAACTAAACAAGAAGAAGTTTAATAATAAATAAAGTTGAAAGAATCGGTAACAGACATTACTTCTTCTTTGGAGCGCCTCTTTGAGAGATCCTCTTAGGGAACTAAAATTGGTTTTTGAAGAAGACCAGGACCTCTAGGATGTTTATAGGGAAGTGGAGAAGAGAATTTGTTAGTGTTTGGATGTTCTTGAAGGCACAACGTGGTGTGAGTAAGAGAGGGATGAAGTACCCTTTTATAAGGGAGGAGAGGGGCACCTTTGGAAAAACTAAATATATTATTTTATTATAAAGTCATATTCGGTTTTTAATAGCTGAAAATTGATTTATTTCAAAGATAAGGTGGGGATGAGCCTAAATGATTTCATCCAATATAATTTATACAAGTTTAGGTATCTATTTTAACCTTATCATTTAGATTTATCTTTAAGTTAGATAATTTAACTTTTACCGTGTCTTCTTGTTGTCTTACACTATGAGGTTAATAAACTTACTATAACAAGACAAACGAACCCCAAGTTGTTTATTATTAATATATATGACCTTATCTAAGTCATTTGTCCGAACCTTAGATTTTTAGGAATAAAATATCAATTAATAATATAATATTTGTTTTATAAACTATTTTATGTCAATTTTGACACTATTTGGTAATTAATTTTTGTGAAAATAATAACAGAATTATTAGTTCTAAAAACATTAACTAAATCAATACTAAGATGTCATATTAACCTATAAAATTAGTGTAATTCCTAAAAAGTCTAAAATTACATTTATTTGGTTAATTAAAACATCAATTATGTCAATATTTTATTAATAAGATAATTACTCTATCACCATTGTGTCATAAATAAATTAAATTATTTAAAGTCTAAAAATTAAAAATAAAATACCATTATGTAGGAAATCGTTTTATCTTTGTAATGAATAATTATAGTCTAATTTATCTTATGTATAACCCTATATTAAAAATGTTTTAGTTATTAATCATTGATTTTTACTATTTTAGCTATTCATTAAATAAAGTTATATTAAATGTCCTAATCTAATACAAGTGGACCTAAAGGGTAATATTTTATCCCTAATGTTGTTTTTGGTCAAATTACACTTATCCAATAGAATTAGGACATGTGTTAGGGTAATAATAATATCATTTTTACCCTTAATTGCCCTATTTACTTTAAACCGTGGTAAATAAAAGTAAAAAGTTACTATTCCCCAAAAAATATTTTCATCTAATTGAACCACATTTTACTTACTGACATCAACCGTGTCTATCATATTTTTGAAATTCTACTCACAGAAGTGGTAAAATTATGTTTTATGTAAATTTGCAAATTCTCCTAGGAGGTTGGTAAAAGACGGTGAAAAGTTCAATAAAATTTTTATACATCTAAAATTTTTATAAAATGACTCCAATGAATTACATTGAACTTATATAGGTATTATGTATCAATTTTGACCTAAAATAAATTCAAATAAAATATATAATTATTTAAATAAAAAGTCTGTTTTTAAATAGTAATCCAGTGTTTTCACTATTCATCAAAAATTGAATGTTCTCAGAAAAATACCAAAATTTCACCCTAGGCTAATTTCGATATTTCAAAACCAAAAATAAAGTCCATTTTGCAAAATTAAATTTCAAAAATTTCAAAAAAATATTATTACTATTCATAACGACAAGTTTTATTAATATTCTAATAGCATATCGTTGTTTAGTGAAACTCGGTATTGCATACAACGTAAGCTATCGAGGAAGGATGTGATTGCGTGTAAAGAATGCTAAGATAGTGTTGTGTGTAGTGAACCGTTCCTTTGATTATTTATATAACATAAAAACAAAATATTTCTCATAAAAATCTCGGGTGTTACAATTTAACAATATTTATCATGAAGGGGGAAGAGTGAATCAGGAGGTCTTTGCACCATGTGATGTCTTCTGTAATACCCATGTAGGACATGCCATCTGCAACTATGTTTTCTTCTCATTAAACATGAGTAATGATGTAGTTAATATCGATTAGTGAATGGGTGCACTCTATCCAATTTGTAGTAATCAGCCATGCAAGATGGGTTATTCCATTCCAAATCGCTTGAACGATGGTCGTCAAGTCAACTTTAATCCATATATTGTTCCAACCAATGTTCTTAGTGGAGGTAATATAATGAATCAAGCTTATCATTTCAGCTTTATCGGAGGTGGAAATTCCACATTTACCCATGAAGAAACCAAGAATCTGATTAAGGTGATACCAAAATAAATCACCACAACCTGCGGGGCCCATATTACCCTTAGAGGTGCCATTGATATTGATTTTGATCTATCAATTTAGAGGGGATCTCCAGAATACCTCCATAGTGTGATGCAGTTTATCGTAATTACTGGTAATCCGCTGAAGCTTTAGGATTTCTAAGTCATGCACAATGTTGTAATGGGGCCTCTTTTGCAATAAAGTCGTTGCATGCATGGCAACAAGGATCTGAACCCAACCTGCATTATTCTTGAGTGAGGAATTGTTATGAATTATTGAATTCTGATCATACAAAATCACATGATTGACTTTAGAAACAGCTTTGAGGAAAAGGTTCCTAATTTGTTGGGTGCCTTCCATTTCTGCACATTTCATTAGATAGGACTTAACAGAGTTAATTTTACATATTAAATATTTACTTTAAAATAATAAATAATAACACTTAAACATCAATATATACTATTATGTATTGAATAAAATTTTTATATGTCGATAAATGACTCTTACATATGAAAATATTAAACTTGCATATGAAGATTTTAATAATATGCACCCTCATAAAATATTTTACATATTTAAATATTTTTCAAAGTATGGGAAATTATTGTGATATATATGGCCCATTTAATGAAAATGGGTGGTATGTATGGTTTATATTTTGATAATGTAAAATTTTTAGGTTTATAAGGATGATGTGAAAATTTAATTTCTATGAATAAGAAATTATGTATGGGTATCAAGAGTTATATATAATGGAAATTTACATCACCAAGAGTACTAGGTATGGTTAATTTAAAATATAGTAAAAAATAATATTAAATTAATGGAAATAAAAAACTAAAATATCTTCTCATCAATAAGATCAACCCCAAACATCCCATAAATCATTTTTCTCTGGATAAATGGAAGTATATGGGTCCATAATATTGCAAGACCATACATTAAATACCTCTAATATAATTATAATTCTTGAAAATCAAAATAAAACATGTAAAAAGAAGGAATAGACACACGTTGGGGATGGGGAAATCCTATCCTTAACCTTAAATACCTCTTAAATGAATCTCGACCTTAATAATTTAAACCCAAATAATAATAATAAATTCCAAAATGTTATAATCCATTTGGATATACCTCTCAAATTATTTAGACACAATAATAAAAATCATGGAAAATTCAGGTTATGACTATAAAAAATATTCTACGTTACTACATTTTTAATTATAATAACAATAAGAAATACCCCCTCCCCCATAAAAATATTATCCCATGGAAAAAAACTCATATAGTAATGAAAGAAGATACAAACCACCTAGACTCACAACCAAACTCTCTCTGACTACCCATTTCTTCTCAAACATGTTTCAAAATTAATACACATTTAAAATAATCCATAAAATACATAAAATACATTAATATTATTGAAAACAACCTTGAAAAAAATCTATAATACCATCAATTAATTATAGTAATTAAAAATTTATTTATGTTCATAAATCAATGCTCGTAGCCATTATTTTTTAAAATAATTTAGAATAAACATTAAAAATCACTTTAATATTAGGGATTAGTAGTGTTACTATGTGACATAAAACTATCACAGTTTGTGGAAGAAAGATACTAATTATATTTTCTTAGTACAACAAATGGTGGACTAGGTCTCTCCCACTTTAGGTGCTTCACAGTTGTTCACATTGTAATGAAATTAACCTATACTTATTTATTATTATGTTTATGATATTTCATTGAAAATTTTAAAGTATATAGAGAATAAGCTTAAAATTATAAAGTAACATTCAATGAAAATATAATCAGTTAGAAAATAATGAAATTGTGTCAAGGTATTGGATTCTCGTTCCTTTGTTATTCTGGTTGGTTATTTGAATTTGGTATGATATTACAATTTTGAAATATAATTCATTGGTTAATATCATTTTATTTATTGGTTATAAATTCCAGAATTCATATGAAAATATAATTCACCTCGGCCTATTATAATGGTTGATGACACACCTTAGTTTATAGTCTTTCATATTTCAAGAATCGGCTCCATAATATGTTGTTTCATCCAATGAACATATCAACTCCCTCGTATAAAGAGATATTATTCTATATAAAGAGTGAAATGTTGTAAATAAAAGAATATAATAGTGATCGTGATTTATGTCATGGTGGAACAAATCCCCACCCATAAAATTCACCCTCATTCACTACAAATAGAAATAAAAAATTAAAACTGAAGAACAAAATTTTAGAAACACCTATCTTCCCCAAAGGCCATGCCACCGGACAGTCTCCTATTGTTAAAAGTAAGGGGTTAGAGTAGATGTATAATAACAAATAAGAGTATAATATAAAGAGATATGGAGATAGATATAGTGATTGAAAAACGAAAATGGATGAAAAAATGGATCATTACTATTAAAAAATTGGTTACATGAAAAATTAATTAAAATTAGAAGGAATACTATACAATGGAAGAGATAGAATAGAAAATAATAGAGATCTAGGACAAAATCATCCCACTAGTTCTCCCTAATAAAAGTAGTGAGAACCATTATATTTATTGGAATAAAGATAACTCTTCTTCATTATTTTTTATATAACCCATATATTCATTTAATTTAGATCATGGTTTGATTATATATTTTTAGTTTTCCATTGTTTTTATCGGAAAATGTTTTAGATGTTTCCAAATTGAAATTATCTTTAATATCTTTTAAAAATTTCCCAAATACACCTAGATTTCTTAGATTAATACATTATCAATTCTTCACATTGGATCATGTTTATATGTTTAATGTTAGGTGTTATGTATTTGTTTCATCCCATAGGTTCACATGGAAATTTTATAGTAGGATACAATGTTTTAATTTCTCTCAGATCTCATTTGGAATTTATAGTGGTTGGATATGACTCCTCATTTTCATGAATGGCCTTTTGAAACATAAAATGGGAATAATTGTGGTCGAATAAAGCTCTCGAGTCATCCCTGGAGATATATAGACTTAGTATTGATTTACTGATCAATCATTTTTTTTCCATTGGTGGTGGTTTCATCTTTGGGGAACGCATAAGGTAATAAGGTTTTATTTAGTGGAATATGTGAGGCAATGGAATTGTCTGAGCACAAGGGTAGTAGGACTGCAGAGGGATGGTGTTATCTAAGAATGTTTGAATTGTTCCCCACATAATCCTTTCAGTACATAAAATATCAATGCTTCCAAAAACATATATACATTCAAAATCATAACAACTAGAAGTTATGTTATGGCTATGTGGGAATAGCTTTAAGTCACACTTCACCAAAAAATATGTGCCCATGTTAGCACACAAAGCCTCATTCTGGACTTGTCCCACACTATGTGTGAGATAACTTGAGTGTAATCCTAAACACTCTTATCACGTGGAAGAAAATACCAGTGGTCTAGCATAGATGGTCATCCCATCTAGGTTGGATAAGTGTCTATAAATCCTACTTGTTTAGGGCTAGTATAGCTGGACATTTTTTACTGTAAATTTGTATTAAATACTTAAAAAGATTCCACCATAATATTAGAAATAATATCAACTGATAAATTAAATGTTATTTAGTTATATAAATAAATATCAATTATTTAATAAAAAATTTCGCACATTTTAATAGAAAATAAATTATAATAGAATATTCTATAGAAAACATTCAAAATCATTAAATTTTATTTAAAATATTTCATGAAAAATGGGTGCATAAAATAACTTTACACTTGAAATATACCAATTTTAATGAATAAAATATCAACATTAAATTTAATTGATATACACTGTTTCTAATATTTAATTTTAAATAAATAAAAATAAAATAATAATGAATTAAAATGAAAATTTCCAAGTCCCCCATAAAAGAACAATTTATTTTGACACTTTTCAATGAAATAATGAACATATGTATTTTACTTTCCCATTTTGAATTTGATGGAACTTATAACATCACTAATTAGTGATGATAAATTCTTTATTCTGAAACATGTCAAGGAAGGATCTATATCATTATTGAATTAAATATCAGTTCTGCTCTTAACATGAGAACATACTTCTTTTCCATTTGCTAACTAAGGAAATACATACCTCACACTATAAATACTAATGTCATGTAAAATAAGGAGGATATATTTAATAGTGTTCTAAAGATTCAAAGGATTATGTTGAGTATTAAATGATTGGAAAAACATTAAGGTTCAATTACAAGGTTAAATCTAATGTATAAATCATCATATAAATTGTAAAATATCAATGAAAATATCCCCATCAATGTAACAACTCCCACTTCCTGAGCTCAATAGTGAGGTATGATCAATGTTATAATGAATAAATTGATTATCCTTCAATTATTATATTATTATATTTTATTCTTTTTCAAAATAACTTTTAATTTTTTTTTACATTTTTAAAAATAGTTCTTGGATGAAACCTCACATCCACCACCAAAATACATATAAAAAATCATTGGTTTGGTAATGATGATTTTTCATTTTCCTAAATCACAACCCATTCATTTATTCATTATTTTTCTTTCAAGATTTTAAATAAATAAAAGTACACTATATGAGTCAAAAACCATTCTAAATACCTAAAATAGCACCCCCCACTATTTCCATAAAATATATTTCTCCCTTACACCATGAAATATCAAACCCACACACTTCATCTTAAAAATATAATTCAATATATATTAAGGAGAGTAGGAATGGATATAAATGGATTGAAATATGTTGCATCCCTAAAAAGTTCATTTATGGTCTCCATGGCCCAAAGATGATCAAAGTAAAATGTGGTATTTTGAGAAAGGTATAATTAATAAAAAAAATTAAATCTTCTCAAATACATTTTTTTACATGCATAGATTTTAAAAGTTCTTGCACATGTTTTAGTAGGTGACATTCCCCAAGAACACTGAAGAAATATAATAAAGATAATATATAAAGTTTTTGGTCTAGATATTCTATAGGTTAAGGAGCCTTAAATTTGGTAAAATCACTAATGCAATGAAAAATAATAACAAATCGATTCACATGAATTTCAGAAAATAAAAGTATTAAAATTGAGATGGGTTTTTTATTTACAGGAATCAACTAATTGTCTCAAATTTTGATCTTTCATATTAATTTAAATTCTTCATTCAAATTATTCAATTATATACAATATTTAATTAATATTAATATAAAAAAATTAATACATGTAATAATTGGGTTACTAATAAACTAATTTCTCTATATTTAGTCGTGTAATGAAAAAATTCAAATCATGGGAATGTGTTTTTTAGTTTTAACCTCAAAATATAATTTTATGACAAAAATGGATATCATGTGATAAACATAAAGTGACATCCGTTTTCTAATAAAGAATTAGTCCACTCTTATCCAAGATATTTACAAGGTACATTCTACCATCATTGACCTAAAAAAGAAAATCAATAATTAATTCATAAAGACAGTGTCTTGGTAAGATAAAAATTATGGATTGGGATAAGTATTAAATGATTTCCTTAGAAGAAAATTAAAAGTACTAGAAACAAGTAAATAGATATGTCATAGTTTAATCCCAATAAAGTGGCCTGTATTGGTAATTCCTCCATAATAAATCTTCTAGATATTATCCATAATCCATAGGTGGGTGGAGCATCTTATATTTTAACCACTAATGTGTTTTTTACAACTTTTAAAAATTTCTTGTCAGTGAGGTGGATTCTATAGATAGAGTACACCAAATACACCCCCTTCTCAGTTTCTAATTATAAAACCACCACATTATTTTCTAGTTCTTCCTCAATATAGGATTTACGAATTTATTATTAAAATGGGGTGTTAGAATTTATACAAAATTAAAAAAACAAAACTGAATAATAAATATGAAAATTACCTATTTCAGAATAGGGAGTCCCTTTCTTGTTTTACTTTGGAAAGAAAACATGTATTTCCTCCTGGTATTTTTAAAATATATGTTAAATATGCTTTTTAATCTTTATATGTAACTCAAAATGGGAATGGTTTTATTTTTCATCATCATCCATGAAAAAACCTAGATTGGGAGAATTTTAAAATTAAAAATTATTGGTGTTATTTATGAACACACATTTGAAAAAATTAAATGAGAACGAGTTTAAGAAAAGATACACACTCTATGTTAGGTTGGATTAAATTTCTTCTTCAGTGGTATGTGTCTGTTGAATTTGAATTAAACTACATAGTGGTAGGTAGTCCTTCACCCCTATATTTTTTTTTGAATTTCCACACATTTTTTTTATTAATCTTCAAATAATAGAGAGATGTGAAATGGTGCGGGATGTTCTATATTTATGATAGGGAGATCATTTTCCATTTCATCATCTACCAAATCACCCAAAAATTGTTTTGTGGGTTTATTTATATCTCATATTTACATTTTCACGTGATTCATCATGATCACTCTCTATCTCTTTATGTTAGGTATGGATATGATGATTGAGATGGTTGGGTTGTGGATATTTCTCAATAGAGGTTTGAAACTCTTAAAAATCATCAATGAAATTGGGAAATATTAAGAGAGACTCTTTTTTTACCTAACCATTGGATACAAATCTAGAAACTAATAGGAGAACTCAGTTAGTTCCCTAATTATGGCTTCAAAATTGGTTAATTCATTTATTCCCTCAAGTTTGATATAAATTCTTGTAATGACATCTCCCTAACGCTTTGACTACCAAAATAGGCTCGCCGACCTAAAAAATAAAAACAAAATATTACATAGAAAATGGTGATTTAAACATTTTGTATTTAGTTTTTTTGAAATTAACGATAACTATTTAATTAATATAATAAGGAAAAGGGGAAATAAACAACTATATGGATCCCATGAAATGGAACCACAGTTTGATTCATTCCTATCATAGGTTGAAAAAGGTAATATTTATAATTTTCTTAATAAAACCTAATGGATAACAGGGTCATAACACTTAAAATGCTTAAAAGATATTTTAGTTTTAATTCAATTCACCCAAAAATACTTTTTTGTGTTTTTTCTAAAAGGAATTTAAATTCGATGGAAAAAACTAAAAAATTTAAAATAAAATTAGATGAATATAGAATGTGTTAGAAGATAAAGAATGTTTCTCATGGTAATTTATTACATGATAAATAATAATTCATATTAGTTGTCTAAATTCAATTTGATAGTCCAATTGTGTTATATAATTCATGGACTACTACAATTTTATTTTTTGGATTTTAGAAACTGAATTCCTAGGTAATATTAATTCAAACTCCTATTATAATCATGGTTAATGACAGACCTTAATTTATAGTATGTAATATTCAAATACCTTAATTCATTATATTCTATTAAATCTATTGAAAACTAAAATCAATCATTTGAAGATATCTAATTTGATGTAATGGATGAAAAGGTTATAAATATAATAAAATAATTGAACTCCAAATCGATTTAGTGGTGGAAAATTTCCACACTTGTACACATCACCCTAATTCCCTAGAATCAAAAATAAAACATGTGAATGGGAGAACGGATTTCATGAAACACCTATACTCCCAAAAATACAATCATCTAGTTTTTCTCCCATTATTGGAATTAATATTTTATTGAGGAAGATAAATGATAAATAATAGATGAAGATATAGATTTGGAGATAGTGAATGAGAAAAAAGGGAATATAAGTATGGGACTACTATAAAAAAAGTGTTACCTGAAAAAAATGAAAAACTAGAAAAATAATTATACAATAGATGAAATAAAATAGAAAAGAACATAAAAGTGATAAAAAAATCCTACCTATCGGGCTCTCCACCTTTTACATTGGTGTAACCATTATATTTATATATGGATTCATCCCCTATTATTCTTTATTTTTTTAAGCTATTGTATGTTCATTCATACCAGGTCAAAGTATGATTATATTTTTTTTATTTTTAAAATTTGAATCTATAAATATTTTTAATGTTCCCAAATTTCATATACTATATACCTTTTTAAAAATAAAATCTTATACAAATGAACTTCCAAGTGTACTATGTAACTAACTCTTCCTATAGGGTTGAGTTGTCTTTTCATGTGACGTGTGGAATATCGATTTCTTCACATAGGATCATGTGGTTGTCTGTATGTGGGTTTCAACGTGGTAATTTCTCTCTAATCACTTATAGCTTTGATAGTGGAAATATGGAACTCCAAATCATCATGTATATAATTTTCCAACATTGAATGGGTTTCATGGTGGTCAGATAAAGATTCTATGGTCGTCTATGGCGATAGTTTTCCTCAAATGTGATTTTATGATCGAGATTTTATTTTACAGTGGTGCATATACATATCCATCGAATAGATAAGGTCAGAAAGAATCATCGAGTAGCAGATAATTGGTGAGGGAAATGTATGAGCATGGAAGTGGTGGGAATTAAGTGGGACAATATCATCTAAGTAAGCAGGAATAGTTCCTGACATTATATGTGTCCCATATCAAAGATCATTGAATTAGAGCGATTCCATATATTAAAACCCAAGAAAATTGAGTTTATGCTATAGGTGTGGGGGATCAATGGTCAGTCACACTACACCCGCAAATATGGTCACATTTCAGCACACACATACAAGTATGGTCCTTGTCCCACACTATGTGTTCACTCACCTATGCATGGGTCGCACTCTCCAATAACATGGTTGCACATTCTGGTTGGAATTCTAGGTTGGCCGGCACATCTAGACTACTTTTGTGGCTGGTTGGTTTACTAGTGGAGGGTTATCCTAGCATATAAGTTTTTAACCAAAAAATTGTTTTAAAAACGTAAAAAATTGAACCAAAATATTATAAATAAGATGAAAATAAAAATTAAACAATTTTATTCAATTAAATTCTTAATAAATCCTCAATTACAATTTTCCAAAATTCTAAAAAACTATTTATTAAATTTGAATATTAATTTTAAAAAAATAATACTAATTAAATATTGATTAAAATTTTCCAGAAAAATTAGTACATTACAAACCTATAAGACATCCCATTCTGAAAACCATTTCTAAATAACCATAAAAACATAAGAGACATTACTTAGTGAATTCAAACATATTAAATCCTACCACAATACAATATATGTAGAATTTCATTTATATATTAGTTATTGAAAAATTATCCATATTTTACAGGAAACTTAAATGGAAAAAACATGGCTATTATATATTTCATGAATCATTTCAAAATCAAATAAATTTTGAAATCATTTAATAGAAATAATGGGAAAAATCATAATGACAATAGTAACCAAACTGCTAATGTAAAGAATAATTCATTATTCAATTCAAGAGTTTGTAGAGTCATACGTATGAACATAGAAACTTACTATTATTAATCCCAACAAAATCGTCTATTTAATTACCTTTTTAATTAATTTAATTCATTACTGGTTGGTTTTTAAATGATATGAAACCAACTATAATATAAAATTATAATGTAAAAAATAAATAAATAAATACATGCAATGTAGTGCAGTATCATTCTATGAAATTTAAAAAAAGGTTACAATAAAATAAATAAAATATAATCTATTAAAAAATCCATCATTATATAGAAATAGAAATAATAATGACATGAAAATAAACAAAAATATATAGTACATATGAAAAATATGAATAAAAAATAAATTGAATATTACTAGAAAATAATCCACTAGTTGTTGACTGAAATATACATTTTAATCAAATCTTTATAACTTCACCCCAACACATTTCCATGTATACCACACCTATCTTTAATGAATAACATTATTTTTAAAATATCATATAAAATCTTACTACTGATATGAAAAAATATTATAATTATTTATTTTATAAAACTAAACATCAAAACTAAAATCAACAACCACATTAATCTAGATTAAGACATAAATAAGGAATATTAAAAATATAAAATGGAAATTTTAAATAATAAAAAATCAATTTCTTAACACATAATACTGATCGTAATTAGAAAAAACCTTTCATGATATATTCTCAAGGAATATTTGTATTTGATGTTCTGATAAATTATATATTCTTGTAAAACTAACATTATGATACTCACAACATAATTATATATTTATTATAATCCTATAAGGAATTTAAATTCATTTAAAAAATACCACATGTTTATATTTAATACTTTATAAATATTCAATAAAAAATAATACATGAAGTAGAATATTTAACCCATGTTATAACAACTACTAAACATCATTCACAATATAGAACAATAAATAATTAACTTGTCTCATATTTCAGAATAATTAAAAAATAACAATTTAATTTAACCTACTTGAATACATTGTATACAATATTGAATTCATGTATACCACATTAAATTAAATTTATATCTAGAATAATTTATTTTCTATGTAAAATATGTTTTAGGAATGCATCATTTTATTTTATTGAGTTATAAATGTTATGTAACAAGAAATCATAAAACTAGATTGATCTTCATTTAATGATCTCATAATTATATATTTCATATATTTACAATAAAATTACAAAATTATTTGATCAACATAACACATGGAATATCATTTCATATATTAAAATATAAAAAACTACTATATAACGTATTTTAAAATCATTTAACATTGTCAACAATTAATAATAAATGTAATGGTTAATTAGAAATTATTATAATAAAACATATTCAGGATGATAAAAATCATTTAAACTTGATTAATTATAATTTAAAACATATTTTATCACCAATAATATTAATTTAAAATGAATCATTTAATTCCTTACACTCTCCTATAGATTTTTAGTTAACATGAACTAAACATTCTGTTAAAATAATATATGTAATTATTCGTGAAAATGATATTAATCGTTGTATTATGATATGAGTTGATAAGAAATAAATTTTAAAACAAGTATAAATAAATTTAGTAAAGTTTAGTGAAGAAAAATTAATATATAAGTTCTAGATATGTGATCCTAAAAAACTCATAAGAGAATTATTCAAATAAAAATATTAACATAAATTCAACATATGATAATGATTCATTCACCCTTCCTTATAATTATACCCTATAATCAGTTCATGTTCAATTGAACATTCTTAGAAGGATATCATGGTCCTTATGTATGATCGTAGGGGATATTATACTAGTTTTCTTTCTGAACTACTAATCATTAAGTGTTATAGAATGGGTGCCTAAATGTCTATGTTATAGCTATTCTCCCACCATCACTATAGTTTTGGTTAAATGAAATGGTTTCCCTACTAAACCAATTCAAGACTCACCTATCTTAAACACCAAATTTAACGGATATCTTAACATAAATATTTATTACAACTTTTTCTTGACCCACTCACTCTATAAACCCTCCTAAGTTGACATTACAACCAGGTGTTACCCTTAAATCCCTTCCCCAATTTCATATTGGATGGATACTAATATTGAGGTTGCCTATCCCTCATATTAGAGGCATTAGCCAAATGAATTTTAAAGAAAAATATTAAAAACAATAATAATCTAAATTAACAAACATAATAGATATATTTCCCACAAAAAATTATATCTACATTATAATCAATTCAATTTAAAAATTATAATGTAATAACATCCATTGGGTATCCCCTCTGAATACATAAATACATCAAAAATTTCTACCAAAATATCATGAAAAAATGGAAAATATAGATGTATTAGAACATTCAAGTACTCAACAGAATTTTATTTCTAAACAATTCAATATCCATGTGAAAAAAATGTTTTGGGATAGAAGTGAATGAGGTAAAATAAGAAGTATCTTATGATAATCATGGATAGATAATAATATATTAAGAAAAGAGAGAAAAAAAATAATATAATTGAATCACATAAACACAACAATGAATATATTACCAGAATTCATCGCATTCAATGAATATTTAATCTCTATAAAAAATGTATGATATCAGGTTTATAGATTCAAAATTAAAGAAATTAAAATATCTACAAGAAATAAACACTCTTTCAACCATGATACTAAATCTAATATATCAAAAAAATTAGTAATAATAAGTTAAGGAAGACGATTCTTTATTTATAGGATTTTTTAGTAATAAGGTAGAAAACCAAGAATCATATTTCCATCATAAATGATCAACCATACCCCTATCATAATAACATCACCACCACATAATCATAATTATCTCATGAACCTCGTCAATACATCATGACTACCACATAAAATACACCACCACATTATAATGGACACCACTTGAATATATCATTATCTAATTTCCTTCCTTTGTAACTGCAAACCATCACCATTGAATCCCATATCATAAACTCAGTCCATTAATTCTTCTTGAGATGTGTAGAAGTTATAATCAGTATCCATTATATCCCATAATAAGGTGAATCTGTTTAAAGTTTGTTCCATTATATCTTGAATACACCCACATAAACAAACAAGAACTATATTTTAATCCATTATAACCCATATATGTATATAATTTCATATCATTATTTTAAGTCATTATAAGTTACAAGTAATCTATATAAAACAAATATGAGATATCATACCTCATGTGTTGTTTTACTATGACATAAGTTATTATAATTTTGGTTCTATTCATATGAGATGAATGTTGTAGAGGAAGATATATAAAATTTCATTTAATAATCATTTCATGAAACAATGAGTGAGGATGTTGCACATAAAATTTATAATTAATTTATTAAATTTCTTAAAAAAATTCTTGGGCATTGGAACTATCATCATTGAAGAATTTTAATTAATTAAATAGACCCTTTAAAATTTAATTCATCCCACTATGAGGATCCAGGGATACAATCCCTTTAAGGTGATACAAATGTTCTCCAATGACCTATGAGAAACACAACTTAATCTCTAGTTTCTAGCCCAAGAATCAAATTCCATGAGATATTTATTCTGGAACACTCTTTCTTTGGTCTTTATGAAATCTCTCTAGCATTTTTCACTCTTGAGATATAGTTAGAACGACTGGAGAGATAATTTTTTGTGCCCAAAAATTCTTTATTCGGTATTTTGGATGAAATATACAATAGACATAACCTTTTATTTATATAGTTAGTGTTTAGTTTAAAATATAATTTAATTGCATCTATTCAATTAAAGAAAGATTAAAACCAATAATTTACTATATGACACAAATTATTATTATTATTATTATTTGGTGTCCCAACTTGCACAAAATGATAAATAATATTTATCGTCTTGTAAAAAAATCATTCTCTCAAAAGATGGGGTATTTTTCAATTTGAACTCCTTCATATTAATTGAATACAGAAATAAATATTTTCCTCATAAATAAATACATCATTCACACACCATTGATTAAATATTAAGTCAATACTCAATAAAAAATATTCAATTACTTAAGAATAAATATTAATTTAATTTATGTGATCAGTGTGACATCAAATAATTAATTCCTTGGTCCTAAAAATAATATTTAATAAATAAATTAAATTATAATATAATTTTATATAGATCAAAATAAATACATAGTGGGTGACCCTTTAGGATTTTTTCCTTTGTCATTTAGAGGGCGTGCCTAAAGTTTAAGATTGGGGTCTAGCAATGATACATGGATCAAAAGTGAAATAACATAATGTTGTAATGAAGAAAACCACATATTAATGATCATTGATCAATATAATCATATTTTCACAAAATATCATCAATAATGTTGCATGATGGTTTCGTCAACCTATATTCTTCATACGTATTTCATTAACAATCTGAAATAAGTATGTCGTTACACCATGATCATGGAATTTATGTGATATTTTAATTCCAATCAAAGGATCAAGATATCAACTCTAATAAAGATAGATAGTAAAAATCTTTCCTCAACGTATCCATTAATGACATGTCTATTTTGATGTTCCCAATTTATCCTACATCCCAACAGTATATGGCATGATGGTTTTTATCATTAAATGAAAGTGTATGAGCCAAGTCATTTATTAATGACAATTTTATATTTTAAGTACCATTACACATGCTTATATATTGGAATATCCAATGGCCCCAAAAATTGTGGAATTCTGACTAGAGGTTTAGTTCTCGTAATCACCTGTCTTGGAGATTACCAAGTGAGAACTTAGATAAAATAAGTGTCATCCGTTTATGTGTTCTTTCAGCTGATAGTGTTAATAATTTGTGTCCTTTTATAATAAACTATCTAACCATACAACTATATTAAGAATATTTCCATAACACTGAAATATTCTCATCATATTTTAGAACATATATGACCTTATCAATGTGGAAAATAATATAGGATAATATTAAATTTGATCTGAATGGTAGAGTGAAAAATATTTAAAAATATGTTTAATTAATATTCAATACATTAAATATACATGCAATAAATGTATAATCAATTTTCCCTAAGACATCAACTCTAAAAAACTCGTACCTAGACTATAACCAACAAAATAAGTCTTTCAGTACATTAGAATATAAATGATAATCAGGTTACTATATAGATAAGGCATTAGTTAAGGGGTTCCCCAAGTTTTCATATATGGAAATATTTATTAATTATAATTCACCTAACTATAAATAATCCTTCAAGAAGTAATTCTTCTAAAATTTTTGTTGTATCTACTAATCTAAACTTAACACTTTAATGAGAGCCACCACAATATTATTATCACAATTGAGTATGATAGGGTATTAACTGCAATATACCATATAAAGATATTGAAAAAGTATTAACATATATACTTCTTTCTTTAGTATCCTCAGAAGTTGAAAGATAGATGGAATCTTCTTTAGAATCATTGACCACAATGTCCTCTGAGCTCTTCCATCTCACAGAACAACCATTTGAAGGGAACATGTACCATGTTTGTGATATAATGTAATCTTGAACTATTTAGAAAATAGTATTACTAAATCCTATAGTAACTTGTTCCTATTCTACTCTATTGACCAATAACATATCCTTAGTATAATATTGATACTTAGGGATAGCCTTTAATTCTTACCAATGGGTGTCACCAAGATTATATTTATATCATCCTACTTCACTCAATGAAAAGGAAAAATATATCCTAGAAAATATGATGACATTATAGGATGACTAAATCACTAACATGTATGGAATCCATTCCATTTAATTTCATTGCTCATGTAAGGAAATTTTTTCCTAAAAAGATAAATTTCATGTAGGGTTGGAAAATGTACCCTAAAGTATTTTTTCACATTAATTCTTGTAAATAACTTTTCAATGTATATACTCTAAATTAATGAAAGAATACTCTTATTCCAATCATTATGGCACATGACCCCATGAATATATGTTGCATTAGCCATTTCCATCAAATTGAAAGACCTATTCAGCCACTCCTTAAAAACTATAAGGCTCATATTTCATTTCAAATATTTAATTTTACATTGACATAAACTACGAAGAAAAAACCACACTCCCACAAAAATATTTATAGACAGATGGATCACAATGGTTCCTTATGAAACCAAAGTCCATTATGTCCTCATAAAAATGATTACTCCATTACTTGGATGGTTAATTTAATCCATAATTGGATATTTGTAGCATTAATTCCTTTTTGGAATCCTTTGGAGCAATAAACCATTCGAGTTGTGTCATGTATTCACCTTCCAAAAGGATCACATTTATGAAAGTTAATTTTTCAATAAAATTAAAAATACCAAAATCAGTGATGGAATCAATGAAATGTATAATTTTGATGTATTTCAAGATCTCATATAGTGTAACATTTTCATTATAGACAATGTTATGACACTATTTAATCCATTTTGCAACTAATCATGTCTCATAATTACTATCTTTCACTTCTATGTTCAGTTTTTTCTAGAATACATTTTTCCAAAAAATGGTCTTTATATCTAATGGGGGTCTACTAAACTCTAGACTTGGTTTTGTAACATGGAATCCATTTAAAATTTCTTGTCTTATTTATAGTTCGGAGAAAATTTTCCACTTACTATCTCCTTGAAGGTTATAAGATCATTATTTTAAACTAATAATATATCGCTTTCTTAGGTTATAAAGAACCACAACATTATTGTTCTATAACACCTCTTATAATACTATTCAATAATTATGTCTCTATAACAACTTTTTTCTTCCACTAGTCATAGTGGAATCAATTCTTTTATGTACTCTTATACCCCATGATCCTAAAATTTACCAAATTCTATCTCTCTCCCACTATATAATTCAGATATGATCTCTCTCTCTAATAATATAGCATGTTATTCCACTATAAGCGTTTTTCTAAGGGGTCATATTAGTAACATCCCCTCACTTCCATGGGGTATCCTATAAAGATACACTTTCTGCCTCAAGGTTAATTCTTGGTACCTTAAGAGGCTATAAGAAAAACTTTTCTTCCCCACACATGTAAATTTGATTACATGGTATTCTTTCCACTCCCAAATTCCAATGTAATACCATCTATCAATTTTGTTGGTAATTGGATAAGTATATATGATATAGTTTTTAATGTGTACCCCCAAAAGGTTAATAAAATAGAAACATGACCCATCATTGATCTCAATATGTCCAACATGTTTTTGTTACTTCTTTATTTTAAACCATTCCACTAAGGCCATTAAGGAGGAGTGAGTTGGGATTGGATCCAAAACACTTGTATGTAATCAATGATATCATCATCGAGAATTTATCCACCAAGGTTTGAGTTTATTTTATTAATAATATTACCAATATAGTTCTCAACTAAAATATTTTATTAAATGAATTTATCAAACGAATCAGACTTATGACTCCTCAAATAGACATTTCCATATCTAATAAAATCATCAATAATATTTATGAGTTATGAGTACCATCCCCTTGATATAATAGGAAATTTGCCACATGAGTTAGTTAGAACAGATTTAAGAAGGCCTTTACCTCTTTCACCATTCCCACTAAATGGTTCCTTGGTAATTTTTTCTTGAAAATGTTCATGACATAAAACAAGTGGTTTTATTTTAATATAATTTAAATATCCATATTCAAGTAACATAATCATTAACAATCCATTTACATTACATATCTGGTGATTCTAATGTCTGGTTTGATATAATTCATTAGACATTAATTCATTATTTATTTTAATTATGTGGTTTTTGTAATCCAACACATAAATAATGTTATTAAAATGTGCCTTACCATAAAAAATTATAACTTTATAAAAGATGATTTATTTCAAAATATTAAAATAATCCCATTCGTATCAAATTTTCTTATTGAAATAATATTTTGGTAATATATGGAACATAATAACAATTTTTCAAACCAATTATCATTATATTAAAAAACATGAGGAGGTAGTCCATTATTGATATAGTAAAAAAGCTATCTCCTTTGGCTACTCATAGATATTACAAACCTATGTAAATATTTCTAAATCTACATGGTTCCATTATTTAAATATATTTTTTCCACTGTAAGATGTATTGACAACAATTTTTTAGAAATAGATAATTTTCACTTTATCATAAATACACAAGAAGCTTCCCTTTGCTTCTTTAGTTGGGTGTAATTTTTCTTCCAATGGCCCTTCCTACCATAGGAGAAATAGGTAGCACCATATTCCCCCTTCTTTCTACTTACTATTGTGCTTCATGGAAGAGTGTAAAGAAACTTTCAAAATAAATCTCTTTATTTTTCCTTTCTTTTGTTCACCATAAGGATAAAAGGTTTTTCACACTTCATATCCTTGTTTTTTGGGAGAATAAGAGAAATAAGATCTTGTGGATACTTCTTAGTTTTATTTATATAAAAATTAACAACAAAGATGGAGAATCATTGACGGATTGATTCCAGAATATGATCAGTGTATCATTATTTAGGGAGATTAAAGTCTATAACCACTAATAACTCATTATAGACAATGATATTTAATATTAGAGGCCCGGTTGGGGAACCCTCTATAAATATTATCTAAAACATATCCTTAAAAATATCAAATCATTCATGTATTTATCTCTTATAGAAAAAACCACAGAGGTTCTAAAGAATGTTATATTAAACTTGGTTTTCATGAGACTTCATGAGTTCACCATCCATATAAAACAATATCAAACATTGGACATCAACTATTTGATTTATATGTTTCTCATATTTGAGAATCCCTTCATAACTCACCTCTTTAGAAGCTAGATTATTATATGAGGATTCTAGCATAGATGGTTTCTATTAATTATATAGTGTAACCTAAAGGAATCTTTACTATTCCTAGAATTTACATCTAGTTAAGAGGTTTTATTTATACAATATTGATCATTGGGATAATTCGGCTGAAAATATTTCCTATGTATTTGAAATTCAAAATAGTATATTGATAGTAATTTTCTTTATTACAAATATGAAGAAATATAATATTTTTTAAAAAAAATCTCCCCCTATATTATCATGTTTCAATATCCAAATCCATTCATCTCAGAATGTTTAGTTGTTTTGAAATTTTATTCGAAAAGATCCATATTTCTCATCTCATAACCACAAAAGGGTTGGTCATTCTTCTTGATGGTATTTAGCTAGGATGTTCTTTTATAACTGTGAACTTTCAACTCCGTGATCCATTTTGTGTAGACCCCTATCCAGAGATGTTGACTTGGATTTCATAAAAAACATTCCTCCAAATTACATAATTTCTAGAAATGGCTTCTCCTCTTGATATAAAATTGATAATTGAACCCAAACCCTGCATCAAAACTCCCCATATAAAGTTACTTTTCCTAAAAAAGGTTGGTCAAACACATAGTTCTATAGAGTTTCATTATTATTCATGTAATGGGAGGGTTACTCAAGCATAATATTTAATTGATACATTTTAATTTATTATACATAAATTTTATATTATTTTATCCTTTACATGTCCTGATAGTATTAAGTGTATGTTAAATAATTAATTAACAACTCTAGATGAAACATTTATGTATAATTCAATTATTTATGTTCATTATTTAATTTAATTATTTATTTGATCACAATTTTTCATACATAAAAGAAATAACACATAAAAAAATAATGTAAATTTCCCAACCATGAGATTATGTAACGGTAGAATTAATGAGTAGCCATAAAAATAACCTAAAACCATGGGGAATAAATTAATTTACTAGACATTTACTATGTTAGAATATTGCACCTATATAATTTTTTTTCTCCTAAGTTGGGATAATAGTACATTTTTCATGAACCACCTCCATGTGCCTTTGGATACTCCATTAATTACATCTATTTATGTCTCAAATATAGGTGACGAGAATAAAAGGAATAGTTAAAGTAGATTATTTAAATATCCTTGCAACTCTAAGTCATACAAAATAATAGAGGGAAGGATGACTCACCAAACATCATTTAAATTAATATTAAATTATTTCATGCCCTTGAAATAAATAAATTTAAAACACCCAACATAAACACAGGTCATAGTAATGATCGTGAATGGTCATACATTCAATGAATATGAAAAAATAGCTAAATAAAATAATTTTTTTTTATTTTTTATTAAGATGAACAAAATATCATTGATTAATTAATTAATTCCCTTTCATCTTATTGGTCATTGGAACATAATTGTAGATACCCATAGTTTGATGAATTTAAGGAAAATAAATGACAGAAACAATAATAAAATATTTATTACAACATATTAATTGATTATTTAAAATTAATTAAAGAAAATATTAAATTTGTGAAAACATAATTGTGGTCCAATCGATAAAATAATTTTTAACCTCTAAAATTTACAAATGTATTGTAATTTTTTATTTTTTCTATTAATAGGAGACTGAACGTTATGGACATCCATATATAATTCGGGTATCTTGGTTTATATGTATCTAGGGAACATGCCTGTGTCTATGGAATATACCGTAGAAGGACTACACACCATGTACAAACTGTCTACACATAGTGTGTTCCACATTTCATGTACCCAGGTTATATTCTTGTGAATTCATTGTGTGTCTTAACAGACTGCACAACATGTACATGCCATATACATGTTGTGTGTCTCTTTAAGCCATGTTCCCATTTCCTCACTGAGTTTATTGGTCTATTTATAGGACACGAGAATTGATAAAATACACACTGTATACTATATAAACATCATGTATATCATAAATTTTATAATCTATCAGTATCAAATTACATTGACTATGTATAATGACCGCACGGTTTTGGTGATTTATGCTTCCAACTCATGTATAATAAATGATGCCAATACTAATACACACTGACTAATAATACAATTGTGTGATAGATTGGATGGCCCACACATGTGGTACACAACATGTACTTATTATAGGGCATGTCATATATCCATCAGCATATACCTATGAAGCACACAAGAGTACATAGTGTTTACTTTTGATTCAACATCATGTAACCCTATTTTTTTGGTGAAAAAATTGGTATTTTATCGATGGAATATCTAATAAATCTTAATCGATTATTAAACCATTAAAAAATGAAAAAAAAATTAAATAATATGATTAATATGTCGAACCCTGTTATTTCAAATTTGTCTATAGAACGAATAATATTAAATGAAAATATAACAAAAATTGTGCATAGATCAATATTCAAATAAATAATTATAAATTTAAACATGTCCTCCCTAATAAAAATGTTTGGTTCAATGTGTATCAAAATAGTGTGGTGGTGGTTGATATATTAAATTTATCTTATTAATCATTTCTAGAAACAATGAGAGATGATCATGCACGTTAAATTTAAAAATTATTTCTTTAATATCTGGAGAAAAAAATGCATGGGCTTATGAACATTCTTTATTAATGAATTTTTATGATCCAAAGAGATCTTTTCATATTTCCGTCATTATTCTATGATGATCCTAGGATATAATCCAAATAATGGTGATCCAAAGGTGCATCAACGATCTTCTAACAACGTCAGTTGATATATGGGTGCAAGCATATCGAATCAAATGTCTTTTTTTGTTTCTTCTTTATCACTAATTCATCAGTCATGAATAAATATCTCTTATATTTCTCAATAATGAGATGTATAGAGATAAAAGAGTCTAGAAAAGATTTATTGTGTATGAAAATTCCCAATTCTCAATTTTGGATGCAATAGACAGTAGATATAATTATCTATTTTTAAATTTATGGTTTATGTTAAAATATTATTTAATTAAATTCCATCAATTAAATACCATTCAAAACCATTAAAACACCTAGAAAATTTAAAATATTATTATTAATTTTTGGTGCACCGACATGTGCATATTGATAAGTAAAATTTACAAACATTTAAATAAATATTATACATTTGGATGAGGTATTGGTCAATTTTAAATCCTCCTTATTTATTGATTACACAAATAAATTTTTATTCATTAAAAAATAATACATTCATATACTAGTGAATAAATATTTTTTAAATATTCAAAAAAAAATCACAAAATGGTGCATAAATATTTATTTTATTTATGAGATCAATATTACATGAATAAAATTATTCCATGATCTTGATAATAATATTTTTACGTTAATTAAATTCAAATATAATTTAATTGAGGTCAAGATAAAAACATAGTGTGTTGCCCTTTAGGATTATTTCTCACTGCAATTTGGTAGGCTTTCCCAAATTCAACGATTATTGTATAGAAATGGTCATGCCACCAATGAGAAATAACATAATGCTTGAATGGGGAAAATAACATATGAATGGTCATTTTGTAATATAATCCTTTTTCATAATATCTCATTAATAAGTTTTCATGATGTTGTCATCATCTTATATGATTCATGCATGTTTCTTTGACTATCTGAAATAAACACATCATTACACCATGTCCATTTAATTTAGGTGATAGTTATATTCCAATCAATTTTTCATGATACCGAATCCCATAATGATGGAAGGGAAAAATAATTCTCCCATTTATTCATTAATTATGTTTCATCTATGACACACCCAACATACCCAACATTCTTCGAACATATGGGGTGAATGTTTCTATTAGTAAATATAAGTGATTGAGTCATGATATGTATTAATGTAAATCTAAATTTATAAGGACCAATACACATGCTCACAGATAGGAATAGCTGATTACATTGAAACATATGGGATTCCTACTTGTGGTTTTCTTCTCATAATGTACTGTATTATAATAACTATGTGTGAACTTTAAGATAAGAAACCTCATCCTCTTACAATTAACCACACCTGATGGTCTAAATACTATGTGTCCCCTCATAGTGTGTTATCCAAACACAGAACTATATTAAAAATGTTATCATTTCACTTCAAGATTCCCATCATAGTGGGTGAATATAATTACATTATCAATGTGAAAAATACACTAGGAAAATATTGCATTAAATCCATGAATTACAATGAACAAAAGGTAACAATATGTTTAATTGATATTCAATTCATTGAATATACACATAATCAAAGTATAATCATTTGGTATGAGGAAACCAGCTCTAATATATTGATTATTATGGTATATACATAGATGGTGTCTATATGAACATAAATATATAACGTCATAAGAAGACACATAGTCAACCAATCATTAAATAAATCAATTAATAAGATATACAAGGAAAAACTGTAATAATAGTTATTGAAATATTTTAATTTTTCATAAATAAATTGCATCAATCAATTAAATAATAAATATTTACCCAAAAAATCATAAATTATAGTTAAGACTCTCTACCAAATTCTTAACATAACTATAAATATTAAGCTAGATAGTAAATTAATATATTCTTTAGATAAACATATAAAACTATATATTTATGATAACTATGAAAAATAAATGAGTTATACTTTCAACACCACACATATTGTCCCTAAGAAAACATAGACCTTATACAAAAAAACAAAAAAACACTAGAATCCTAGCCACTAAAACATTTCCATAATCATTTATATTATACTTAATAAATACCAACCTAAATCAATTAAACATGATACTACGTAACCACTTACTCTACCCAAATACACAACTAAAGGTGCCACTTTAGGAAATAAAACACTACTACCTCTCATAGAAAACCTCACACACTCGTCATTGACCAGTCTATTATACATTGATTTAATACTAAAGGAAAATACTTCCATGAAAGAATATACAGTCATTGGGATATTAAAAGACCAAATATTATTATAATAACAAAACCTACAATTCACTATGTAAAATTCATGGAATGAAATTAATGAATTGGAACTCTTATCATAAACCTTCACTTTATCCCATGATTTAAAGAATTAATAAGTTAACAAACACACACTTCTAGAGAAACATGGATAACACCACAATTATCTTATTTAAACTGCTTATATAATTTACATTAATGATTAATTATAATATTTATAAGGCCCCAGCCTTAGACCTTACCTAATCTTGAGTTATTACAAGATTAAACATTGATGATATTTTTAGGTTTAGAGTTTTAGAGAATTAGATCATAAAACATGCATTACATTCCACATTTAAACAAAGTGGTTACATAAAAGATTGTATTCATTTTTCCCATCAACGGAAACATATTTAAAATAAAACGTGGATTCTTTCTTGACACTTACTTGACAATATCATCATATCATGTACCATTCCCTTGACCTGTGAAAAACATTTCAAAACATGGGATGAGCATAAAAAGCTCAGTAAGGGTTATAAAAAGTATGGAAAGGAATCATGAGTACATATATACATAAGAATGAAATCATACTTTACCCATAAAACATAAGAACATTAACATACCTCATAAAATCATGAATAAATCATAGTAATCATAAGACAAAAAGGTAACTTGAGGCATTCATAACATTCTTATGTAGGGAGTAATACTCTTGGTTATGTTTGGAATACCCATCATAGTATATTCCCCAAATATCTTCAGAGAAACCTTATTGTTTAACTCCATCATGTTACCCAATGCATTGGAGAGCTATATCGGGCCCACCCACCCTTAGTTTATCACGAAACCACCCGTCTTCATAATAATGCCCAAGAACCCTAACATAATCATAGAACATAACTTAATCATAAAGGAAAGATAACATTCCTACATTGCAATAATAATATAACATTTTAAGATATTGAAATATTGAATCCATTCTAAAAACCATTTTCAAAACCATTTAAAATATTTAATAAAGAGATTTTTAAATCAAAGTGTCCCATAACTCATTGAAGCTTTTAACATTTTAAACCATTAATATCAATATAAATAAATCCTTAAAACCATTTTGAAAACATGGATATTAATGAGAAATATTTATTAGAATAATTCATTAAAACATTTAAAATGATATTTTAGTTAAAGGGTTTTCAATAAAATGAGAGACACTTGAATACAATAATTGAGGAATAACATTTAATCAAAACTTTATAATATCATGAGAAAAAATTGAATCATGATATAATATTGCAAATGACAGTATATACACCATATAAGAGTGAATTGATTCATAACAACAATGAAGTCTCAATGGAAATGTAAATTGAGATGAAATCCATTATAAAGATGGTATCCTTAAATTAAGGATAAATCAATCTCATAATTTTGTGAGAAAAATATAAATACCCCCAATATAAGTGGATATTATGTGTAAAATAATCAAAGGTCATTCACACATATACAAAGGATGACATATTCAATAACTACATGTTGAACCCAAAGAAATCGAAATTGGGTTAAGAAGTTCCCTTGACAGCCTAACGGCGTCACATAAAATTTTAGAAAAAGAGTTGATGAGAGAGATAAAGGGTATCTCATCACTTGGACATAAAATTTATGGCAATAAGGATATATAAGAACATATCCCCACATAATAAGATGAAAATTAAAAGACATAACAAAAGAAGTCTTTTAAAAAGAGGAGGGTGAAAGGTACCCTTACCGATTTAGGTAACTTTCGAAACGTACACCCCATGAAAGAAGGACTATACAACATTGATGTAAATACTCATAAACGAAATTATGTTACACAAATATTATAATAATGGACAGTCATACACCACTAAAAATGAAATATTGGAAAATGTAGTATGAATCTCACGAAAACACAAAGTGAGATAAAAATCCCGTTACGAAATTTCGGCAGCCTAACGGTGCCAATTAAAACTTCCAAAATGGATTGATGAGAGAAAATAGGGTCTCTCATCATATGAACATAAAAATTACATTAAGATTAATATAAAACAACATCCCAATCATAAGAAATATGAGCTTGAAAGGAATGACATAAAAGAGTGTACTTAAAAAAAAGAAAGAGAGGGGTAGGATCCCTTACCTCGGGTCTGACATGACTCGATCGTTCTTTAACCTACAGAATAATAAACTTGAGTTAATTTATACTTGCTTAAAAACCTTTTTAATTGAATTATTCCTTTTATAAAACTTAATACCAAGCTATGAACACTATGTAATTATTTATGTTAATAATGGTTGTTTTGTAGATCATTGCTATTTGAGTCAAAAATAAACTCTTTATAATTACAAGTTGTTCATGTGGTAAAATAGATATTATATACAGAATTATATTCATTATGTAGATATTATATATATCATATATATCTATTATATACATGCATTTATAATATTACATAACATTTAGAGGTAAGAAATGAAATGCACCGTCCATGGAGACGGTAAACCGTACGTATGCATGAACGCTACTTCCATTTATATTTCTTATTTAATGGAATTAAAACATAATGATACATAATAGTGTTATAATTAAAGTATGGTATCATATATAATATCATTACATCTATCCTTTATACATACCACATATGGTATTAACGAATCAAATCACTTTGAGGGGGCAGTAGTGCGCACTTCCTAAAATGAAGATATCTCGTTTAACCATAATGGAAACCATAAAGGTATGACATAAATTAAAAATACAGAAGCTTAATTAAAACATAAAAATATTATATATCATATATAAATATAGTTACATATTAATGGCCACCTTTGAGGGTGTTAAAATAATATTGAACAATCATCATTTCGTGAGGCAGAAATTCACCATCCACAGAAACAGTATGTTCTTTAACATTTAGATGAAGGTGTGTGTAAGTTTAGCTCGAATAATTCTTATAAAAACATCCTATTATATTGAAGATACTAGATTTATAACAATATAAATGAATAAAAAGAGTTTAGGGGGTTGGAGAAGAAAAATAAAACAAAAGAACCAAAGTGAAGACATTACCTTAAAATCGAGTATCTCTCTTTGATTTGAGCTCAAAGGCTTTCTTGGGAAGACTTCTGCCCAAAGTGAGGCTTCTAGGAGTAATAGAGGGATGTGTAGAGAAAAAATGATCAGGTTTTGGCTGATCCAAAGGCTTTAGAGGTGTGGGTAATGTGGTAGAGGTGGGGGCCTTTTATAAGAAGAGAGGAGGGTCACTCTTGGAAAGTTGCAAAACGTTGCTTTATTTTCAAATGAGTTTCAGATTTTAAGGGTCCCAAATTGATGTATTTCTAGGATAAGGTAGTAAGGGTTCGAAATATACTCATCCAATAGGTCTTTGAAAAGTTCAAGTTATACTTTTAACATTATCTTTTCAGTTTAATTAAATCTTTTATTAATGAGGTTATCGTTGCATTATCATGATGTCATAAATAATTTATTTTATTTAATTGATAAAAATTAAAAAAAATCATGATGTAGGAAAGATTTTTATCTTTCTAATGAATATTTATAGTAAAAAATATGACTTAATAACCCCATTTAAAAATTGTTTTAGTAAAACAACTCATGCTTGTGACATTTTTATTTTAACTTTAAATAAAAAGTTATTTATGTCATTTTCCAACCAAAGTGGATCCATGGCGTCCAAATGTTGACCCATGGATTGTCTTGGTCGTCCATGACATATCAAATGAGGGTAGGACATGTTTCTTAAGTCATTTCCTATTATTAAAACATTATTTTTACCTTAAATTACACTAATTACCTCTAATCACGATTAAAAACTTAAAAGTTACTATTCACCAAAAAATCATTTTAATCCCATTGAACCACATTTTACATCCTAATGACAACCATGTATATTGAATTTTTGAAATTCAAATCATAGGAGTGGTAATGTTTTATTTAAATGAAAAATCAGTTTTTAAACTACCATTTAGTGGTTTCACTATTCATCAAAATTTGAAGTTTTTCAGAAAAATAAAAAAAAATTCACCCTAAGAAATATTTGATATTCCGAATTAAAAAATGATGTCTATTTAACAAAATTCAAAATATATAGGTTGCATTAATTAATTTAATAATTAATTCCTGCTATCAAAATGGATAGCGTGTTTTTAAAAAACAATATCTGTTAAAAGATTGACACTAGTTTAAGTCCAATTTCAAAGTGAAATTAATTAAATGACCACCATTAGATTAAATGGTAAAAATATATTCTAAATAAACTCTAATATAAATTAAAAATATAATCTATCCATATAAATAAATCAGATTAAAATGAGGTTTTTAATTAAAATGCAACATTTTCATTAAAATGATCTTTATTGGAAAAATAACAAAATTTTACACAAAGTAAATTTTGATGTCCAGATTCTAAAGAAGGATTTTATTTTGTAAAATACAAAATATAAAATTGTCAAAAGTATATTTAAAAAGGGTTCTCCATCAAAAGGTGTTTAATCGACCTTTTAACGAATATTAGAAGATTTATGCTTAAAATTGGATTCATTTGCATTTTAAGCCTCCAACATTTATCGGATAAAAGTAAAAAAAAAATTTGCAAACATATATAATCAGTTTCTAGTCAGTTCCGTTCATTCCTGCCATTAAAACGGCTAGGCATTAACTACCTTTTAAAATAATATTATTTTATTATTAGAGTACAACATAAGATTTCAAAGAAACTCGTTGTTGCGTATTGGGTACGCCCTTGAGCATAGCATTACATTTAAAGTAATATTAATATTTTATTAAAAAATATGGATAAATATGAAAATGTCATATTCTTTATTTACATGGGGTGTTACATCCTTCCCCCCTTTTGGGAATTACATCCTTGCAATTTTAAAATTGGGCTTGGAAGCTTCATTGAAAATCCCACATCGGAACAAGAGTCACTAAAACTATCCCTTTAAAAGAATGGGAGAGAAGTACAAATGTCCCCCAAGTTAACCCATACTAGGATTCCAAATATGGAAATATGGATTTAGAGGAAAAATCAAACGGTCATTATCTGATGGAGAGTGATAGTAAACATGTCTAGGAGAACGTTAACAATAAGAAAATCACAAACTTGTGATGGGTTAAACGGTATTTTATTCCCCAATAATAAAAATTAACAGACAACATTTTTGTTTTAAGTTACATTTTATTGAGGAATTTATTTATGAGATTAACTAAAACATAAGGAATCATACTTAATTGTCATGTTGACTTTCAACTTTTACTATACTTCTTACACGATCTCATATTTTCTCCAAAAGACGAGTATTTAGGATGACTTTTTCACATTAAGAGAGCTATAATCAACTTCTAGAGAATCACCCTATCTAGAACAGAGAACTATATACTTCCCATGTCTATAGACCTTAACCAAAACTAAAACCCAATGTTCAATAAAGACCATTCAATATACATCTATCTATAAAATTCTACAAAGTAAACCAAACTAAGATTGAAACCCAATTCTCTGAAGGATTTAATCACATAGTCTCCTAAGATGAATTTTAACATTTTTATCCAAAATAACATTAGTTGCTCTTATAGTCTCATACTGAAAATTAATTAACCTAATCACATATCCTCTATGATAGGATAATCATTTCCATTGATAACCAAAAAAAATCAACTTACTCTTAATTCATAAAATCATCTAACTAAAAAGAATCATTCAAACTAACCTGGGACTTCACGTAGTCCAGTGGTAGGCGATAAATAATAGTTTCACTTTGGTTGTGGGTTAGATTCCCACACCTTCGTCCGACGCGATGGGTTGTCACACGGTCTGCGTGTTGCCCCTTTTCAAAAACTATATAATTTTATAACATTCCTCAAAAAATGTTAAATTCATCAAAAATAACCATAACATATTTTAACCACAAAGGTTATCTGATAACTTCTATTTTTCAACCCAAAATGTATTAACCAGAAATTGCTTCAAATTCAAGGATCATATAAACCCAAATGGTTCTTTATAACTATATCCACAAAAGAACGGATAATTATTCCTTGAATAAAATTTTCGTATATCAAACATCAGGGTTACTATAAAAAGTCTTCTAATGTAACCCCATTATCAAAAGAGACTTAATACATCTATGAATATCACCATCCTAAAATCTAAAATAACCCTTGAATCCCTCATCTGATGACTTCTTACTCATTCAACATTCTTCATAATCCATTATCCATTCCTTTTCAACTTATTCGGAAATAATTATTTCCTACAAACAAAATCATGAATCATATCCTAAGATTCTAATAATAGGAAAACATATGTTAAGAAATAATCCATACATTTCATTCTTCATTGTTAGTTTCTTTATCCTCAATTGTATTGGCATTAGGTATTGGTAAATGAATATTTGTATGATCATGGTGACCCCATTCCCGAAAATTCTTCATAGGCCATGTGTTTGCATAATGACCATACACACAACATTTAAAACATTCAATTGATACTTCAGAAAGAACTTCTTTCCCTTTCCTCGAGTCAACTAGATGCTTCCTTTTTCCATGGCAGGTTCTTGCTTTATGACCTTCATTTCCACATCTATAGAATCTTTCTGTCCCTTTGAAACATTTTCCTATGTGTTTCTTTCCACATATTTGACACATAGGTTTTTGAACATACTTACCATTATAATTATTACCTAAACTTCCATAGGGATTTGTTTCTCGCACACACGATGACTTATAAAAATCACTAATGTTCAGGTGGTCAATCATGACTCTAGATAGTTGGTTGAGGATAACCACAAGAGTTCTCATTGCAGCTCCCATATCATTTAGTTATTCTTTCATAAAACTGTCACAGTTTTCCTCAAATCCACTATTACTTTGGTGCCTGCTAGATCCATCCATTTACTAAAACTAAAAAGGTCAGTGCGAGTATATCAGTAAAATCATCAAATAAAAAAGAGGAAGATAAGCACCATGATATACTTATCCAAGTTATCTCAAACTCATTCTAACATTAAAAAAATGATGACTCTATCTAATATACTAACCATTGTGGTTATACACAACTTGTCACATTTTCTTAAACAATACTCTAACCTCTAAAGTTATCTAAACCGACCTCTGATACCAACTATAAGGCCCCAGCCTTAAACCTTACTTAATCTTGAGTTATTATAAGATTACACATCGAGGATATTTTCAGGTTTAGAGTTTTAGAGGATTTGATCATAAAACTTTCATTACATTCCAAATTTAAACAAAGTGGTTACATAAAATATAGTATTCATTTTTGCCATCAACAGAAACATATTTAAAATAAAACATGGATTCTTTCTTGACACTTCCTTGAAACTATCATCATATCATGTACCATTCCCTTGACCGGTGAAAAACATTTCAAAAACTTGGGATGAGCATAAAAAAGCTCAGTAAGGGTTATAGAAAGTATGTAAAGGAAACATGAGTACATATATACATTAGAATGAAATCCTACTTTACCGATAAAACATAAGCACTTTAACATACCTCATAAAATCATGAATAAATCATAGAAATCATAAGACATAAATGTAACTTGAGGCATTCATAACATTCTTACATATGGAGTAACCCTCTTGGTTACGTTTGGAATACACATCACAGTATATTCCCTAAATATCTTCAGAGAAACCTTAACGTTTAACTCCTTCGCGTTACCCAATGCATTGGAGAGCTATATCGGGCTCACCCGCCCTTAGTTTGTCACGGAACCACCCGTATTCATAACAATGCCCAAGAACCATAACATAATCATAGCACATAACTTAAGCATAAAGGAAATATAACATTCCCACATTGCAATAATAATATAACATTTTAAGATATTGAAATAATGAATCAATTCTAAAAACCATTTTCAAAACCATTTAATACATTTAATAAAGAGATTTTTAAATCAAAGTTTCCCATAACTCAATGATGATTTTAACATTTTAAACCATTAATATCCATATAAATAAATCCTTAAAACCATTTTGCAAACATGGATATTAATGAGAATTATTTATAATATTAAATCATTAAAACATTTAAAACGATATTTTAGTTAAAGGGTTTTTAACAAAATGAGAGACACTTGAATACAAAAATTGAGGAATAACATTTAATCAAAACATTATAATATCATGATAATATAGGGATTCATGATATAATATTCCAAATGAAAGTATATACACCATATAAGAGTGAATTTGTGCATAACAACAATGAAGTCTCAATGGAAATGTAAATTGAGATGAAATCCATTATAAAGATGGTATCTTTAAATTAAGGATAAATAAATCTCATAATTATGTGAGACAAATATAAATATACCCAATATAAGTAGATATTAATTGTAAAATAATCAAAGGCCATTCACATATATACAAAGGATGAGATATTCAATAACTACATGTTGAACCCAAATAAATTGAAATTGGGTTAAGAAGTTCTCGTGACAGCCTAACGGCATCACATCAAATTTTAGAAAAAGAGTTGATGAGAGATATAAAGGGTATCTCATCACTTGGACAAAAATTTATGGAAATAAGGATATATAAGAACATATCCCCACAAAATAAGATGAAAATTTAAAGACATAACAAAAGAAGTCTTTTAAAAAGAGGAGGGTGAAAGGTTCCCTTACCGATTTGGGTAACTTTTGAAACATACACCCCATGAAAGAAGGACTATACAACATTGATGTAAATACTCATAAACGAAATTATGTTACACAGAGAGTAGAATAATGGACAGTAAATAAACCACTCAAAATGAAATATTGGTAAATGTAGCATGAATCTCACGAAAACACAAAGTGAGATAAAAAGCCCCTTACGAAATTTCGGCAGCCTAATGGAGCCAATTAAAATTTCCAAAATGGATTGATGAGGGACAATGGGGTATCTCATCATATGAACATAAAAATTACATTATGAGTAATATAAAATAAAATCTCAATCATAATATTGATGAGCTTTAAAGGAATGACATAAAAGAGTGTACATAAAAAACGAAAGAGAGGGGTAGGATCCCTTTCCTCGGGTTCGAATTGACTCGATCATTCATTAACCTCCTGAATAATAAACTTGAGTTAATTTATATTTTCTTAAGAAAATTTTTCAAGTTAATTATTCCTTTTATAGCACTTAATACCATGCTATTAACACTATGTAATTATTTAAGTTAATAATGGTCATTTTTTATATCATTGCTACTTGAGTAAAAAATAAACTCTTTATAATTACAAGTTGTTCATGTGGTAAAATATATATTATATCCAGATTTATATTCATTATGTAGATATCATATATATCATATATATATCTATTATATACACGCATTTATAATATTACATAACATTTAGAGGTAAGAAATGAAATGCACCATTCATGGAGACGGTAAGCCGTACGTACGCATGAACGCTATTTCCATTTTTATTTCTTATTTAGTGGAATTAAAACATAATGATACATAATAGTATTATAATTCCATTATGGTATCATATATAATATCATTAAATATATCCTTTATATGCACCATATATGGTATTAACGAATCAAATCACTTTGAGTGGGTAATAGTCCGTACTTCCTAAAATGAAGATATCACGTTTAACCATAATGGAAACCATAAAGGTATGCCATAAATGAAAAATAAAGAAGCTTAAGTAAAACATAAACATATTATATATCATATATAAATATAGTTACATCTTAATGGACACCTTTGAAAGTGTTAAAATAATATTTAACAATCATCGTTTCGTGAGGCAGAAATTCACCATCCACAGAAACTGTATGTTCTTTAACCATTAGATGTAGGTGTGTGTAAGTGTATCTCGAATAATTATTTTAAAAACATCCTAGTATATTTATGATACTGGATTTTTTATAATATAAATGAATAAAAAGAGTTTATGGGGTTGGAGAAGCAAAATAAAACAAAAAAAACCTATGTGAACACATTTCCTTAAAATCGGGTATCTCTTTTTGATTTTAGCTCAAAGGCTTCCTTGGGATGCCTTCTGCCCAAAGTGAGGCTTCTAGGAGTAAGATAGGGATGTGGAGAGACAAAATTAGAAGGGTTTGGCCGAGCCAAAGGCTTGAGATGTGTGGGTAAGGTGGTAGAGGTGGGGGCCTTTTATAAGAGGAGAGGAGGGGCACTCTTGGAACGTTACAAAATGTTACTTTATTTTCAAATGAGTTTCGGATTTTAAAGGTCCCACATAGATTTATTTCGAGTCTAAGGTGGTAAGGGTTCGAAATATACTCAACCAATAGGTCTTTTACAAGTTTATGTTATAGTTTTAACTTTATCTTATCATTTTATTTATATCCTTTATTAATGAGGTAATCGTTGCATCATCATGATGCCATAAATAATTTAATTTATTTAAAGTCTAAAAATTATAAAAAAACTATCATGGTGTAGGAAATCTTTTTATCTTTCTAATTAATATTTATAGTCAAAAATATGACTTGTATAACCCCATTTAAAAATTGTTTTAGTAAAACAACTCATGCTTGTGACATTTTTATTTTAACTTTAAATAAAAAGTTATTTATGTCATTTTCCTACCAAAGTGGCTCCATGGGGTCCCCAAGTTGACCCATGTATTTTAATGGTCGGCCATGACATATCCAATGAGGGTAGGACATGTGTCTAGGTCATTTCCTATTATTAAAACATTATTTTTACCTTAAATTACACTAATTACCACTAATCGCGATTAAAAACTTAAAAGTTACTATTTACAAAAAAAATATTTTAATCCCATTGAACCACATTTTACATCCTAATGACAACCATTGTATATTGGATTTTTGAAATTCAAATCACAGATGTGTTAATGTTTCATTTAAAATAAAAATCAGTTTTTAAACTACCACTTAGTGGTTTCACTATTCATCAAAAATTGAAGTTTTTCAGAAAAATACAAAAATATCACCCTAAGCTATATTTGATATTCCGAATTCAAATATGATGTCTATTTTACAAAATTAAAAACATATATGTTTCATTAATTAATTTAATAATTAATTCCTGTTGTCAAAACGGATAATCTGTTTTTAAGAAACAATATCTATTAAAAGATTGACACTAGTTTAAGTTCAATTTCAAAGTGAAATTAATTAAATGACCACCATTATATTAAATGGTAAAAATATATTCTAAATACACTATAATATAAATTAAAAACATAATATATCTATATAAATAAATCATATTAAAAAGGGGTTTTGAATTAAAATGCAACATTTTCAATAAAAATGATCTTTATCGGAAAAATAACAAAATTTTACACAAAGTAAATTTTGATGTCCACATTCTAAAGAAGGATTTTATTTTGTCAAATACAACATATAAAATTGTCAAATGTATATTTAAAAATGGTTCTCCATCAAAAGGCGGTTAATTGACCATTTAAATAATATTAGAAGATTTATGCTTAAAATTGGATTCATTTGCATTTTAAGCCTCCAACATTTATTGGATAAAAGTAAAAATATTTTTCCAACATATATAATCAGTTTGTAGTTCGTTCTGTTCATTCTCACCATTACAACGTCTAGGCATTAACTACCTTTTAAAATAATATTATTTTATTATTAGTGTGCAACGTAATATTTCAAAGAAACTCATTGTTGCATATTTGGTATGCCCTCGAGCATAGCATTCCCTTTAAAGTAATATTAATATTTTATTAAAAAAATATGGATAAATATGAAAATGTCATATTCTTTATTTACCTGGGGTGTTACATCCATCCCCCTTTTGGGAATTGTGTCCTCGCAATTTTAAAATTGGGCTTGGAAGCTTCATTGAAAATCCCACATCGGAACAAGAGTCACTAAAACTATCACTTTAAAAGAATGGGAGAGAAGTACAAATGTCACCCAAGTTAACCCATACTAGGATTCCAAGAATGAAAATATGGATATGGAGGAAAAAAAAGGGTCATGTTCTGATGGAGAGTGATAGTAAACATGTCTAGGAGAAAGTTAACAATAAGAAAATCACAAACTTTTGAGTGTTAAACAGTATTTGATTCCCCAGTAGGAAACATTAACAGACAACATTTTTGTTTTAAGTTAATTTTTATTGAGGAATTTATTTCTGAGCTTAACTAAAACATAAGGAATCATACTTAATTGTCATGTTGACTTTCAACTTTTACTATATTTCTTACACGAACTCATATTTTCTCCAAAATATGAGTATTTAGGACGACTTGTTCACATTAAGAGAGCTATAATAAACTTCTAGAGAATTACCTAATCCAGAAAAGAAAAATATATACTTCCTATGTCTTTAGACCTTAACCAAAACTAAAACCCAAAGTTCAACAAAGACCATTCAATAAACATCTATCTATAAAATTCTACAACATAAACCAAACTAAGATGTAAACCCAATTCTCTGAAGGGTTTAATCATATAGTCTGCTAAGATAAATTTGAACATTTTTCTCCAAAATAACATCAGTTACTCTTACAGTCTCATACTGAAATGTAATTAACCTAATAACATATCCTCCATGATAGGCTAATCATTTTCATTGAATAAAAAATAAAATCAACTTACTCTTAATTCATAAATTCATCTAACTAAAAAGAATCATTCAAACTAACCAGGGACTTCACATAGTCCAGTGGTAGGCGATAAATACCAGTTGTACTTTGGTTGTGGGTTCGATTCCCACAGCTTCGTCTGATGTGACGGGTTGTCACATGGTCTGTGTGTTGTCCCTTTTCAAAAATTATATAATTTTCTAACATTCCTCAAAAAAAGATAAATTCATCAAAAATAACCATAACATATTTTAGCCAAAAAGGTTATCTGATAACTTCAATTTTGCAACCCAAAATTTGTTAACCAGTAATTGCCTCAAATTAAAGGATCATATAAACCCAAATGTTTCTTTATAACTATATCCACAAAAGAAAGGATAATTATTCCTTGGATAAACTTTTCATATATCAAACATCAGGGTAACTGTAAAAAGTCATCTAATGTAACCCCATCATCAAAAGAGACTTAATACATCTAAGAATTTCACCATCCTAAAATATACCATAACCCTTGAATCCCTTATATGACGACTTCTTACCCATTCAACATTCTTCATGATCTATTAACCATTCCATTTCAACTTATTCTGAAATAATTTTTTCCTACAAACAAAATCATGAATCATATCCTATGATTCCAATAATAGGAAAACATATGTTAAGAAATAATCTATACCTTTCATTCTTCATTGTCAGTTTCTTCATCCTCAATCGGAATTCAATTAGGTATTAGTAAATGAATATGTGTACGATCTTTGGGACCCCATTCCTGAAACTTCTTCGTAGGACATGTGTTTGCATAATAACCATGAACCCCACATTTAAAACTTTCAATTGATCATTCAGAAAGAACTTCTTTCCCTTTCCTAGAGTTAACTAGATGATTGTTTTTTCCATGGCAGGTTCTTTCTTTATGACCTTCATTTCCACATCTATAGCATCTTTCTGTCCCTTTGAAAAATTTTCCTATGTGTTTGTTTCCACATATTTGACACATGGTTTTTGAACATACTTACCTTTTGATTATTACCTAAACTTCCATAGGGATTTGTTTCTCGCATACACGATGCCTTATAAAAATCACTAAGGTTCAGGTGGTCAATCATGACTCCAGATATTTGGTTGAGGATAACCACAAGATTTCTAATTGCTGCTCCCATATCATTCAATTGTTCATTCATAAAACCATCACAGTTTTCTTCAAATCCACAGTTACTTTGGTGCCTTCTAGATCCAACCATTTACTAAAACCAAAAAGGTCAGTGTGAGTATATCAGTAAAATCATCAAATATAAAAGAGGAAGATAAGCACCGAGATATACATATCCAAGTTATCTCAAACTCATTATAACTTTCAAAAAAAACAATGACTCCATCTAATATACTAACCATTGTGGTTATACACAACTTGTCACTTTTTCTTAAACAACACTCTAACCTCTAAAGTTATCTAAACTGACCTCTGATACCAACTATAAGGCCCCAGCCTTAAACCTTACGTAATCTTGAGTTATTACAAGATAACACATTGAGGATCTTTTCAGGTTTAGAATTTTAGATAATTAGATCATAAAACTTGCATTACATTCCAATTTAAACAAAGTGGTTACATAAAAGATAGTATTCATTTTTCCCATCAATGGAAACATATTTAAAATAAAACATGGATTCTTTCTTGACACTTCCTTGACACTATCAGCATATCATGTACCATTCCCTAGACCTATGAAAAACATTTAAAAAACATGGGATGAGCATAAAAAGCTCAGTAAGGGTTATAAAAAGTATGGAAAGGAAACATGAGTACATATATACATAATAATTAAATCATACTTTACCCATAAAACATAATCACTTTAACATACCTCATAAAATCATGAATAAATCATAGAAATCATAAGACACAAAGGTAACTTGAGACATTCATAACATTCTTACATAGGGAGTAACCCTCTTGGTTACGTTTGGAATACCCATCACAGTATATTCCCTAAATCTCTTCGGAGAAACCTTAATGTTTAACTCCTTCGCATTACCTAATGCACTGGAGAGCTATATCGGGCTCACCCGCCCTTAGTTTATCCCGGAACCACCTGTATTCATAAAAACGCCCAAGAAACATAACATAATCATAGCACATAACTTAATCATAAAAGAAATATAACATTCCCACATTGCAATAATAATATAACATTTTAAGATATTTAAATAATCAATCCATTCTAAAAACCATTTTCAAAACCATTTAAAACATTTAATAAAGAGATTTTTATATCAAAGTGTCCCATAACTCATTAAAGATTTTAACATTTTAAACCATTAATATCCATATAAATAAATCCTTAAACCCATTCGGAAAACATGTATATTAATGAGAAATATTTATAAGATTAAATCATTAAAACATTTAAAACGATATTTTAGTTAAAGGGTTTTTAACAAAATGAGAGACACTTGAATACAATAATTGCGGAATAACATTTAATCAAAACTTTATAATATCATGAGAATAAAGGGATTAATGATATAATATTACAAATTATAGTATATAAACCATATAAGAGTGAATTGGTGCATAACAACAATGAAGTCTCAATGGAAATGCAAATTGAGATGAAATCCATTATAAAGATGGTATCCTAAAATTAAGGATAAATCAATCTCATAATTATGTGAGACAAATATAAATACACTTAATATAAGTGGATATTAAGTGTAAAATAATCAAAGGTCATTCACACATATACAAAGGATTACATATTCAATAACTACATGTTGAACCCAAAGAAATCGAAATTGGGTTAAGAAGTTCCCTTAACAGCCTAACGGCGTCACATGAAATTTTAGAAAAAGAGTTGATGAGAGAGATAAAGGGTATCTCATAACTTGGAAATAAAATTTATGGAAATAAGGATATATATTAACAAATCCCCACATAATAAGATGAAAATTAAAAGATATAACAAAAGAAGTCTTTTAAAAAGAGGAGGGTGAACGGTTCCCTTACCGATTTGGGTAACTTTCGAAACGTACACCCCATGAAAGAAGGAGTATAAAACATTGATGTAAATACTCATAAAAAATTATGTTACACAAAGAGTTGAATAATGGATAGTACGTACACTATGCAAAAAGAAATATTGGAAAATGTAGCATGAATCTCACGAAAACACAAAGTTAGATAAAAAGCCCCTTATGAAATTTCGACAGCCTAACAGTGCCAATTAAAACTTCTAAAATGGATTGATGAGAGAAAATAGGGTCTATCATCCTATGAAAATAAAAAGTAAAGTAAGAGTAATATAAAATAACCTCCCAATAATAACAAATATGATCTTGAAAGGAATGACATAAAAGTGTGTACTTAAAAAAAGAAAGAGAGGGGTAGGATCCCTTACCTCGGGTCCGACTTGACTCGATCGTTCTTTAACCTCCTGAATAATAAACTTGAGTTAATTTATACATACTTAAGAACCTTTTTCAAGTTCATTATTCCTTTTATATCACTTATTACCATGCTATGAACACTATGTAATTATTTATGTTAATAATGGTCGTTTTGTAGATCATTGCTACTTGAGTCAAAAATAAACTCTTTATAATTACAAGTTGTTCATGTGGTAAAATATATATTATATCCCGAATTATATTCATTATTTTGATATAATATATATCATATATATCCATTATATAAATTCATTTATAATATTACATAACATTTAGAGGTAAGAAATGAAATGCACCATTCATGGAGATGGTAAGCCATACGTACGCATGAATGCTACTTCCATTCCTATTTCTTATTTAATGGAATTAAAACATAATGATACATAATAGTATTATAATTCCAGTATGGTATCATATATAATATCATTAAATCTATCCTTTATATGTACCACATATGGTATTAACGAATCAAATCACATTGAGGTGGCAGTAGTCCGCACTTCCTAAAATGAAGATATCGCGTTTAACCATAATGGAAACCATAATGTTATGACATAAATGAAAAATACAGAATCTTAAGTAAAACATAAACATATTGTATATCATATATACATATAGTGACATCTTAATGGCCACATTTTAGGGTGTTAAAATAATATTGAACAATCATCGTTTCGTGAGGCATAAATTCACCATCTACAGAAACAATATGTTTTTTAACCATTAGATATAGGTGTGTGTAATTGTATCTCGAATACATATTATAAAAACATCCTAGTATATTGAATATACTGTATTTTTTACAAAATAAATGAATAAAAATAGTTAGGGGGTTGGTGAAGAAAAATAAAACAAAAGAACCCAAGTGAAGACATTACCTTAAAATTGGGTATCTCTCTTTGATTTGAGCTCAAAGGCTTCCTTGGGAAGACTTCTGCACAAAGTGAGGCTTCTAGGACTACGAGAGGGATGTGGAGAAACAAAATGAGCAGTTTTTGGCCGATCCAATGGCTTGAGAGTTGTGGGTAAGGTGGTAGAGGTGAGGGCCTTTTATAAGAGGAGAGGAGGGGCACTCCTGGAAAGTTACAAAATGTTACTTTATTTTCAAATGAGTTTTAGATTTTAAAGGTCCCACATAGATTTATTTCTAGTATATGGTGGAAAGGGTTCTAAATATACTCATACATTAGGTCTTTGAAAAGTGTAAGTTATAGTTTTAACATTATCTTTTCATTTTATTTAAATCCTTTATTAATGAGGTAATCGCTGCATCATCATGATGTCATAAATAATTTAATTTATTTCATGTTTAAAAATTATAAACCAAAATATCATGATGTAGGAAATCTTTTTATCTTTCTAATGAATATTTATAGTAAAAAATATGACTTTTATAACCCAATTTAAAAATTGTTTTAGTAAAATAACTCATGCTTGTGACATTTTTATTTTAACTTTAAATAAAAAGTTAATTATGTCATTTTCCAACCAAAGTGGCTCCATGGGGTCCCCATGTTGACCCATGGATTGTCTTGGTCATCCATAACATATCCAATGAGTTTAGGACATGTTTATAGGTCATTTCATATTATTAAAACATTGTTTTTACATTATATTACACTAATTACATCTAATTGCGATTAAAAACTTAAAAGTTACTATTCAACAAAAAAAATATTTTAATCCCACTGAACCACATTTTACATCCTAATGACAACCATGTATGTCAAATTTTTGAAATTCAAATCACAGAAGTGGTAAAGTATCATTTAGATGAAAAATCAGTTTTTAAACTACCACTTAGTGGTTTCACTATTCATCAAAAATTGAAGTTTTTCAGAAAAATACAAAAAATTCACCCTAAGTTATATTTGATATTCTGAATTCAAAAATGATTTCTATTTTACAAATTTCAAAAAATATATGTTGCATTAATTAATTTAATAATTAATTCCCACTGTCAAAACAGATAGCGTTTTTTTAAGAAACAATATCTATTAAAAGATTGACACTAGTTTAAGTCCAATTTCAAAGTGAAATTAATTCAAATGACCACCAATAGATTAAATGGTAAAAATATATTCAAAATACACTATAATTTAAATAAAAAATATAATCTATTCATATAAATAAATCATATTAAAAGGAGGATTTGAATTAAAATGCAACATTTTCAATAAAAATGATCTTTATCTGAAAAATAACATAATTTTACACAAAGTAAATTTTGATATCCAGATTCTAAAGAAGGATTTTATTTTGTCAAATAAAACATATAAAATTGTGAAAGGTATATTTAAAAAGGGTTCTCCATCAAAAGGCAGTTAATCGACCTTTTAAAGAATATTAGAAGATTTATGCTTAAAATTGGATTCATTTTCATTTTAAGCCTCCACATTTATTGGATAAAAGTAAAAATATTTTACAGACATATATAATCAGTTTGTAGTTAGTTCTGTTCATTCCTTCCATTACAACGGCTAGGCGTTAACTACCTTTTAAAATAATATTATTTTATTATTATAGTGCAGCGTAAGATTTCAAAGAAACTCATTGTTGCGTATTGGGTACACCCTCGAGCATAGCATTCCCTTTAAACTAATATTAATATTTTATTTAAAAAATATGGATAAATATGAAAATGTCATATTTTTTATTTATCTGGGGTGTTACAATATTAAGTTTTTATTATCACTAAATTGCCATTCTTATTTATCATCACATTTATCAATATGATTTAAAATTTTATCAATAATAAAGTCAGATGAGTGTATAATCAATACACATTTAATACTGATAGTATAATGAGAGTATACCTAAATATTTCCATCATTCCATACTATTCACTATAATTTTAGATTTGTCATTTTAAATTATTTTCCCAAAATGATTCTCATATCAAATGGGACACCACCTATTTTCGGTATAATGCATATTTCCCATAATAATTCAAACAACATTACATAATTATAAAACTATATAAGAAAAGTAATAAAATAAAATAAAAATGAACTATATTAATTAATATATGAAAAAATTACTAAATATAGAAATTAAATGAAAGAAGAAATCTAAATTCTCCCCTTCCCTTGAACAAAAATTCACAACACTAAGATCTAGAGAAGTGAGTAATAATATGAAACCATAAATTAAACCCTCCCAATATAAAAGCAATAATATCAAGCCTACAATAATTGTATGATAATATAAATGAAAAATATAAATAAATACCCCTCTCCTGGTTAAACCATCTCCACATAGACTATTTAGATATAATGAGTTTACTATATCAAATGGGATTTATAATGATTCATAATTTTAAGATTATAAATTATTTTTTTAAATGAACTATAGTATTTTAATGTTCAATGAAAGGGGTTTAATTATAGAATTATGTTAGTTTAAATCATTCATTTTATATATTCCAAAAATTAATGATCATAATCGGGTAATACAGAATGTTTGATAGTATATCAGGGAACATATTATCCAAAAGATATAAAAAAATCATATAATTAAATAACATGACAGGATTCAAAATTTTCCTATTCAATAAATATGATCCCTGGTAAAAATATTTTTTTAAAATATTCTAGTATCTTACAAAACATCAATCTGAATTTAAAAATCTCTAACACCATTATTGATATCTGTAGAAAAATTCCAAGAAAAAAATAATAAAAATAAACTAAAATTTGAGGAAGGAATATAGCTATTATAAATACATTAATCCATATTAAATAACGTATTTAATCAAAGATCCACATTATAATATTGTTAGTTTGAAAACATCTCTATAGTTCACAACTGAATTGTCCCCTGATCCCGCCCCCTGATAAACATTTGATACCCATAAATCTATTACAACAAAATATAAAAAATATTAATATCATAATAACATGATATATAAATCCAAATAAATCATTACATATATATAATAAGATGAATTAAATTTTCTTATATAACATTATTTAATTCCTTCATTTATAATTAATGATAACAACTTATCAAAAGTGAAGTAAATTTTTTGACAAAATTTATATATTAATTTTCTCAAAATAGGGATTATTCTTATCCTAAAAATAATTTACATAACTGGGTTTTAATTTTCCACATAAATAAATTAATTTTAAACATGGATTCAAAAACACTTATATATAAATGAGAAAACATTATTCATTGAATAAATGACCCTTATCTACTAAAAAATTTATTCATAGGTATTGATATTTTACTCTTTTATATCGACATAAATAATATTAAATATATTGGTTTTTTTATTTATATATCTTGGATTTACTCTTTATATTATTGTTAGTTTTATGTATTCATGATTTACTTTTTCATATGAAATAATGGATTTTACATTTCAAGATTTTACACTTACATATTGAAAATTACTATTAAATATCAACAAATGAATATTTTGTTTCCAAATATTATTCATATATATGATGATTTTACTATTAAATACCATATTTAACACTCTAACATGTTTGAAAACAAAAAAAAAGGAAATTGATTCCAATTTGACATGTAATGAAAATTTTACAATAGTTAGTGATACATAAGGGTTATGACATGATAAAGGATATAGGTATGGTCTATAATAATAATTCATAAAGGCCATTTCTATCATTAAGGGAATATGTAAGGGCCCCATGAGTTATATTTAAGGGTGTTTTAATAACTAATTGAACTATTTATGGGTAATTCTGTGTGTAGTCATAACAAAAATTAAAATTAAATAAAGAATAAAATGATAAACTCTAAACCATATAAAGATATAACTAACAGATATCCCCGAACTCCATTATCTCTATAATAATATAAAATTAAGGGTAATAGAAATTACAGGCCTATAAAAACCCAAGTAAATTAAGAATAAATCATTTTTAGATTTTTTAGTATTCATGAATAGGTTTCTTATATTCATTATAATAATATTAAGTAATTTTTTACATTAAAAGAGAAATATTTAAATTAATATATTTGATTAAAATATTTTATATTAAATTTTAATTTATATCTTTTGTAATTTTAATTTGATAAATTGAATTGAATTTTTTAATTCATATTATTAATATTGTCATTTGATTAATTACTAATATTTTTTTGAACATATTAATATTTTAAAGAATATTGTACAATACTAATTTTTTAATGATATATTTTCTTTAAAAGTAATTAAAAAAATTATTAAAATTTGGATTATTTTTAAAATATATATATTTTTTTGTTTAAAATATCCAAATATAGTTCTTGTAACGAATTTTATACTTGAATTTCAAATAACCCATTTGTGTTTTAAAAAAGACAATTTTCTGATAAACTGGGTTTTATCTCATTTTGAAAGAATAATTATAAATTAAATTCTATCACTTATATTAATTGAATCATGAAAAATTAATTTCATGTTATAAATAATGAGTCACAAAATTTTTAAATATTTTTATTTTATTTTTTATCTTTATTAATAGTATCAATGGTAAATTGTTTTGCACAATTGTAAAGGTAAATCATGTAATTATGGTTACAAAAATATTATAAAGACTAGAAAATGACCCCAAAAAACGACTTTATCCAATTTTATTAGTTTAATTCATCCGTAAACATCATTATCATGATAATATGTAAACATGGTTCTCTATTACATTGATTATGACCTGTAAAATATTTAAGTAAATGAAAAATTCAAAAAAGTCAATTTCTTACATTTAATGTCTATAATCTTTTTTTAATATGGGTAGAAACAAATTATGTTAAGTTATAAATATTCATTTGAAATTAATATAATTTTTCTTTCAATTAAAATTATTTCAAATTTTTAGTGATGAAATAATTTCCTTAATTTCGAACACAACACCGGCAATTAATATATTCAATAAATAAAAAAATATAATAAATGATTATAAAAATATTTAATGTAATATAATTTGAATGAATAACTATGTTCCATGAATTGTTTCGATAAATTTTACATTATAGAGATCATAAAAATGATGGGATTAAAATTCCTTGGTTATGACATTATTTTTTAAATAAAAATTAAAATAATACATCCAACAATGAAATTAGGCATATTTTATAACAATTAATATATTATTAAAAGTTTTAAACTCCTAAAAATACTAGAATATACGATGTGATTAGTAAATGGTTTAAAATATCAACCATATTACATTAATGGTATACATTTCCTTTTATAATAACTATTTTTACCCTTAAAGATAATAAAACATTATTATCATGGCAATCATCAAAAAGGGTTAATAGTGGTTAAAAAAGAAAATCAAGGGTAAAAACATAATCAAATCATATCAAAATTTTATTGAATGAATGGATTTTGATCCAATATCATACATTAATTAAATTATATCATTTTGGATCTTTTTTTTGTGGGAAAAATAATTTATATTAATTTAATACTTTAATAAATTCTTAGAGTTGACCTTCCCTCTATTATAAATGGGCATCACCAGTCCTTTCTTATTCACACATCAAAAACATTTTATTTCTATATAACTACCATAATACATTACTCACATAAATAATAAGTCTTAGGGTAATTTTTTTATCAAAAATAAAACCAAGAATATCTATTGGAGTAAACAACAAAAAAATTTCTCAAGAAGAGGTATCGTTATTAACCAAGATTTTTCATTTGATTTATTATTCTACCTTGATAAAAAATTATTCAAACATGTATATATAATAACACAATTTTATTACTTATACTTTTATTTTGTATAAAAATCCATAACCTATACTCATCCCCTCATCCTTAAAATGGAAAAAGAAACTATCATTCATGCATACAATAATTTACTCCCTCATGAACTGATGAAATTTATTTTTCATCACTGCCACTCATGGATATAAAAAATTAGGGATTTAATGTAAATATTATATAGTAATCCAATATGTTTAATTATATTAATGTAATATATAATATTTTTTCTTATCATTTCATTCATTGAAAAATTATTATGTCTTTTACACGTACCGGTGGATTGCCACTTTCACTAGTTTATGAGATTTATTATTCATCACCACATCAGATGGATATTTTATATAAGTGTAAATAAAGAAATAATTTTTTATTCATGACATAGTTATCATTCAATTATATTTAAACAATTTTTACATACTTTCCATAATTATCACTAAAAAATGGAAATGTTACTCATGCGTACATTTGAATTACCATCTCTATGATTGTAATGTAGTTAATTTTTCACAAAAATATTTCATGTTTGGTTTATAAATTAAAATTTATGTGTAAAATTATAATTAGTTCATTATTATTATTCTAGAGATGATGGAATAATTTTTTCTTTGAACATATTCAATTAACCAAATTCATTTTATATATATGATCAGAATATCATCAAAACTTCCAATGAGAACATAATTTATTAAGTAATTATATAAAAAAATTTGTTAAAAATTTTAAAAGAATAGTACACATGAAAATTTTTTCTTAGAAATGTAAATAATTAACATAATTTTAATATTCTTGAAGTTAAATAATTTACTATATGATTAATAATAACCTAAAGGGATACATTTCATTAAAAAATTCATTTCAAATATTTTATTGATTTATTATCAAATAATTTTCTTCTATAGTGTCAATATTTCTTACATTATTGTTACATTATTTTTCAGGATAAGAAACATAATAATTTCCTAACACAAAATCCTATGGTTTATTTTATTTATAAATTTATACATATACATCAATTGTACATAAAAAAATAAATAGTATTTAAATTTATGATCTTAATCCTTCAAAATCACCCATGATCACCCTAGTACATATATACAATATAGTAAATACATTAATGAAAGGGGTGAAATAAAAGGCTCGAAAGAGGAGAAATATGGTACATGAATAAATAGTACCTGGGTGATAATAATAAATATCATTATATAATAAGGATATCATCATCATAAACATCATGTGGGAAACATTTGATAAATACATTAAATGTGTAACATGCATAATAATTAATCAGGATATAATTGTTGTTAAACAACAGACATAGTTGTGAATAAATCTATCATCATGTTCACAAATATAAATTCTGCATAAATCATAAAATCAACAAATAAACAATAATACTCACTGATAGTAAAAATAATCTAATGAGATACATCAAATTACCCCATTAATTATAGGGATATATAATTCTGGCCCCACCCACATATCATAAATAATCATAATCAGTCATGCCATGTAGAATGTATATTAATCATTGTTAGGAAATAACCCATGGAATGGAATGGTATTTATAATGGCTTAATAAAGCATAAATTTTTGAATAAACTATGGTATTAACCAATTGATAATGGAAAAAATATCTATGATAAACATCATGATTATTAAGTAAATAAAAAACAGGTCAAGATGAGTCAAATATGTGTTTTGGGAGGAAAAGTATTTTTTAAAAAATAATTGCATTTGGATTAAAATCATTTTGGAAAGGTGTATAAAATGTAAATCCCTAAAATGAATATTGAGGAGGATTGAAGGTTTATTTATGGAATATTAGGGGAATATCCATAATAAAAACATTCAGATGTATGTACATATTAAAGAGGTGGAGTTGGGATTGAGAATCCTCTTACCATCCTACCTGCTTTTTTCCATTGTCATTTCGCCTCTGGAATAAAAAACATTGGATTATTAAAACAATGGAATAAGAATAGAATTATTTTCATTCCATTCACTATTTAAAAAATATGATCATTAGAAGATATTTATTAATTCCCTTTGTTGAAAGGTAATTTTTTTTATATGATGTTTTCCTTAAAAAATTCATGTATTACCATTATTTCAAATTTGTTATTCCATGTCCATTATAAATAAGTAGGATTAATTATATTAGAATAAAATTATTATATTTACACTTTTATGTATCATAGTTAATGTATTATGACCATCAATATGGTTTGTGATTAGTAATGAAGCTAGAAACGTCCTCATTGGTGGTTATCCGATCGTTCTTGAGAACGTTGTCCAAAGAATGAGAAAAGATATTTAAAATATAAATTATTAAAAAATATATTATATATAGTCGGTTTATATCATTAATATATTTTTAACATAATTACTAATTAATAATAGATTATATGGTTTTGAATGAAATTGGGAAAGAAGATAAGAGAGGATGAAAATGGTACAAGACATTATAAGAACATACTGTTTTCTCAGTTTTTCTTCTCTTCTATGGAACTATACTACCATCATGAATGGAGTTGATTTTCTCCATTACATAGAAAACAATGATAAGGTAATATAATATAGACTTTGACTTGATGTTGGTTTCTGGTGAATGATAGAGGAGTTATTTTCCATAGGGATGTAGTGGTGTGATTTATACTTGAGGAGAGGGGTAGTTTTAGAATATCATTTTGAATAAAATAATATATCCAAGGTAATCCCTATAATATTAGAAATTTTTAAATTAAAAATCATATATAAAGAAAAAAAACATTTATAACTTTAAAACACATTATAAACCGAATTTAATAATTTATATGAAAGGAATGTTGAATCAATGAAAATTTGTTTTTTAAAGAATCATTCTTGACATTATACTTTGGAAAATAATTTTTCGATTTTGAAACCATGTTTACTATATTTTAATGACTCTTTTATAGAATATTAATATTTTTTTTGTCTACCCGAAAGATATAGAAATTATTTGGACATTTTTACATCATGGATGATATAATTTCAGATACATCAGTTTCTGAAAAAACATTACTTTTATTATTAACATGAAAATGTAATTATTTTAGAAAAATACAAAAAGAACATTGAAAAATTTTGGTGTAATAATTTTATGAATGAAGAAAATTTTACCAAAAGTTTTTTATGACATATTTTAGAGAAATTTTTAATATAAAAATATTAATTTTTATGAAATTCATTGAATTATTGTGAAAAAATGTACTTATATTTTCATTGAGTTTTTTAATCAGGATATGTATTTTATCTCATTATAGTATTTATATTTTTTAAAATTTCTCATGATAAATATTTTTTACATAATATTTTATTATTTTTCATTCAAATTAATATTCTAATGGTTTTGTTAAAATTTAATATAGATAGGTTATTGTTCGCAATAGTCATGTTATTATTCCAATAGCCACATTACTATTCCAATAGTCATATTACATTTTCTAAATTCCTATTCACTGATTCATACAAAAAATAAATAAAATATATCTAAACATTATATATTTCCATCTTTTATAATGTGTATTGGTTAAAAAGTATTCTACTTTATTCTATTGTTTTTTTGTGGGGGTGATATTTCTAACTAGTTGGAAAGATCATAATTATCTCATTCTATATTTCATTATTAATATCGTTTGTCCCATTAATATATTTGTAATTTTAATAGGACAAGTAATGAAATATGTAATGATTATAATTAATGAAATAAATTTATGTTGATTTCATTATGTGTTTAATGTGTATAATACAGTATAAAATAATACAAATTTATTCTAAGAAATAAATGTCATTTATAAACACTTGGTTTTCAATATGTTCTGTACCTTAGAAATTTCATCCCCAAAATTTCAACTCATATTCGATGTTGAGAATATATAAGGTTACTACTTTTTAAATTATTCCTCTAGTTCCCATGACACCACTTCATATTTTTGGTTCCACCACATCACATTGACAAGGTGTGTTTTCTTATTGCATAGATATTTTTCTCTACGGTTTAATATCATCACTAGCTACACCTCATAAGAGATATTATTATCCAGTTGTACCAACTCTATATTCAGTACATATGAGGGATTCGTTATATATTTCTTATATAGATATACATGTAATACATCATTAACTAGAGATATATTTTGTGGAAGTAAAAGATGATAGGACACTACTCTTATGTGATCAAATATCTCAAATAGTCCAATTTACCTTTTTTAATCCTTACCTTTCATTATAAACCACATGAATCTCTTCCGAAGTGATATTTTATGGAAACTGTTATCTTCAAAATCAATTTCCAAGTCCATTTGACATTTTTTAGCATAGATCTACTTCTGACAATCGTTATTTTTTATATATCATTGGATGGATTGATAATTTTTTCATCTCCTTTACACGAACAGGCCCATTTTCCTTTTTCCACCAACTTTATTCAAAGAGTATTAGTTCGATGTCTCTTCCTATTAAAAGTATCATATTGATCCATTTTAATACTTGATATGAAGATGTTATTGTATAAGAACTCAAATAATTTAAAATATTGATCTAATACTCCTTTAAATTTAATTATTTTGGCTCTTAGAGTATCCTCTAATGCCTAAATAGTTTATTTAGATTTTTATCAACTAGTGGAGATTGGACGTACTAAAATTTAGTTCATTTTCAAATATTTTTTAAAAATTTTCTAGAATTTAGTTATGAACCATGGATCAAGATCAAAGATGATTATAAGTGGAACTCAATTCAACCTCACCACTTCCTTCATATATTTCTTAGAATATCATTAATGATATATATCCTCCCAAATAGAAATTAATTGGGAAGTATTGGTGATTCAACTCACCATGAACTATATAACATTGTTTCTATCAGATGTGTTCAAGAGATTAGTGATATATTCTATAGTGATGTTCTCCCAAATTTAAATGGGTGTAGGAAATGGTTGCAACATCACCTTCAACTTATATCACTATTCAAAAAATTTCTATCATACCAAGAACCTTTATATATACTCTTTAATCTCCTTCTTCATGTTTCCCCACCCGAAGTTCTCTTGAAGGTCATGATACATCTATTAATATCGAGGATCGATAGAGAAATATGGGATATATGTAATATCCAATAGATCATTCATTGTCTAAGGTGATGGAGGCACAAAAATTATATTTCCAAACTAAATCATAGCATCATAATTGATATGGAATTCATGAATCAGACAATCTTAAATTTATTACCTTTTTTGAAGGTCAAAATCATACCATTGAGTCTCCTTGATCTTATCATGGATAAATAGTTGTTAAATAACATGGTAATGGTAGGATATTTTCCATACCATTATAACTTCTAGATTCATAATATTTAGTTGTATGAAGATACGGTCTTTATCAATCTACATCATGGATAGAGTATTGTTTTCTTTCAAGATAAGAGAATTACTTGCCTCATTCACATTTTGTATATGGAAGTGAATGTATAAATAATTTTCCTTGATTATATATAACAAAATACTACAATTCATGTTGAGATCATTCTATTTATATATATATTTCAGAAACTTTTAATTGGTATACATTTCACGCATGAAACTATAGTAGTTTTTCCCCAAAATTATTAAGGTGAAGAACACAGTTTCAAACTCAAGATCATGTGTCTGGTAGTTCTTCTCCTGCAATTTTAGTTTTCATGTGTCATAGAATATCAAATTTTCATTACTCAAGGATACACAACCCAATCCACCATTTTACGAATCTGTATATATCACCTAATCATCTCCACTCGTTGGTAGTGTGAGTAGTGAAAATCGATTAACCTCTTATTGAGCTCATCAAAACATTCATTTTATTCTTTTGACCAAATTTTTTTTACCCCTTTCTATGTTAACATAGTTAGCATGCTTGAAAATCAGGATAAATATCCCATAATGCATAAGTGGTACCCAAATAATCTAATAAAACTGTAGATTTCCAAGACAATTGAGGGTATGTGACAGTATTTAATTAATATTGTTTTTGAAGGATAAAAAAATTACCTCACATTTGAACATGTTCTAGAATAATTAGACCTGATACATCCATCATTCTCAATTAATGAACATATGATACATTTTATATATTATTAATGACTCCAGGACTATACTTAGATTTTCTTTATGTTACTCTATTTTCTTGGAGTAAATGATAATATCATTGACAAAGTATAACATGAATTTTTTTATGTAAAATATTAATTTTTTATTTATAAAATCTCTAATAATTTTGGTGGAATTAATAAGTTCATATGAAATATCTATGAACTGATAGTTCTCATACATTATATATAAATTAGTCTTCTAAAAATCATCTTCATTCACCTTCAAATTATGATATCCAAATAAATACACCTTTGTTAAGTAATTATATCAAAATAGATTATCGAAAAAGTTATAAATCCTTATTAGGGGATTATAGTTCATTATTTTGATATTTTTGAGAACTCAATAATCTATAAATAGCTATTTTAATCCATCCTTTTTATTTACAAAGGGAATTGGTGAACCCAATTGTGATCCACTAGGGAATATGAATCCTTTTTTCAAATTTCCTTAAACCAAAATCTTCAACTAGTTCAGTTCAGTAGGGGAATTTAGAGACAAGTGTGGATCTAAGAATAATCTCTATTGAGATCTCTACCTCTTGACCTAGTGGATGTTAGGGAAATTCAATAGTAAATTCAATCGTGTATTCCCTAACAGTGGTAATTTCATCATGTTTGATGCTTTACATCTTCTCAACCATCTGGGGAAGGTATTATTCTTTGTATTGTATCATCACCGATTCAATCAAGGGAATCTCCATTGGATATTACTAATCTTCCTTTAATTTTTATTATAGAATTGGGTGGTTCAAAATATATAAAGACATTTCCTTTTATTAAAGGATGGTGTTTGATCAATATACCGAGAGTTAATTCATGACCATTATAGAATAAAATTCCACAATTGTAATGATTATGAGATAGATTGGAAGAATATTCACATATACCAAAATAAAAGAAGATTCCAACACTTAGGTTGCGTTGATAAAACCATTAGATATATATATATATCTAATTCTTATTGTCTATGTTTTGATTCAATAATTATGGAAAATTGAAAAGATAAAATGGAATGTGTAGAACCATAATCAAATAAAACAATTTTCACTATTGAGTGAATAGAAATAGTTCCATTTAAGAAATTATTTTCACACTCTAATTTTATAGTAGTTATGACAAAATATTTCCCTTATACCTTTGTCTTTGGTGGTTTCAAATGATGATTACCCTTAAGGACATTTTTTAGTGCACTGGCATACATAGTTCCCTTGTTACCTATAGTTGAATCATTAAACCTTGGGTGGTACATTATGAGGTTCCTTTCATTAATCCATAATTTTAGTTGTCCTCACCATGTCTCGTTGATTTTTATGAGCTTTTTGTACTTCAATCCAATTCTTAAATCATTTCCCCATCACATTGAGTAAATACCTATGATGTTTCTTCCCAAATTTTTAGCATGTGGGCGGTTGGATCCTCTTCCTCTACTGTCATTTTCTCCCACTATCTTGAAACACAATTATTATATTCTTATATCCATAACAATGGTCAAATTCTCTAAGCTCCATCTATAAATTTATAGAACATCAAACAAATTATTAATAATTCCCAAAGTCTCAGATAGCTAGATCCTTTCTAATGTGTTGGTTTGAACCACTAATGAATCTTTCTATTTTAAAATAATTTATTAATAAAAAACCAATGGTTTTTCTTTCAAGACATATACAGTTTTCTTCATATGTCATGACTGATTCACCCTCATTTTCATAAGCTCTAAGAATTCTCTCTCCATCATCTTTCATATATTTTGAAGGAAATAATTTTTAAGAAATATTTTCTTCATGTTTTCTCAATCAATTTCTTATATCTCAAAATTCATCATGGTGATCCTTATCAATGAACACCATTTATATTCCACTCCATCAAAACATTACATGTGAAAAACTTAAATTCTTTTTATCAAAATAGTGGAGTGAAAAAAATATCTTCGGTAATGAGTTATCCCACAGTTCTGCAACATGCTGATCGAAAGACCCATGAAATGTTGGTCGTCGTTTTCACATAAATGAATCAATATAAAATTTCTCCATCACAGGTGATGGAGAAAATTACATAAGATTCAAGATATTTTTCAAAGCTTGAGACAACTAGGTAATCTTACACATGAAGTTTTCAACTGCACCACCCATATAGTTTGAGATGTAATTCTAAAAATTGTTACATGGTCCCTCCCACTGGTTATTGGCATATTTTCCCCTAATTCCCACCATTTTTTAAAATGGGAAGGGTTTGAACAAATCTTCAGTAAATATAGAAATAACAAATAATTTATTCCTATGTGATAATAAATGTTAAATTCCTATTTTATGGGAAACCATTGTTTATCTTTCTTCTAAAATAATGTTTCTATAATGTTTACCTATATATAGACATTTCATATTAGGTTTCACTCTTGTAATCTAATAAAAATTACAAATTAAATAAACCATAACTCTGATACCAACTAATGTTGTACTGAAATATTTATAGTGGACTATAATTGATACCAATTAAAACACTCCATATGCAGTGACACCTCCTAAGAAGGACTATTACCACCATCCTTAGTGGAATCCCTTTCCTTGTGATTACCATGTGAACAGATCCATGTTTCATCCAACATACACATGTGAGAGTATTCGGTGATTTTATTCATTAAATTGCACTGATACCAACTATAGTAACAATAATTATTCAGACATTACTCTTACTTCATTTTTTAGAAAAATAATTATATTAGCGGTATAGTCTCAGATCCAAAGGATTGGTTTCTATAGATAATTAGGATCATATAATAATTATAAGTAATAAAACATAAAAATTATATAAATTCTTCTTTTTTATGAGGAAAAATATCTCTGGATCATTTTAGTACACGTTGTCACCTGAGGATCTCAATCAATGAAAGGGGTGTGTTAAATGCCTAGTGAGGGGATGAATAAGGGACATGAATTAATAATACAAGGGTGATAATAATCAACATCATCATATCATAATAATAAGATCAATATATCCATTATTAGTGAAACTTTTGATAAAGACATGGAATATGGTACATCCGTAAAAATGAAACATCGTGTTATAGTGGTTAAAAACAACACATAGTTATTAACTGAGCTGGCATCATGTTCAAACATACCACATGTGCATAAATAGTAACATCATAAATGTGAAAAAATATAGAATCATGTACATAATGTATATCATTGATATCATGAAATACATCTCATTAGCCAATGAATTAGAGAGATATTTAATTTTTGGTCCACCAATAACATCACAAATACTCATAATCATGTATGCCATGTAGAACATATAAATATCATATTCATGAAATAACCCATAGAACGAAAAGGGATAAATAAGTATTTTATAACGAAAACATTCATTAATAAACATTGGGGTTCCTAAAAGAATAATGGAAAACATATCTAGAATAAAAACATCATTTTTTTAGTAAAGAATACAAAACCCAAGATATGCCATATATGTGTTTTGGAATGAAATTCCTTCTTGATAAATATTTTTTTGGGAATAAAAATATTTTTTCCATTATGGAAAACTTATATATCCCGAAAATAATAACTGAAGAATATTGAATGGATATTTAATGAATATTAAGGGAAATCGCATTTCTGAAACTGAGGTTTAATATAGTGAACCCAAAGAGAAGGTGTTAGGTTTGAGAATCTCTTTACCTTAATTACTTATTTATTTAGATGATTTTTTTCCTCCAGGATAATAAGCATAGGTTAATTAAAAAATAGAACTAGAAGTGAATTATTTTCATTTTTTCAATATTCTTAAATTATAATAATTTTTTTAAATTTCAAAATTCCCATTTTTATTTATTAATCATTTTTATATCTTTTTTTCTGTGACAATTATTCATTTTTCTTAGACTTATCATTTTTTATTCAATTCTATTTATAGATTAGTATGATTAATTCTAAAAAAATAAAAAAAAATTATTTAAAAAATAATATATCTTAATTATCTAATTAAACCATCCATATGTATTGTTATATGTAAAAAATCTATAAACCTCATCATTGGCGGTTAATTGGCCATTATTGGGAATGTTTTCCAAATGAGCATAAAGAGAGGTCTAAAATTTAAATTCTTATATATTGTTTATAGCAGGTTATAGTCATTAATATAATGTTAAAACACTTAGTAATTAATATAAGAATTTTTTTTGAAATGAATTTGGAAAAATATAATAGGGGAGGAAAATAAGAGATTAGTTGATAATAATATACTATTATCTCAGTGTTTCTTTTCTTGTTCGGCAGTAGACATCCGTGATGAATTGAGTTGGTTTACTAAAACATGTCCCTAATGTTAAAAAGGGATTAATATAGAGGATGATTGAAGTTATTTGTCCTTAGTAAGTGAGGGAGGAGTGGTTTTCCAAGTGGTGGGAGATGGGTCATATACACATGAAGAGAAGGGTATTTTTAGAATAAAATATTGAAAAATACTATATTGAAGGTAAATCATGTAGTAGTGATTATTTTCACATTTTTAGTCATTTATAAGTATAATAAAATATATTTATATTTTGAAACCCCTTTATAAAATGAATTAATAAATTTATTAAAAAACAATGTGGAATAAATGAAAAATTGCTTTTTTCAAGGAATACTTTTGACTTTCGACTTTTAAAAGTGATTTTTATGTTTGTAAAACTTTTTTATTTTATTTAAGTGAAAATTTTATCAAATTAAATATGTTTTTGTTTGAATTAAAGTTATATAAATTATTATATAGTTATTACAACCTGGATGATGTAATTTAAGATAAACTGGTTAAGAAAAAGTTGTACTTTTATTATTCAAATAAAAATTATTATATTTGATAAATTTTCCAAAAAATAATGATTAGAATTTTATGAAACAATTATTTTGAAAATGATATTAATTTTAACAAAATAATTTTCTATAATAGGTTATTTTAATTTTTAAAATAAAAATAATGTTTCTCTATATAATACATTAAAGTATTGTTTAAAAATGTGATTATATTTTATTTAAGTTCTTTGATAATGTTGATATTTATTTTATGTCATTTTTCAATTTTTTTTTTCATAAATTAGAAATGGAATATATTATTTACAAATTGTTTTAATTTTTTTCCAATTTTGTATTCAATATATTAGGTCATTATTTGCAATTGTACGGTTAATATTCCCTACTATCATGTTACAATTATGATGACCACATTACAATTAAAATGGTTATATTACATCTTATTAATACCTATTAATTATATCATTCAATATTCATGTTGATTTTTTACAAGGTTTAATATTTCCATTATCTATAATATCTATTAGTTTACTAATATTATTTTTCATTTATATTGTTTTGGTCATTTGGGATGTGATTCTAGAATATTATGATGATGTGAATTTTCCCTTTATAAATTTCAGAATTTATATTTTCCCTGTTGTAGTATTTTAAATTTTAATGGGTTTATTAGGTGACAAATGTAACAATTTATGTCTATAAAAAAAGTGTTATTGGTTTCTTTATGTGTTGAATGTATATAATACTTTATAATATAAATCACATTAATTTCTAGATACAAATATACATTATAATATATAGGTTGTTAAATATTACTTGTAACTACTTTTGAAATTATTTTATGGAAGTATTCATATAGAAATAATTGGATTGTAAAGAAAATAATGTGTCTCTTTTACTTTATTTGAATGGATTTCACAAGGAATATATTTTTATATATTTTATACTGAATTTTTTGAATTTTTTTGCAAAATGGAAAAATTATTATTTTATTTTTATGTATATAGTTTTAATATAATTTCCCTCCTCTAAAACCATTATTTTATTTCATCGATTCATTTGTTATATTTAATAATTTCATTAATTAAAAACCCTCATACCCATTATTTTGAGATTTTTAGTATTGAAAATTGGGTTTTAATGTAATGGGATATATATATAGATCTTAAAATGATGTTTTATCTATTAGAAGGTTTTTTTATGATTTATTCTTTTGTATATTATGTTATAGTTCATGGTAATTTTTTATTACCTTGGGTGGTTACATTATAAATCTAGAATAGGCGATCCTATCATAGATTACAAAATGAAAGGTTTGAGGGATGGATTTAACAAAATTATGTTTCCCCTAATATATTATTAGAATTTTCTATGATGGACATTCCATTTTTTATTGGTGAATGTTATTACATTTTTATCATTGAAGGAAATTCCAATTGTAATAGTGAAGGAAATTCCATTTGTAAGAGTGATTGTATGACTCATATAACATGTCTTATCAATTTACCAATATGATTTATCTATTATTTATTTGGGTTTTTATGGAAATAGTTTAATTTAAAACATCTAAGTAGTGATCTTATTTGAAATGGAATGTACCTGTTTTATCTAAGGGTTTATATGCATAACATTTTTGAAAAAGTATTGTTGAGTTTATCATGATTTCAAGGAAACCTTAAAGTATATTTTTTCCCTTTAATATTTCTAATAAAATGTTTTATAAAAATAATTTTGAAGAAAATTTTATTTATTGAGTGAGAAATTTATAATTTTATCCCAATATTTTTTGTGGAAAGGTGTATTTTTATGATTTTTCATGAACTAATGGGATAATTTAATTCATTTAATGTCCCATATTGATATTTATCTGCTCATAAAATGTTTCAAAATGTTTTTCACAAGATTATATGGATTTATAAGTATTATTATAGGGTCAAGATAAAAATTGTGAATATGTGTCCTGAAAAAAACAAGTTTATGTCATGAATGTTTTTCTGTGGGTAACATTGATACTAAGTTGATGTTCAAACCTGTAATTCATTAAATATTTTTTTACTAGTGATGGTTGAATTATTTAAAACTCTAAACCATAAATAATCACATATGTAATATTAGTAATTCTTGAAAAAATCCAGATTATGTAATATTTAAGGTCAGGTTCTTATAGTTGTTATTTGAAAAAATGGTATGATAAATTTAAAGTTTAGGATATTTATAATAGAATAAATTTAAAAGATTATATGTTATGGTTAAATTGAAAAGATATGTAACTAAAATATTACCATATTACATTATCAAATTTATGTATATTCAAAATGATTTTCTACTAAGGAAATTGGGAAGCAAAAGTATAATGGTATCAACAAGAAAATATACTACAAAATCAGCCTACTAAAATTTTTGGAATTTTCAATAAGAAATTAATTATAGAAATAAATTATTTTATGTAGGATATAAACACTAGAAGTATCCATACTAGAGTGAATCCACATCTTCCAGAGTGGAAAATGTCAATATTTGTGGTTTTTATGAGACAAAACCCTTTAGTATTTTGTTGATATTTTGACATAGTGGTAGATGAGGTATCAATTAAAGACCCAAAAGAGATATTTTAAGTTATTGGTTATTTATAAAATCTGATGGTATCTCATTCTATTTATCATATTGAAGGTGAAAATAATTAATGGTGGTATTTATTTAATAATACTAGGGTGAGATGATCATGATTCCATAGAATAGAATATTTTTAAGATTCTTTTTCTGGAGAAATATTTCGATATGGGTTTTCTTCCCAAAAATGAAAAAACACTTACTGGAATTTAAGAAGGAATATAAAGATTCAGTAGCTATGTATAAATAAAATCTAAAGAGATTTCCCAAGTATACCATAGATTATATTCTTTTTCTTATTATTAAAATTAATATATTTTACATCTGATTTAAACTAAATTTAAAAATAGGTTTGGCCACTTGATAACATTTAAATTATAATAAAGTTATACTTTTTCTGTGAAAAACGAGGTGATGTTTTCTAAAACTTATGTTACTTGAGAAGAAAAGAGAAATAAATTATTACGGTTGTAGGAAATAACGAAGAAATATGATATTAATCCGAGAGGTAATCCCACTATATGTTACAAGTGTGGTGAAAATAATTCAAGGATTATCTTTTAGGATATGGAAAATGTTAATAGTGTGGTAAGATATGTCATGTGGCCCATGAATTTAAATTGTGAATTATTAATCAATCCAAGAATGGGGTAATAGATATCCATCAAATTATATGATTTTTTTACTTTTAATGAGTCAGGGAATTATGCTAAAGTGTGTCTAAAATTATCTATACATTTTTTAAACCATTATGATCAAATGAAAAAAGGCGTGGATAAATAATTTTCTATTTTTATGATTGATTTTGGTCCATCTCTTTATATGGAGACAAGTATAATATTTATTTATTTGAATTATTCCAATGCCTTGATTGACATTAGATTATTGAATTTTGATATTTTTCAGAAATTTGTAGGATAAATGGGAATATATACTCTTGAAAAAAAGATAGAGAATTGCAGGAAAATATTTGTGAAAATATTAAAGAAACCAATATTTATTAGAATATTAACTTTTTTATTCTTTGGATGTTATTTTATAAAATTCATATTCAACTATCTAAAGCAATGTTTGGTATTATTTTGGGTAATGATTGGATTTCATTTTATCATTATAATATATATTTTTGTCCTAGTGAAGTTTTATTTAGTGATACCATACCTTTAATAACCTTATAAGGTATATAGAAATTGATTAGAGATGGTATAGAAAGTATGATTGTTCATATTATTGAATGTAGTGAAACTATTAAATTTAATTATTCCCCAGAAGTAAACTAATATATGGATTTATTTCTTATTGATTTTCCTAGTATTATTCCTAATCGGGTGTTTGAGTTTTCTATCAACTTAAGGCCTAATGATAATTCTATATCATAACACCTTACCAAATTGATCATGTAGATCATTTGTAATTGAAAAATTAGTTGCAATAGTTGCTATATAAAGGATTCATTCATATTGAAAATTTATCTTGGGTGATCCTATTTTATTTATTAAAAAAATGCTTTAGTGAGACTTTTCATTGACTATAGTGCCTTGAAAAACATCACTACTTATATCATGTATCAATTCCCACATATCTATGATTTGACTAATTTAATCTAGAAAACAATGTATTTTTTAGGATTCATATCAAGTCAAGGTACCATTAGTTTATGGTAAATGTGAAAGAATTACAAATGATGGTATTTCAATCTAGAAATATGCATTAAGATTTTCAAGATATGTCCATTAGGTTATCTAGTTCACCAGTTGTATTCAATGATATGATTAATTGAGTTTTCCCAGACTATTTTTAAAATTTTATGGTTGTTTTCCATTGTGATATATTTCAATATTCTAATAGACTTATGGATCATTATTGAAACATATGGATTGATTTAAAAACCATAAATGAAATAAAACTATATAGAAAATTTATAATATATAATTTTTGGATGAAATAAATTACCTTCCACAGGAATATTGTTTCTAAATAAGTAATATCTTAAAACCCTTCTAAAAATATAGTTTTTTTAATATCTAATATGAAAAAAACTCAAGTAGATTCATTTTTTCTTGAATTAGTGGGTTACTACAATCAGTTTTCTAAAAACATAACATTATTTATATCCCACTAAATAGGTTAACTCAAAAAAGGAGTTAAATTTATATTTATGAAATATTAATATGATTATTTTTAGGAACTAAAAATAATATTGGTAAATGATCATGTTTTAGACCTACCCTCTGAATATGGTGAATTTTTCATCTATAATGATGCCTCTATGATGTGACATGGATTTGTTCTAATGATGATTTATAATGTAATTCAATATTATTCATTAAAAATAAAACCTCATGAGTTAAATTATCTTACACATGATCTAGAATTATTTTTTGTTTTTTATTTAATGATTTTAGTTCATCACTTATATGGTGTAACGTTTTAAAAAATTATTGATCATAAAACATTAATGTATATATTAACTAAGAAAGTGTTTAACATGAGGAATAAAAGTGGATATAAAGGATTAATAATTATTAATAGATTATTCATTATATTCCTGTAAAAATAAGAAAAAATAAATGATGATTTGATTAATAAAGATAATTCTATATCAACCATGTTATATTTATAACATGACCCTTTAGATAATGATTTGATGAATTTTTTAATAGAAATTCTACATTCAAGAACTTCCTTTATTTTTTTATGTGCCGTTATAAATTTTTCCTTTAGAAAAATATTATGTATTATTAGAATAAGGATAATGTTTAACATGAAATGGATGAATATGTTTATACTTTTAAGTTTCTAGAGTTTAATGTTGATAAAACAATTGTTATCATATTTGGAAAAGGATTGTATATTCCCTATGATTACAAGTTGAGGATAAAATTAATGAGTGAATCTCATAGTTCCTTATTTTTTTGTTCTTTAAAGAACAAGGATGTATGGATTATTTATTGTGAGTTCCTATTGGGATGTAATAAAAAGATATATTGTTCAATTTTACTTTAAATATCTGACTTATAAACATGTTTATGATGAATGATAATTATACAAGGGTGTTTAATCCTTTTCCTGTGATATAATAAAAATATTTTAATATATATATGGATTTCATTGTGGGATTAAAAAATATGGAATATTTTAGTAATTTAGTATGTGTTATTACTGATTGATTATCTAAATCTACTCATTTCCTTCACACTAAAGATATTATGTCTTTTCATAAGCTTTCTCGAATGTATCTCAAGGAGATAATCAGGTTACATGGACTTCCTCTCTCTGTTGTATCTATCCTTGATGTCATGTTCATTTTATTTTTTGGAAAGGACCTCATAATTCATTAGGAACTGAATTAAATGACAATATAGATTTCTAACCTCAATCTGATGGAAAATATGAGTGAAAAAATTATACCTTAGAAGATATGCATTGTACTTGTTCAATTGATTAATACGGAAGTTGGGAGGAACATATTTTTCTCGTTTAGTTTTCTTTTAACAAAAATTTTCATTATATTATATATATGGATGATTTTGAACCACTTTATTGAAAGAATTTTCTAACTCCAACTTTTGGGATGAACTAGGGGAAAGAAAGTTGATATTGCTAGAGTATGTAGAGGAAATGGTTAAGAAGGTGAAGATGGATAAATAATATATAATGAATTAACAGATAAAGAAGAAAACATATATTGATAAATTGGGATAAGATATTTATTTAGTGGTATGTGAGAATCATTTTATTAATATATATTTATATAAATAAATTATTTGTTTTGGTAAAAAGGGTGAGATAATTATGTTGTTCAATTGACCATATGGAATCCATGAGAATTCTATAACAATTTCTTATCTAGTGGATTTACCTCAATGTTTATCTTTTATAAATGATGTATTTAATGTTTCATTATTATTAAAGTGTAAGATCACAACTCTTTAACAAGGTACATTATTGTTTTAATATTGTATATACTCCTTTAAAAAAATTTATGGAATTATTAATGGGTGTGGGGAAGGTCACAAGATCATCCCTTGGTTTCGAAACATAGAGAATGTGGAAAAAATTCATTATGGATCATGGATCATGTTTCATGATTATCTTGTAACATAACTATGTGAGATGAGGCTATCTTGGATTGTGGGTTCAATATGGTTTCGACAAGATTTTCCAAACCAACTGTGTACCTCCAAAAAATCATACAACACAATTTCTAAGGGACAGAAGAGACCTCAATGGTGGTGAATATTTTTCCAAACCATGCATCCAATAAAATGTGTATCATTGAAAGTATAAAATTTACCATTTCCCCTTCAAAATATTATATCATTTCACTGTAATTTCTTTAATTTTTTATCCAACTATCACCTAGGGTGAAAACCAAGAGCTCCCAATAATTCCAAGGATCATTCCCATCCAGTTGAATGAATATCTTTATTCTATCTATTACAATTAGAATCCATTGGTATGTCTCACACTCAATTTCCTTCAATTTTTTGATGAACCATTTTTAGATACATTTCTTCTCATATGAATCTTATGACCCATATTTTCAAAAGATTTTATTTCCTTTTTTGATTAAGGCCATTTTTTGTTGAGTCATAAGAAAAGGTTATGTGAGTGCATGTCTATGAATATAATTTTGGTGTTCTATAAGCTATCTTACATTGTTTTGGTAATTATTTTTTTGTATATGGCATGTTTCATTATGAATTTTTACAATGCAATGGATTCCTTTTTAAGAATGATAAATTTGGTTTTTAAATAATGGCGTTTACTCTTCAAAAATCACATTAGGTCTATTAATAATTATTAGATCATTATTAATACCATACATGTGGTGTGATACTACCTTAAACAGTGTAAATGGGTTATAAATGGGGAAAAGATGGTTTATGAGTTATAACCAGTTATAATTATTGGTTTTTATGAAAATATGGAATAAGGGTCCATTTCACTCAACAAAGAAAACTAAATTCCTTCTAAAATGACAAAAAAACAAGGTTGGGAGGGGTTAAAGTGTTATATTATTATAATTAAATGGTTTTTGAATAACACTTTAATATTCCATTTCTCTAATAAATATTCATATTATTTAAGTATGGTAAATGGGGTTAAGAGTGTTTAATATGTTAGTCCCTGGGAAATGTTGACTTTTGTAATAGGTTCACCCTTGTTATTATGTTGTGGTATAATTTCATGTATGTGGACCCTGGAATTTTTTTTCGACAATGGTTTCTATTATTTGACATCATTCTCCAAATGCACAGGTAATGATATTGGAAATGACAGTCATTACTATTGAATTGTGATTAATAGACATGGAATTTCACATCCTTTACTTTACATAATAGACACGATTCTCCTTTCTCTTGGAAAGGGTGTGATTATAATGATATGTGCACTACTAGAATATAATTTATTATTGTTAATTAGAATAATTCTCCTCATTTCCAATGATTTTGAAATAATTTAAATGAATACCCTATTTTTTAGATTTCATAACCACTAAGACATAGGGTTCATACTTATGGTATGGATGATTAAGGATTAGTAGATTGCATGTGAATGTGGAACCTTATATCCCATGAGTATAATTGATAATTATTTATTGTGACACATGATTTATTAGGTCCCTTGTTTTTTAGTTATCTTACATTTTTTCATACACTATTATTAGAATAGATTTTCATTTAAACACCATTGGTGATGTACTATAAAGTTTTAATCTCACCATTCTTAGAAATCCATGAGTACCTAAATGAATTTAATGGTTGCAGGTTGGGATAAATGAATATTTATTATAATAGATAGTTGAGTTGGGGTTTGGGGATAGAGCATGGAAGATGTAACAAGACTAATTTCAGGAACCATATTGAGGATTTTAATCATGTATTTTTTATTTTTTATTTTCTTATTAATATATCATGAAATTTTTTCTATAATAGTTTGTGGAAACTTATCCAGTTTTGTTATGTTGTTATATGATGAATTTTTATTATAGTTAATTAAAAATTGTTACATTGATCATTTTTTATTTTTATTTCTTATATTGTCTTACACTTGTAATGTGGGTATAGTAACCCCACATATGTTATTAAAACCTTAGTAATATCCATTAGTGTATTTCATATGAGAAGGAATGTATAATGTCATAAGGTAAACAATCTTAGAGATATATTTTAGTGTATCTTGTACCCAAATGTTAGAAAATTGTAATAGGTAAGTATCATTTCTTATCAAATTACAGTTTGGGAAATAAAGACATAATATTTCAATGTTTTGGGCCCTTTTAAGGAACTCATTAATGGGAGTATTTGTCCTATGTATGGGGGAGAAAGTAACTTCCCAATGTGATATTACCATTCATGACATTCACTTATTTGTGTAGAATTTTATTTCACATTTGGTGATATCCTTTCCATATAATGTAACTATTTTATGATATTTTACTTGTGTACTGGTACAATGTGATGTTTTTTATGAATTTATTATTTATGGAATTAAGGGAATTATGTCAAATTCATCATGCCATGAATACATTGAAGATCATGAATGGTGTAATATGGGACCTGAAATAATTTTTTTCCATTAGTTTTTTATGAAAAAGTTCCTAATAAATATGTTGTAATTGTTATGAATTAAAATATGGGATATAAATTAGTTAAAATGGTTTCAAATATATGGTTTGTAATTTTGATGTTTGGTTTATCCTTAGTTATATGTGGTCCAAGAGAGGTATGGTTTAGGGTAGTGATTGTGTTGCTATTATGAACATTCACATAGTTTATGTGGAGTTTTTTTATGTATAATTATGAAAATTATTTTGTACAACTATGTAATTATATATTTTCTATCCTATAGGGGGATTGATACATGAGGATGCTTACCTATAGGGTGAAAATAGGTAATTTATGATAATTTCCTACCAACAGTGGGACCATATCCTCCATTGGTACTATCTAATTGGAAAGAGAATCAATTCTAAGAGAATTTTTCCCACCTTATACAATTTATAGAATGGGACCTAGTATAGGTTCAATCGAGTATGTTTAATATGACTAAATATTTCTAGCTGTATAATATTACAATATTTATAGGAGTGAGTGTAACAATGATTGTTGAGTTTTGTATTAAATCTTTTCATATGAATTTGGATCTCATAGAAACTTCTTTTTAATTGAGGTTTCTGTTTAAAGAAAATATGTTGTATTGATAAGTGATGCACAGGTTGGGTATACCAATTCAGGATGAGTAATTAATTGATATAGCTTAGTAATACATCAAAGAGTAGATCTTGGAAAACATATACTGAGATACTTATTGGAATGAAAGGACCATGTAGTTTATTTTTTTGATGAAGGGTACTATTTCAATGATATATTATATTGGTTTCTTCAATAATTAGTATCATTTTGTAATAATATTTTTAGTGAATGAAGTTGTGGTTGGAAGACCTTTTTATGATGTAATTTTATGTGAGATAAAGTATCATGTGAATATCTTTTTATTGAAAAATTTTGTTGAGAGGTGAATAAATATTTCATTCCTAAGGGTAACATGAATGGGAAATGTAGTGGTGAATATATAAGATCAGTAGGGAGATCATCTACTATGTGTTCTAATGAGAGAAAGATATGTAATGATAACTCCAACCAAGATGGTACTATAAAGAGCTGATTGCAGAGAGGATCATAATCATAGGGAAGTTCTCATATGGTTTAATATTAGTTTGCAAAGTATAGTTACATTTTTGGTATGTGTCTCCAAAAAACAAGTGGGTCATCGATCTTCTAGGAGGATGGGACACTGACAATGTTTTTGTTGGAAACCTCATAAAATGGTTGATGATGGTAGATCTAGGTTGATATAGTTCAGTGACATGGTATCTTTTACCTCATACAATTCTAAAAAATGGAGTTATACTATCCATACAGATAATGTTGGAGTAAAATGTTCTCTAATACATGAGTAAACAAATCGGTAGAGTAATTTATCATATAGGCCCCATATAGGAGAATGGGATACTGGGATATGTCAACTGCATGTAGTTCATCCTCAGCAAAATTATTGAGAGGCATTACCATTGATTTTCAAAGGATATATTTTTTTATTCAATTATTTATAGTGGTTTATATGATACTGGGTCATTAATTATTTAATATATTTCTAATTGGTGAATAGTTTTGGTTTAGTGGTGGAATTCAAGTGTGGAGTTATGTCAATGGACACATCATTAGGGTTAATATCAAATGGTATCTTTCATTGTATGGATTGTTCACTAATGGTTAGGGGAAACATAACCTTGGTACATGTTCATTCTAGAGATGTTTGGTTTTGACATAATATTGGGAGTGGAATGGTGATATTCAATCAAATATCATATTTATTTTTATCATCAAAGGGTCATGTTCATGTCTTATAAGGGTGACATTAATATTCAAAATGAATAATGGGATATCTTGGTGGACTATTGAAGTCCATTTCATCAACAGTTGGGACAGATTACAACTCATGTTGTGAGAATAATTCTTGATGAAGTTGGAGTAAGTCATGTGGAATTTCCTCCTATAGTGGGTCTATTTTTGGAAGCGTTTCCAGAGATGTTCTCAGGGTTTACTGTAAAGAGAGAAAATGAGTTTACGATTGAGATGATACTTGGGGATTATATAGTTTTATTTATACCTTATTTAATGTGAACACCATAGCTTCAACATCCTAAGACATAGCTGGAGGATTTCTTAGATAAAGGTTTCATCGATATGGGTATGTCACCTTGGATGTATCTATAGTTATTTAACATGGTGGAGGAAGGGATGTTGTGTTTATGTTATATATAATATATGTTGATCTAGATTATTATTAAGAAACAGTATCTACTTTTATCCATAAATGATATATTTTACCAACTAAATGGTTCCTCTATATTCTATAAGATTGATTTGAAATCATAGTATCATTAGTTGAGGGTGAGACTCTCTAATGTACCACATACTACATTTAGAAGTATGTATTGTATGTATGAGTTCATTTTTTTCGGCCCTACTAATATTCATACAATTTTTGTGGCCTTGATGAAAAAATTCATTCCCTAGTACATATATCATTTTGTGGTCATCATTGTTAAAGACATCTTAGTGTAATCCTTGACTTGTGAATATCATGTCAAACATCATGACATTATCTAGAGTACACTAAGAGATAATTGGATATTTTCCATGATATGTAAGTGAAATTTTTGGATTTTCAAGAAACATTTATTGGGCCACATCATCTCATAGTATGGTGTGTTGGTGGATCTCATGAAGGTACATGATCTTGTTTCTTGGAAACAACCCAAGATTAGTATTTATATTCCATAATTTATGGGTATGTTAGATTATTACTGATGGATTATTATATAATTTATTAATTTTTAGTTCCTCTCTCAATCCTAACCTATATGGGTATAATTTTTTAGTTGTTTCAGTAATATGATATTTCATTCCCAGAAATGAATAGCTATTTTACCCCTTCACAAATTCTGATCTTTCCAAAAATGCATGTGGTGTATCCTTTTATTTTTATGCATTAGGGGTTAGACTAGGAGTTGTGTTGATATAAGTACTTCAGTTCTTGGTGTATGTATTATGGTGCTTGAGGCCACATGAATAGATCTTTCTAATTCATGATCTTGAGTTTGTCACAATGGTTTATGGTGTAATGTGTCAGTAGAATTATCTTCATTGATAGAGGTTAATATTTTATACAAATCAAAAAATGCATTAAGTACTTATCCTCTTAGTGTGATTTATATCATTTTAAATTAAAATCCATTTATTATATGAAATACTTTGATTTCGATCTAGAGTATTGGATATGAAATTGGAATAGTGTGATAGATTCCATGATTCGGAAGATAAAAACACAAGTTGTTTTGGAGCCTAGATCAGATTGGAAAATGATTTCCTTTCTCATTGAAAGTCATATATGTGTACATGAAGACAAAAATTAAATGAATACCATTTTTTTATTTTTTTGATCCCTTACATTTGAGCTGGATTAAGAGGACAATGTACGAGGATCCATAGTTCAGGGCATCGGTAGAATTATTTGATGGTGGAGATCTACCCTCTGACTGAAAAATAGATAGATAAGAAATTATCCACATTTTGTGTATGTTTATTCTGCATAAAAGAAATTTCAAGGATCTAATTATTGATATTAAAGACTATAAGTGGGAGGTTCACCCTGGTTTGAACGAAATTTTCGATGATCTTCATTGAAGAAATTGGTGTCCAAAAATAATGTATGATATCAAAGGTTTTGTGATGCAATGCTACTCCTTCCAATAGGTGAATAATGATAATCAGTGGCCTTGTAGACTATTATCACCACATCATATGCAAAAATAGAATTTTAATTATGTTATCATGGATTTTTTATTGGGTATTTCAGGACTCATCAGATGACTAACGTGATAAGGTTTATTGTGGACCGGTTGATTAAAGTAACCAATTTCTTTCTAATTAGAGATACTTTCATCATCCTCTAGTTGGGTGGCCTCTATATTCGTGAGTTACTATACCTTAGAGATTAATTTTAGATACAGAACACCATTTTACTTTACTCATCTAAAAATATTTGCAGAAATTACTGAGTAACCCAATGTTTTTGAGAATAACATTTTACCTGATCCAAAATGACAGATCAAAATAGAGTTCCCATGTGTCATAGTAAATGATTAGATCATGTATCCTAGATTTTGGAAGGATATCAGTGAATCACATACTTGTTATGGAATTTCAATATAACAACAGTTATCAAGAAACTATTCGGATGGAACTATGTGCGAAATTATAGGCTTGGCCATATATATCACATTGTTTTTATAGAAGTGGTAGAATAAGTGTTGTTGGGACTGAGTTTCATAGAGGATACATTAGTAAAGGTGTAGTTGTTCCAGAAGAATATGGATATATAACATTATAGAACTAAGTCGTTTGAAAATACAATTCATCAATCTCTTGATTTTGTAGTTGGTGTTCATGTGTTTCTTCCGGTGTCATCAAGAGTGGGTCATTATAAGATTCAAAAGCATGGTATATTGGCTCCCTTTTTGATCGATCCATTGGGAATTATGGATAATATCTATTTGTAATCATATCAATTAGCTATTACATAGTGTTTTAGTTCTATGAAATAATTATTCCATGTTCATGTGCTTATAAGTATAATTGCAACCCTTACCTTGTGATTCATGTTGATGATGTTGAGCTTGAGGCTAATGTTTCCTTTGAGTAGAATTTAATTTATATTATAAAATGTACTGAAGAAATTATTTTGGCACAGTATAGTTCCATTTCTTCAAGTAAAAATGAATTATGGCCATTTTTTGGAGGAAACATTGGACATGGAAGCTGATATACGATCCCAGTTGCCAAACCATTTTACATTTGAGGCTTAGTGATAATTTGAAGTGCTTATTGAGGATGATATGTTATAAAGAATATAGGATATAATATTTTAACACTTCCCTGATGAAAATTATTCTTTTAATCTTCTTTTTCCGCTTTTTAAAAGGATTATAAAATATATCCTTGGTGTGTGAAATTTACCTTTATTCCCTTCTAACCGTTATGCAATCTCACTATATATTCATTTTCATTTCTCCTATAATATCCTTGGGTGAGAACCAAGAGAACTTAACACCCCTATAGATTATATTTCATTGATTATAGGTCATTGAATTTTTTTTAATGAGATTTAATTCACTTAGGTAATTCTCTTACTCTATTCACTTCTATTTCCAATAAGAATCATGGATTGTTATCTTTATCTTCTTCTAAAACATAGGAAGTATATTTTCTAGGTATTTCTTAAATATTACAATTTTGGGTATTTTACCTTGATTCAAAAAAAAATTTGGAAGAGTGTTTTTCTTGGAGAATAAATAAGGTATTCAAGAAGGCATGCCATATTGATTTTAGGTTTGTTTATTTGTATGGGCATGTGTTATTGCACCAGTTTTCTAAACAATTTTTTCCTTATTAAGGATGAAAAATTGGAAATTTAAATGATGTGTTTAACCCTTCCCAGATCCCTTTTTTTACTTGTATGATTATTAGACTAAAAGTAAGGCCACACATGTGGTGTTTCATAACCATAATAATGGTAAATGATTTGTAAATAATAAAATAGTGGGTTTTTAGATTAAATTTATTTCACTTATTATTTTTGATGTAATTATCCTATAAGTTTCCAATTTTAAAAACATTTGAAATTAAATGATTGAATATATAATAAAGATTTTTTTTTGGAGAATGGTAGAACGGGTTTCCCATGTTATTGAATTATTGATAATGATTTCTAATGTTGGACATGATGTTCCAACCCTTAGATAAAGATATTGGGCATCAAACCCCTCATCAAAGATTTAAGATGGCTATTCATGGTCTTCAGAATACAAGAAATGATATGATTGACCTAACACTCCTTTTTCATGTATAGGGTTCCAATACATCGATTCTGTTAGTAATAGGATTTTATTTTCTATTATTAATTGAACTGGTTCCTCTCGGTTCACATAATTTTGAAATGATTAAAATTAATGAACTCTTTTTATTCATGTGTTTAACTCCAATGGAATATAGTTCAGAATTTTGGTATGAATGATGCAGATTTAGTGGGTTGGGAGTCATGGTGGAACCCATGTACCTGATTTGAAAACTAATAATTGTTTATTGTGTCCCTTGCATCATTTATTACCTTCTTTATTCATTCTCTTACACTACATCATAAACTATTATTAGGTATGATTTTTCATTAGACATCATTTCTAGTGGCCTAAGGGGTTGTACTCACATCGTGCTTTTTTGACCATGGGTTCCTGAGATTATTTCATGGTAATAGTACTTGATAAGGGAAATGGACTTGTTATAGATGGGTGAATATGGATTATTTGATGGAGAATTTCTGAGGGAACTACCTTGATAATGGGACCAATTATAGTGATTTTCATCATGTTTTTTATTTTTTGGTTTTCCATTATTATAAGACCACTAGTTTTCAATATTATTTTGTGGAAACTTATCTTTTTTTGGGATCATGTTATATAATTCATGGTTATTGAGGATTACTGATCATTGTTGGTTTGGTGATTTATTATTTTTATTGCTTTTTTTCATTTCTCTAGTAAAGATTTTATGGTCTACAATAAACCATTTTCTACCCTTATTAAATGTTAGATGCCTCTATTTTATGGGGAAGAATTCATGAGTTCATGTGGTGAACCAGCTCAGGGAACCAGTTTAGTGGAAACCAATCTAGGTTGTTACAAAAAAAATTCAAATCCATCTAATGTTTTTATCCCTGAAGTAGTTTTAAAGGAACAAAACCTCTCTTATGAGGAAAAACTTGTTTATATTATTGACTATATAGAGCAGGTGTTATGGAATAAGGTGATTAACTAGTATAAGGTTTGATTAGAAAACGACATGGCTAAAGATGTAACATAAGAATATGAAAATTCTATGATGGTGTGATATCCCCACATGTTAAAGAGATTTATAAAATTATGAGTATATAACAAACCCAAAGTGCAGGAAAATGTAAAAAACCATTTAATGATACAATATATCATTTTCATGTGTATTTTTTATTTATTAAATAGATAGTTATATTCATTATAAAAATAATATTTAATTTTTAAATGAGATAGAAATAGGATTCCTAAGCTCTTTTATTGAAAGGATTTATTTAAATGGTTAATTTATAAATTATATAATTTAAATTTAGAAAAATCAATTTCATTTTTGAATTCATCATGTAATAATTATCTTATCACGAATTTTTTAAAATATTATGAAAATATAAATTCATCAATTAATTGTAAAAAAACTAATTTATATTGATAAATATATTTTCTTATCAGGTATTTAAAATGTCATATTCTATATCTGATTTGTATTAAATTAAAACTACTTCATTTTTAATAAACACAATCATCTTATAGTCTTTGGAATGAATTTTATAATTGATTTTTGTGTGAAAAGATTAAATTTAGTTCTAAATAGTTGTTTGAAATATAAATGATTTCTTATAATTGTAAATTATTATTTTTTTATTAATGAAATGATTACCTTAAATTCTTATGCAATTCCAACACAATATATATTCAATAAGAATAAAAGTAAAATAAATTATTATAAAAATATTAAATGTAAGATACACAGAATGAATTATTTTGTAACATCGTGTTTGTACACAATTATAACATTATACATTTTTTAAAGAATTATACTGAAATTATTATTTTTTCATGTTGTTTTCATGTTGTTTTAAATTTCAAATTAAATAAATAGTTCCAAAAATTACATTAGTGATATTTTTCGTCAAATAGTATGTTTTTAACTGATCTAAATTTTCCAAAAATCTTAGACTCTTCCATGAAGTTGGGATATGGTTGAAAATATCAGACATATTCTATTTATATTTGAATTTTTCTTTTATAGAGACTATCATAATCTCTAATTAGTAAAAAATGATATTATCCTATTAATCATCAAAAGGGGTTAAGACAATTTAAAACAAAACAATATGGTTAAAAACATAATCCAAACATGAAAATAATATATTTTTTGAGATTATTTCACCTCATCTTCATCCAATCATTAAATTATATTAACTTTGAGAATTTTTATAATGAAAATTAATTTCTATTAATTTAATACTATAACAAATTATAAGAGTGCCCCTTTGATCTCTTATAAAAGAGAACCTAGTATCCTAAAATCGTCACACTTAAAATTGATTTTTTCTCTAAGAACTACCCAAATCCCTTCTTCTTAACTGTTCCCATTTCATATAGGCCTTTTTGATCAAAAAACCTACATATCAATGCATCTGGTGTAAACTTTTAGAGGTTTTTTGGATAATAGGTGTAGTTCTTAACCAATCATTTTTATATTATTTCATCACCAACCTCTTTCAAATATTGATCAAACATTATAAAATAATCACACTCACTACTACAAATATGGGTTTATCCAGCACTAGTATTTATCATCACAAGATAATAGAACTTATAAAGGAGGGTATTTATCAGCAGTAGGTAGAAGCACTAATAAAGACCCCCTTCATCAATGCTAATAAAAAATCACTCCTAAAGGGTTCCCTTTATAAGATATACTAAAATTACACTGATAATGAGACGCCCTTTATCAACAGAAATAAAAAAGTGTGGATAAAGGGAATCCATTTATCATTTCTAATAAAAAATCACACATAAAGGGTTCTTTTATCAATGCTAGAAAAAAAGTTATTATAAATAGGGGTTTTATCATCTCATTTTTTTAATTGCATTAATAATGGTCCCCCTTCATCATTTATTTTTTTTATAGTATTGATAAATGGTATATTTCAAAAATTAAAATATATTTCAATAAAAATAAATTAATATATAAATTTATTTATGTTGATATAAATTGATATTGTTTTTAAAACTTGATTTATATATGGCTGTATATGAATTTACATTTAATATATTACATATTTACATAAAATGACTTATTAAATAATTTAAAAATATTATTAATAAATAATTTTTTATTTATAATCGATTAATGGTCATTTAATAACAATAATTTGACCAAAAAATTAAATAAATTAATTAACAATAAAATATAAGTTTAAAACCTAACTTCAACAACAATGGAAAAAAAAATTTATCTAGTTGTCCATCTGGGCTCTACCATATATCAAATTTAAGGCTATGAATATATCTACACTTCTATTAATGTGGATACCCCAGGTCGAAAAATATAGGCCAAAAAGGTTGAGAATTCCCCTAAAATTGATTTTTTAGTTCTCATATTCTATTTTTTAATATTCTATATTTTTTAGATTCATTTAAGATACTATTATAATTTTTTTATAGGGACTAAATTTATTCCTAATGATTACTTTCAAAGAAATATTATAGATTTTAAATTTTTCCATTTTACACAATAAATTATTATTTATATTAAAATATTTTTCATATTTTATTATGTTTAATTATAATAAATCTATTTTATAATTACTTATGAAAACATACATAAATAATTATATGAATTAAAAAAATATATAAATAAATTATTTGATAAATAAATGTATATATATATATATATATATAAATATATGATATAAAAATGTATGAAAAGATATATAAATATATAAATATATCTAAAAAAATAGATGAAATCAACTAAGGGATGTTGTAAAGTTCTTACCTTATTAGAAGGAGGTCAAGGGATCAAATCTGGGTGATCAAAACTTTTTACGCCACCAACAATGGAAGAAGAGATGGGGGTCTAGCACTAGGTTAGGGGGTATGAGAAGGGCATGGAAAAACTAATTTCTTAAATAATTCTATATTAATGACAAAAAATGCAACATTTATCAGTGCTAACAAAAAAACATATAAATGGAACCTTTATACTAGAAATAATTTTTTTCCTTTATCAATTTTTTTTTCATGTGCTAATAATGATCACCTTTTAGAGCTCCAAGGTTTTAAATGCTTTAAAGGCATTGATAAATCCAATATTTAGCACCTTGAAATGCCACTTATATAGTGGTGACTTGTATATTCTATATACAGAGTTGTTTTATGTTATGTTCATTTCCTATAACAACCTCCTCATTTATAAAATGGTAAACAACACCATTATTTGTGTGTATTGATGACTATTGTCTCAAGAACTGATGAAATTCATTTTCTACCACCATATCTCGCTGATGTTTATAATAATGTATTTAATGTAAATATATGGTATTAATGATATATCTATCATTATATAAAAGCAATTTATCACAATTTTTTATTAATTTTCCATTCATTGAAAATTATAACCTTTCTTTTGCGTATGTGTGGATTTCCACATCCATGAAGTCATGTTATTCAAATTTTCATCATTGAATCACAAGGATGGTATACAGAAGTGTATTTAAAAATATATGATGGTATTTTTTATATAATTATAATTTTTTGTGAAGAAAAAATACTTACCTTCTTTCCATAAAGACTATTTAAAAAGGAAAAATTACTCTTTCGTACATATGGACTACCATCTCAATGATTGTAACATGGTTCATTTTTAATAAACATATATATTGCTTGGTTTTAAAATTATAATTTATTTATTTGTTATTATTATACAAAATATATAAAAATTTACTCTTTGACCATGGTCATCCTACTAAAGTCATTTTGGACATGTAAGACAAATATTGTCCAAACATCTGACGAGAACAAAGTTGATTACGTATTTGTGTATAATAAGGTATGAAAAAAATGAATAGTAAACATAAAAAGGGTTATTAATAATGTTAATAATTAACATAATTTTTTTATTTAGGAATATAAACAATATATCTGATGATTTAGACTCTAGGTAAGGGACACTTTACTTTAAAAACCATGTTTTAAATATTTTAAATATTTATATTATAACTTGTTTCATCCATGTCCATATTTTTAAAATTCTTTTATGGATGTATTTATTTTTAAATAAATTAAATATAAAGAAATGTTTATGTCTTTTTACATTATTTCAAATGTATAAAAATTAATTTGTTTATGTATTTTATGTAGAGTGTTTTAACTTTCCTTACAAAAAGAAAATGGAATGTTATATTTTAACAAATATAGTATCAATGGATATTCCTTACTCCATAACCATTATATGATTTTTATTTATTTAAATCATATTATTATGTGACTTCATTAGTGAAAACACTCTTCCCTTTTATTATTGGAATTTTAATTTTGAAAACTGGGGTGTAAAGGAAATGGATATACCAAGATCTGAAAATGATTCCCCATGGCTTCAATAAATATTTTTATGATGACATATTTCAAATTTCATGTTGTGGGTATTTGGAATTATTTATGTTGAGGGGTGGTTTCATTATATAATGGGTTTGGGTGAATCTTGTTACAACTCTCTAATGCACTGGGCAAAGGTATGGGGTTAACCGATTGGATTTCTCCTAATAGATTATTAGAATTTACCTTTAAGGTAATTCCATTTGTAACTATGATAGTAATTACATTTGTAAGAGTGATATGAAAATAATGAAACAATATTCATATATTATTTATCAATTCCTTTTATTGAATTTTATGGAAATATTATGACATCAAAAAGGCAAGAGACATGCTTATTTTTAATAGGAAAGTCTATGTGAAATAAAAAGGGTGATATATATAACCTTTTGAAAAAAATAATGAGTTTATAATGATTTTAAAGAAGCCATTATGAGTATTATTTTTCCTTAAATGTTTATAGTGAACAATTTTATGAAAATATTTTGGCAAAAAATTAGATTTCATGTTTGATAAAAAGTTTATTTTGAGCCAAACAATTATTTTGGAAAAGGAAAGTTTTTATGATTGTTCCTAAGATTAATGGGTTTCTATCATTTTGTATATGTCTCCTAACAATATTTTGGTCAATATATAATGTGTTAAAAGAATTTCAATATGGTTATAAGGATAATTAGGGATAATTATATGTTTAGTGTTAATATTTCATTGATGTTTCGTTAAAACAAATTTTTTTATATCATTAATGTTTTGTTTTGTGAAAAAATGGAATCTAAGTGGATGTTTCCACTTATTTTGTAATATTTATTCACGTAATAGTGATGTTATAATTCTCTAGAACACTAAACCATAAAGACACTAAAATAAAACATAATGAATTATTTGTATAAAACTCAAGATTATGCGATGTTTAACCATGGATCATTGTAAGTCACTTTAATCAGATTTTTCTCAAAAAATACTCTTACCAATGAATAAAAATACATGATAAAAGGAGGATCTATTCCATGTTGAGGGAAAATAAATCCTAATATTTATAATGTGTATACATATGGGGGTATAAAATCTCAAAAAAATATAAATTTGGTTTTTTGAAAATAGGGTGAAAATGTGAGTTTTTATACATAAAATCTGACTAATAGTTAATGTATTTTTTGAAATTTATGGATTTTTGAGCGTGTTAATTTTGAAATTTTAAATAGTGGGTTGGGAAAAAAATATAAAAATGAATTAATATTTAATTTTTTTGTAAAGACCCGTAAAATTCAAGGGAAATTTTTTCTTAATTTTCTTTGGAATTATACAAGAGCGCGGTTTCTGACGGCACCTGATTCCGAGGCCCGGTGTGCCCGGAATCAATTTCCGAAGTTCGGCTCGGGTACGTTCAGTGAACGAACGAGCGGGTTTTCCTAAATTTTGATCCAGTGCTCGGAATTGAAATCCGAGGGCACCGATGAACTCGCAGCGCCGATATTCGCTTAAGGAGACCTTTTCCGAGGTTGCGTTTATTTCGGGATGAGAGTTAGTTTTTGGGAGTTTAGAATAAGTTAAATAAAAATTGTGGATTACAAATTTTTATTTGAACTTATTAGTTATCTTCTCTCAAAGGAAGTTAGGGGTGGGACCCACACCCACTTAACCTCCCTTGGGAGGATTAAGTGTGGTGGGGCCCACACGAACCCTAAACTTTTCATCTTCTCCCAAACTCCCTTAACCCCTCTTTAAATGACATGACAATTGTTATTTAATTTTGGAGTTATCCTTTTTGAATTTCAAACCTTTGAAATTCATTTGTTAAGTTTGTGAATAAAATAAGTCTCAATCTTATTTTATTTGGTTAGTTTTTGTTTAGACATCTTGAGAGCTTCTGAGAGCTTTTCCTTCTTCTTCAAGCTTTGACGAAGAACGCTCAAGCTTTGACGAAGAACGCTCAAGCTCTGACGAAGAACGCTCAAGCTCCGAAGAAGAACGCCGCTCCTCTCTTCTTCGTCTTCCGTGTCAATGAGAGGGAACATCGCTTCCTCTTCGGACTCCCTTCGTCGACATAAGAAGATTCGCCAACGACGTACCTCTTCGGACGTACCTCTTCGTCATCGGATTTGACGAACGATTACTGTGACGCCGACCTCCGCGACGTTGTCTTCCACGGGACGTTGAAAAATCTTCAAACCTATACCCAAGGTAGGGGTTGTTGATTTGTTTAATTATTTTATTCTTGTTTGTGGTTCTAGCATGACTAACGTGAGGATATTGAATATTTAAGTTGTGTTATCATTTAACGTGAGGGGGCCGGACCGCATGAACACGGCCGAACCCCCTCCATCGTTCTTGTTGATTTATCTTGCGGGTGGAAACAAGGTGGCGTGGTGCCGTCGCACCACGCGGATAATCGTACGATTATATTGCGCGGCGCCGTCGCGCCGCGCCGTGGAAGAATCATCAAGAACGCGACGTCGTCGCACCGCGTCAAGGGGAATCGAAGGCGCGGCGGAGGGGCGCGGTGTCGTCGCACCGCGCCGGACGACGAACACCGCGGCCGGTACCGGGCCGCGGCGAGACGGGAAGACCGGCGGCAGCCGAGCCGCCGGTGCCGGAGATCAAGAAGGGCCGCGGCGGAGCAGCCAGGGGCAGCCGGCCTCGCCGGCCGCCGGAGTTCAGGTGAGCCGCGGCTATGGCCGCGGCGGAGAGGGGGAAGGCGGCCGGCTGTGCCGGCCACCGGTTCATTTAGAAGGCGGGACCCGCGGGTCCCGTGTGTTTATTAAAAATGGCCGGCAAAAGCCGGCCGAGATCCGAAAAGGGGGGGGGGTTTCACCCCCTGCGTGCGGCGCATGCGCGGCACCCTGGCCGCGCCGCCGCTGGTCGGGCCGCGCCGCCACCGGCCGGGCCGGGTCCAGCGGACCGGGTCGGTCAGACCCGGTTCGGGTCGGATCCGGGTCGGGTCGACCCGTTACGGGTCGACCCGGTTTGGGCCGACCCAGGGGGGGTCGGGCCGGGTCGGCCCGGACCCGGACCCCCCTTTTTCGAGACTGTTTCGGTCTTTTGACCATAACATGAGCCACGAACCTCCGTTTGAGAAACCGTCTGCGGCAACGCGATCCTTGGATCGAGACGGTCGTTTTGGTATATCGCACTCAAAGTTTCGGAATACTTTGAGTTCGGCCAGGTTGGTTCGTTCACGAAACCAACCGGGCCTTCGGAGCGGAAACGCTCATATCTTGAGCTACGGACGTCCGATTGACGTGCCGTCAGCTTTTTTGTGTTCGTCTTAGTGAGACGGATCCTTTGGCATACTCCGCCCGAGGTTTGGACGCAGGTGGAGTATGGTCGGGTTGGTTTTGCCTTAAAACCCAACCGGGCCCCGGGGACGAAAATTCCAATAACTCTCAGACCGGGCGTCCGATCGACGCGTCGTCTGTTGCGTTGAGTTCCTGTTGACGATAAGGAACTTTTGGATACATCAACTCTGGGCTTTGTGACAGTTGATGTATCAGCCTCTCGGCTCGTGGAGCAGACCCTCCGAACGAGCTTGCTGTGTGCGGGAACCCTAGTGCTGGCTGCGACTGTTACTGTGTCTACTACTGCTACTACTGCTACTGTGACTGCGACGACGACAGTACAGAGATCCTGTGTGGATTCGACGAAGACGACTTCAGCACTCAGCGATCCTACGTGGATCAGTGCTACAGGTCCTGTGTGGGCCCGATCCTGTGTGGGTCCGATCCTGTGTGGGTCTTTGCGCTCAGCGGTCCTGTGTGAACCAGCGCCTACAGGTCCTACGTGGGGCCGATCCTGTGTGGGTCTTTTGCGGGGGTCAGTTACCTATCGATCCTTCGTGGGTCCGACGAATTAGATGGATCAGAGATCATCTTTATCGTCTTTCGAAGATGTATACCTGTGTGAGCTGAATCCTGTTGTTTTCCTGTGTGGATTGTGTTGTGCTATCCTGTGTGGATTACGTTTTGCTTTCCTGTGTGGAATACGTTTACTTTCCTGTGTGGACTGAGTTGTACTTGGGCTCGGAGGTTGGAGCGTATTTTAATTGATGACTTAGGAATATGTATGGGCATATACCTAAGCAGTGTCGGTTGTTACTTCGTGAATGTACCTTTCTTCGTGGTTTATCCTTTGTGGATTTTGAGAGACCTTCAGGGGTCTCGGGGTCCCTACTAAGTAGCTTATACTCACCCCTGCACGGGCTTTGCCCGCACTACGTTGTGTTGGTTGCAGACGACAGACAGCGTTGACCTTAGCTGAGGCTTGCAGAGCAGGACGGTACCTGGAGGTGGACCACTGGGCAGGACGTGCTTGGAGCGGACGGCGGGACCCGTGGAGCAGTGGAGCTATCTGTACCCACCCTTCAGGTGGGATTTCCAGTGGACAGCTCGGTGTAGCAGCTTTTACTTTTCAGTTGTTGTTTTCCCTTTTTGAGTTGTACTTTACTTTCAGTTTGGGTTTGTATACTGGCCCGTTTACTTTTCCGCACTTTCAGTTGTACTCTGCTTTTGCTTAGTGTTTACTTTCCGCTTGCTTACTCTGTGGTGTTTGTTTACTTTACAAAGGAATTGCCTTCCCTTTTTACCGGTATTTACGCCTTGGTGCTAGTCATCAGCCCCTGGCCTATGGAAGGCGGGCTTGGGGTAGTCACGGCACGGACCCCGAGGGCGGGTCGTGAAAAATTGGTATCAGAGGAGTTCGGTTCTACCGCGAACTTTGATCTTTTCTATGTGAAGAAATAATTTTTAGCGTATTGAGTGTGGTTATCAGTCCAGGGAGTCCAGTGTTGGTGCGGCGGCCGACGTATCTGTACACCAGGACCCTAACTTCGGATTTCCGACTTAATGCACGAAAACATTTATTGCGTGTGTGTTTCAAAGTTTTCTTTGTGATTACTTATATTAGCTCACCAGGTATACTGTTCTGACCGTGGCGCACCTATTTCCTTTTCAGGATAGCCCCACTACGGCAGCCAGCTAGGGTTCCGAGAGTCGAGTGTGACAACAGCCCACCGAGCGACGAGGCCTCGGTGTAGGGCCCTTTGTCAGCAGGGGCACCGGCAGTAGCTCTACCCGCCGAGCCCCCGATGTTTCCAGCACCAGCCGCTGACGATGCACGTCGCCTCAGCGCACTGCATGAGTTTCAGCGCCAGCGACCGCCCAGGTTTCGCGGGGAGATGGATCCCCAGGCAGCCGAGGACTGGCCGGAGGCAGTGGTACGTGTGTTTAGGCTAGTGAGGACACCAGCAGACCTCATGGTGATCCTCGCTGCGAGCCTACTACATGCAGCAGCAGGACGATGGTGGAGCTTGATGCTCCAGGTGCACGATGAGGCATCTCTACTTTGGACGGACTTTCAGAGCTTCTTCCTCTCGGAGTTCGTCCCAGCCACCCTTCGTGCGGTACGTATCCAGGAGCTTCTTCAGCTGCGGCAGGGCAGCATGATGGTCGCTCAGTACTCGGCGAGATTTACTGATCTCTCGCGTTACTCGACCGACATGGTACGGGACCCATTCTTCCGGGCCCGGACCTTCGAGAAGAGTTTGAGACACGAGATCAGGGCATCGCTGATCTCCCTCAGCATACCGACTCAGACAGGAGTACTGGAGCGGGCCCTTCTGATCGAGAGCTTCCTTGCTGAGTCTACACCAGCGCAGCGACCCACTGCAGGGCGGCACGTGGCAGAGTCATCTGCAGCAGGTAGTCGACGGATGACTCAGGGGTCCAGACAGACCAGACCTTCGGGCAGACGACCTCAGGGCACTGGCTCAGCAGTGCAGGGCACACAGCGAGGAGCCAGTCTTTCGAGAGGCAGACAGTGCTACTCGTGTGGCGGGTAGGGCCACATGGCTCGTGACTGCCCGACCCACCGTGCCGAGGAGAAGCAGTCAGTTGAGGGACCACCGAGGCAGAGGCAGAGGGTCGACCGTGGCGGTCCGCAGGGAGGAGGCGGACGAGGCAGAGGAGCTGGACGAGCAGCCGGCGGTGGGCGATGCTTTTAGGCTCTGCCACCACCACCACCAGGAGGTCCACCCCGACCACAGGGAGCTGGCGGGCAGAGACAGGCATAGCTCCAGGCATCAGAGGCCTACGAACACGGCGCACCCGAGATGATTCGAGGTACTATCTGTGTCTATTCCACCCTTGCTGCAGTTCTTATAGACACAGGAGCGAGTCACTCTTTCATAGCCGCTGCCCTTGTTCGGAGCTCGGAGATTCCGACAGAGCCGTTGGCTCGATCCTTACGGCTAGAGACTCCTACGGGAGAAGACTCGATGATTACGCACTGGTGCCGGTAGTGTGAGCTTACTCTAGGAGGTGAGAGCTTCGGCTGGGATCTTCTTGTAGCAGCGTCGAGGCCTTACGACGTCATCTTGGGCATGGATTGGCTATCTACGGTCCATGCACAGATTGACTGTTTTAGGCGCAAGGTGCGATGTGTACGCACCGACGGGAGCAGGTTCACCTTCACCGGTGAGAAGGGAGCCTTAGCAGCACAGGATGGACTTCCGCGGAGGAGAGGACAGCCCATTACTCATCAGTTATCTAGCCTCATCCTTGGAGCAGTTGACGTGCGAAGTCCTGGTTTTCCTGCAGTGGTGGATCAGTTTGGGGACGTTTTTTCCGACGACGTTCCAGGGCTACCTCCTCGCAGAGAGGTAGACTTTTATATTGACTTGTACCCCGGGACAGCCCCGATATCCACTCCAGCATATCGAATGGCCCCCGCCGAGCTTCGAGAGCTACGGGTACAGTTGGAGGACTTGCAGGGTAAGGGGTTCATCCGACCCAGTGTTTCACCCTGGGCTTCCCTGATTTTGTTCTCCAAGAAGGAGGACGGGAGCTTGAAACTTTGTGTTGACTATCGTCGCCTGAACCAGGTGACAGTGAGGAACAAGTATCCGCTACTGAGGATTGATGACCTCTTTGATCGGCTCAAGGGAGCACGGTGGTTCTCAAAGATAGACCTCAGGTCAGGCTATCATCAGCTCAGAGTCAGAGACGAGGATGTGCAGAAGACGGCCTTCAGATATCGGTATGGCCACTATGAGTTCTTGGTTATGCCTTTCGGTGTAACCAATTCTCCAGCAGTGTTCATGGATCTCATGAACAGGATCTTTCAGCCATACCTCGATCAGTTTGTCGTGGTCTTCATCGACGACATTCTGATTTACTCTACGACTGAGGAGGAGCACGCCTATCACTTGCGAGTTATACTAGACACACTCCGAGAGCACCAGCTTTATGGTAAGCTCTCGAAGTTCCAGTTCTGGATACGTGAGGTCCACTTCTTAGGACACGTTATCTCTGAGGTGGGAGTTGCAGTGGATCCCGCGAAGATTGAGGCTGTGTTAGCATGGGAGCCACCCAGGAGCGTGACTGAGGTTCGGAGTTTCTTGAGACTAGCTGGATACTATCGGAGATTCGTGCCAAACTTCTTTAGAGTTACGGCATCACTCACAGCTTTGAAAAAGGAGGGGAAACCCTTCGTGTGGTCAGACAGATGTCAGCAGAGCTTCCAGGAGCTGAGACAGAGATTGACTAGCACACCTATCTTGAGGTTGCCTGAGGAGGGAGTAGGGTACGTAGTCTACTGCGATGCATCAGGGACCGGACTCGGATGTGTTCTGATGCAGGAGCGGGTACTGATCGCCTATGGATCACGTCAGTTGAGGCCGCATGAGCAGAACTACGCTACCCATGACCGGGAGTTAGCAGCAGTGGTCTTCGCTCTGAAGACATGGCGACACTATCTGATGGGCGAGCGCTTTACAGTCTTTTCCGATCATCAGAGTCTCAGGTATATCTTCTCGTAGAAGGACCTGAACCTGAGACAGCGGCGATGGATCGAGTTCCTCCAGGACTATGACTTTGAGATAGTCTATACTCCTGGGAAGGGGAACGTAGTAGCCGATGCCCTCAGCAGGGGAACGGGCATTCAGCTACTTGAGGAGGCGACAGAGCAGCTAGCCTCTTTGCAGATATCCTTCGTGGATAGAGATGGAGCAGCCTTCCTCCAGTCTCTCACAGTCACCCCTCCACTACTACGGCGAGTCAGGGAGGCACAGCATGGGGACGCTGACTGTGAGACACGACGTGCACAGATATCCTCGGGACAGACACCTGATGGTTTCTCCCTTGGAGCAGAGTACGACTTTCTTTTCAGAGGACGTACCATGGTACCAGTCGCTTTGCGAGAGGAAGTGCTGAGAGAGTTTCACACTTCTCCTTTGGCGGTACATCCTGGAGTGGCGAAGATGTACCAGGACCTCAGACGACATCACTGGTGGCCGGGCATGAAGAAGGCAGTAGCAGAGTTCGTTTCTCGATGCCTCACCTGCCAGCAGGTGAAGGCAGAGCATCAGGTACCAGCAGGATTGGTACAGCCCTTGGAGGTTCCGGAGTGGAAGTGGGACGGCATATCTATGGACTTCGTGACTGGACTTCCACGCACTTCCAGAGGTCACGACTCCATCTGGGTGATTGTTGACCGACTCACCAAGTCGGCACACTTCTTACCCATTAGAGAGCAGGGCTCAGTGGAGAGTTTGGGACGTCTCTACGTTCAGGAGATTGTGCGGCTCCACGGTGTGCCATCATCTATCGTCTCCGATCGAGATGTTCGCTTTACATCCCAGCTTTGGAAGGGGTTACAGGAGGCGTTCGGGACGCAGCTACGTCTGAGCACAGCCTTTCACCCACAGACGGATGGTCAGACGGAGAGGACCATTCAGACTCTCAAGGACATGCTCCGCACATGTGTCCTCGACTTTGGTCGTAGCTGGGAGGACCACCTACCCTTGGTGGAGTTTGCGTACAACAACAGCTACCACTCCACCATCGGAATGGCACCGTACGAGGCGTTGTACGGCTGACCTTGTAGATCTCCTTTGTGCTGGACAGACCCAGGGGAGTCAGCACTTGTGGGACCGGAGATGGTCCAGGCCACGACAGAGAAGGTCCAGGTCATCCAGGAGCGGATGACGACAGCTCAGAGCCGGTAGAAGTCATATGATGACAGGAGGCAGAGGCCACTAGAGTTAGAGGATGGCGACCACGTCTTCTTGCGGGTCTCACCTCGACGTGGTATTCGGAGATTTGGCTGAGGCGGCAAGTTATCTCCGCGCTTCATCGGACCCTTCCAGGTCCTCAGCAGGGTTGGCGAGGTGGCTTATCGCCTGTCTCTTCCACCTCAGTTGCACCGGGTGCACGACGTCTTCCACGTATCCCAGCTGAGGAGATACGTGCACGACCCGACGCACATCATTGACCATGGGGAGCTTGACGTTGACGATGGGGCGAATTTTATGGAGGTCCCGGTGGAGATAGAGGATCGACAGGAGAGGGTCCTGCGTGGGAGATCGATTCCTCTTGTGCGCATCAGATGGCAGCACGGGAATCTCCAGGAGAGCACATGGGAGCGGGAGGCTCAGATGCGTGCTCAGTACCCTCATTTGTTTCCCTAGTTATTGATGTATCTTTACGGGGACGTAAATCCCTGAGGTGGGAGTAATGTAAAGACCCGTAAAATTCTTGGGAAATTTTTTCTTAATTTTCTTTGGAATTATACAAGAGCGCGGTTTCTGACGGCACCTGATTCCGAGGCACGGTGTGCCCGGAATCAATTTCTGAAGTTTGCCTCCGGTACGTTCAGTGAACGAACGAGCGGGTTTTCCTAACTTTTGATCCGGTGCTCGGAATTGAAATCCTAGGGCACCGATGAACTCGCAGCACCGATATTCGCTTAAGGAGACCTTTTCCGAGGTTTCGTTTATTTCAGGATAAGAGTTAGTTTTTGGGAGTTTAGAATAAGTTAAATAAAAATTGTGGATTACAAATTTTTATTTAAACTTATTAGTTAACTTCTCTCAAAGGAAGTTAGGGGTGGGACCTACACCCACTTAACCTCCCTTGAGAGGATTAAGTGTGGTGGGGCCCACACGAACCCTAAACATTTCATCTTCTCCCAAACTCCCTTAACCCCTCTTTAAATGACATGACAATTGTTATTTAATTTTGGAGTTATCCTTTTTTAATTTCAAACCTTTGAAATTCATTTGTTAAGTTTGTGAATAAAATAAGTATCAATCTTATTTTATTTGGTTAGTTTTTGTTTAGACATCTTGAGAGCTTCTGAGAGCTTTTCCTTCTTCTTCAAGCTTTGAAGAAGAACGCTCAAGCTTTGACGAAGAACGCTCAAGCTCCGACGAAGAATGCTCAAGCTCCGACGAAGAACGCTGCTCCTCTCTTCTTCGTCTTCCGTGTCAACGAGAGGGAACGCCGCTTCCTCCTCGGACTCCCTTCGTCGACATAAGAAGATTCGCCAACGACGTACCTCTTCGGACGTACCTCTTCGTCATCAGATTTGATGAACGATTACCGTGACGCTGACCTCCGCGACGTTGTCTTCCGCGGGACGTTGACAAATTTTCGAACCTATACCCAAGGTAGGGGTTGTTGATTTGTTTAATTATTTTATTCTTGTTCGTGGTTCTAGCATGACTAACGTGAGGATATTGAATATTTAAGTTGTGTTATCATTTAACGTGAGGGGGCCGGACCGCATGAACACGGCCGAACCCCCTCCACCGTTCTTGTTGATTTATCTTGCGGGTGGAAACAAGGTGGCGTGGTGCCGTCGCACCACGTGGATAATCGTACGATTATATTACGCGGCACCGTCGCGCCGTGCCGGGGAAGAATCATCAAGAACGCGACGCCGTCGCGCCAAGTCACGGGGAATCGAAGGCGCGGCAGAGGGGCGCGGTGCCGTCGCACCGCGCCGGACGACGAACACCGCGGCCGGTACCGGGCAGCGGCGAGACGGGAAGACCGGCGGCAGCAGAGCCGTTGGTGCCAGAGATCAAGAAGGGCCGCGGCCCTACGGCCGCGGCGGAGCAGCCAGGGGCGGCCGGCCTCGCCGGCCGCCGGAGTTCAGGTGAGCCGCGGCTATGGCCGCGGCGGAGAGGGGGAAGGCGGCCGGCTGTGCCGGCCGCCGGTTCGGTTAGAAGGCGGGACCCGCGGGTCCCGTGTGTTTATTAAAAACGGCCGAAAAATGCTGGATAAGATCCGAAAAAGGGGGGGTTTCACCCCCCGCGTGCGGCGCATGCGCGGCACCCTGGCCGCGCCGCCGCTGGCCGGGCCGCGCCGCCGCTGGCCGGGCCACGCCGCCGCGCCGCCACCAGCCAGGCTGGGTCCAGCGGACCGGGTCGGATCCGGGTCAGGTCGACCCAGGGGGGGTCGGGCCGGGTCGGCCCGGACCCGGACCCCCCGTTTTCGAGACTGTTTCGGTCTTTTGGCCATAACATGAGCCACAGACCTCCGTTTGACGAACCGTCTACAGGAACGCGATCCTTGGATCGAGACGGTCGTTTTGGTATATCGCACTCAAAGTTTCGGAATACTTTGAGTTCGGCCGAGTTGGTTCGTTCACGAAACCAACCGGGCCTTCGGAGCGGAAACGCTCATATCTTGAGCTACGGACGTCCGATTGACGTGCCGTCAGCTTTGTTGTGTTTCTCTTAGTGAGATGGATCTTTTGGCATACTCCGCCCGAGGTTTGGACGTAGGTCGAGTACGGTCGGGTTGGTTTTGCCTTAAAAACCAACTGGGCCACGGGGACGAAAATGCCAATAACTCTCAGACCGGGCGTCCGATCGACGCGCCGTCTGTTGCGTTGAGTTCCTGTTGACGATACAGAACTTTTGGATACATCAACTCTGGAATTTGTGATAGTTGATGTATCAGCCTCTCGGCTCGTGGAGCGGACCCTCCGAACGAGCTTGCTGTGTGCGGGAACCCTAGTGCTGGCTGCGACTGTTACTGTGACTACTACTGCTACTACTGCTACTGTGACTGCGATGACGACAGTACAGAGATCCTGTGTGGATTCGACGACGACGACTTCAGCACTCAGCAATCCTACGTGGATCAGTGCTACAGGTCCTGTGTGGGCCCGATCCTGTGTGGGTCCGATCCTGTGTGGGTCTTTGTGCTCAGCGGTCCTTTGTGAACCAGTGCCTACATGTCCTACGTGGGCCCGATCCTGTGTGGGTCTTTTGCGGGGGTTAGTTACCTATCGATCCTTCGTGGGTCCGATGACTTAGATGGATCAGAGATCATCTTTATCGTCTTTCGAATATGTATACCTGTGTGAGCTGAATCCTGTTGTTTTCCTGTGTGGATTGTGTTGTGCTATCCTGTGTGGATTACGTTTTGCTTTCCTGTGTGGAATACGTTTACTTTCCTGTGTGGACTGAGTTGTACTTGGGCTCGGAGGTGGGAGCGTATTTGAATTGATGACTTAGGAATATGTATGGGCATATACCTAAGCAGTGTCGGTTGTTACTTCGTGAATGTACCTTTCTTCGTGGTTTATCCTTTGTGGATTTTGAGAGACCTTCAGGGGTCTCGGGGTCCCTACTGAGTAGCTTATACTCACCCCTGCACGGGCTTTGCCCGCACTACGTTGTGTTGGTTGCAGACGACGGACAGCGTTGACCTTAGCTGAGGCTTGCAGAGCAGGACGGTACCTGGAGGTGGACCACTGGGCGGGATGTGCTCGGAGTGGACGGTGGGACCCGTGGAGCAGTGGAGCTATCTGTACCCACCCTTCAGGTGGGATTTCCAGTGGACAACTCGGTGTAGCGGCTTTTACTTTTCAGTTGCTGTTTTCCCTTTTTGAGTTGTACTTTACTTTCAGTTTGGGTTTGTTTACTGGCCCGTTTACTTTTCCGCACTTTCAGTTGTACTCTGCTTTTGCTTAGTGTTTACTTTCCGCTTTCTTACTCTATGGTGTTTGTTTACTTTACAAAGGCAATGCCTTCCCTTTTTACCGGGATTTACGCCTTGGTGCTAGTCGCCAGCCACTGGCCTATGGAAGGCGGGCTTGGGGTAGTCACGGCACGGACCCCGAGGGCGGGTCGTGACATTTTTATTCATGCGTTGTATAAAATAATTCCTTACTTCTATATAAAAAACATCATTTCTATATGATATGATACCTAAACGCAATATTCTTAAAAATATCCATTATATATCATTATTAAAAAATATATATATTAATCCCTTACCTAATTTGGAGTTCCTAATTTTAAATTATTAATCAGTTTTATTAAAACCATTATATATCTATATTAAATTTATTTTTCAAAAATGAAGTAGAAGTTCATTAAAACAAGTTTTATAAGGGAGTTACATGATAAAATCTTTATAAGAAATAATCATTTTAAAAATGAGAAAATATAGAATCCCGGGGTTGTTTATATATTTATAACCAAAATTTATAAATATGTATTCCCCTATATTTAATGGTTCTAATGTATTATAATTATCATATATTACTTATTTTCAATGATCCCATAATGTTACATAATTTTTACCTTAAAATTGTTATATTTCCTACTAATTACCATGTAAAAACTATGATATCATTAAAAATTATTATATATTCTTCAAAACCCATTTTCAAAAAACTGCATCCATTTTTTAAATTTTTCTCTATCGATTTTTTCTTCATTTGTTAAAAAATATATCACAATGTTAGTGTAACAACCCAGATAAATAAAGAATAAGACATATTTCATATTTTTAAATATTTTGGAATTAGATATTAATTTAACTCTAAATGCATTTATATGTTCGATAGCATACCTGATAGGCAATAATGGGTTTCTTTGAAATCTTACGTTGCACACTTATAATATAATATTATTATATTAAATGGTAGTTAACTCATAATTGTTCTATTGGAGGGAATGAACAAAACTAACTACTATATGATTATACATGTTTGTTAAATGTATTTAAATTTGTCCAATTAATGTTAGAGCCTTAAATTGGGAATGAATCTAATTTTATTCAGAATTTACATTAAAAGGTCTATTTACCACATTTTAATGGTGTAAACACTTTAAATAAAGATTTTTTCACTATAATAAATTATATTTGACCAAATAATATCCTTCTTTATAATGGGGACATCAAAATTTACGTTGATAAATTTTTGTAATTTTTCCGAAAAAGGTCTTTTTTTTAAAGAATAGTGAAAAATATTGTATTTTAATTTAAAACTGCATTTTAATCTAATTTATTTATATTATTAGATTATAGTTTTAATTGGTTTTAATGTTTTAATATAATATATATTTTCCATTTAATCTAATTATTCTCATTGTAATTAATTTCACTTTGAAATTGGACATAAACAAGTGTCAATCATTT